>CM068827.1:34393932-35593932 GCA_028554795.2 Sinohyriopsis cumingii
GCCATGAGAGTTCTTGTTAATGAGGGAAGCATTGGTATGGAACCATGAAAGTCCATGTAAGAGATTGTTATTTGTTTTCAGACTGTTTGCTCATTAAAACGTTTTACTCTGCATCTGGTATTATTGACAATGCAATATCAAGTCAACTTTATGCTTGCAAAATACTTTTTAAAAAATGCAACAAAATGCTTTTCAGTGCAGATGTAACCACAGCCCTTTGAAATTCTATTACTGTAGTATGAAAATGGTATATTTATAATTCTCTATAATTAATTCTCTATACCTTGAATTATTCCAAAGGAATCCAGAATGACTGTAGATACATGAGAATGAATTACTAGGTCATCATGCAAGTGTGTCTGCTACACACGAGTGCATATAACACCAGTTAACATAATTTTTTGGTTATGTGTGCTTAGTCATGAGGGAATATGGGCTTGTGTGTGCAGGCAAGACGATGGGTGCCATTTACCCACGGACCTGGGTTTGAATCTCCATAGAGTACGAATTAAAAAAATTCTAACCTGTATGGAAAAATTATTTGTATATATATATGCACAAAAATTGATAATACCACCAGTTCAGAATGGTTTGCCAAAGTTTTGAGCTAAACACACTCTTAGGCAGGGATAATAAAAAAAACCATACATATGCAAAGCAATCACTTCGCACAAAGTCCATGACAAATTCTGGACTCCTACATGTTAGAACCCTAAGGGGCAATTTGCAAAAAGAGATGTAACTATGCAGTTTTGTGCAAAATTAATAGATGAGTAGGTTCTTGTGTTTATCAGATAGAGTGTACCTATATGTATGTATGTATGTATGTATGTAGTGGAACCTGTCTTGAAAGACCACGCCTTCTGCCAAAACATAATGGTCTCTCATAACAGGTCATAACACTATATAATCAATAAATCTGTACATGGAGAACCTGGTCTCTCAGGACAGGTGGTTGTTCTTAGCAGTGGTCTCTCAGAACAGGTTTTGCTGTATATATTTATGTATATGTTTGTGTTTCCCCCACATTTTCTTACTCCAGTGATAATATTTCAAAGGCCTCTGATATAACACATTATGTTATATCATGATGATTATAAATCCTTGTCAGCAATATTCAGCTATGTAAATTCATGACTATGCTAAAATCTTTTCAGCTAATTCTGTTACCTTAAAAACAAAATATCAATGCATTAGAAATATTGAGACTCATTAATATATCATAAGAATGATCAGTGTCTGCTGTTATAATCCATCAGTAGAAATATGATATTCTGGTTGCTGCTTCCAAACATTTATTGAGTTAATCCCAGTGAGATTACCCTTTGACCTTCTGGCCTTTGCATTTTGAAAGATATTTTACTTTATATGCACATTTTGATGACAATCCACCATCTGAAATAGTTTATATATGCTAACACCCCCACCCCCATCCCAATCTAAAATAATTATTTCACTCCTGAAAAGGTTACAATGTTTCAACCTTTTACTTGGCATTTGGCTTTCTTATCTGCCATCTTCAAGGATTCCACCAGTGTTCCCTAGACAATGCTAGCCTGATAAAAGAACCAGTCGGTCAGAATGTTTGCTGGAGACACTTTCAGAATTACTTATGCAAAACAACAGTGCCATATATGAAAATCTTCCAATGAATCCTCAAAATAAATTGATAAAACCATTTCAGTTAAATAACTACTGTAACTTTTTATAGGAATAATCATGCTCCCACACAAATCATGTCACAAGGCATCCGTACTGTGCCACCACACTGGTGAGCACAAACAAAGAGATTTTAAAATGGGGGGATGGGTGGGTTGAATAAATTATCCTCAGAAATTTTACAAAATATTTAACATTTTTGATCATTTTTGAATTTTGTAAAAAATAAATTCTTACCAAGATTTTCATTAGCCAAAGAACCATTTTTGTGACATATAGGAGTAATTATCCCTAGAGTTAAACTGTCTTTTTGTGTTTCTGACCACCAAGTATGTATCCAAATGACCAGTCATGTGAACATGTGTTATGTTCTCAATGTTCCCCGTAAACCATTGGCTTTTGGAGGGCTTTCAATTTTGGTTTCATAATTGCCTTTAATAAACTGGTATATACCCACTTATGCAAACAGATGTTGCTTTCAAAAACAGCTCTTTAAATAAAAGACAAAACTAGATGGACAGATGGTGTGACTTATATCTTGCCTTTTGCAAATATTAAAAAGTGCCAACAGCAAAGCTTGAAATCAGTCACTCGTGGTGCACTATGAGCCCCATTTTTGATAATGGTGTCTCAGAGATCTGTTGGTACACAGGAAGAAAGGTGTCTTTAAATTAGTGACAGTGGAGGGAAAGAACATATAATTTTGCTTAAAGCAACCGCTTTCATATAGGGACTGTCTGTGTATGAAGAAAACTACCCAAGTCCCATTTCTTCTCAGCTCAATATAAATTTACATGTATGCAGGTTAAAGACTAATATCTCTTTAAGCTTTTCAGATGTAAAACATAATAATTTTTTTTAAGTTCATTCATAAGTAGAATTATTTACTAAATGTAATTTTTTATGTTTTCTGCATTATGGGGCACTTCAGGGAAGGCAAACTCTCATAACTGTATGAGTATGTGTCCTTTACAGAACTCTAGGTTTACATGTAAAAGTTCTCCTTATGTTTTATGGAGAGATGGCATTTATATAGATTTAGGTTAAATATATACATATAAAAGTCCTTTGCAAACACTTAAGGGATGGCATAATCATTTGCTTTCTGGAGAGATGTCATTTACATACAGCTAGGCTAAATATACAAAAGTTCTCTGTATTATGGGAAACATAAGGGATGGCCAAATTTTGTGTTTTATGGAGCGGTATCCTTTTTATAGATCTAGGTCAGATATGTATGTGAATTTCAAAAATGGTGTTCATAGATATTATCGTTAGGAGCATGTGTCCTTCAAATGAAGGTGCCTGTTTGGTAGGTTTCACCACTGAAAGCATTACAATTTGTAGAGGTTCATTGTGTTTGAAGAATTGTTGAGTTTGGAATGTTACAGTCAGTAATGTACTTTAAATTTCAGGAAATTACCTACAGAACACATGGAGGGTCCAAGAATCGAGAGATAAAAGAAATTGCCAAGCTAGAGAAGGGACAGATCCCTGAGGGAGGGAGTGAGATCTGGAGTGGAGAAAGGGTCCTTATCCCTCCTTTACCTCCCTCCTACCTGCGAGGTTGCAGTATCATAACAATTGATTATTACTTGATGGTATGATTTTGTCACACCTGTGTTTGCAGATGGTGGTACCTTATCAGTAACATAACTGTAGTAAGCTTCATAGTACCGGAGTGTTGGAATTGACAAAATATTTTGTGCTATTTAAGTAAATTCTGTGAGATCTGATATACCAGTGCTGTTCATGTGAATTGATAAGAACGTAAACAAAACACATTTGGGGTTCTCTTTCACTGCACATAAACATGCTGCACATTGTGTGCAGTAGGTTTAATAAAAGATGCAGGTCACTGTAGAAACACCTACAGTGTATGGTCTTATGTTTCAAAATATCACCAGGAAAATTCTGAGCATAAGAAATGTATTATTATGTGAGAAAAACTGTTAGATGGTCCAAAATTCTGAGAGATTTCCTCACAAAACTGTGAGATATCATTGGTATATGTGACATGTATTACTGCACATTCTCAACAGGTCGTTGTCATCATCAACAATTTAGATGTTCTGTGTTGAAGTCTTTGGGGGGAAAAAACTTTTTTGGATATATTGTTGGACAATCTTATTTTGCAACTGAGACCCTCTGATCTACTTTGTGTCTGGTGCAATTTAGTAGCATCTCTTAGACCTCAACATGTTTCCTATTTGATGATTTCCAAATATGGTCAGGCAGTTTTATTCCAAGCTACTAAGGCAAGGCGATGTAAAAGTAACTAGCATCTACATGTCTATATGCCTGTCTGTCCATTCATAAACATGTGATTACTCTGGCATCTGAATTTTTTTTAAAAACTAATTTTCAGTGAATTTTCCTCCCAACAAGGACTCGGCACAAGTTTAATGAGTATTTCTTAGAGTCACAGCCTCAATTGACCAAAAATAGTCATCCAATGGCTTTTAAATGCTCAGTCATCAACATTTTCTGTTTGATTTGAATCAGATTTGCTGTTGCAGGGTTCTTATTGTCTTTCAAGGTCTTTGACAGTTTGGTAGCATTTTCAAGGCCTTGAAAATTTGGGAAAATTGATCAGATTATCCTGAGGTCTTTAAAAGTCTTTGAAAATTGAAATAAACCCAAACATTTTAATTTCTTTCCATAATCACAGTAGAACAAACAACACAGACTCTGATCTGTAGGTGCATGATGCTAGGGCAAATCAGGATCTTTTTTTTGCAGTTTGACTCATCTTATAGGCAAGTATATAAAGTAGCCAATTTAAAATCAATAAATATTTAATGTCATAGGATATGAAAATCTTTTATGAGTACTTTTTCTTACACTGTTTTCTTTGCTTAAGTATGAATCAAACTGTAAAATTTACTTATTTTCAGCTGAAAGTTGATGTCGCAGATACACCATTTGATTTGGAACTCCCTCTAAAGATTATCATTGGTACAGTACCCATCCATTCTGTATTTCAACAATACAATATGTCTGGTCAACCCCCAGGAGCCCCTGGCCAGGAGTTTCAGCCAATCACAACACAACCAGGACTTGGCATGCCAACTTTGCGTAAGTGTTGAGCCAATGAATAGTGTGTAAAAGGGCTTAACTTAGGTAATAACAATAAATGTAGCTTTTACAATGCTTCGGGGAATTTTTCGATACATACTTAGCTGAATGGAGAAAGGAAGTTAGGGACAGAGGGAAATGTAGATATGAGAAAATGATCAGTACCCAGATATTAGGTGGTAAGATAATCATTAATGCTAAAAAGTTTAAAGAATTTTTTCTTGTTAACCCAACCATTAGGTCATGTGAGTCTGTGGTAGGGGCCTTCATAAAGTTTACATTGTCTGCCTACATTTAATATCTTAAAATTAGAACAAAACTCTGGATCAGTTTTAAGCAAATTTGGCAAAGGTCACCTAGCATAAAGGGTTTTAAAGTTTCTACAACTGATGCTTTCCTGCTATAAAATATGGCTGCCATTACTAAAATTAGAAAAACCTTTAAATGACTTATGAAAAACAGATGTTGACGAAAGTTGGCAGAAATCATGCTTTCATAAATTTTTACCAATGATACCAGTCTACCATCAGCTATGCTGCTGTTAATATAGACGGAATAACTTTTAATAATTGCTTCTAAAAAAGTGTTTATCAGAAGTTTATTTAATATGACAGGAAAGCACCATGGTTTTAAAGTCTTTAAAGTTCACAGAAATTATGCTAATTTGTTTTCAAATATGGCTGTTGTAACTGTAAACAGACAAGCATTTGGACAACTTTATTTTAAAAGATTGCAGACCAGAATATGACCAATGCTGACGTAAAATATACTAGCATAAAGCTACAGTAACTTAGTCTGTTGCACACTAGACTTGTAAACCAAGGCTTGTGGGTTCAGTATCTGCCAAGTCCAGCCTGTATAGGCTGCCTCAGTATGTTCTTGGGAATAGCATTTAGATTGCATTTCTTGAGCATCATATAGCCTGTATTTTGTTCAAAGTGCCATTGAAAAGCAACAAAACAAATATTGAACAAAATGATGCTGATGTACAAAAACCTGACACAATTGTTTTAACTGATGCAGTCAACAATATTGGAAGAAATTTCTGCAGAAAGCATGCTTTTGACCTGGATTTCTTCATTAACCACTCTTGTGTTTGACTCAGGTGAATGATCAGAGGCCTACTTGAGACTCTTGTTTGCATTTCGTTTTGGGGGATTTTGTTTCTTATCCATTTTTGACATTTGGAATGATTTATCTTCCAAAGTTTTATTGTGCAGTTCTTTTTATGTTTTTATACTAATACAAAGATACAATTTTGAATTTTTAAGCACCCCCAACCTACCAGGAGAGTGTCTTTGGGAAGTCAAGTATCCGAGATAATGAAGATGAGCACACATATGGTGACTTGAATTATGCACCAGTCTATACCTACTACAACTGGACTTAGATTAACAGTGGATGCAAGGTGTTAGAACTTTCGGGAGATAGGAGGAGTCAAGGCTTTCCCACTTGTATTCATTTTGGTTCTTTTGCAAATTATGAATATACCTGTACCAGTGTTAATAAATTTCAAAGTTCCAATCAGATAAACTTTTTCTTAATTACAGCAAAACATTGTCTATCCACACTCATCTGGAGATAGGTTTTGTCTGGGTACTTGGTTGACTTTTCTGATAATAAGGATCTTTATGCAGATGAATCTTACACCCAGGGAATGTTTGATGAAGTAGTCCAGAAATTATCAATGTTTTACTGAGAGTTTACAACTCGAAGGTAATTAATGTTTTTGATGTTTGAGTATAAATTATGAATACACTAAACTGCATCCCTTCATTGACAAACTCATTTCTAGTCACAGAATCTTTGTCACCAGTGTTTTATTGTGTTGACTTATTAATACAGATGTGTAGTCTTCCCTTAATATAATGTATATAGCCTGTATCTTGGTATCTGTCAATCTTGTCAAATTAGACATTTTTAGTATTTGCTATATTTATATTGTCCCTATATTATGTATGCCAAGGTTTATAAAACATAGACCCTAACCTATCGACACATTTTGTGCCGATCCAGCTTTTACACCATTTGCATCTTCATATGCATTATATATATATATATATATATATATATATATATATATATATATATATATATATATATATATATATATATATATATATATATATATATATATATATATAATGTCAGTAATAGCAGTAATGCCACAGTTGTTAGACTTAATATTTTAATATATGAATATATTCAACTTGACATTTTGTTAGCAAGTAAACAAGAACAAAAAATTCCAATTTGGAAATATTTAGTACATTTAATTATTTCAGGTCATAATATCTAAGAACATGAAGCAGACATTTTGTATGGTTTTAATGTATTTACCTTTATAATATTCATAAAGAGATTTTTTATTGTTAAATATATCCTTTTTATGTATTTAATTGCCATACATACTCAAAGATGAGTCAGGTATTTAATAGCCATTTATACTCAGAAGTGAGTCGGGTATTTAATTGCCATACATACTCAAAGATGAATCAGGTATTTAATTCCCATAATACTCAAAGATGAGTCAAGTATTTAACTGCCATACATACTCAAAGATGAGTCAAGTATTTAATTGCCATACATCCACAAAGATGAGTCAGGTATTTTTAATTGCCATATATATTCAAAGATGAGTCAAGTATTTAATTGCCATACAGCCACAGAGATGAGTCAGGTATTTAATTGCCATACATACTCAAAGATGAGTCAAGTATTGAATTGCCACACTTACAGATTGAGTCACGTTGCATTGCATTTAAAAATCAGTGAGAGTAGCAGGAGTTGCCGCTTATCTGCTTGACATCTGTGCTATATATCCTAAACAAATACAGAAAATAAACACCTTATGTTGTCAGTTAGTAATATTGAGTTGGGGAAGGGGCTTTATTTCGAATATGATGTATTTTCATATAAAATATTATTCATGATTGTAAAATTATTTACATGTGTAAATGATAGCTATATATTACAAGAGTATGCAATGATTTGTTATTAAAATTCATAATTTTCAAACTGATATTGTTCAAGAATTTTTTATCTTATATCATCATTGAAAACATCATTTCACAATTATATTTTAACAAACAGTTTGGAACATTTTTTTTCTTCAGTGAAGCCATACAGTAAGACTGTTGCTCAAATATGCATGCAAAATTTGCATTAAATATATGTATAGGTACTTTATCTACAAAAACTGCTTTATATTAAGGGTTAGATGCAGTTGAAATTAGATTACCTATTTTTGAGGTTGGCTTGTTTTTGAGGGTTAAATGTGGAAAAAATTGGATGGCCCAGTTTGAGATGTGCTTCAGAGGGTGAGACACGGTAGGAATTGAATGACCCATTTTCATGGTGGGATTACTATTGAAGGTTAGACATAAATTTGAATTACCCATTTTCATGGTGGGATTACTATTGAAGGTTAGACATACATATGTATTGGATGCCTTATGGCTTACTCTTAAGGATGGCTTACTTTCGAATTTCTAAGGTATTAGTCAGTGAACTAGACTACTATTTCACAACCAGATACACATAAAAGGTATGTTCAATGGGCAGAAACAACTAAATATTTATGCATACATTGTAGTTTTTATACTTGCAATATAAATCAACTATTTGTTTGAACACTATGATAACATTGTCATACCTTGCATTAAATTTCTAGGACGTATATATATATATATATATATATATATATATATATATATATATATATATATATATATATATGGATGTGGTTCAATTTTAAGATGGCCTATCATAACACAAATTAGTGTGGTCTAAGAGTTCTTTTATCAGTGAAGTGGCAGTCTTTCAGGTAGGCATTACAGAAATAACCAAGCAGAGTACCATATGTAATCACTTGTAAGTCAGATCGCAATGCAAACTGCACAAACCCAGATCTTCTTTCAGATGATGCTCTAGCAGATCTGGGTCTATGCAGTTTGCTAGGATGAATAAGTAGAACAAACAACAAAGACCATGATCTGGCAGCACATTATGTGATGCACATCTGGGTCTATGTTTTCTCCAGTTACTCATCTTGTACACGAGTATATATATGGTACTTATTTAAACCTAGTGCATTTCCACTTCTTTTGTAATCATGTACTTAAGGTAAGTGTATATTTTAGCTGCAATTGCCACATTTGTAAAATTATTTAATATATGATTTGCCTTTTATACACTTCAGATGTTGGCCATTAGTTTTCGTACTATTTTTCTTTTATTGTGCAAAGTAATAATAGAGACTTTTGTCTTGTGCTTCTCATATATATATATATATATATATATATATATATATATATATATATATATATATGTGTGTGTGTGTGTGTGTGTGTGTGTGTGTGTGTGTATTTACTACTGTTCATAAATAATTCACTCATCTGTCAAATATATGTCTGAGTAAAATTTAATATTTTTCATTTCTCTTACTTTATTTCACAAAATGATTATTCTGAATTACTTGGTAAGGTACTTTTGGATGATGTACCACCTCAGAAAATATTTGTACTTTTTGAGCAAATGTGGTTTTCAAAACAGATTTATACCATATATTTTAAGGATCTTATGTCTTTTATCTTTAATATTTATCTTTTATTTTATAGATCTTTTACAGAATTTTAAAATCTTTACCTTTCATCTTGTAATACTATATATGTTTGTTCGGAAGGCTTTATCTTCAGTGGTTTCTTGGGGGGCAGCTCTAAATTTGTACATGTTTAGAAAATAATTGACACCTTATAGGCAATATTATGCTTCCATGCTGTTAAACCCATTCATGTCCACTTTTTTTATTTTCTACAGGATTTAGTGAATATCCAAACAAATCAATGTGTTTTAGTTGAGGCTTTTTACAGAGTGAACTTTTTGCTAAGTTTCTGCTACTGATTTTTTTTCTTTTATAGGCTGTATTCAGTAGTCTTACAAATTTCTGTGTTCTGTGTCTTCATTATGGTACTCTGCAATGGCACCAAAACATAGCAAACCATTCTTATAACTAAAAGTAATTTCATGACTCTGCTGAGATAATTAGAGCTTTAAAAAAAGAAAAAAAGAAAATCTTGCCTAATTACTTGACTACAATATTTAGTTTCTAAAGGTTCTACTGTTTAGGATATGGTTTGAAATGCATTGTTTTAAATCTGAGTTTCTGATGTCCCACTGAATTTCACTACATCTTTAAAAGAAATATAGGTAACAGTGACCTGTTTTTGACATAGAAATTTAGTACTTATAAATATGTATCCACATGGGCAAATTTTTCAAACCTCAGTTGAACAGTCACTCCAAAGAAACATTGATGCAAATGTGAACAAGTAAACGAAATGAAGATATATGCCACAAGAAGTTTCAAAATTTGTAAGCAGTACCAGAGACATAATTTCATATGAGTCAGCAAAGGTAGCATGGAAAATATGAAATATCATGAGTAAGTCACAGGTACCTATTTTGTTGTAATTCTCACAAGTGATGCTTGCCCTTACCAAGTTGCTTTATTGTTTCACAAAGATGGTACAATAAACACTTTCAGTCCTTAACTTCTTGATATCCTTAAACAAAAACCTATATGAAATGTTATTGTTACCATATTTGCTTATGTATGATGTTAGAATTGTAATGGGCCCATCCATTTAGTACGTACACAAAAATCTAGCAAAGCTTGACCCCTCCCCCCTACACATGCATACTTTTTTATACACACATACCTGCGTACATGTGCTTGATGCACCCCCACCCCTGAATCTGTACAATGGCCTATATCTAATCCGCACAGAAACGATCAAGGATTAATAATATTAACATGTTTAATATAACAGATAGTCCACCGACGTTGAATATCTGGCTGCATCAAAGGAAAAAGCTGCGTAACTTTGAAAAGTTTCTTTAGTGTCCCCTAAAATTCAAACTCTGACTGAACCCAGTTCAACAGGCTACATGTTAGACAAATTATGATCAAGCTTTCACACACACATACACACCATTTCCTATGTGTACATTCATTATCAGTAGACCCCCCCCCCATACGCAAGCATATGCATTTGGGCTAATCCCCTTCTATGTGTATGTGCTTCAATCCAAACTCACTATAATACTTGTTCGTGATAGCCATAAAAGTTGATTACTTGATACTGAGGTACCATGTAGTGAGGGAGTACTTTATGTTTCCAGTTCCTCTGAGGTGTTACCATAGCATCACTAACACAAAACATGCACAAGGATTTTTCCTGGGTGATTGGGAATCGGTCTGGGATAGACAGTTTGAGACAAAAGAAAAGTGATCAGCTGGGTAAAAAATGTAGTAACTTGCTACAAACTCGGAATTCTGCATCACGGTTTGTACAGTCTTTGAAGGTCTTTGGCACTTTGGGAAAAATGAGATAGTGTTTTCAAGACCTTAAAAGTTTGGGAAAATCGAGCAGATTACCCAGAGGTCTTTAAAAGTCTTTGAAAATTGAAATAAACCCAAACATTTTAATTTCTTTCCATAATCAGAAATAAAATGGTCCAAGGTTGTTAGATTCAGATGTAGCAGAGTTTTTCTGGTTTCTTTCTTTTGATGACCCGTTCAGTTTCATTGCCGCCACAATAACAAATGAGAATTGGTTTGAGCATCCAAATATTGCCCTTGGCGTCGACTTCAATAGCACACGCACTCTTCATCAAAGCAAGCCAGCTACAATCTTCATCAAAAACAATGCATCCTTCATTAAAGGAAGTCAGCACCATAACTATTTTCAGCATGTTTTTTGTTTCCTAATTTCATGGTGTTTGTTTTTCGTAATCATATCACTATATATGTTTTAGGTGTTATCTAATGTTGTAAAGCACTTAGAGCTTCTAAAGATTAGGCGCTTTACAAAGTCCTCATTATTATCATTATTGTTATTATTATTATTATAGTCACAAATAAAATTGCCTAAGGTAGTTAGATTCAGATGTAGTCGGTTTTCCTGGCTTCTTTCTTTTGATGAATCATTCAATTTGATTAGACGAGTCTATATGCTTTTTTAACAAGACTGTTCAGCAAACTGAATTTTGGTTACATTGAACAAGCACTCACTCTATGTAGAAAGTTCACAAAGTAACACATGCTTGAGGATTCAAAATTTGTTCAGTCAATTTACAACTTCATTTTTTTCACCTCATGTTTAAAAATGCCAGGTCTTTGCTCTTTCAATGATATCTGGCTTGAAAAAGAGAAATACAAGGAATGGCTGAAAAAGAATAAAACATGTACATGTACATGAAAGGTGTTTTGTACATTGTGTAAAAAGACGATCAACTTGGCTTCTCTTCCCAAAATGATTGCAGAGAAAAAACGGCAACTATAATAATGCATTTCAAGCAGTGCTGATGTCTGTTAAAAGAACAATTTATTTTGTATTAAATCTGATGCATAAGTTACATATTTCTGAAATAACAATGAATGTTAACCCATCTTCCAGATTATTGTAAAGCAATTTTAGGAAATTAATTATAGTTTGAATTTCATCATTAAACAATATTGTAGTATTTTGCATTTGTTGTTTTCTCATATAACATAACTTGTATAGAAAATGTCAGCAAAATAGGTCTTGGAAATCTATGTTTGTGGTCTTTGAAAGTTTGGGAAAAGTCTTTGAATTTATCATTCAGAATTCTGTGTGAACCCTGTGCATTAATTTTCATGATTGTTTACACTGAGATTGAGGCCCGTTTTTGGCCTTGACAATCCAAGAAAAATTCTTGCCTTGTCAAAATCATATTACTGCTCACTATACATACAGGTGGACATAAAGGACAGTTATGCATATTTACAAGACCTTTCATTTTTTGTAACAGTTTTCGTGTTATGTGTAGTGTTACCTAGATTTTGACCAAACTCTTATTTAAATTTACATTTTTATTTATTATATGCTTATTAATGAAAGACTTGAGAATAATTTTTTCTCACATTTAACTTTTCATGTTGTTATATTAGTGATATTTTATGTTTGCCAATATAATAAATTCTTAGCAATTTATATTTATTACCCTCATGTTTGTATCTAATAATAAAGCTTTTTGTTACTTTCTCATGTTAATTTTTGTCTTTTGTGCACACACACACACACACACACACACAAACATGGTGCACATAGTGTAGTGACCACCATGTTCAGCTGTAGGCAAGGAGGTTTGCATAACCTTTACTTTATTCTGATCTTTTTATAAATATCATTCATGGTTAATCCATAGCAGAAACAAAAGCCAGTTGATTTTGCTAATGCTTGATCCAGGGACATGAAAATTTGATTTTCCTTTCTGCATGATAAATAAGATTTTCTATTCTGCATGATAAATAAGATTTTCCTTTCTGCATGATAAATAAGATTTCCCTGGTCTAATCATCATCATCATGAAACTTAAAAGGCAGGGGCAACTCCCTTTTGATTCAGATGCTGAGGTGAAAGTTCAAGGCCAATGGAATCAAGTTCATAGTTTGGGGGATTTTCACATGTTAATGAAGTTTTTGATTTTCAATTTTCACTCAATTTCATAAGCACTCTACACTTTGGTAGAGGCACCTCCCTACAAATTGTCAAGCCCAGATGTAGAAGGTAAAGCAGCAGTTAAAAGTGGTATTTTGGGGTTCCTCAAAAGTCTACCTTCAGTTTTCATAGTTCAAAAATAAAAGTCACTGTGCATGAAATTGTAAATCTAGATTTGTAATGGAATGATTGAGTGATTGAGGGTGGAATCTTTGCCTACCTGACTATTGTCTTGTAAGATATTTACTAAAAAAAACATTCAAGGCCTAACCATGTTTACAAGCTTAGAATGTTCTGGAAGCAAATTTGCTGACAACTTGGTGAAATTTTCCATTACTTTTTGGGAAAATGTATTGTGTCACACGTCAAGTGAGATGAATATATATAGAGAGGTTTGATAAACACATTTTTCATTCCAGTTTTAATATCAGTCAATGGGACTCTGATTAGAGTTTACAGTTGTGTTCAGTTATAATTTGAGAGGAATTATTTAAATTATTCATTGGAAATACAACATGCTCATTAACTATTTGGACTTAAACACTACTTTAGGATTATTGAGAACTCATTCAGAGACATTCTGGATTATATCATGGTGGTAAATAAATCAGGACATCTGAGACTGTTGGAGTCAGTTTGAAACATTCTGTACTCTTGGGCTTGATATAATTTTAGGATTATTTGGGATTTAATTTGCAATACTTCCTGTGGATGACATCCTTTTGATTTAGGCAATCTCATGGATCAATCTAACCTGCATAGTCTAGTCACTTCTGGCATACAATGTCCATCTTGGTGCCTCAGGTCCTAAGAGATGACTTTTCACTCACCCTCATGCCTCTGCCACCCAAAGGGAGCCTCTGCTTAGCAACACTAGAAGTAAGGGGATTTTATTCCTACTGTCCTGCATCCTTGATATTCTGATCTAACTACTTCACACATAATAGCACAAGAGACATCAGCTTCACTGCCTTAAGATCTTACTGTGAAGAGTGAAACTCCCCTTGAAGGCTTGGACTGAAGAATTATTCCACTCACTCTCATCAGAGTTCTGTCCACCTCTTTCCTCTACGTCACCTACCATGTCTACAGTTCCAGCATCAGGTGATCATTGTCTGTGGAAGAATCTACATTCAATTGCTTCCCAGTTAAACAAGTCACTGACATTTTGGGATTGCTTGCAATGTCAGTTACTAGTTAAAGTGTCTATAGACACATTTTATTGCAAATGCCTTCTGTTTTCAGTTGGATGACTATGAGTTGATTTGTAACGTGACTGTGGGATCAACGTTGTATCTGATATCCATATCTATGGCAATCTTCAATAGGCAGAACACAGCTTACCTTCTCCCATCCGAATCATATAGGAGCACATAGGAGGATGTTCATAGAATGGCCCACTTCGTAACATAGAGACCCAATTTTGTAACATAGAAGCCCACTTCGTAACAAAGAGGCCCAATTTTGTAACATAGAAGCCCACTTCGTAACATAGAAGCCCACTTCGTAACAAAGAAGCCCACTTCGTAACAAAGAGGCCCACTTCGTAACATAAAGGCCCACTCGCTTTCGTGAATTAGCGTATCACTGATTATGAGGTCTGAATGGAGGTCGAACCTTGACCATTGGATAAACTTTCACAATCTCTGGAAAGCAGAGAAACTATTCTGGAGTCTCTACAAGCACAAACTCCAGCAAACACGATCGTACCGGTTACAAACACAAAGGACTGGGAAGCAAGCCTCCTAACATTTCGGGATGACATTGGATTGTCGTTTCCTCAGGATCGTTTTTTAAATTTCAACATTTTTGAGACGAAAACCGTTTAGAAAGTTTTTCATTGGAAGAGGAAGAACCTACATGGGAATGGAGTTCTCATTCTGTCTGACAACTCCAGTGTGGTGACTTATCTCAAACATCAATGGGGAAGCAAGTCTCCAGACCATTGTATTTTTGTTTGGGATTTTCTAAAGTGGTGTCCTCAATGACGAATCCACGTCTTAGTTCAATATATATTAATCTGGCTAATGTACTCATTATCCTACAAAAAGAAACTAGTGATAAAGGAATGGGCTCTTCATCAATCAGTTTTCACTCGATAGATGCTGTTCGATGTAATGGACCTAACATGGAACTATTGGTGACAAGTTGGAATGCCCAAATCCCAACCTTTCTCTCCAAAGAGGCCTGGATAATAGATTGGAATGGCCAAATGTATACACATCTCCAACACCTCTTGTTCTGAAGGTGATACAGGCATCCAAAGAATCGGAGTATCTCCTCATCTTGATTATTATACTTAAAGAAGCTTGGATTAACCTCATCAATCTCGCAACAGAATCGCCAGGAATCGGAGATATTCCCTCATCTGCATTGAGCAACCTTGATCTTATCAAAAAACGCCTTTAAGAACAAACAGTTCTCACAACAAGCGGCGGGAATTCCTCTAGCGAGATTGCCATCCACCTAAGAGGTACACGAGGGAAATGGAATATATTTTCAGTGGAGCAACAAGAGCACTTGTAGGCACCCATACCACAATAGGTAACTTCCTATGGCTATTCGATGAGAAACAGTTAGCACCAATCACAATTAATCCTGCCGTTCCAAGGTCACTTGCACACTGTATTACCATGGAAGAGAGGGTATTGGACAAACCAAAGACCTAAGTGAACATTTTATGGGTAATAACATGGTTGAACAAGATACAATTGAAACCACTCTCAAGAGCTCAGTTAGTGCACATCTCATAAATCCTGCCTCGTCACTGATTTGGAGATTGGCAATCAAAATCAGTGAATAAATTTCCTATTGGAGAACCCATCTACATGCAGTTTCGACAAGATAGATCAATCATGAAGATCCCTGTTTTCATAGCCAAGAACAGTCGACCATTCATGAGTAATCAGATATTGGTAATAATTCTTGTCAACTCTGTATACTTCATCTCATTGTCGTCTATAGGGCCCAGTGCGAGCTCTGAGGTGATATTTCAGGAAGATCGATCCGTCACGTTTAGGGAGATCACACCTCATTTCGCCTTTAAGAGGGGAAGGACAATATATCAACATGAACACTTTCATCAGTAAAACATCCCTTGAGATTGATGTTGATCGGGGAAATTACTCCTTTAGCTAACACATTTATTAGAATGGCCTTTGATGAAGTCCAATTTTAGTCATCCTCTTTATCTTCTCTTCTTTACTCGAATCAGGTTGACAAAATACAACCACCTTTTGTCGAACAGGAAAAGATCATGATATCTCCTGCTTGTTTCAGAGGGATGTTAAGGAAACTGAAATCATACAAGTGCCTGTTTTTTATTTTGTTAAAAATTAGGTCTTTATGCAAAAATGGAGACCACCATCAGGTACCCGCTGGTGACGAGTGGTAATTGAGCTATCAAATTATGGTTTCTAAGTCTTATTGATAGGAATTTTTTTGTCTAGCTCATGAAACTCCATTGGCTTGTCATTTTTGAGTCAATAAAACTTATCACAAGATCATGAATTATTTTTATTAGATGAAGATAACAAGTGATCTTTGTAAATACTCTAGATCACTGCGACACTTTCCATTATTAGGAAAACACAATAAAAGATACTTAAAGCTCACCTATTGCTGCATTTGACGAACCATTTAGCAGAATAATGGTAGACTGTTTCGGTCCATTAACTAAGACCATGTCAGGCAACCAATACTTGTTGACCATAATGTTTGCGTCAACAAGATTTCTAGAGGCTATTCCTTAGAGGAATACTAAAACTAAAAACATAGTAAAAGTTTTGAATAAGATTTTTCTTTGTTTTGGCATTCCCAAATTTGTCCAATCTGATCAAGGATCAGATTTTTTCTATTTTATTGGCAAATTTTGCATGAATTAGGCATGCATGTGTTTAAGTTGTCTGCATATCATCCTGAAAATAAGTAGCTTTATAAAGATTTCATCAAACGTTGAAGAATATGATTCAGTCATATTGCTTGATACTGGAAAGGACTGCGAAGAGGGTGTCCATTTACTGTAGTTTGCTGTTAGGGAATCATTTAAAGAATCATTGGGTTTCAGTCCTTTTCAACTAGGTTTTGGACACATTTAAATGGAGTGGATCTAATCAAGTCGAGTATGCTAAACATAAATCGGCAGTGTCTGATACATTTCCGAAGTCTTCATCCACCAATCTCTGGCAGGAAAGGAAGGGTGTTTCTGAGTGTGTGACAAAGTTTCTTGATAACGAGGGTCCTGCTAAATACTGCTAAGCCTGACAAAGCCCAACAAAGCCTGACAAAGCCACACAAAGCCTGACAAAGCCTAACAAAGCCATACGAGGTCAAATAAAAAAATGCGTATTTATATTGTTAATTATATTGATGAATAAATTAGCAAAACCGAAATTCTAGTTTTCATCATATTTATGCAACATTAAATGACCGAAAATTGGACGACAGAGTTCGAATTGGAAATCGAATAATGAAAAAGTAATAACAAAGTCTGACAAAATCATACGTAGACTGTTTATTACTTTATAAATTGTTCACTGAACTTATCGAAAGAAAGTGCAATTTTTTTCAATATATACTAATCACACAAAGCCAGACAAAGTCATACAAAGCCTAACAAATCCTCACAAAGCCTGACAGAGTCATACAAGTCATTTTAGACAAGTTTATTTATAATGTAAATTCTATTGACGAATAAATTAACCAAACTGAAGGATTAGTTTTCAACATAATTATGCGGAATTAAATAACCAATAAAATTTGGCCACACGTATCGAATTGGAATAATAAGAAAATCGCATGTAAAAGTATTATCATTTGATAAATTATTCATTTGAGTGATAATCGAAAGAAAATGCAATATTTCAGTATGTCCTAATTATACAACGATTGACATACAAAGCTCGACAAAGCCACACAAAGCCTGACAGAGTCGTGCGAAGTCATATTAGAAAAATGTATATTGTAAATTATATTGACGAATAATTTAACCAAACGGAAGGACTAGTTTTCAACATAATTATAATTAATGACAAAGTACTGTTAAAGTCTGAGAAAAAAAAAAACATATTTGAAATGTTTGTTATTTTATAAACTGTTCGTTTGACTAATTGTCGAAACATAGGTTGACAAACTCAAGAAACCTTTCGATGTTTCATAAGAAAGGCATACACTGTCTGACAAGTCATACAAAGTGATAATAAAACTGTACTATTGTTGTATGGTGTTTTTGCCGCATAAATTACCAAGAAAAATGTTGGATTTACTACGCACACCATAATGTATGACCGGTAATTGAGAGACAAATTCCAAATACACTGCATCTCAAAAAAGGCATACAGAGCCTGACAGTCTTAACTGCAATGTTTATTGTTTTAAAATGCCTGTATATGTTAAACTATAAACATACATGGTTATTTTTCACACAGGCACACAATGTCATAAAATGGCATAATAAAAATGTGTTAATTAAGTTAAAAGTGGGATTGTCCTACTCACATACTTTTGACTGTAACAGGCGATGACACGTGTTAATGGAATACAGTAGCACTTCACTACCATCGCCGTAAATGTTGTATCAACAGTAAATAATTTCCAGCATTGTAAGTTTAAAAACGTTATATCCTTGTACTGTGTTACATAAATAATAAAAGAAACAATGATCATAGAAAAAGGAAACATTTTATCATTCTGTTATATTTATTGATAACAAATTTGTATCAACACTATATATTTTCGAATATTGCAAGAAAATGCTATGCATTTGCCCGTCGTGATCCTGTCATTTTTTTTCTCCCACCACTTAACCTAAGCACACACATCTTTGGGGATACAAAAATACATGAAAAACACTATAAATTTTTGGTTAAATGGGGGGTGGGCATCAGGCTGGTGCCCCACCACCACCACCAATTTTTTTTACTATTGACAATCTTTTCCATGCTTTTCCTTGCAATTGTATTCCAAACTCGTTAATTTATGTAAATAATAATAAAGTATAGTAAAATTAAAATAGCATATCTAATGAATTTAATGTAATAATTAATATTCAATAATGTGTGTTTGTTGCTATTTCTTTGAAGTACAGTCCAAAATTGAATAAATTTAATAAGGTTGAAAAGAAAAGAACCAAAACGGTATCAAGAACATTTTGAAGAATTATGTTCTGCTCTACTACGCTGGCAATTTGACTTTATTTTGGGAATGTATAGAAAGAAAGCGAAAAAATCATAATCACATATTAATAAACTTATATTTTGCATAATCAACATTTTGTAACTGCCCTTATACTGCCTCTGTGGTAATTCAGTTACAGGTAGCGCGTGTCTACTCACCTACTCATGACTGTAATACGTGTTAACGCGTGTTAATCGAATTACAGTAGCACTTCACTACCATATGCCTTAAATTTTATATCAACAGTAAATATTTTCCAGTATCGTAAGTTTAAAAACATTTCTATCCTTGTACTGAGTTAAATAAAGAACGATCATAGACAAAGCAAACATTTTCTAATTCTTTTACATTTATTGATATACATTTTTGTATCAACAGTACATATATTTTCCGTCTTTGCGGTGTTTAGTAGGACCGATACGGTATAGCAAAATAAGCCATATTATACATTTGCTAAATTACTTGGAAAAATATATTAATAATCGTGAGAAGGAAAGAAAATTATTTCAGCTCAAACGTTCACGATCACAACCTCCCATCTCCCACCACGACATTTAGATGGCCAACACCTTATTGTAGATCAGCTGATATTCCTACGATAACTGTTGCATTGGAAGACAATGCCTAAACATGAAACATCGCTGCTGATGACAATAATAATAATAATAATAATAAGCGTTACTGGCAACATAATTCATCAGTCCAAATCACACGCGTTTATGAAAAATAAAGGTACAAGAACAAAAAATAACAATTCTAGGATTAATTAACGTACACAACATAACACAATTGATTCTACCAAGATCTTAAAGCACGACTAACAGAACATACTGGTATATAATACTTCTCAGCATATATTTCTTAACACAATAGGGGCCCCGAGTGGCCGAGTGGTCTAAAGCGCTCTCCGTTACGGATCACTGCCATCTCACCTCTGTCTGCGTGGGTTCGAGTCTCGGATTCGGCCAATGTGGGTATGTGAGAAAGCTTGCCAGTAGCTTCTCGTGGGTCGGTGGTTCTTTCTGGGGTTTTCCCGGGTTCTTCCTCCACCATTAATACTGGCCGCCATGTATAGCCTATCGTGTGCTGAAAGGTGGCGTTAAACCCTACGGCAACAACAACAACTTAACACAACATGACAAAACAACGAACAACAGAAAGTATCATACAATTTCTTTATAATCGATTTCAGATTTCTATCAAATATGGCATGTCTAGCCGCTAACTAAATATTTATAAATATGTACAAAGATTATTGCTCAAAGTCATGTCAAGCTCAGTTTTAAACATGAAATAAAGTGTATCAACATTAAAATAATGAAGTTCAGCTCAATTGTATTTTGCTTATTATAACATTTATTAGAAAATTGAATTTTCTTCCGATAATCAGTCGAAAGAACAATTTATAAAATAATAACAAATATTTCCAACATGATTGTGTCATACTTTGTTAATACTATATGATTGTTTGAAATTCTAACTTTGTCGCCAGATTTTTAGACATTTTAATCTGCATAATATGTTGAAAACTAGTATTTCGGCTAAGTTAATTTATTCATCAATACAATGAACAATATAAACACTCTTTTTAGTCTGACTTTGCATGGCTTTGTGAGGCTTTGTCGGGCTTCGTCAGGCTTAGCATTATTTAGCAGGACAGTGGTAATGACGGGAGTTAAAACATCGCAGCTGGGACAGCATTGGCAAGATATATTGTAACATTATTGACCACTGGGTGGAAGTTTACATAATTGGGTACATATGTTGACCTTGAAATAACTATCTGCAAGACGGTACGGTATTTTTTTTTTTT
Organism: Sinohyriopsis cumingii; assembly: GCA_028554795.2. Taxonomy (NCBI): domain Eukaryota; kingdom Metazoa; phylum Mollusca; class Bivalvia; order Unionida; family Unionidae; genus Sinohyriopsis; species Sinohyriopsis cumingii. The sequence continues at coordinate 34,415,182 of CM068827.1, forward strand.
TTTTCCGCCTTCTTAGTGAAGTCCGTGGGAGGTGTTCATATGCTAAAATACCGTTGATGTAATCGTTTGATAAATTATTGTACGTAACAGGAATACTGCACATTTTAATAAGCGTTTCAAATGAGCCTTAGATTCAACCGTCCATCAAGAATAAATACGGTATATTATTATTATTATTATTACAAACTTGTAATCAAAACCCATCGGTTATGATTCGTGTGGAATTTTTAACGGCGCCATGGAAGCAGATCTAGTTACAAATGTATTGATTAGCTGAGCATTATCATTACCGGAAGTAGTTTAATGTTAATACAGCATCAGCAAATTATGACAAGTTCATTCACAGATATCATTGGATCAATCCATTGAAATGATCAGAAACCCATCGAGAATTACGTTATTTATTACTGCACTTCAGAAGTACATATCATAACCATTATATGTAGCTATCCTAGTGACTTGGAGAAAAAGTGTAAGCTCTTGCTGTCCCACCATTTTGCTGTTTAATTTGTGCAGTTCTATTTTTTGTTGTTGTTTTGTTTACTTCTTTTAATGACTGTCGAATATACTACTCTGGCAACGATTTGCATTTTTATTGTCTCTGAAACCTCAGTACAAAGTAATTAGCCGTACGTGGGTTCACATGTATGTATGTATGTATGTATGTATTTGTATGTATGTATGTATGTATGTTTTTTAATGGCAAATCAGGACAGTCATGTCTATATAGGCCAGGCAAAATCTAGGTAGTACATATTGTTACAAGCCAGGGGTCTTTACTTGACCGAGCGATGTCAAACCCTGGAACGATTCCCGCTAGAAATCATAAGTTTACCCTAAATTTACACAGGTTTCCATACAACTTCAGTTGTAAATTAGAAAGCCCGATGTGTCCATTCTAAACATAACTTTTACTCTAATCAATGCAAGACCACAGATCTCACAACCTGCCAAATATCCACCAACCGCACACCCGCACGGACACTCTTCATTAGGTTTCCGTACCGACAGCAGTTCTCGCCGTAGAAACTATACAACTGTCCCTTAGCACAGGGAACTATTTTAACTACGCCACATTACGCCAGTCAAACTATGATTTCCAGGCACTTTCCGACAGTATAACTGCACTACATTTGTCACCATGGCGACATAAACGGTATCTGCCTAGTCCCTTCTTATTGATTTCATTGTGTAATTTATAGGTTTCCTAAAATAAATACTACCATTGAAGTCACACCACCAATGTACACCACTAGATTTTAGTAGGGACTTTATTATTCATGGCCACTCATTCGGTTTGGACCTGAATTCACACTAGTGAACCATGGCACCGAATTCCAATAATCAGACAAGTAATGACAAAAATCTAGGAATTCCTTAAAACGGGGCGCTATAACCAAATGCGCATACTCCATATTTATTACAATATGGTAAAGGAAAAATCTAGCTGAAATTCCCAAGAAGAACATCTCCAACTAAAATGAAATATCTATCATTCGACTGAAGTTAATAGGTAGAAAATGTTGCAAAAACGCAACAAACGAAAGAAACAAACAAACTGCAAAGTACATTTAAAACCCCAAAAGGGTATATAAAAAAATCCTAAAAATATAAGGTCAAATATTCCTGTACTCTCTTCAGAAGTCCAATATCTCCTTTGGAATATTGCCAAAAGGAGAATGTTTTGGGATTATTTAATATTTTTTAGACCCCAATGTATATACATTTTATGCATAAACAAAATGTATAAAATTTATGAGATTTATATGAAATCATGATCAAGACAGTCATCTTAGATTAGAAAGAAAAAAACAAGTTATTTCCCGATCGCCCCTATCATAGAGTCTGAGTTGGACTATATTGTCAAATCATTAAGATGCAATAATAATAATAATACATCAGCATTTGTTTTTTAGACTAGGGCTGTACAAAATCAGTTGACACATTTTAAGTAGTGCAGGAAAGTTCATTAGCTCGTAAAACGAGTCAACAAAATCTGTTCTCATTTTTTAAAAGACGGACTTAAAAGGAAGATCTCACTAATGCTAATAACAGTAAAACAATAGATAAAAGTGAGACCACGTGCGAATATTTCAAAGAACTCGAACTCAGAATTTACATTGAATGCTGACTGTCTTGTCTACAGTGAACGACACTGATTAAACTGGTGTCAGAACTGTCAATATCAGAACGAGAGACCTTGGTACGAGAAGCATTTCTCTTGCTTGAAAAAAGTGGAACCAGCTGGTACATTAAAAGCAATCTGTGAGTGGCGTAAGGCTGATAGAATGAAAAATCGTTTCACTCGAAGTGGAAATACTAATTTGCAACTATCAGCATATTTCCCTCGCGAAAGTTTCGTCTTGATTACGTAATTGTTACTGATGGCTAGCATGCTATACAAAAAGACAAACAATCACGTATGCTGTTGAGAAAACTCATGTATTAGTGTTATACGTGATGACTGAAAAGCGGCACAGTTCCATTCAATGGAACAAAGAAAACATTAATCAGAATCATGGCGGAGCATGCTTTTCTTACTAAAATATTTAGATAACCAGAATACCATTCATATATAAGTAAAAGAACAGGAAAAAGTAATCGAACTACCTCATCTGAGAAACAAAGTTTGCAGATCGCAGAGTGCAGTATGATTTAAAGTTTTTGTGCAATTATTGAAAAATAGTTTATCTCTTATGTTTTCTTATGAGGCTAAGAACTTATTTCAGACGTGTAATAAAATAATGATAATGTACTATTTTCATTTTCCATTTTATCTTTTGAAAACAGGGACTCGCGAGTTTATGCCAGGGTCTTTGAGAAATTGATTGGGGACTTCTGCATTCTTAGCGTCTAGAACTCATCAATCTGAAACTGTTGAATGGTCTCCCATAACTCTTGCGTCCATTCGATTTTAACTAGTCTATGTAAAATAAATTGTCTCCCATAACTCTTGCGGCCACTCGATTTTAGCTAGTCTATGTAAACTAAATGGTCTCCCCACACCTCTTGCGGCCACCCGATTTTAACTACAGTCTATGTAAACTAAATGGTCTCCCCACACCTCTTGCGGCCACCCGATTATAACTAGTCTATGTAAACTAAATGGTCTCCCCATACCTCTTGCGGCCACTCGATTTTAACTAATCTATGTAAACTAAATGGCCTCCCCACACCTCTTGCGGCCACTCGATTTTAACTAATCTATGTAAACTAAATGGCCTCCCCACACCTCTTGCGGCCACTCGATTTTAACTAATCTATGTAAACTAAATGGCCTCCCCACACCTCTTGCGGCCACTCGATTTTAACTAATCTATGTAAACTAAATGGCCTCCCCACACCTCTTGCGGCCACCCGATTTTAACTAGTCTGTGTAAACTAAATGGTCTCCCCACACCTCTTGCGGCCACTCGATTTTAACTAGTCTATGTAAACTAAATGGCCTCCCCACACCTCTTGCGGCCACTCGATTTTAACTAATCTATGTAAACTAAATGGCCTTCCCACACCTCTTGCGGCCACTCGATTTTAACTAGTCTATGTAAACTAAATGGTCTCCCCACACCTCTTGCTGCCACCCGATTTTAACTAATCAGTGTAAACTAAATGGCCTCCCCACACCTCTTGCTGCCACCCGATTTTAACTAATCTATGTAAACTAAATGGCCTCCCCACACCTCTTGCGGCCACTCGATTTTAACTAATCTATGTAAACTAAATGGCCTCCCCACACCTCTTGCGGCCACTCGATTTTAACTAATCTATCTAAACTAAATGGCCTCCCCACACCTCTTGCGGCCACTCGATTTTAACTAATCTATGTAAACTAAATGGCCTCCCCACACCTCTTGCGGCCACTCGATTTTAACTAGTCTATGTAAACTAAATGGTCTCCCCACACCTCTTGCTGCCACCCGATTTTAACTAGTCTATGTAAACTAAATGGTCTCCCCACACCTCTTGCTGCCACCCGATTTTAACTAATCTGTGTAAACTAAATGGCCTCCCCACACCTCTTGCTGCCACCCGATTTTAACTAGTCTATGTAAACTAAATGGTCTCCCCACACCTCTTGCTGCCACCCGATTTTAACTAATCTGTGTAAACTAAATGGCCTCCCCACACCTCTTGCTGCCACCCGATTTTAACTAATCTATGTAAACTAAATGGCCTCCCCACACCTCTTGCGGCCACTCGATTTTAACTAATCTATGTAAACTAAATGGCCTCCCCACACCTCTTGCGGCCACTCGATTTTAACTAATCTATCTAAACTAAATGGCCTCCCCACACATCTTGCGGCCACTCGATTTTAACTAATCTATGTAAACTAAATGGCCTCCCCACACCTCTTGCGGCCACTCGATTTTAACTAGTCTATGTAAACTAAATGGTCTCCCCACACCTCTTGCTGCCACCCGATTTTAACTAGTCTATGTAAACTAAATGGTCTCCCCACACCTCTTGCTGCCACCCGATTTTAACTAATCTGTGTAAACTAAATGGCCTCCCCACACCTCTTGCTGCCACCCGATTTTAACTAATCTATGTAAACTAAATGGCCTCCCCACACCTCTTGCGGCCACTCGATTTTAACTAATCTATGTAAACTAAATGGCCTCCCCACACCTCTTGCGGCCACTCGATTTTAACTAATCTATCTAAACTAAATGGCCTCCCCACACATCTTGCGGCCACTCGATTTTAACTAATCTATGTAAACTAAATGGCCTCCCCACACCTCTTGCGGCCACTCGATTTTAACTAGTCTATGTAAACTAAATGGTCTCCCCACACCTCTTGCTGCCACCCGATTTTAACTAGTCTATGTAAACTAAATGGTCTCCCCACACCTCTTGCTGCCACCCGATTTTAACTAATCTGTGTAAACTAAATGGCCTCCCCACACCTCTTGCGGCCACTCGATTTTAACTAGTCTATGTAAACTAAGTGGTCTCCCCACACCTCTTGCTGCCACCCGATTTTAACTAGTCTATGTAAACTAAATGGTCTCCCCACACCTCTTGCTGCCACCCGATTTTAACTAGTCTATGTAAACAAAAATTTTGCTTCATAAGGAAGCTATTATTTAGATAAAGGAATTTATGCGCAAACACTGTTTCTCACTTGTAGTCAAATTTATCCATTCATATTACATTGTAACTCAAAGTTGTCAACATGTCAGATTGAAAATCAAGGCAGTTTATATCATTACAATATAGGATAAAAACAATTCATATGCTGAATGGTGGGAAAAGTAACTGTGATATCATAATAGTAATGAAAGTTGTCTTTAGTGCCAATGTGACACGTATATTTCAATATATTTATCTAAATACCTGAGAAATAAAGCTATCTTTGACGAAAAATGTTCATATAATAGAAGAGATATAACCGTCATCACTTTTCATTACGGTCAAGGGTCAACCAATGTTTAAGACTTGTCTGGGAAGGCAGGTGAAGTTTCAGTTCATGGGTCACAAAGAATTGCTACATACGGCTTCTTTTGATTCCATATTCACTACAGGCCTATCACATAATCCTACCGTATTTTGATCGCAGCAAGATGAGGATCTAGCTGTACCTGAAGCATTAACGGGTGTTTTCAAGCATAATTTAAACTAGTTCACCATCCAACGAGTTAGTCCTCGGTTTTACGGTAATACGTAAACTGTCAATCAGTAGTGACATTTTTCTTTTATCATGCTGCACAAAAGAAACAAAGGTCAGTGATTATTTTAAGTCAATGTTGATTTAATTTATAGGATGGATTAAAGTGAGCAGGGTACAGTAATATTGCGCAGAACATTATTTTGGGAGAGAACAGCAATCATATATGCATATTTTGGGATTTTGTGGAGTAGTGCACTAAACAGTCTTAATATAAGAAGAAGAAGAAGTTCGTGACATTTGTTCAAAAACAATTTTGAAAGGTAAACCTGTGTACAAACAGCAATTTTGTCCATTCCCCTGGGTGGCTGCTGTTTACAGGTCTGACTGGAGATAATTTTACCAGCACTCATTGCAATGTGAACCATCATCATACTTGCCTTACACAGGAACCGTGTGTATTGAGCTGTATTGTATAACCTATGGTCATGCTTATTATATGCACAGGAACCCTATTGTATGGGAGCAATGTATTCATCCAATTATCTGAATGTAGTAAGCCATTTCAAATCACTGGTCCATGACGGGCTTCATATTGAAGGGGTACTGTATAGTGAGATCTACGCATCATCAAGGACCATGCTATACTGGTGCACCCTACATCAAGTCTAGAATGGTACATTCGTGCAGTCTTTATAATATAATATCCCTTTTCAAACCACTGGTCCATGACGGGCTTTATATTGAAGGGGTGCTGTATAGTGAGATCTACGTATCATCAAGGACCATGCTATACTGGTGCACCCTACATCAAGTCTAGAATGGTACATTCATGCAGTCTTTATAATATAATACCGCTTTTTAAATAACTGGTCCATGTATGTGGAACTGAAATATAAATAATACATAATTGTGTGAGATCAGAATAGTCTAATGCAGAGGTAGGCAAACTTTCCAGCGCAAGTGCCGCGTACACAAATTTACACCTTGTCGCGGGCCGCATAGTTCATTAAGTAAAATAATTAATATTTGAAATAGCAAAAACAAAAGGTTTTTCTAAATAACATCTAATTAATTTTCAGTTCTTAATATGTTGTTAATATTTGAAAACTTAAACTTCAAAAGAAGCACATTTATTTGATAAACAGAGTAACATAAACAGAGTCAGTGCGAATGATGACTTGTTCCTAGGCCGCATCAAAACCTTTGGCGGGCCGCATGAAAGCCCTTGGCGGGCCGCATGCGGCCCGCGGGCCGTAGTTTGCCCACCCCTGGTCTAATGTTTGTTGTTGCTTGTGGAAATAACATGTGTCCATGCATGGACATGCGAATGCTCTAGGATCCCGATTTATTAATTTAATTTCATAATAATTTTCAGTGAAGCTGCCTGCCAACAAGAACTAGGCTACAAGTTTCATGCTGTGCTTTTATGTGCCCGATAAATCAATTAGATAAAGCCAATGTATGAACTATGTAGACATGTGCATGAGATATTTTTCCATGATCTGCAATGACTAAGGCACTGTATGGTGGTTTAAATCTCAAAACAGTGTTTCTTTAAAATAAAATTTCCTCCAAACCAACATGTTTTCAAAGGTAAATAATGTGTTTTACATAAAGTGGTATCAGCATTATCAGTAAATTAGACTGATTAAAAATGTTTTATACTGTGTACTTCAACCAATTCTAATCATGCTAGGCTTTTTCAATAGAAATGTCAAATTTGATGTGAAAATCATATAATATTTAAGAAAAGAATTAACAGAAAAATGCTGCTGACCAGTATTCTTAAGCAGAGATGTGGAAATACGTCATTTAATCGGAATGGGTACTTCCTGTATAACTGACGTCATGCGTATGTTCATTTACATGTTTACCAATTATGTAAACGTTTACAAGCAGTAAAGTAAACTGAGCCATTTACATATGCAAATATTGTATCAGAAATGTTAATCCAATGTCATGCCAGCATTTCCAATGGACACAAGCTCATCTTCCCTTGAAATGGCAGATCTCACAGACTGTGCTTTTGCCTAATGAGTGACGTTTTACACTTTTCAGAAGTGATATATGTATAATAGATGTCGCTGTGTATACATATAGACCCGTGAACGTTATGTAGATGCTAGTGTTGAGGAGGCAGATTTTTATGGTGTATTCTGTTTAGGGGACGGAGATAACTAACTCATGATAACCACACAACCATCATTCCCGTCCATAGCAATTTAAATCCTGTACAGTATGTGAATACATTCTTGAATGCGAATGGTAAGATGTCTTACCATGATAGTGGGACAATAATGCTTGCAAGGCTACATGCACAGACCTCAATACTATCGAGCATTAATGGGACCGATACATTAGGCAACAGCAAATCAACCGAGAAATGTTCCGAGTCTGGAATTGGCTCTTATCTAGGAATGAAATAAATATTCCACAATAAGAAATCTTGATAGGTCAAATCCATAAGACAGGCGTGTGGCTGATGTGACTGTAAGTGGTAATTTCATTGTTTAATTGTCAGTTTGCATGTTGACCATGAGTGTCCATGCCATTTAAAAATTATTTTCTTCATTAGATTCACCAGTTTTTAAAGGCTAAGCGACCAAGTATGAAGTACACGTTTACCACATAACAAACCAATTATTATACGGATATGATGAATCATGAGTCATACCCGTCGCTTATTTATGCTTCAAGAAGCCCAAAGTTGTCGTCCCTCCATTATGCCTACAATTGGGTAATAATAGGAAGGTGTTATATCTGTGTAAAACTATTATTATTAGTAGTAGTAGTAGTAGTGGTAGTAGTAGTAGTAGTAGTAGTAGTAGTATTACATATGAAGGTCAGAGGTCACAGATACCTTACACACGTATCTTACATTTGGGAAATACAAAATTACAAATTAAATATAGAAATGACAAGTAAAGTGATATAAAAACTATGGGATTGTGGGTTGTTTATTGTAATTAAAATGGACAATAACGATTCCGACAGACATAATCTATGTCACGTTTGCTTAGCCCCAGCTAAAGAGTCGTGTATAAGCTATAATCTACCTGTCTTGGGAATAGTATCGCGGCCTTGTGTCTTTTTTTTTATATAAATACTGCCGCTGGTTTAGTGTTGAACTCTTACAAAAAGTTACCATGACCAGCCAGAGACCGGAAACTTGAGTTGGCAAAGGCGACCTGTAGCGTCACTTAACGAAGGCTTGCCGTTATCACGCCTATATGTTAAAGGTTTGTTCAAGGATAAAAAAAGAAAGTCCACGTGGTGAACGGGGCGTGTACTTATCTGTCCCCACGTTGACAAATAGCAAGAGGGACATTGTCCGCTACGTTTGATTAGATCGACACACACACACACACACACACACACACACACATATATATATATATATATATATATATATATATATATATATATATATATATATATATATATATATATATATATATATATATATATACAATAATAAATTGAGATAGAGGGCTTGATTACAATTCAGACCCGTATGATACCTTCCGAACTCGTTAGAGTAATTCAGTATTCGCCTGGAAGGATTGCAGATCAATAGGGTTACTCCGAGAAAGAAGCCACTCATAACCTGGCATCAGAGCTTAAAAGTAGGTTCTAAGGAAATACAAAGCTTCGAAAAGGTCAGTAAGTTATTTGCTTGATTTAGCAGAATATTACGGCATCATAATTGTAATTATTGGTATTATGTACACATAACTACTAGGATCGTTTAGTATGTAGAATTGCCTTTGTAGTTTTTCATTTACATGCGTATCTGAGAAATGAGCTTGAGCCTTACGTAGAGAATTATTAGATGCAAGGCGGAACTATGTAGATTGTTAGCTTGTGGTCAGAATTAATTTTGTAATTCTCTATTAGGTTACTTTGTATTAAACCAGTACATTTATATCAGTGCGTTACGTTAGAATTTACACATGCTTGAATTGTGAATATTTTACAATGGCTGAAGTATGTAAGATTAGTTAATATTGGTGTATGGATATATCAGAGCATTGGATATTTGAATATTTGTGTACTTTGTATGAGTTTTAAGGTAAAGAAATGCGTCTGATCATTGTGATATTGTTTAGTATAACGGGATTAGGAATATGTACTGATGTGACGGAATTTATTGATGTATGTATGAGAAGTAATTGATACCGTACTGTATTATGACGTTTGTTTTATCACACATGAACGTATGGGTATCTCAATGTGTACGAATGCGTGACCGAAGAAATTTAATAGCCGTTATCTGATGATAGCCTGTGTATAGTTTGAGACGAGAAGGCTAAGGAAAAACATTGTACCGTCCTTGTTTGCACAGGAAGCTTTTTAGTGGACAGAGAACTTCTGGTTATATTGGGTCCCAAGTCTTCAGTAGTTGGAGACGGAATTGAGATTGCAGCCGAGTCAGTCGAAGTCGACAGAAGTGTAGTCGTAGGGGAGAAAGTGGAGGAGGAGGAGAATGAGTCTAGACAAATTCGAGGTGGAGGAGGAGAAGGAATATGGAGAATGGTCGAGAGGAGGAGGAGAAGGAATTGGGAGAAATACGAGAAAGAAAGGATACAACAGATGAGTAGAAATACAATGACAGGTGGAAATCAATCTCACACTCCTAATCAAGTGATGCAACAGACGTATTAAAGGGTCGAGAGGAAGGAGTGTAATTGTAAATTTGAGTCATTTGATTATTGAATTGTTATTAAATTGTTATTCATTGAATTTCAACATTTTTTTGTATATATAACCATCTAATGGTCGGCATTGCTGACTGGGGGCTCGGAGCTTTACATCTGTCTTTCACTAAATTTAACTTCCAACAAAATAGAGCCTGGGTGGGACTTCTGTAATAGTTTAAATAAAATATTGGAAGCACCCCACCCCAACCATATACTTCGTCACAATCTATTATGTCACATGCAATCATTATTCTCCTCCTCCTCCTCCTCCTCCTCATCATCATCATCATCAACATCTATGCCATCATAACCTTCTATTGATAACATGTATTATTTCTTTTTGAGAGATATGATGACATATTTCTTTTATATGTAAAATTGTCTCAGATACTGTCTTTTACCAGTATGGAAACTAGATTCAGTGTCATTCATATGGTTAAAAATAGTTCTTTTTCATACAAAGCAAATATATTTGAGAGGCAAAACAGCAACTAATTAGAACTTAGTTTGCATACCGTATGTAAAGAAAGAAGCGAAAGTACATTATTAACACATTCGAAGAAAAGCTTTCTATGCATGGATCAATTTTGAAAATACTTTTTCAGTTGATGTACAAATATGGCACAGACATACTATTTAAGTACCGGTAAAATGTGGAATTCGTCTGAACATGTGATTAGGAGAATTATTTTTAAAAAAAATAAAGCTGTTGGAAAATGATTCAGTAAGAAAAAGTTCCAGTCAGAATTCATTTTCTTGCAATTTACGATTATGTAAATAGTCTTGTATAGCAAGTATTTTTCTTCCACTTACCGGTATGGAAATAGTCTTGTATAGCAAGTCTTTTTTCTTCCACTTACCGGTATGGAAATAGTCTTGTATAGCAAGTCTTTTTTCTTCCACTTACCGGTATATACATAGTTTTGTATATCAAGTCTTTTTTCTTCCACTTTCCGGTATGGAAATAGTCTTGTATAGCAAGTCTTTTTTCTTCCACTTTCCGGTATGGAAATAGTCTTGTATATCAAGTCTTTTTTCTTCCACTTACCGGTATATACATAAGTAGTGAATGGGGCCACCCTAGGGACAATGGGAATTAGCATTACAGACCCCCCCCCCCCGGGCCAGTCTGGGGACTATGTAAATTTAACATGGGGAAAATTGCTGGGCCACTCTGGGGACAAGGGGAATTAACATGGGGAATAGAGTTTGGGCTTGTCTAGGGACAAGGGGAATTGAACATGGGGAATAGAGTTTGGGCTTGTCTAGGGACAAGGGGAATTTAATATGGGAGAAAAAAACTACTACTTTAGGGACAAGGGGAATTTAACATGGGATTTTTTTTTTTTAAATTTAAAAAAAGGGTAGGCAATGGAAAGTCATTCTCTTTTCGAGACCTATGAGTGGCCCTGAAAAGGGCCTTTGGGTTTCTTCTTCTTCTAACTCCTTAACTTCTTTATCCATCTTATTTTTTCCATCATTCCTTTCTTCTTTTTTTATGTTTCCGGTATCCAGTCCGGGTGACCCATGGCTCGGAACTTCTGTTGGATTTTCATCCAGTTAGCGTTCAGTTTCTCTAGTTCTTCCTTTTTCTTTCTATTTTCTTCTTCTTTTCTTTCCTTTGACCACTTTCTTTGATTTTCTCGACCTCTTCGGTCAGCACATTCCTCATTACTTCTTCCGCTTTCTTAAGCTTGTCTAAGCCCCACTTCACAAAAGACCAATCTGTCCATTCTACAATGTCTTCTAAAAAATACCTTACACTCGTCACATAAACTATGGCTTCTTTCAACTTGCCCACTTTCACATACGGTGGGTTAATTAAACCTCTGATTCTCTTCTCATCCTCTATCATTTCTTTCACAATATCGATTGCTAAGTGGAGGCTGGTTACTTGTCTTGAGACGAAGTCTTTTGTCACTGCATGCCTCCATTCCTGTTCAAGCCTTTCTGCTACATTCAATCCATCCACCATCCAATACCAACTTCCCATAAGGTTGTTATACAAAGCTGAAGTTGCTGGCATCTTCTTGTTTGCTTATTCCGTGGAATGGGCTCCAATGGCAAACACTGTTAGTTTTATAGTTAAAGCGCGGACGTGATGGAAAACATCCCCTAAAACAAAATTCATCTTACCTAGATCATGACCAAACAACGCGCGGACGTGAAGGAAAACATCCCTACTTTTTTCTCATTTCATATGATCTACTATCCACATACGTGAACCAGCAATAAACCAACCCCAAATCTACTATTTACACACGCAAATCATTAAAACAAAATCCATAATCTACTATCCACACAATCGTACGTGAGCGGTTACAAAACCCAAGCTATACTCTCCACATACGCTAAGAAACAATAAACAAACCCATAATCTACTATTCACACAAACGTACGTGAGCACTTACAAACACAAACACACAAACACATACCCTCACACTAGGAAAAAAAAGAGTCAGTGTTTATATTCACACTACTCTACCTACACACATTGGCAAATCGATTGTTATTTCTTTTCTAGAGTATTGGGTAGCCCTGAAAAGGGCTGTTTTTGAACTCCATGTCACCTGGTTAATGATGGCACCTTCCAGGCCTGGCACCACACACACATCTTCTTCCCCAGTCTCTTTTCACTCGTTTTGGGGGAAGAGCAGAGGCGGGATAAGTGGATTCAGAATCCCAATTTTCTGTCTCTGGGATTCTGAAATTTCCTCTCTCCTCTTCTTTGTTTCTTCTCTCCTCCTCTTCTTTGTTTCTTCTCTCCCCCTCTTTCATTCTTCCCTCTTCTACTAGGGCCTCTGCAGCCAGCTCATTCACTATACGCCTGGCATATTCCAGGTGTACATGAAGTTCAAGCAGTTTTGCTAGTCTGGTGTTCATTCTCTTGATCAGTCAACAAGGGTAGCTAGACTGCCGAACGAGTTTCAATTTATACTGAAAGCGCCGACGTGATGGAAAACATCCCCCTTAAAAACATAAAATTGATCTTACCTAGATCATGACCAAACAACGCGCGGACCTAAAAGAAACACCCACTCACTTTTTTATATTTCCCATTACTATTCTAAAAAATTTTCATTAATCACTTCAATATACTATCCACATACGCAAAGCAATCCAACCAAACCCCCAAATCTACTCTCCCCACACCTCAAACAGCAAAAAAACAAAAACAAAAACATGATCTTAATCTACTATCCACACCAACGTACTTGAGCACTTACAAACACACAATCCTATACACAAACACATACACTCACATCACAAAAGAGTCAGTGTTTATATTCACACTACTCTACCTACACACATTGGCAAATCGATTGTTATTTCTTTTCTAGAGTATTGGGGTAGCCCTGAAAAGGGCTGTTTTTTTTTTGTATTTTTGTTTGCTATGGCAATTTTTAAGTTTCTAAGAATGCGACGTCCTCTGAGGATAGACTTTCTGGCGATAGGTCTGCTTCTTCGGAAAGAGAAGAAGAATTCTTTGGTGTCGATAGGACAATCGACAAAGCCTCTCTCAGGTTCAGGTTCCTGCTGCTGCTGCTGCTGCTGCTGCTGCTGTTGCTGTTGCTGCTGTCTCTGAAGTCTGTACTTCTCTGTCCATTCTTCTTTCTCCCTGTTCACTTCTTCTCTGAAGAGCTCTTCTATCAGGTCTTCAGTGACTTTTAACATTTACACATTCTCTATCTCTTCTGGCTTCGGTATCAGTCTGTGTCTGACCCTATGCAAATTCACGTAGGCTTCGTTTAGCTTAGCTAGTTTGGAGCACATCTTCGTAGGAGGATGAGTCGACAATGGATGGTTAGACTGGAAACTACCGCGGTTCTTAAAGTCAAAGCGCGGACGTGAAGGAAAACATCCCTCCACGGTTTTTTCGAGCCGCAACGTTCAGTGAGTGTTATGAGAGGGATAGTAAGAAGTCAAAGAGCATGAATCAACATTCTTATAGCCAAACAAACCACAAAGGCATTTTTTCAAAACACAACATTTTTTATTCAAAATCACTTAACACTAACCAACAACTCTAACATTTTTTAACAATAATCCAACCATATAACATCAAACATTTTTTTTCAAATGACAAACATTTTTTTCAATTCACACTCTACTTTAAACAGGGCTGACAACGTTGTGAATGAAATTGTGATTTCCACTGTTGGAAATCATTAGGCCATTGATGGACACTACGTTTCCTAGCTTGAGACAAAAAATAAGCCTACTGGTCACAAAACCATCGATCTACTTTCACATCGTTTCTAGAAGAAGAACGAGGATCAAAATGAGTCACTAAATGTTCTAAGGAATAGCCCAGGCTGCGATGATGCAGAAAATACACACAGTACTGTCCACACACCAAGGAATATGTGCCTTGTAATTTCACATTATTGAATCGGGTGGTTTGAGCATTTCTTCTCATAAAGTCGATGATATCGTCTTCCAAAGGGGGCAATCCGTACGAATCGAAATATTCCACACATCCTTCTTGAGGAAAGTAAACGGCTACCCAGTGGGTTCCTGGGAGATGACTGTCGTCCGTGTTGATGACATAAGCTAGATGGTCTTGAGGTTTGCGATGAGGGAGTTCATCTTTAGCACAGACGACAGGATTCCAAGAAGCCGTATACGAACTGTGGTTCAAAAGGTAATAAAGTTCCCAAGTATCCATGTTTTGTGTGGGTTTTTTTTTTCACAGGTAATAATAAGTCATCAATTCGATCCTGACTTTTTGCTTGAAAATGTCTGACAAGTAACCGTTTCTTCGTTTCGTCTCCTCACTCTGATTCAGGAGAGCTTCGATACGATCGATCTCTTGAGTGGTTAATTGTGGACAAGAATGTTCACGCAAGTCTTTATACCACTGATGCAACACGACTTCGTCAGAGATGAGACCCCAAGCTTCGTCCAGATACTCGTCCAATTTTTCTTCTTGACTCAGCATCAGGCATTTATCGTCTTGAATTTGACTGGGATGATCGTTTTGACATCCATAGCAATCTTTCTTGATCAATTCCGTCATTTTTTCGACCAAGTGTTTGACAAAACAGCAGACTAAATGGGCTTCTTGTTCTGGCCATCTCGACTTCATCATGACAACTTCGTCTTTGTCTTGGGATTCTCCTTCCACGGTCGCCTCACATTCCATGTCCAAAGTTTCTCCACTAGGTAAAGAAGGATAACAGTCTTCCATGGCTTCTAATAGTCTAGGATGACTTCTCTCAAACTGTTGATTTCTATGGTATTATCGAATTCTGCATACAGGATGACGTTCACTGTGTACCCTGCATCCAGTGGACTCGCAAACTGAATTTCCACACGAACCTGGCCGGATTTTATAGGGTGGAAATGTCCCTCGTCGCTGCCTTGGTCTGGAGTGAAATCGAAAGCCCACGAAGCATAGCCTCCTGCATAATCCTCGTACGTAATGCCGTGACTGGTGTTGGTTCCTAACTCTCCGGTGGCTTCGTACAGAGACAAGTACGATCTCAAATAATTTTTGTCACCAAACTTCGGCTCAAAGGGTCGGGTACACAAGGTCTTTCCATCGCGACTGCTGACTTCAATCTTGGACACACCAAAGTGTTTAAACTCAAAAGGATTTTCATCGTAGGCTCCGTTGAAGGCTGAATTCAGGACCATACCAACAATCAAACGTTTGGGTAACTGTCCTTGGAAGAGATGATCTTGGATCATGGATCGCTGTCTAGCAGGAATGGTGAAGGTTTTCACTTCCACACGTCGTATGGGATACTTGGCGGTCGTTCTGCTCAACGTCTGACTGATGTCGTTACCTACTTTAGGCAACACTTCCACACGACGCACGTAGAGTCTGGCTTCTTCGATTTTGGTTTTGTAAGTGGCATCACGAGCAGCCATCAAATGGAAAGCAGCAGTGCTACGATTCAGTCTCAGGCGGATATCCACCCCGTTCAGCAAATACTTTTCTTGTAACCACATGTCCAAATGCAAGCGATCCATCAGTTCTAAACTACGACTTTCAGCAATTTTCTTTTGTCGTTCTACAAATCCCGTTGTATTTTGAGCATCCCCAGCAAGTGTTACACTGTTAAACTTGCCTATCGCGTCAGGTTTCCATACCACGCAAGCATCCAGATGAGTGTTCTTGGCTTCTTTTCCGTACGTCAAGAGATTTTCCAGGTAGGCTCGATAAGGGTAAGTATCCATGCTGCTGCTGACCAGTTTGTTATTCAAGTACAAGTCCACTTCGCTGAACAAGGAATGCATGAAATTATTGACGGGAGCTACTGCTTCATCATCGTCTATGTTAGCGTTGGGTGGTTCGATCACTTTCACTTTCAAGTATAGGTAACTGCTATTCAGATCGATGTAATCTTCGGGCTGTCCTTTGATTTCAAACTCGATGGGAGCGGAATCGGCCAATGAGGAGACGGGATGAAATTCCACCCACTGGGATTCTTGCATCGTCATCATGGTGGGGGGCATGGCAAACAGATCCAGTTCCGACTTGGAACAAGCGCAAGATTCTCGGTGCATCATTTTTTTTTCTGTGTCTCAATAATCGAAAACGTCTAAGTCTCGAACGGTTCTTCTTTTCTTTGTCTTTCTAGCTTTAGAAGTGTGAAGTCTGGTGAAAGGGTATTTTCTTCGTCGTCTCTTTCTGCCTTGTCCTTGCTGAATGCCTGACTCGGTAGCGTGCAGGGCATTTATAGGTGTTTCTCGTCGGCCCAAAAGGTCTTTGCCCGTTTGCAGCAAGACATTTTTGCCTGCCCTCATGAAGGCTTCTTTAGGGTTTTGTTTGTCGATGATGACATTTTGGAGAAATTCTTTGCCTTGCGTCAGTGCCGCATCTTTCAAGGCGTGCAATCCGCGTGTCACCATCGGTTTCAACACCGGGGCCATCGAACGAAAGACCGATTTTAACATGTCTCCTAAACCGTGTCCTCGATGTCGAGCAACCCCTCGGTACACTGGATACATGACTTACGAGTCGTGAGAAAACAGTTTTCGAAAATGGAGTTTCACTGTAACTTTTCCTTTGGTGAATGAAATATTTTGTCCCAGATCTCCTTTTATAGCAATGTTGACCGTGTGCAAATAAAACTTGCTGACCGGCAAATAGTGAGGATGTACAAATTCGCGGTGAACGTGGTAAGTGTTTCCACCTTCCTCGTCAGTGACCGTGGCAGAATCCACTTTGAAAGGAATGGCACGCAGTAACGGTAGGGAGGTGTGTCCCACCACGTTATACTCCACCACATCGGAGTACACAAACATCAAATTCAGTCCTTGGTTCAGTTCTACCGGGGCACGAAATAACTTGCTAAAAGACTCGTTGTCGTAAATGACTGGTAATTCGTTTTTGTTCAGCATGGTCATCCTCATGTTCGTGTCCCCACCCAACATGTCAAACAATTCAGGACAAAATAAAATGGACACGATTTTACTCCGGTCAAATTTCATCAAGAAGCGACGAGCTGCTTTGTGGTACTCCATGGTGACACTTTTTTGGGTACTTTCCAAAGCTTTCAGAAACACAACATTAAACCTGGAGCTTATGGTGCTGACCAAATGTTGACCACTAAAATAATAGCCTGGGGGAATCAACAAGTTGTAGGTCCACGTTTGAGTTTTGTCATCATAGGTTTTATTGTCATATTTGACATGGGTATTCAAGTACTTTTGCATTTGCTCGTCATGAACTTCCACCTTAAAAGAATTCTGATTGGGAAGAACATTGAGGACTTGGGTCGGGTGAATGATTTCTACTAATGCCACTTCCCAATGGGCTTCGTGATCTAATGGGATGGCCTGAGGTAATTTGGCCGTGTAACAGCACAACGTGTTGTGGGGAAACACCTCCATGGAACTGTCACTGGGTAAGGTTAAGTAAAATTGGTTTTGGTGACTCATAATTCCAGAGTTCTGTGGCTGTCCAAGGGGTTACTGGACGTCAGAGGCGTGTCTCCGCCTAAAATGGGGTTCTGGTTGTGGTTGTTATTGGAGTGGTGACTGACACTGGCACTGGACACAAGGTTCCCGTGGTTCCCGTTCGAGGAGAATTTCAGGGAGGGATTGGGAAGCAGGTAACCGATGCAACTGCTCAATAGGGGCCCCGAGTGGCCGAGTGGTCTAAAGCGCTCACCGTTACGGATCACTGCCATCTCACCTCTGTCTGCGTGAGTTCGAGTCTCAGGCTCGGCTAACGTTGGTACGTGAGAAAGCCTGTCAGTAGCTTCTCGTGGGTCGGTGGTTCTTCCCGGGGTTTTCCAGGGTTCTTCCTCCACCAATTATACTGACCGCCATGTATAGCTTATCTTGTGCTGAAAAATGGCGTTAAACCATACAACTACAACAACAACAGCAACTGCTCAATAAAATGGTCCACAATTGTTTGTCTCCTTGTTGCAAACTCAAATTGGCAATGGCTGCCCCGATGACACAATACACCACGAAGATTTGGCAGAAAAAGACGATTTACGTTTTAGGCACACGTTCTCCACACCACACCCACAAGGGTTGTTTTTGTAAATCTTGCACAGAAGAACTAGGTGAAGGAGTGGTCGACGTAGCTGCGTCTGTGTAAAAGGGCATGATGGTCACTTCTTTTTACAGTCGATGACTTGCGAAGCGTCGATCCAAGAATCAAAACTGGGTGGATATCCTTTTCAACGTACTTTGACTTCTTTGACACGTCGTTTGCCCACTTTACGGGTTCTGCGTTCGAGAATGCTTTCGATGTCGTACACGTCGTCTTCTTTTTTGGTGACACGTTGTAACTCGGGCAAATAAAACGTTCCTTTGAGCACTTCTCCGTTCATGTCTTCCAATTTATAGACGGCAGGATGACGGCCATGCACTCGTCCAGTGACACGAAACAATTCGGTCGTCCAGTTAGGTAACTAACCTTTGTCGAAAGTGCGTTTGGTTTTGCCAATGCGCACCCAATCTCCTACGGTCAACTCTCCACTTTTCTTGGGGACAGCCCTCGTCCGGGACGTACCGAACAGGCGCTCAAACACCAACACTTCGTTGTCGGGAGTCACTTCTTGCGGGGCACGTCCGATGCTTCGATGGTAAGATTGGTTGTACGCTTGCACCAGGTACGGTAAGATGTCGATGTACTTCAGAGTGTGGTGATGCGTAAAATATTTCCACGTGCGTTCTTTCAAAGTACGTTGAAAACGTTCCACGATGCTGGCTTTGGTTTCAGGATTCTCGGTGGTAAAAAAATGAATGTCACGTTTCTTTAATTCTTTTTGGAAAGCTTGGTTCAGAAATTCGGTACCTTTGTCCGTTTGCCATCGAAGCGGGTGACGACCGCTTTGTTTCAACACCCGTTGCAGGGCTCGCACTAACTCGCTGCTCGATTTGGAAGTCAAGGGTACGACCCAGGCAAATTTGGAAAAGACGTCGATGACACAAAACAAATATTTGTAGCCACGATTGTAGCTGGCCAAATGAGAGACATCGGCTAAATCGGCTTGCCATTGATGATCGATGCCTTCCACTCGGGTGCGACTTCTGGCAAACTTGCGTCGAATGGGTTTGTGTAAAGTGTAGGTAGCTTGTTCTTGTAACCATCGTTGCACTTGAGGTAAACGGAGACTTTTCAGTCGAGTTTTGGCATCACGATACAAATTTTGAACTCCTGCGTAACCTGCAGGATGGGAGGGATCGTAGTAAATGCTGGCTAACACCTTCTCCATTTTTTTCGTGTTTGTGTGTTAATAAGTCACCCACTCTTCGGTGATACTACTTTGGGTGGGTCGAAAGGGTTGTTTACAAACGGATTTACGTGTCCGATGGGCTACGGGAGTAGAAGTCGAAGGTAGTGGTGGTGGAGGTGGCAATGGAATGGATTTGCTCTTCTTTTCTTTTTTCACTTCTGGTTTCCCTTCTTTCTTTTTCTCTTCTGTCGAAGGAGGAGAGAACATCATCTTTTTAACCCATGCTTTCGTTTCTTCTCGTTGGGGTGTGGGGGACGGGGTCAACAAGGATGCTGCAATCTTACTCGAAATGGGAGCTGCTGACGGTGTTTGAAACACTTCTCGCATCTCTTCTTCCTCAGGTCTTCGTGGGGTATCATCTCTGGTGACCCTTGGGGATGGTAGTAGTGGTGGCGGTGGTAGTGATGATGGTGCTGGACTTTTCATCAAGGTCTTAAAATCTTTCAGAGTGGGTAGAGCTGTTTCGTCTAAAGCTTTCTGGTAAAAGAGTTGTAGTCGTTGCAAGAGTTGACCGTACTTTTGCGATTTTTCTGTTTCGGACAAATCTTGGCGACCCATCAAGGACTGCAATTCGTGTTGTAACTGGGACATCTCGCTCAAATGGGGATTGGGAGGTAAATGCGGGGTGCGTTGTTCTTGCCACCGATGGTATTCCATCCATCGTTTGTAAGGCACTAAAGCTAGTTTTCGTCCTTCCATGGGGTTGTCAGGGGTCGATTCTGAGATCTTGGGACTTCCGAGGGCCTTTTTATCTTGCTCCCACCAGTCCTCCCAACATGGTTCCCAAGACTCCTTTCAGTAAGGGACCTAACAATAGGGGTAAAATACCTCCACGTTGGACCAACATCTTCTTCTTTTGACGAATAGGAATTTTCTTTGGAACCGTTTGGCGAAGAGCGTGACGATGTTTGCCTAAGCATTGTTTCTGGTATTTGGACAAAGGGATCGTGCCTTTCAAGACGTTCAAGCAACATTCGCACACGGTATCGATGACCTCTTTGGAGGCCGATTGAATGAGTTTTTTTCGTAGAGGTGGAGAAGCTTTGGACAGGACAGATAACATGTCCCCATGTTTGACTAAACGAGGAGGCAGTCCTTTCCTTTTCTTTCCTTGGGGTTTTCTGGAGGGTGACATCTTTGAGTCTTCAGGAGCACCAAAAAACACTGATACCCTACTTGGTCACAGGCCTTTTTTATACTGGAACGCGTCGCCACTGATTGTCTTTACGTCGTATCAACTTCAGGACAGGCATGACAAGTCGTGCAGGGGTACGTAACGGACTAAATCGAGCCAGTTCTTGCTTGGACAAATCCAGTAAACTTTGTAACATGCCCGATCTTTCTTGGACTTTGATTTTGGGAGAAGGTACTTTGTGAGCAGCAGCCACTGCCACTAAATTGGAGGGTCCTGCCACTGGGTAAGTTCTTTTTGGGGTCATCAACGGAGAAGTTCTTGGTGTGATCAACGTCTCCAAGTACTCTTCAGTTCTTCGTTTCATCAACGGCGATGTGGATGAACGTGAGGCTGCCGGAGACGCAGTCACCGCCGTGGCAGGTCGTGGTTTGCGAGTGTAAGGTTGCGTCCTGGCCGAAGAAGTGCCTCTCTTGCGACTAGTTTTCTTCTGTGGGCTTTTCATTTTTTGAGGGCTTCTTTTCTTTTTCCGGGGTGGTGTCTGGTAAGAGGAGAGTCCCGCTACTGGAGAAGTTCTTCTTGGAGCTTCGTTTGACTTTTTTCTTGGGGAGAAGTTTGGGGGCATTAGGATCCCATCTTAAGAGAGAGGAATGATGACCCCTCCTAGAGTACCGCTCCCTCCAGGTTTCAAAATGATTTGTTTTTTGGTTTGAGTGTCGATGCGGGGATCGGCCAGTTGGACCAAAGCGACTTTGTTTCGATCGAAAAAGCGTTTGGTTTGATGAGGAATCTGAATGATTCCTTGGAGTAATTGACGTGCTGTCACCGTGAACCATCGTAAGACTTCTTTGAGACTAGCTTCTAAGACACGAGCTCGTATTTGTGGATTTTTTTCTCGACTGATGCCATACAAGGCACGAATCAATTTGACGGGAAGATGCGACTGAAGGGACGTCATGTTCAAAATGTGTGTGAGACAGACGAAAAGGGTCTGAGGTTTTTATAGATTTTTTTTTGTGGAGTGAAGTTAAGTCGAAGACGGAGACGTGTACAGGACAGGCCCTCCGTCTTGGCACCAGTGGTGAAACAAGTGGGTACGAAATCGCAAATCCTCGGGGGTGGTAGGTTCCAAATCGATGAATAAATAGGCGTGTGGCGTTTGAGTGGCATCGTCGTACGCCTGAGTCAGCCAAGGCGTTCCTAACTGTTTGGCTAAGACTTGCACTTGCGATTTATCTCGAGGGCTTTTAAACAAGACCACGTAATGCGCATTGAGACTGATGGTGCGATGGGCTTTACTTTGTTGAAACAAATTTTGGGTGATGTAAACGACACTGGCATTACGGTGATGCCCTTTGCGCGTGAACCACAGTTTAATTTCTTCTTCGTCTTCTCCTAACATGTCGTCAAAAATGACCAAATGGGTTTGACGGGAGTCAGAGACGATGCCGTCGTTTTCTTTAGGAATGCCTTCCACAAACACGATGGAATCGCCTTGACTTTCTCGCAAGAGGCTGTACGCCGCTTGCCACTCTTTGTAACACCACACGATCCGCTGAGGTGGCCGATCGATCAAATGATGTTTATGTTCGATCAAACGTTTGACGAATTCGGTTTTGCCTGAACCGCTAGGTCCAGCAATGAGCATGTTAAAGGGATGGCTAAGATACAAAGCCTCCCAATTGGCACGATCTAAGTTTTCGTCGATGACTTTGACAGTAGAGGAAGAGGGAGCAGAGACAGCAGAGGTAGCCATAGTGTTAGGATTGCCACTTGTGACACGAAAACAAACAAGACAAGAGTTTATATACTTTTTTCAGAACACGTTTATTGAATGTTTTAAACATGAATACGAAAGACAAAAATACATAAAAGCCAAAGGTTTAAGTACAACGATAAAAGGCACATGATAACCATCAACGTGGAATAAACACAAGTGTCTGTACAACATGTTTTGGGTAATGTTCTGACCAGTTCTATAGGGGGTAAGGTCACACAAGTGTCCTACCGAAAGGGTCTTTCAGGCCTGTCCACGACAGTCCTGTCCTGGGTGACGGGTTCTTCTGGCACCGTCACTAACACAGGTTGAAAAGTAACTTTTTTCTTTGGACGTTGAAAGGAAGGATCACAACTCTCGAGCATACTGGGCCACTTCTTGGGTCCAAGTCTCAAAATCCCATTTTTTCCAGGCACGGACATCTGTGCAATGGGGGTGTAAGTCACAAGCTACACACACATCGCCATACACGTCTTGGGTAGCTAAAAGTTGACGAATCTTTTTTCCCGTAGAGGTCGAGAAGTATCCAGATGAAAACGTAAGGCTTTGAGCAAAGGTAGTCTCTCGTGAACATTTAAAGGCACCACTTTCATGTTGAATGGGGTGGTAAGTACTGATCGTAAAGAGTCCACAAGGAATCGGCTGGTAAACGAAATCCCAGAAAACAAGTCACTAAGACACACACCACTTGCCGACCCAAATTGAATGGATACAGTTCTTGTAATAATCGATGGTAATGATCCACGGTTTGAATATGGTCATTGAGTTCCTTCCACGGAATCTGTTCAATAATATGTGACATAATCCGTGGCATGGCAACTTGATTTTATAGTCTCTTTGTTTCGGAAGCAATAAAGGTAATTTCTAACTAGACATGTTCGTTCTCCAGTAGGGAATTTAAATGTTACATACTGTAACTGAAACGGCAGAGTTTGTCTAGATGTTTCGTCTTTCTCTAAGCAGATTCCATGTAACAAATGTTGGTAATCCTTTAACTCGTCTTCCTCAATACGTTGCAGTAAGTGAATCTCGAAGTAACCAAAATTACGAACGATTACATACGATAAAAGTCGTGGCATGGCAGCCTGTTTTTATAGTCTCTTTGTTTCGGAGACAATACACGTACTTTATAGCCAGACATCTTCGTTCTCCAGTGGGGAATTTAAATGTTGCATACTGCAACCGAAACGTCAGACTTCGTTTAGAAGTTTCCTCTTCCGCTAAGTAGATTGCACGTAAAATATGTCGGTAATCCTTTACCTTGTGTTCCTCATTGTGTTGTACTAGGTGAATCTCGAAGTAACCAAAATGATCAACACGTCGATCATCGGGGGCCTGGAAGTATTGAACAAGGTCTGACCACTGAAACAATTTCTGTCGAATCAGTTCTCTTATACCATTCAGGTACCAGTGCTTAAAGATCTGGTGACGTAACGGATGCAATTGTTCTTTACGTTTCACTTGTATTTTGACCAGCTCACGGTAAATGCGTTCTCTCAACTCCACAGGCAAGCCCAAAATGTTCTCTTGTAAAGTATCCATGAATAGGTCAGTCCGTATAATTCACAATCTTCTCCTAGAGCAAAAGTAATCCACATAGTGAGTAATTTCTGGCCACTGTCATGCAGGGTAACGTCCAAGAATGTCACTGAACTCTTTTGATGTAAACGGTCTAGAGTAATACAATAGGACGAATGCACACTTGACCCAAAGAAATCTAATACACTGGTTGACTTTTTTCACTTTCCTCTTGTGAATTTCTCGGCACAAAAGTTCTACAGTCACCCATTGAGATTTCACTCTGGCAAGTCCCTGCCAAACTTCCTTGTAAATCTTCTCTTGCAGTTCTTTAGGTAATGATTCAATATCGTTTTTGAAATGAAGTTTAAATACTGGTCTCGTTGATGTCCAACATTTGACTCCTAGCCAAACTAGTTTCTTCTTCGTCAACGACATGGTAAGTTACTTTAATGTCTCGGTCCCACTAAGGGTAAGTAATGACAATTCGGTGACCATCGAGCATGTTCTACATAGGCCGAATCTTGCGGTTCCCAGTAATGAAGTGACACACCGCAACTGAAGCACTTCACTTTATCTCCTTCGCCCAAGTAGAAAAATCCGGCTCTGGCTAATTCTTCGGGGGTCGGGCCTCACAGATACTTAGGCATTTTCCTTTGAACGATTGAAGACGATTTTCAAAGTCGCAGTATTCCGACAAACGCACAGGAAACGAATATTCGTCTTTCACAGGATCGTTTCGATGAGGGTTGGGCAACATGGACAGGAGTTTGCTCAGAGCTGGATGACATCCGTAGGGGAGTAGACGTGAAGGTGAACATTTCCCTTTAAAACGAAACCCAGTAAAATGTCCAAGAGGACGAGCGGCATCGCTTTCGCATCCCTCAGGTTTGACACGCACAGCATCACTTTCCATGATAGGGGTAGTGAGAATAAAGTTCCCACGATGCTTTACGGCATCGCTAAGGTCACAACGTATAGCATCGTACCCATCGCGAGGCTCACAATCGCATTCCACTTCAGAAGCCCCACACTTGAATTGTGCCTTTCTAAGCTTGTTTTGTGTTTCTCTGAAAGTATTCATCTTGTTCGCTTGGTCTTGGTAGTCACAATGAACTATCGATCTTGCCTAGAGTTCCTTTTTATATACAGACCAATACCGACGTGTCCATACGGTAAGGTGAAATGATTGGGAAGTCGCACTCGCTTCTGGTACACGATTTGATAGACTTTTTCCAAGGGTCGACTGACGATGTGGTGAGTGGGTAAACGTACAATCTTGTTAGGTTGATAGGTGGTCACTTTAAAGTGTTCATCCTCTCCCGATTGCAAGGCTTCTTTCAGTACCCCGAAGTTCACCACTCGACTGGTACAATAATTCAGAGTCAATCCTTTCACTTTGCACGTCGTGTGCACTTCTCCTTGTTTGTCCCGGTATTCGTAGCCGTAATTTTTGGGACCGCCACTGACGAAACTTAGAATCTTGTCGTCGGGATGCTCGTCTGTCCAGGCTCCTAAACGGTCTCCTTCGATGTCAGGGTGCTGTTGACTCGCGTGATGGATGTAAATGCAACTGTCCGTGTCAAAGTACAGGACGCGTTCCCCTAACAGTTCTAAAGCTTCGTACAATTTTAAGCGAGCATGGGCTGTCACGTAAGCCGCAATGATGACATTTCCAAAAGGGTCGTCTTGTACAAAGTCCAGATCTTCTTCATAATTGACCAAGATCAAATCCTCGCGAACGACGTCCACGTGTTTCATGTATTTGGTTTTGTCGTGAATCATCTGGAAGTAGCGGGAAGGTTCTGTCAAATATTCCGTCTTGGGTAAACACGGACGTTTTGCCATTTTTCCCCACAAGCAATTTAACATCACTTTGGCAAACGATCGCCTGCCTTCGTTTTTCTCGATGTGATCTAAAGTGATGCCTTCTTGTTCATAGTATTTCTCTTTGAATGTCTTTTCGTCTTCGGGAGTGTGACACCAGGAAGGATAGCCGCTGGCTTCTTGTTTCAGTTTCAAAAAGGCATCCACGTAGTCGGCGAAAATGCCTTTCTGCGTGGGGTCACCCTTGTGGTATTGTTCTGTCTTGGGAAAGTGACAAATTTCGCACACTTCTAACAGTTGGTATCCCATGTCCATAGCTTTGAACAATTCCAGGCTGACCCACGTCCCCGTCAAGGCCCGTTCTTCCTGGGTGCGATGGCAAGGCTAGTCTTGGTTGCACGTTTCGGCACAAGTACGGCACAAAGGAAACATCAGTTTGCCTTGGCAATGGTGAGGTAACACGGGATGGTACAAGTCCGTGGGCGGCAAAACTTTGCACTTGATCAGACCTTCGTATTGTCGAATGTTTTTCAGGTCGATGTGTTGCGTCAGCAATTGTGGGTGCCCTACAGGAAAGCGACAATATTTGCACACGTAGGGATACAGCGAACACACATCCAAGTATTTGATTTCTTCTCCTTTCTCTTCGTCGGCTTGGTACAGCAAACAGGTGGCATTGGTCCTTCCTCCGTACAAACTATCTCTCGGGTTCAGCGGGTCCATCAGCTTGTAACTTTCCACGAGGCGTTTAAACTCGGGATCGGTTTTCAAACGGTGATCGTACTCGTGTTCCCACATTTCCACCTCTTGGTATCCTTCCTGTTCTAACTTTAGGCGTCGCTGACAAGTGTCCTGGTACAAGTCTTCCATGGTTCGTTGTAAAAACTGATTTTTAGTGCTACGATCAGGGTAACAGACGGGACATCCGTGAAATAAGCAACCGTTAAACTCGTACACGATCTTGGGGTTTTCTAAGTCCCAGCCATCTACCGAATACGTTCCGATGGTCTTTTCACCTCCGTTGCGGGCATGCTGAATCCATTTGTCTTCCTTGTCGCACAAGTAATGTAACCAACGTAGGGCTTTGACCGAGTATTGACGTTTGACATAGTTGGTCGATTGAGGGCTGATGACAGTCACGGTGTTTTCAGGCATGAATCGTTGGCGGTACACTAAGGAACACGCTTTGGCAATGGTGCAAGCTTCTTTCAAAGGATCGACCCCTCCGTGTTCCATGAACAGTTCTCGAAATTTTCCACAGCAACGTCGTAAAATGTCCACGTCGGAACGACAATACTTTAGCATTTCTTCCTGAAAGTCGAAAGGATCCGAGGCGTGAGCCTGGTACCAAGCGTAGAAAGCTTCTCGTTGTTCGGTACGCATGTTGTCGGGGTCGTAATAGTGAGCCTCAGGTAAATGGGGTAGAACGGCGTGTTGATTGGCTTCCGTATTGAAAAAGTGTGGAAAGTACCTTTTAGCCATTTCTGTCATTCCAAACGTTTTAGGCATTCGGCTCAAAGGCATGGCCAAATAACTCATCGAATCTTTAAACTGTACTTGTCCTACTTGCATGAAAATGATTTTGGCTGCGTTCAAAGTCACTTTAGGACGTTCGGTGCCTTGTTCCGTATAGTATCTCAAAAGAAACTGTCTATCGTATCCGGAGAAATTGTGAGCCATCACTGTGGCATGACGATGACAATCTCCGTAACGTTCGATGTCCTCTTGGCTCCATGTCTTGTCGATGGGGTCTAAGACCCATTGGGCAAAATCGGCTAACGTGTTCGGTCCTCGAAAGATTTTTTCACGTCCTCCGGGAATCTTACTGCAGTGAGGGCAATGACTGAAGATAGGTTCTTGAATGCACTTCTCGCACGCTCGATGAGCCACGCAGAAATTAGGAATGTGAATGCCAGTCTCTTGCATGCATTCGAAATCGAAAAAGATGAAATTGCCTTTCTTCTTCTTGTGACCGTCCTCTTTCTCTGGTGGGGGTTGGTATTTTTGCACGTAGCATTGGTGTTCCAAGTCCACGATGTGATGACAAATGTGACATTTTTTCTTTCCTGAACATACGTGTGCCTTGGCACTGTTGGTACGTATGCCTTGTCCACACGTAGGGCACAATCTCAGCAGTTGACAAGCACATTTCTTCTGTGAACCTTGCGTCTTCAAATGTTGTTGGTAACAGGTAGGGCTGACAAACGTGCGCAGACAAGTTGAACAAGGCACTGGTCCTTCGCTCAGACAGGGTGGAGAGGCCAAACATCCTGAGCATTTCAGTCCGCAATGCTTGTGTTGCTCTCGATTATTATAACCATGGTCACATTTCTCACAGTAATATCTGTATCCCAGGAATCCGGTAATAGTGGTAATGGTATCGAAATGGTCATCGTGATAATAGACATGAATGTATTTTCGATCCTTAAAGTCTTTCCCTCGAAACAACAGAGGCCCGCGCATTTCTTGAGGGTACACTTTTAAGGTGTAGAATGGAGTTAGGGCATCTTGCAATTTTTGCATCTCAGGAATGCCACAGGGTGTGTCTTTGGACAGTCCGGCTTGTTGCAACAGGAGTTCTGCTTCACTTCGTTGTTTGGCTCGGTTTGATTTTCGAATGTTCTCCCAGGCTCTTTTCCATTCTACCGTGTCGTTCTTGTTGGCATAGGTTCGTCCCACCACGATAGCCCTGGCTAAACACATCTGGTCTTGAGGGTTGTGAATTCGGACGAGACTTGTTTTGGTGTTGCGAAGCTCGTTCACCAATAACATCTTTTTGCGTCCAGTCCCTTGAAGAGGATAGACGTGGGTCATGTCGAGTGTGGCTTTTCCATCGGTGATGTCAAACTGGTCATTAGATTGTTGCACGTGTTGAATTTTGTCCATGACTTTGGAAGTGGTCAATTCTGCAGGGGTGCTAAACTCGATCCAAACAGGGGATTTCAAACCGTCGTGTTGTATGGAAAGTCTCAAGCGATCGTCTTCTTTGGGTTGACAGTGTCGCATGAGTGTGGTGAGCAAAGAATCCCACACTCCGGTGATGAACCCTTCTGCTTTCTCTAACGGTACTTCAGCCTTGAAATCTTTAAACTTCACCGTGTATTTGTAAGCCGTGGTTCTAAATTTTCTAGAGGAGCGCTTTTGCGTCTCTCGAATGGAATAGTATTTTTCAGGGTTGACTAAGGGTGGTGAACTTGGTTTAGAGGGTTCGGATTCTGGTTCACTCATGTCCTCTTCAAAATCACTGGCATGAATTTGTGCCAAGATTTCAGCCCTGGTACGAGGCGATAGATCACGTTTCTGCCTCTTACTTTCTTCTTCTTCTTTCTTCTCGAATGAATTAGATCGTTTCATCTTGAAAGCAAAAAGTCAAATGACTCAAGTTCAAACACCATGAGCTACTTTATAGTCATGGCAGACCAGCGTATATAAAAGGGTGTGTGTCTTATCCTTTCACTATTCATTTCACTCTCAAGCTGAGCACAACGATGGAAGAGACTAACCAGATGGAACGTTTCGTCAGAGCTTTGCGAGGGGTCATTAGAAAATTCTCTTCAGACCAGCCTACGGACTACTCTCCTTCCTTTAGAGATAAAAGTCAAGATACTTGCTATATCTGTCAGAAGAAAGGGCATTGGTCTTCAGAGTGTCCAGACCGTCAAAAAAGAACAAAAACAGGGACTAAAAAAGACAAAAGTCAAGATACCTGTTATTATTGTAAAGAAAAAGGACATTGGTCTCCAGATTGCCCAAAAAAGAAACAAGAGGAGTCAGAAGAAAAGAGGGATTCTTCAGAAGAAGAGAGGGATTCTTCGGAAGAAGAGAGGGATTCTTCAGAGGAAGAAGAGGAAGAAAAAAGACAATTCTATTTACAAGAGGCAAAGAAACAGGAGAAGAAAAGAAGAAGGGAAGAAAATGAGGAAAAGACGGTGAAGAAATTCAAAAAACAGAGAGACTAAACAAGGAGAAAGAAGAAGTCAATAAACTTTTCTTTAAAGTGTTGTGTTGTGAATTGTGAATTGGATTGTAAAAAATGGATAAAAGAATAAATGAATGATATAAGGTAAGAGTCTTTTAGTTTTGATTTTAAAATAAGAACGTACACTCACGCACTCATACACAGACACGTACTATAAGGGTAAAATGGGTGGGGTTTTTTGAGTTATTGGCAAATTGAAATTGTATTTCTTTTCGAGAAATGTGGGTGGCCCTGAAAAGGGCCTTTTTTATCTTTATGGTGTAGGGGTGAGTTTAAGCAATCAACTTTAACTGCCTTATGCCTTTGCCACGGCCAAGGCCTACTTCTGAACTGCGTAATGTTGATGATGATTGGGTTGAAATCACTAAGGGTGGTACGGTAGGCTTAGTCACAGGGTTGACGTGTTTAGCTCGGGAAGGTCGTATTCTCTTCGGTCGTGATAAAGAAGTCTGATACATTTATTTCAGACTTCTTAACTCCGCTAAAATGTCCAACAGTACCGTGACCGTTTGATTTTCACCCTCTTGTTTCTTTGCTGCTACTTCTTCTTGCTGTTGTTGCTGTTGTTTTTTTCTTACCTCTTCTTCTTGTTGCTGTTGCTGTAGGAGAAAAGCCTGTTCCGCTTCCTTTTGTCGTTGTATAAATTTCTCCAATTCTTCTTTCTGTCTCTGTCTAAAATTCTCGTTGTACTAAAACGATCCTGTAGGTATCTAAAGAGTGGTAAATCACACTCGGCGCTTTTTTTTTATACTGTCAGCAAGTTTGAAGTTGTTCCATATATGCCCTGAAAGAAATTAAATATAATTGCTGAAATACATTATAGAAATACGTGTAAAATTGCATTTACCTTATTTTATCCTATATTTTCGTTTGTATTATCCACCATATTAGTTCATATAATACCTACGTTTGTTTTCAGACTCGTTCCTTTGCTTGCCATATATGGACATTCGTATTTGGAGATGTAAACAGATCCTAGTAAATATGGCATGCATTGAATAACGTATCGTAGAATATCCAAATATAGTATAGCAAGCCTTATTTGGAAAACGGAATACGGTGAGAACCTCGAGTTACCTGTCATGGCGCACAAAATAAGGTTGCGTAAACATACCAATACAATTAACTTGTATTATAGAAGCTTGATAGCTTTATCATTAGCCAAACTTCCTGAGAGAAAAAAATTATGTTTGGTTCGTATTTTTTTAAAACTCATATCACCTTTTTGTCTCTGAAAATAGTTTTATTTGCTCCAAGCTAAAAACTTTTACGTGCTTGTAACAGTATGCATTTTGCAGATGTCAGTGAATGTGCAGATACCATTGTGGAACACCGCCATTTTAATTTGATATTTGTGATTTGGCACGGACTTAAAATCGATGGCATATGTAAGGCTACAGTACTTTAATCGGTCTGATGTAGAGATGATTGGTTTTTAATTAGGTTCCGTCTAATAAATATGTTAGGCGAATTGATCAAGAGGACGTGCTTGGTTACATACATAGAAAAATGCCAAAGGTAGCGTCTTTATTTGCTGAAATATTTGTATTAAGTTGAAACTTTGCATAGATCGATTAAGGAAAGCGGAACGAATGCGACATTTTCCAAACTCTGGAGGGGCGCGTGTAAATAATGACGCTTAGATAACCCCATTTTCCGATTGGATAGGTAACGACTTGGGATATGTCTCCATGCGAAGTTTCGAGTTTTATAAATGTGCTACCCCGCAAAATTAGTTTAGTTTTGAGATCGAGACTCAGAGGAAAGTAGCAAATACCTTTTCCCGTAAAAGATTGTCCAAATGGATGTGTAGGGAAGTCTTTGAGAGAAATGGAACCAGAAGATAAAGAAACTACTCTGTAAAGTGGGAAGCGAACGAATCTCGAAAACACCAGGTACGGTGTCTTAATTTCATGTAATGTTTCTTTGATACGAGTCCGAACAGAATTATTTTAATTTATCTGTCTTTTTCCGTACATCATTTTATTCGGGTATTAAAATAATTGATTCAAATTGTCTTAAATGATATAAATCATGGAAACTAAGAACTGATTATTATTAAGTCCGTAGGATGTTTATGTCGATGAATCTTTAGTTAGCAAATAACATAGTTAAGACGAGAAGTGAATTGTAGCAGCAGAGAGGGTGAACAGACCACTTAAGGGAGTGGTCACCCTTGTGTTTGGACCAAAAAAAATAGTGACCCTTCATAGAGGTCAATACCACGTCTACGATTATTGTTTGTCCCAAGCAGAATTGTAGACGCCCCCTCTCTGCTGCTATCCATGTTGTAAAAGAAATTTTAAGTTTGATGAATATTTTTCTTTTCATCTGAAACTTCGGAATCTTCGGAATCTTCATCTGTTTCATCTTCATCTGTTTCATCTTTATTTGTTCTATGTTTCAAGTAATATTCAAGTTCTGATGGTGGTTTTTCTATTTTTGGATTTATGTTCTTTCTGTGTTTATAATATATCATCAAACTTCTGTATCGATCTCCACCGCAATTTTTGCAAATCTGATATAATCCTCTAACGCCGTTGTTACATCCAACACAACTTCGTGGACCAGCATGAGAATTTTTCTTTATAAGATAATTATGTTTCTTGCAATATTCTCCACGGCACCTTTTGTTGCATTTATCTGTTGTTCCTTGACGTAACCACGCACAGTTGTTCATTATATGAACGATATCTTTTTAATTAAATTTACACCCCTTCTGCTGATATTAATTAAATCATTATGTTATAATAAAATGATACATCCAGAATCTCATACTGCAAGAATAGCTCGAGAACGATTAGAAGCAATTAAAAAATTTCTTCCTGTCAGAGACTCATTCAGAAAAAATCTGCAAGCGCAGCAAGAAGCACAAGTTGAGTACGAAGAAGAAACTAAAAAACTGTTTAAGCCCGTCACTGCAGTCATCAAAGAAGATCTTCTTCCGGTATCAAAACAAACTGCAGCGCAGACTGAAAAAATAGCAAGAAGAACTAAACAGACAAAGAAGATTTTACGAGATCTTCCAACTAACATAGCAGCGGCTCAGCCTCCACCTGTTGGTGAAGAAATACTTGAGGGTATTGGTAAAATTCGTGCTGAAATAGGTGAGATGAAAGATCATGTATCAGAAACAGAAACAGGAGAAGCAAGGGAAAAGGTTCATATAAAAGATAAATTTGATGAACGACATCTTAATTACATAAAGGAAATTGAAAAAATTGATATATTAGCTGGTTATGCCGCACGGAGTTATGATCGTCGAAAAGAAGTTTTAAAAGCCAAGTATGCCGATGATATTATAAGTCGTGAAAATTGGTACAAGTGGATATATCGTATACATTATGATGTTGACCAAGCTAGAAATAGTGATATTAAATATATTGCATTTATTCATGCAATAGATTCATATTTTGATCGACTGCAAAAACAACAACAGCAACAACAAATACAACCTTCTTCTCCGCCACCGCAGCAACAGAAACAAACTCCGCCACCGCAGAAACAGAAAAAACAAACTCCACCACCGCAGCAACAACCTCCTCGACCGCAATCTCCAGAAGAAGAATTTTACGATGTATCGGGTGCTACTGGCAGTGGTCTGGGAATATTTTGTTTGTCCTGATAATATCATCAATGACGTGTCACGGTTAGAAGTTCTCATAGGAGGAAAACGTGCCGGAAATAATTCACCAGAAATAATTAATGAAGCAGCTGATATTTGCCAGCGATTATTTCGTGGCGGCATCATGGATATCGGAGTTTACCGAGAACTTATCGATGAACTTGTTGATGACTAGTTGTTAGATAAATGGTAAATAAAAATAAGATGATAATACATAATAATCATCGCAAACCTGTACAGGTCAGAGCGGTAAACTCACGATTACCAATCCATAGGGTTATTTACGGAGATGGACTTGGTGATGTTATTTAGGGTCTATTTAGAAGGATGGCTCCAAAAGCAATACCGATTGCAAAACAATTAGGTATGAAGGCTATTGAGGCTGTTCGTGAAAAAGCTCCTGGTGCAATTGTCAATGTTGCTGGTAAGGCGTTGTCGGCGATCAAAGAAAGACTAGCACGATTACTGCGACGAAAACAACAACCACCAGTAAAATTACCAAGTACTGAGGTGATGCCTGCAGATGTCAGCAAAATAATAAATCAAGCTGCAAATCAAAAACTAGCGGAATTATCTGAAGAAGCGGAAAAAATATAACAGCAAATTTAATAGCAGGAAGCGGTCTTCGTCGACGATGATCATCATTTGGAAAAATGATAATTATAATAAAATGTTTAAACGCATATCCGACCCAGCATTTGACATGGATACACCGGTCCTCAAAGATGAATCGGTGCGTGATTATCAATTTTATTCCTATGACGCAAGACAACCAAATGATCGGGGGAGAATCGAATTACAGGTTCACGATACAAGTAGATATTTTTTACCCGCTGAGGCGTTTATTGAGGTAGAAGGTAGACTTGTAACGAATGTTGTAGCTAAAACGCCATATGCTGCCAATTTGCGTGTTGGTTTTGTTAACAACGGAATTATGGCACTGTTTGATAGCGCCACATACATGATTGATGGAAAAAATATTGAATCGATTCAGAAGGATGTTGATGTTGCTACAACAATAATTGGTCTAGCGAGATATTCTGACGACTTTACAAGATCAGCCGGTCCAACAATGATGTTTGCCAAGGATATTACTGACAACGCTGATCATGTTCAGTATATTAAGTTACGGACACCACAAGATACTGCTGATAATCCACAACCGGTTGATTTTGAACACGCAGACAGACCGGGTGCTGCTTTTGATATTATAAAAAGTGTTAGTGCGACTTACAACCTAGGATTTGCATCACGCTGAGCAGCGTTGTCAGGAGATAATAGAAATTTTTCGTGTGCAATTCCATTATCTCACATCTTTGGATTTTGCAGAAATGTTAGAAAGGTAATCTTTGGAGCTAAACACACAATTGTGCTCGTAAGAAAAAATAATGATAATGATGCAATCTGGCGAGGTGCTGGTGTTGCTGAGGGTAAAGTAAATATATCAAAACTCACATTGTGGATGCCAGTAATGACACCATCTATCACTGAAGAACAAAAATTACTATCTTTCATGGATCAAGGTGGTAAATCATTGATATCATGGTTAACAGTAACCACAGATGCTGTTCAAAGCAATATTAATGGTTTATTTACATGGAATATAGCATCACAACAGGGTGTTTCTGCGCCACGACATATTTTTATTGCGCTGCAAGATAATGCTCGGACGAATAATCAAGAACGTTCACATATGATATTTGATAACCTTGGAGTTAATGAAGTTTCCTTGCGGATAAATGGACATCAAGAACCGGCTGAGGATATATTGTTAAATTTTGATCAAAATCATGTTGCGCGTGCATATCATCGTTTGATGTCATTTATGGGACGTGATCAAAATATAGATACCGGTTTGCAAATATCACAACTAGATTTTACAGGTCTATATCCGATTTATTATTTTTCGCTGGAGCATCTTGATTTATCCAAGCAATCTGTCGTTGATATACACTTTCGAGCTCATGTTACTAACCCTCCTCATGATATACCTGGTCCACCACTTGTTCGCGGCTTCTACAGAGTAATCGCGGTCATACTTAGTGATAAAGCCATGTTGCTTGAAGGTGGTAGTGGTCGAATGAGAGTCGTTGACGCACCAGTAGAAAATCTTTAATTATTCAGAAAAAATATTATTTATATAAAAATGTCGTATAGTCATGTTAATGTTACTCTGACCCCCGGTCAGATCAAGAAGCTTCAATCAAAAACCGCCAGCAAATGCGGAACTAAAATATCACTAAAACGAGATCAGATTAGTGGTGGTCCAAACAAATTATCGTTGACAAATAATCAGATTAAACATTTCAATAAAGCTCTGGAATTAAAAACTGGAGTTCAAATACATCTTTCTCCGAGCGCCATCAAAGACATGATTAAAATAGGTGGATTTTTCCCACTATTAGCTGCAATACCAGCACTACTTGCAGCAAAAGCAGCTGCGTTACCTGCGATAGCCGCATCTGCTGCACCGGCGTTAGCAAAAGCTGCTGCGTTAGGTGCTGCTGCAGCAGCGGGTAAAAAAATTTTTGATAAAATTACTGGTGGACGATATAGCAAAAAAAAGGGACGCGGTCTAAGATTGCCAGGATCTCGTTGGGGGAGAGGCCTAAGGCTTCCAGGATCACTTCGTTAGACGTTCCAGCATCAAATTTTGATTTACTTGATGCTGCTAAAAAATTAAAAATAAAAGCCTTTAGAGGTGTTTTTATGCGAGATCAATTACCGAAACAACCAAACAAACTTGAAACAGGTATTATTAATCTCGACGAACGTTCCGGACCCGGTACTCATTGGGTATCATACGCGGTTGATCCACGTGGAATCGTTTATTTTGATTCGTACGGGTTAGCTCCACCCGTTGAATTTATCAAGTATGTTGCACCACTTCACGCAACAACCTCTGGTTATAAAGTTTGGTATTCAACGCTGCCCACACAAACAATGACAGATCCGCCAATATGCGGTCGTGAAGTAATTAATGTACTCGACGCTATATCAAAATCATCCAAACCACCACATAAAGTTGTGCATGATTATATAAGTAACCGATTCGTTGCGCGTAAAGCGTTTTAAACAACAGGTCTTATTATAATGGTTGATATTTACGGAAGAAGATCTTCACGCGTTAAGAAAAAAACCGGCGACGTTGATTTGTCGAAGTATGCGACTAAAGATGACCTCGCTGATATTATGAACCTGGCTGGAATTGACCCAGATGAGGTTGTTATTTTTCAAGATCGATATGGTAAACTAAAAACAAGCAATATCAGATGGAATGATATAGTTCGACGACTACTTGGTGCAGTTACGGATAATATTCCCGTGTTTACTGACAGCGGCAAAATCAGAGATTCAAGTATATCATTAACAACAATTAGAGATGAAATTGCAAGAAGCGTTGCTAATCGTGTGAGAAATACCGATGACACAATGACGGGTGAACTCAGCATGAACGGAAATAAAATAGTAGTTTTAAGAGATCCAACATCTGACGAAGACGCAGCAACAAAAAAATACGTCGACGTCAACTACAACACCGTAGATGGTAAATTATCCACGTTGCGGGCTGAGTATGATGTTCACGTGGGCTCTTTTGCAAGATTTCGAAGAAATTTTCAAAAAACCGACGAATCCATTGATAAATTTTTTGGCACTCCACGCACCATTGATATAAAACTCGTTGATATCAAAACTAACCTAGACACGATCAAACAAACACAGCAAAACAACGTAGTGGGAATTCCTGAGATTGTCAATAAAACCAGTCTGATTAAAATTCCAGCTGGAATAACTCCCGGGCATATCACAAACATCGTATGCACGGTATCATCGGGATTTGCAACATGGTCCAAACAAAATAATACTATCAAATATACCGCAATAGTCACTGGCGTGTACAGGCTGTCTGTGTTCAGTGCTGCAAAATTTGAAATATTTACAACGTTTCCATGGCGTCATTCCACCGACAGGTTTTCCGGGGTTGTATCTGTTATATTAAATAGCGGAAACGAGGAAATATTTATTCTGGAAGCAGCTGATGAGAAATTAATCACAACATCTTACTGGTGGTGTATGGAATTTGTAGCTGAAACACCTCAATTGGTTACTGCATAAAAATATATGGACGGCGCACAATACAGGTACAATCAAGCACGTGAATGGCAGGCGGCGCTAAAAGATCAAGTCGATCAATATACAGTAAAAGTAAAAAATATCGACGACGATTGATTATCGTTGATGTGATTGTTTATTCAGTATCCGCTGTTGTTGCTGGAACCGGTGTTATATTATCAGCGATGACAATGATGGCACCAGTAGCTGTAACTATTTGTATTTCAGCAGCAACAACTATTGCAGGTGTGCTTAATATCATCGCAAAAAAAATATGTACTTGCACGAACGAAAAATTATCCGATTACATAATAAAATTACACACAGCGACGGTGGCATACTCGAAATTATCCTCGTTGTTATCAGCGAGTCTCAGTGATGGAATTATATCTGATTTCGAGTTTTCAATGATGATCAAAATATACGACGAAAGTTTCGGTATTAAAGATACAAGTATAAATAATGACAGAATTACTCCAGCAGATCGTGACCAACACAACTCCGCCAAAGATAACGATGATCTCGGTAAGTTCGTCTAATCCTGAATTTAGTGTTAATTTTCCTACTGCAATTCCAGTAAAAGAAATAGCACTAGCGCAATTACGAGTATAGTACAGCTGGCCAAATATCAGATCAAAATCATTTAATGGTACACCAGCAAATAATTCGCTTGTGTTTGCTAACAAGAACAAACCCAATGGAACACCCGACTGGGTTGTTGTTGGAATACCAACTGGCAGTTACGAGATTGAAGAGATCAATGAGGAATTTCAACGTAGAATAAAATCAATAACGGGAAAAGAAGCAAAAATATCAATTAATGTTCATGAACCGACCCTGTCCTCGACGGTTGAAATACATTCTCCCGATTATGCCGTTGATATTTATCAATCCCGATAAGATCCGTAATAGGTTGGCCTGATATTATGCCAGAATATCATGGACCATCAGAACCGAAGTTAGGTGAATTTCTCACGGATGAAGCAAAACTTATAACAGTTCCAGGATATCGATTTTCTCGCCAATATCCAGCATGGAGAGATTCTGTTGCTGCTGCTGGTGGAAAACTTATCACACCAGTATTTCCTCATTTTGTTGTTGTTGATGTGACAGCTTCAACCACAACTGTTGGTGAGGAATATGTCAGGATTATATCCGACGAAATTAAGGCCGAGTTTACAAATACATTAACGACATTAACACAGTTGTTTAAAAATTATATCCTGGAGTATCCTAATAACAATCTGAAAGAAAAAATTATTGAAACAATACAACATTTGAATCAAATTATATTAGATCTTAAATACGTTAATCGATATTTTATTGATGTCATAAATGAAAGTGTTCTTCCGCTTAAGACGGGTAAAAGTACTAGACAAACCTATCTTGATCATTATAAAATAACTGAAGCGGATTTATTAGATTTTATACTACCAGGATTTGCCACCGACGACTTGACAAAATCACTCAAGGATCTTATCAATGAAAACTTTCCTAAAATAACCGATGCATGGAAAAAAATAACTCCACCGGAGTTTGTTCTCAGATATGATAATGATCCACATGGCGGCGGGAGACACATATCTCCGGGAATCGTTAATATAACACCGACGGTCGCGGTTAATCTAGTTTGTGACGTAATCGATGGCAGCTATCAAATAGATCTCGGAAGATCAAATCAGGCTCAACAAGGATACATCCTGTACACGTTCACACCACAAGTTCCCCCCGGAAGTTTAATCGTGCAAGAACCAACTAATCCTGTGTATTTACGATGTCACAATAATATGTTAACACGAATAAATTTTAAACTCACAGACCACCTTAATCGCTTAATTGACATACGTGGAGAAGAACTTGTGATAAATCTATATGTGAAATCGTAGATCTTTGATCTTAATATTATGTAATGGGGGGTTTTTATACACGAGGATTTCAGGTTCAAATTCAATCAACTTAAAGAAAAATATTTTATTATTACTGGTACAAATTAATCAGATTGTATGTTTGGTACAAATTAATCAACCTTGCAAAAAAAATATTTTTTTTCTGAAAATTTCATTCTAGTCCACACGTGGTCAGCGTTGACAGGGACCCCAGTTACCAAAACTTTCATTTTCATTATCACCAGTAACGGGGTTACTTTGGATCGTTTCACCAGTAACGAAGTTACTCTGGATCGTTTCACGATCTAACATAATTTTTCTTAATTGTCTTATACGAGTACTAATCGTTTTCTTTGCCTCGTACTCGTGGGATAATAGCGATTTAATTCTTTCTACGGCGGCAGAGAGAGGAACGAACTCCTTGACATGATCATCTTCTACGGTAGCTAGCGACTGAAACATTGCCGCCTGAATCCGTTTCATGAGTTTGTATTCAGATGATAGTGTGTGTGTTCCCTGGTTTTTACGTTCTTGTAAAATCTCAAAATCAGAAACTATTTTTTCAGGACTTAGTTCGTCAGATATATTAATTCCATCTTTTTTCAATTTTTTAATAGCAACAATTACATCATTGATATTTTCATGATTCATTATATAATATATAAATCTTTAAAATAAAAAAAAATTATCCCTAGAACTCCTATCGAGTCTTTAGCGAGTTCGTCGGGATGTTTCAAGGACAGCACAACATATACAATGAATGAAGAGCCTCTATCGAGTGTATTAGCGAGTTCAGATTATGAATGAAGAGCCCCTATCGAGTGTATTAGCGAACTCACATTATGCATTGGACGGCACAAACATATAACTTAATTAAGGAAATGGATATATACAATGAATGAAGGACGGCACAAACATATACACTCAGCAAAATCCCACCCACAATAATTAATCCAGTGGGTGATACGAAAATGTATCAACCACCAGTCAATATGATGGTTGAATTTTGCTGAGCGGGGGTTTTTACGGTTCCCCCATTATTATAAAAATCGCCATTATGCGTACCACCGACAAATTGTCAGCCATGGGGATTCGATCCTGGACCGCGAGCGTCACAGTCCAATACCATACTGATTGAGCTATCGAACCTTGTTACGAACATATGTTTCGGAAGTTAATATATAGCTAAGGAACCAATATTTACACTAAAACAGCAGTTTCTGAATAATAACAGTTTCTGTATTTATAACAACAGTTTCTGAATATAAAACAGCGTTTTTCCTAAGCAGACTGCGAATCGATAATAACAGCAGTCCTAAGCGGTATGAACACACCTGCAGATCGATTTATACCATAACAACGGTTTCTGTTCTGTACCTGTATTACAGCTTCCCTGCGGATCAATAACATTATCATGATTTCTCGTAATGTTGTATGATGGGAAATATTTAAAAACCATAAATAATACTTCTACGAGTAATTAATTACGACGTAATTAGTTAAACTGACTAATTACGATCATAAAAAATCAAAAATCTACGAAGAAAACTATATATTACAAAGTAATCTCCCTTTTATATAATCAAAATTTCAGTAGTATACAATCAGACAGTACTGGGTCCCCTCAAATAATAAATGGTTTTGATAGTTTATCTCGTTAACAATACTGAAAGGTGATTTTCTGCTTATATTTTTTCGAGAAAGTAGATCTGGTTATATTTTCTGCGACGTATTTTACCACACGCGAGTCAATATCAAAATATTTAGCAGCTGAATGCATCGAACGAAATATTATTTCTTCACCAGTTTCTGTGTTTGTAGAATTTACCGCCCTTCTAGAAACTGTCTTACATCTTCCTGTATTACCACGTGCAGAGTTCTCGCTTTGCGTGATAGCTTGTAAATTGGATAGGGAGTTATTTTGAGGATTCCCGTCAATATGATCAATAACAAAACCATCTTTGATCACTCCAAAGAAACATTCGTAGATGAAACGATGACAATAATAATGTTTCTTCCTAACAGTAAACATTAGATAACCAGCATTAGTAACATTACCAACTGGTCTCTTCAACCTACAATTTCTGATGATACCATTAATATTTGATTCATAGTTTGTTATGACTGGATGTGGGACAAATTTATTTTGCTCCATTATAATAATATTATTTGTTTAAATCATTGTTTGTCTGAAATCTTGATATATAATCCTCCACGGATTTTATAGCGTTTTCACCGCTATTATTTTTTTTGTCATAATATCTTTTAAGTTCTCTGAACCGTTTTCCGCCGCACTTTCCACATAATTCTGTTTTTCCTCGCACTCCAATACCACACCGCAGACATGGTATTGGTCCTAGACTTCCTCGTCGTAAGTTTTGTGAGTGCATCCAACAAAATTCCTTTCTGCAGGATTTGTTGCATCGATTTACTGAGCCGATCATCAACCATCT
Source organism: Sinohyriopsis cumingii (assembly GCA_028554795.2). Classification (NCBI taxonomy): domain Eukaryota; kingdom Metazoa; phylum Mollusca; class Bivalvia; order Unionida; family Unionidae; genus Sinohyriopsis; species Sinohyriopsis cumingii. The sequence continues at coordinate 34,457,518 of CM068827.1, forward strand.
GCATTGAGACATTGTATATATAATATATTTTATTTTAAATATTTGTTTTAATTATATGAACGAATTTGAGAGATTATCCCAAACTAGGCCTGTTAAATATAAATTCAACCTCGACAGATTATCTCCAGACTTGCCAGTGCGAGATTTGGTTGATCCGAAAAATAAAAGTTTGATCTCGAAAATTCACGACGCCAAGAAGGAATTTTACACGGATGGTGCATCTCATACATGGTCAACGTTCAAGATTATACGCCTTGACGGAGTCAAGGAAGCTGACAAAGTCACGGACGCCACAATGAACGACAAGCGAGCGGCAACTATCATCAACTACATCACTGAATACGAGGGCAATCAAAAATATTTCTTCAGAGTAAAATTTATTGTATTAACAGAAACAGGTAGTTGGATTATCCGTGACAAATATGATCCTGTCCTTGGTAATAATAAAACTGTCATATTAAGTAAAAATTCCAGACCGGGTCTACTGACGGGTATTGACAAACCGTATTATGAGCGAGCGTATCTTGTAACAGCGGTTATTTATGGAATCTATGAGATAAATAAAAAACCCAATGTTGATAAACTAGCGCCGATGAAATTTTCAAGGTTAAATTGTGTAGCCGAGCGAGTAATAGAACACTTTACAAACGCGATGCGTGGAAATGGATTAACTGATTTAAGGCGTGAAAAAATAAACTCGTGGGCTGATTCAGTTAAGGATACTGGTGCTACAATAAAAGTTGTTGCTGAACTAGGAAAACTATTAAAATTTCCAATAACCGTAGCGACAATAACGGGAGAAATTCTGTACGAATCTAAATATAAATCGAAAGGAGCTCCAATAAATATTATCGATCATAACGCGCACGCATGGACTAGTGCAGTAACAATATATCCACGTGATCGAACTGTTAGATTTTACACCCCAGATACGAGTATATTTGATTTTATTAAAGAAATAAGTAAAACCGATCCTGTATCGGTATGGTTATTTAAAAGTAATGAGGAAGGTGAATTTGATCAGTTTGTCAGACCAAACGGTGAAATATATCGAACAGAATCCCTCCATGACGAGATGAAAAATCTCGCGGAAAAGTTTTTAGAGTGCAAACACGCGGAAAATACTGAAAAATTACTAACTAATTGTTTTACCGTTCCATCTGTTGCGGCTCATTTCGCTAGAGAAAGAAATTCATGGAAACCAACACGATTTGATTTACTCGAGGACGTACGCGCAAGTTGCGTCGAATACGGACATGGCGGATTATGGAATACCAAATATAATTACAATGATGTTATTTCGGTTCATATGGTTGCATGTTATCCAGGAAGTTTTCTGGGATACGGAGATTGTTCTGTGTACTTTGAAAGATTTGGTCACCCAACAAACGAGATGACGCGAGTGGTAATTAATGGACCATTACCTGATTTTGATCTGATTGGATTCGCCTGTATTGAATCATTCGAGTTTAACGAAAATCTTCACAAGATTTGTTATGTTTGGTTTGGTAGACATTTTTGTGAAAAACGTTGGGCACCTATAGTTTTGCTACGACATATGCTAGATTGTATGATACTGACATCGTTGGTGGTCAGTGAGGCAATTATATCATATCATGCACAGACCAAAGTTTGGTTGCCCATGTCAGATTCTGAAGTTATTAGCGAGTTTAAGGAAAAATATCCTGATATTTCCGAAGATGATATTCCTAATAAACTCAAAACCGCAAAAGATCTCGGTAGAAAAATTATAGGTAAATTTACTCAAGGTGGTGCATATGATTATAAAAGACATCACGCACGATTAATTCTAGATGATGCCGAGTACGATTTTATAATCGCTGACACAACAGCGAGAAATATATTTGTAAATCGAGAAAGTGTTTATTTATCCGACGGAACAAAATTAGGTACGATCGTTAGTTACATAAATGACGTTTCCCCACAGTATACTCATCTAAGATCTTCCATGTTGGCTTATGTTTCTATAAATTTATTATCGATGATTAATAGATTTCCTGAAACCGCAGTCAGAGTCGCAACAGATTCGTTTTATATTTCGAGTAAATATTTAGAACTTGTTATGAAATTTACAAGTAATGATGAACGATGGGGTTCGTGGAGAATAAAAAAGGAACTATTACACAATTATGCAGAATCAGCAGATGTTCCAATGAGAGATTTTTATCGTAAGGGTAATAAAATATCAGAAATGTCGAAAGCACCATCGTTGAGTGATCCAATAACCAGATATAAGACAATATATCTCAATGGACCTGGTGGATGCGGCAAAACGACTCGAGCGATTAATGTTTTTAGAAATTCAGATATAATCGTGCTGACACCCACACATAGACTTGCACGTGAGATGAAACAGCGGCAAGTACAATCGTGTACGTATCATAGTTTCTTTCGGTGGCGCGGAGATACATGGACTCCTGAACGGATGGGAGAAAAATATATACCTAAAATAATTATTTGGGACGAGATATGCACGGTCTCATTGGATACATTAAAAATGTTTCTTGATTGGTTGTTGACGAAAAATACCGCTATAATAATGTGTGGCGATCATGGTCAACCGCCGCCTTTTGTTGGACCATCTCCACATGATTGGTTAAAAAATTTCGTTGATTATTACGAAGAAATAGATGATGATCATAGAGCTCTTGATGCAAATTTGAGGGAGTTTAAAAAATTAATCAGATTACAATCAAACAAAATTCAGTGTGAAATAATACGTGGAGTGATCTCAGAGACCTCAATGAGTGATTTTTTAAATTTATGGAGACCCACCGATTTGATCGTAGCAAGTAGAAAAATAATCAGAGACGATTTACAACAACAGTTATTTCAACTACATAAAGAAAAATATTCAGAATTACCCGTACCGTTGTGTTATAGACCATCAGATACACGAAAACAGAATATTAATGTTGATATTCCAGGACAGACTGAGAAGCAAAATCTGGTATTAAATGATATTGTCGCTGTTGATATCAGTGTGGTCGAAGATGCAATACACGCTGACAAATCGCCATGGGTGTTGGGATACGCTATGACGATCCACTCGTCTCAGGGATTAACTATTTCTGATACACGAGTCTGGATTGTAGACGATCGCATCGAGTGGTCAAATTTAGTTTATTAAGCGGTATCGAGGGTCAGAAAAATATCTCAATTACGTAGAATTATAATTCCTGGAATCGTTGATAAATTTAACATCATCGATGATGATATAATAAGAAACAAATTAATCGGATACAAACAATATGATCAAAAAAATAAACGTGACTTTGATCTTGATGTTGAATTTATTATTGAGTTAAAACAGCAGCAGAATAATCATTGCGCAAGTTGTAATTGTATAAAGTTATGGCGGTATTCGAGTAATGATTCAAGACAATTTACCGTAGATAGAAAAGAAAATAGTCGCGGTCATACACGAGAAAATACCATGTTGACCTGTCTTGAGTGTAATCGACGCAGAGGCGCCAGCGCCTTGGGTGCTAGTTAAGTGATCGAAATCACTGAAGTGATTTTGGCGGTAGTTGTGTATCCGCGGGGATTATTTGTAGTTGTTCACGTACAAATCCACGTTGAGGAGCAGCCGAATCTAATCTGTAGATTGCAGGTCTACCTGAGGATCTTGTCACGGTGGATATTTTGTGCGTGGTAACACTCCAAATAGGATCAGTCGCTCTTCGTTTACCACCTTCAAGTTCACCAGGCTCATATAAATATCTAACTGTAACATCACCCAATATTTTTTGTTTTTCAACATCTTTTCGTTGTGTTGGTATATTTTTTTTTTTTGTAATTGCATTAATGGGTTTCATGTTGGTTGTTCGTGTAATCTCATTATTTAATGCAGCTATCACGCTTGGTAATCTTGCAACCCATTCGCGAGATCTTTTATCCTGAATAAATTCCCTCGCGTATTGATATCCAAATAACCGCTCAGCGAGTGTTCGATTAAATCGCTCAACAATTGCCTGATCACGATGAATTGCAGTATGACCTCGTCGTATTTTGGTATTATGTCGTTTCATCAGCGATGATACTGAACCAAGAAATTCCTTACCAGGATCAACCTGTAATAATTGTGGCCATCGCAGACCACCTTGTGGTCCGAGTCCTCGTTGATAAATTCGTTCAAACGCATCGGCTACTTCAGATGATGTTTTCGCTGATAGCGGCTCTGCTTCTTTGTATCTACTTGCAACATCAACTACGGTTAACGCGTATTTGTATGTTTTTCTACGCACAGTATCATGCGGTAAAAACAGAATATCAGCTTGATGAACTTCATTAGGAACACTGACATCGAAATACGCGTACTGTATTCGTTTAGGACGTGGTAGATAAATTTGCCATATTGCTTGTTTGGATAACCACGTTTTAGCAGTAGAATGTTTTACCGCTGCTGCATCAGCAAGTTTACCAATTGCTTCTTTGCCTCTCCAGTATCCTCTTGGTGAAAAATAAATCGATTCCATTATTAATTATCAGCCCCAAGCGCTAATTTACCTTTCATCGAGGATCTTACTAACCAATTAGCTAATGATTCTCTAATATTTTTATTTTTTATAGAATTTAATGCATGAATTAATTTCACATCTGCAATATGTCTATCTTGTAGATTTTGACTTTTATAAGCTACATCATGAGCATGACAAGCTCGATCAATAGCGTTTATTGGTTCCTCGCCTGGTTTTGGTTGATCTTGATTATCGAGCCTGATATCAAGTCTGGTACCAGGACCGCAATAATTATATCCCGGTAGATGTTTTTCTCCGCTGTATTTAGCCCATGGAGCACCTGGAAACTTTGACATCAAATTAGCAATATCACCACCAAGCTTATTAGGTAAAAACGAAAATTTCTTTCTACCGCATATAGAACATTTTCCACCATACGCTATTTTTTTATTTTTTGTTGTAACCGTAGCTAAATCAGTAGTTGGAGTTTTAACTCTACAACGTAAGCAATATAAATTCATGTTATAAAATATATGGATATAATTGATTTCTCAGCAACAAGAAAACGAGAGCCAGTTAAACACCATCCTGCGCTACCAAATTCCATCAGAATGATTATCATAGGACCATCTGGATCGGGTAAGACGCAATTATTACTTAATCTGATAATGAGATGGTTGAAATGGGATAAATTGTATTTAGTAGCACCATCCGCTGATGATCAACGATGTTATGATGTACTTAAAGATTTCAATGAAAACGCACGATTACTGGATGAAGGTAATGATGTTATAGAGTTTATAACTGATATTGATGAAGCACCATCCGTAGATTCCATAGACGGATTTATTAATAATTTAGTTGTATACGACGATATGATGCTAGATAAACAATCAAATCCAGCCAGAATATTTTCCCGAGGGAGACATAAAAATACAGACGTGATCTATGTTACTCAACGATATACACAAATTCCGAAAGTGATCAGAGACAACTGCAACATTTTAGTTGTGTTTAATGGCGTAGACACACACACACTTAGAAATATTCATCAAACTTGGTGTGGTGGTGACATGGATATAATTAAATTCAAAAATTTCTTCTCACGAGCGCAAGCTACTCCACATGGATTTATAACAATAAATTTACATGATCCAAGAACAAGATATCGTGTGGGTCTTGATAAAATCTTTTAACGTTTCTGATGAGCAGCAGAGAGGGGGCGTCTACAATTCTGTTTGGGACAAACAATAATCGTAGACGTGGTATTGACCTCTATGAAGGGTCACTATTTTTTTGGTCCAAACACAAGGGTGACCACTCCCTTAAGTGGTCTGTTCACCCTCTCTGCTGCTATTGTGTTTGATACAATTGTGTAACTAAAATTTGAATTCTTTTAACCGAGAATATGTTGTATTAGCATTTGGAGGAACAATGCAGACAATTCGGCTATTGATTGTCGGCCGTATGGTGGAGTCCCAACAGCTTAGTGAAGTTGCGATTAATAGTTCACATGACCGGGTTTTAATTGTTTATTGGGTAATAACAGGCTATGCTATAGTTCAGTTAGTGATACATTTGTGTTGTGTTGGGGAAATAAGTTAACCATGCTGTATTATCTTTTTTATATTTTTTTATGGAAAGAACTAAGGAAGAATATATACTATATGGAATGCATGATTGGGATTTGAAACCATATTAACAGTTAGTGTCTGTTTGAAATACCATATAACTATCTCTTACGTAACTAGAGAGGAGTGAGTATTCTGTCCAAACGTAAAAGACCCAACAGAATATTTAGGTTGCATATATCTTATTTTCAAAGGAACGTAGGGAAAACTATCGCTAGAGCAGTTCATAACCTGTGAGAGACTCTGTGTGTGTGTGTGTGTGTGTGAGAGAGAGAGAGAGAGAGAGAGAGAGCACTGTAATCATCAACAGACGGGAAGCCCGATTAAATAAATTAACCCCAGCCTAATAGATGTGCCGAGAATCTGGAGTGACCCGCATCCAATCAGATTACGTAGGCATGCCGGACAACTAAGTTCGAAACGCTCATTAAATTTTATGATGACATTTGTCATATCTGTGTGAACGGGACAGCTAATTCCATTCTTTATAATTTTTGTTAATTATTATCTGACAGAAGTATTTCCTTCAATTATTCTGTAAAATTTTATTTTGTATCTAATTAAATTGTTACATCATGTATACAGTATGTGTAGTTCTATTCTATATCTCTGCTCAGATCTCCATTTATTCCATCCATTAATTTATTATTTTTTATTCACTCGGCTACAAAACCGAGGGTGGTCATCCTTTAAACATCAACTACCACAATTTACCACCCCATAACAGTGTTGTTTTCGATTATAATAACAATTCATTGATGAAAAAAACCTTTTGCATTCTCTACAGTGATAAATGACTGACTCCACTGGGTTTTTCGTCACAGCTGTAAAGGGGTCTCACTAAACACCCCAAGACTCCCCAAGAACACATCAAGACTTTTATAAAATACCTACTTTAAATTTCAACAACAACACAAAGAAAGAAACAACAATTGTGAATGTTTAGCGATTGTTTATGTAACTGGAAATGTAGCGAGGTGCATTGCCATTTAACGAGGAAACTGTTTTAAAAAAATATTATAAAATTAAACAGATTTGATGCGTAAGAGTTAGTTTCCGTAGGTTATTGGAACTAGGAATATCAACCGAAACCAGTCATTGACAGTAACAATGTCTGTATGTGTGTTTGTTTTGTTTTTTTGTTTGTTTTTTTTTTTTTTTTTTTGCTTTTTTCTTTTTCTCTCACTCTATAGTACGTTTTCGAGAGCTTTGGTGCGAATATATGTAATATTGGAGAGTCTCGGGGTGTCATGGGGTGTTTAGCGAGACCGACTGAAAACTGCAGAAAGTTCTTGTCCTGACCGTTGTCTTGTGGCACTAGATTTAACGGAACAATGATAGGTATACACCCAACGCTAAATAAAGTGCATCTTTAAAGCAATGTTTTTCCGTTGTATAGTGATGTGCGAAGTTTGCATCCGGCTCAAATATTATGTAACGTGGTACATGTCACGTTGTATATTTAATGTGCCTGCTCGGAAATATATTCTGAATACATGACTATACTGCTGGATTCAATATATAACACTAACGAACAATGCCCAAGTTGGAGAGATTTGACGTCGTGTTTGAACCGTACCAGGAGATATGTCTGGCTGGACATTGTTTGCAAGGGAAATTAGTCATCGTTCTAAATGCAGATATGAAGATGAGAGGTAATTATATGCACAGGTGCTCGCTGCAAAAGAAATTATGAGTAATGGTTGTTTTGGGAGTTGTGGTTCTACGTCTTCTAACTAAATTATCGGCCTTCTGCAATTAGTACCCAAGTCGACTGAGAGGAGAACGAGAGACCAAATATTCAAGAATATCTCACATATTTTGCAGCCCATATCGACGCTCTTCAGCAAATTTAAGTCTAATTTATATTCTTACTTAGTCCTACATGTAAGACCTGACGCTAATATTTATGTTGTGGGCACCTAAACAAAATCAGCATGTGCTATGTCTTACAAGTAGGATTAATTCTTACTGTGCTTTCGTCATAATGATGGAATAAAAATCTGACAGTAGCAAATGAACACATTTGCTTGTTCCATTGATATACATTTCGGTTGGTTGAATTGCGATGGTAATCGAGAAATGCTGAGTAGGTTTCAGCTTGGATTTCTTTATTTAACGAAACGAAACTATGTTTACAGTGCTTTTTAAATGTAAAGCACATTTCATTTAGTTAAAGAAACAAGTTCCTACTCCAGCCTAGGCCGATAAATCAGCCCTTCACCCGTGATGATATTGATTTTTGGGTGAGGGGCCGATATCACCTATTCATTAAAAGCTGCAATTATCTGCATCCAAAATTTGGCTGCACACATCGATGTATATTTTATACACTTACCGGTATTTCTCATGGTTGTGCAGCTTCCATCAGCTGAAGGATACTTTTGGTGACATGTAGATTATATTTCCTGAGCAAATAATTTGTTTGGTGACTTGTAAATCCACATGGAATAGCACAACCATCAGTCATGTGGCCATTTTGAATTTTGCGCTTGATATGTCTGTTACCAATTCAACGGTATGTGTCTAAAGTGTACACGGGTTTGTTCCGGAATGATTTGCATGCAGTGAAATTGCATATTTTAATGAACAGGTCACATCAGACCCACAACATCGTACATCAGTATCAACACAGATTTGTGTGGTTTATTCATCAGACTAACTCCAGCCTACTTCAACATACTTTGGCATTCCTTGACTACCGTCACTTGGGTGATTTTGCTTATGTAGGCAGTCACTTGGCCTTTCCTAAATGTAACATATTAGAATTGATATATTAGCTCAGTTCTTAGGTATTAATAGCGCTGCTTCAAACTCCACCTGTATTTGTGGCCATGTGCGCCCTTTTACAGGTAATTGTCATAGTGTGTATGCCTCAGCTCTGTATGTCCACTTTAAATATTGCATACTAGACCTGTATATAATGTCTGCTCTGTTTTGTCATAGAGATTTAGACGATGGGCAAGACCAAACTGACAACCAATCTACATGTGTCGCTTACTCAGATGCCGATCAGTGAATACATGTAAGGCTGTCATATTAAGGACAGAAGTCAATGGGCGGCAGTACTGGGGTACTAAAGGGGAAAGGCACAGAAGCCCACCCTGAGGGATGTGGACATCATCAGTTTGCACACTAGTGTTTGACACCATAATACTTGAAGGGGAGTGAGATGGAGAGCAATCAGTCAGATATAATCTCACATATCAGAATCAGCTATGTGGATTAGTAAACTGATCCATCCTAATCTCTAGGACTGGACACAACGTCATGCCAGCTAAGATGGTCCTGTTCTGTCACATCCGGACTCTGCCATATACCTCTGATAGTAATGCATCATCACTACAATCGATCATACAGTATCAACCACCAGAAGAACAAGCTTTCTTCGGTTTCACAAACTCAGGTTATACATGGGTCTGTGTGCGACAAGGCGAAATGCCAGACTCCCAATCTTTGTTCACTAGTCCCGGATCCTAAGGTCTGGGTAGTCAGTTCTCTTTTTATTGTTTAGAATGGCCTGAATGCATATGCTTATCCTCCAACAGATCAGTTTCTGATGGTGATTCAGAAAACAAGAGAATCAGAGTGCCACCAAATCCTGATTTACTACACTCGAAAGAGAAAAATTAAGGATCAATGACCTAAGCAATATTGCAACAGAAATCTCCAGAAAATCAAGATACATGTATTACCTTATCTGCTCAAGCAACCATGATGACAAGTGTTTATTCGAAATCCAGAGTTGATGTTGGGATCTTGTTAAACAAGCCATTGGAAAAAAGCTCTCACAGTGGTGTAAATCAATCAGGTGAGATGGCCCTCCACTTTCAGAGCATATAAAGGCAAATGGAAAATCTTCACATAATAGTATAAACGAAGAAAACATTATACCACTGCATTCATCAATACCTCAAATGGCTACCGGTAACTTCCTACTGTGGCTCTTTGACCAAAAACAGTTAGTACCAATCACAATCAAAGGATACCATTCCACATCATGGAGACCCTGCATTCCTAATGAAAAGAGGATATGGACAAAACAAAGACCCATCCATCGTCTTGTTGCCAATTTTGATTACACACCTTCAAAGATTTTTGCTCTTTGCCCAAAATGGAATTTATTATGGGCACTAACCTGGTTGAGCAAGACACCAACCTAATCACTCTCAGCAACATCATTGGTTCACCTCATATAAGATCTACTTCCTCAAGGTCATCAGCAGGACCCCATAGCAAGCTCTGAAGTGTTAAGCCATTCCATCAAGAGGGAGAACACACCAATTTTTTTCCCAACCCCAAAGAGGGAAAGGATGAAAAATGGACACAGACACTTTGAGCTGGGATAAAGTGTGTTACTTGTTCTGCATATTGGAAAATAACCCTGACCAAATGAATCTGTTTCATATCTCAGTTCACAGAGTTAGGGCTGTCGCCACAGACATTGTATTTGAGTGAAACTGTTTTCTAACTAACGTCATGCATGCAGTGAGATGGAGATCTCAAGTCCACTTTTCAAGCTATTATCTCGGAGATCTTTCAGCCTTAAAGGACCTATAGCCATGGCACAATAGGTTACCTTCATGGGTCATTCAAAGCTTGACATACTATCTAGACGTTGTCTCTCACATACCTTAGAGATGGTCTGTCATGGGTAAGGGGATTTATTTCCCTCCACTCTTAAATTTTCTCCTAGGGTATTATGACTGAGTGACATTGTTGAAGAAGAAACCAATTTTTTTCTAGTCATATACGTACATGTATATTGTTTCATTAATATTGACTCGATTTTGGTACACATACACCCTCCTAGCCTCCCAGCAGTTGCATCCATATAGAGATTGTGCCTTCCACTCTAGTATTAACTGAAATATTCACAGGATTTGGCACCAATCCCCTTTTAAGGGAAGATCACTCTAACTGCCACTTTGGTAAGCAGAGAACTTTTAGTTTTAGCCTAGGAGGGCTTGATTTATGAGGCATTAGTAGTTCTCCTAAGGTATTATGTTTGGGTAAGTATTACTGAAGAAACGTATTGTACTTCAATCAATTGGTTTCTTTAGCAAAGCCCCTCACCAGCAAATATGAAGAATTATGATGTGCAATACAGAGTGTAGATGGAGGGAAGGGCCTTGACCCCATTTCCTCTATTACAATGAGTTTCTTATCTGGTGTACTGTAAGCTCTGTCTGACAGTGGCATACATTTTATTTCATTGAGACCTTATTTTCAAGGGTCATCACATATTTAAATAATGGAATTTTTATGAAAAAAAAACTTTTAACTCCATGAGTAGTAGAGTCTTGTCAGAGCATTGGCAATCAACTTTTCATGCACAGTATATCTGAGATAGATTATCAACTTTTCATGCACAGTATATCTGAGATAGATTTTTTATGCAGAAGGTAAGACTATTTTCTTCCCTTTTATTTTACCTTTTCTTGTTTTCACTTATGTACAAACTTTTCACTTAGAACTGTATTATACATCCAGTTTTAGCAAACTAAATTTTGTATAACTAATGTTTTGTAAGGTCATTATTTTTGTTGCACATATATTAATCCTGGAAAGTAGTTATGTCACAGTGAATGATACAGAATTTAATGTGAAATTTATGACTTTAAGATTTATTGACAGGAAGTTAATGACCATCTATTGGCAATGTGAGTACAACATTGTATCTTTCAGTTGCAATGTTGTAGAGTTAACCACTCTTGTATTTTTTAATGTGCACATCGTTTACTCGAAGATAATTTATAAAACCCAAAAGCATTCTGTGAAACATTGACTTTATATCCTTAAAGACATAAAACTCTCTGATTCCTTGTATTGGATCATCAGTACATGTAAATACGAACAGGGCATGAGTAAATTTAGTTTTCTTTTTCACCTGCTTGCAGAAATGAATTTTTAATGACCACATTTGCCTTCTCTTTACTGATAGTTGTTTTCCTCAGGTGATAGAAATAGCGTATAATAAGAGTAGCTTGACCTAATTAGGTCAAATATAAATGTGAACAAATAAAATCAGTAGCTCAGTTTTGTGAGGAAATATTCATTTTAGAACATTTAAAAAATACATTGAAGCAAGGGCTGACGAGATATTTCGGGAGAGAGGCAAGACAAACCAAACAAGAGATTAAGGTAAACAAATAAATGTCCGACATGAGTGTCTAGTACTAGTGTCATGCGTAAAGGCAAGATGTGCCAGTTACAATGTCTTCCATCTGCTTGTATGTCTGATGCTATCTTTTTTGTTACCGTAACCTACCTTCATTTGCAACTAGTAAATTTATGTTTCTCACTCTCAAAATACATTTAATGAATACTAGTAGCATATGTTTCCTACAACTCACATATTTATTTCTTTTAAGATTTTCCTGTTGTTTATATGTATTTTTTGTAACTCCTGGTACAGGTTGGTATCTAATTTTTTAAATTTTTATTCATGCCTGTAAATCATGGTACTTATTTTTAGTTGGTGGCGTACTTGCATATGGTCTATTCTGAGATATTAAAGAATGTAAAATGGCATAGGATCTATAAATAGTTGCTTGCGTACATCTTGTCAGTTACTAATAATAGAATAATTAGTAAATATGAAATTTGGTCGTTTTCACACTGGACAAGGTTGGTCAGGTGGGATCTTAGAAGATGAGTTAAGTCACAAGAATAGGTATTTTGAAATATATGAATGAATAGTATGGTCTAGCACGTGGAGTATGTTGTGAAATATAGTCGTAATAGACACTTTGAAGGTGTATATATGGAGAAAACAGCATTCAATTTCATTCTTATATTGAATTCACTTTTATTTGTTCTTGTTGTAACATCAAGAGTGCACACATATTTTAGCTTGTATTTTGATGTTATTTGAGATGAAAACATTTGTATGGACTATCCAATGGAAATAAAAAGTGCTCAGTTGGACGATAATGTTATTTTGGAACTGTTGTGAATTATGCAGATGAGCTGTGGACAACAACATTTTGATAATGTCATGATTCTTGGCAGACAAGTACATTTCTGGTTCTGAAATTTGTACGGAACTTTTCATTTTTTGGGGACTTTAATGGAACTTTTCCGGACTGTTTTGGATTCACTTCATAATACTGTAATTTCCTCTCACATTTTCGTTTATTACCTCGATAATTAAATTGTTCCTTAAGTTTTACAAAACTTCTTGGTTTTGCTTCTTTCTTTTACTTGGTTTATGACCATTGAGTCATAATAACACTGGCTATTTAATTTTGCGGATGGAGTCCTTTCACACATTTTGCAAAAAATCAAGAGTACAGGTATGAAAGACAGCTTAAAGTGTTTTCTTATTTAAGGGCAGATCTGGAATTTTTTCTGTGGGGTTCAGCCATAATAATTGCTGATACAGTGTGGTTAGAAAAAATATGTGAACTATTCTAGCTGAAAATATGAAGTATGACTGATCACCCCATTTTAAACCCTTAAATTTGCCCATATATATACTCCAATGAATAATAGTAAGACTTGATCAGGTTATATGGGAATATGCAATATCTTCCGTTACAGAGACAGGCAAAAAGGTTAAGATGGTAAACTGTTTACATTTACCAAGAGCAACATCAAACTTGTGAATAGGTATAGTGCATCCTAATGAATGTAATACAAGGCAAATAATAAAGGCATGAGCTTGGATGGCTCAGTGGTTTTCGTGCAGGACTCATGACTGAAAGGGTGAGGGTTTGAATCACACCATAGCATCTGTGGGGGTCAGCGACTTTGGTGTGTCCTTGTGCAAATCACTTTAACCTGATTGCCTAAATACTAAATAACATTCCTATAAAACACTAAACCTAACTTTGCACATTATTGACCTAAATGAGATGGTGGATGGAAAAATATGTTTACTAGCCGAATTGGTATTGGTTTGTTTTATTATATTTCTTTAGAAACAATTATAATTTTATGCTTTTGTCTATGGAAAAGCTATAGTTCTGAAAATTGAGAAATGTCAAAATTCATTGTCAAAGGAGCAAAACAATAACCGCATGATTATTTTCCAGGGGTGAGGGTCCGTTTTCGTGGGATGGCCCATGTGTACTGGTCAGAAGGATCTGGAGATAGTGAGCGGATGTGCATTGCATCAGAGGAGTACTTTGACAAAACTGAAGTTGTTTTGGGGAGAGGTAGGGGACAAATCTTTATCCTTTCAGAGGAATATTCATAGCAGGCTTGGTCCACATAAAAAAATATGGGCCATGTATTGCATGTATATTGAATTGAAGGAATCTTCATGACTGTTTACATCCAGCCTGTACATGGCATGCACACCATCCTACCAGTTTGTTTGGTTGACTGGACCCTGTTAACTATGGACAAGTCATTCTCTAACTGTACACAAGACAGTTGTAGAGGGGAGAGACACACAAATACACACACCCCCTCTTTATTCACACACCAACACACTATGTATTGTTGTTGGTCTTTCAGATTTTGAAAAATTTTGTTCATCAATTTATCGGAAAAAAGTTTTTTAAAGTTCCCATTTTGTTGCAACTAGACATATAGACCTGAAGAGTTTTTAGAATGATCTTTTGCTCGTCATCCTTCATCTGTAGCGCATTATTTATCACTCTTTGTCATGAGTTACCTGGAATGTTGTCATGAAACTATATAAATGCATTCATCCTGAAGTCTAGGTGGTCCTAAATGAAAATAGTTATCCAGTATGTCTGACAGTGGCAATTTTGAAAATATTTTTATCATTACTCCTTCTGAATAAATGTTGTATCAGCATGGGATTTTCACAATGAGACTACTTATGTTTAGTTGGTTTAAACTGAAAATGGTGCCAGTCTGACATCCAATATGGCTATCACTCTTGAAAATCTTTTTATTGCTGCTCCTTTTGAACATGGAGTTTTCACCAGAAGACTTCTTAACAATTTTGTTGGTCCAAAATGAAATGATGCTAATCTACCCTCCAGTATGGCTGCAATGCAGGCCTTCTTTAAAAATCTAATCTTGCTTTCAGTACTTCTAATAAATAGAAAGTGATATGGATGTGAGGTTTTCTTATGGTGACTTTTCGCTCTTAATTGAAAATGATGCAGAGCTAACATCCAATATGGCCATCATTGGAGCAGTCTTTAAAAATCTTATCACTACTCCTTCTGAATGGATGGCCATATTGACATAGGGTTTTTAACAATAGACTCCTTAAGATCTTGTTAATCCTAAATGAAAATAGGGCAAATCTTTTATCCACTATGGCTATCACAAAGGCCATAGTGAAAATATTCTTGCTACTCTTCTATGGATGATCGTATTGACACGAGATTTTCATCAAATGACCTTTAATGATCTGTTTTACCCTTAATGAAAATGGTGCCAATTACATCCAGCATGATCACCACAGTGACCAATTTGAAAATCTTGTTATCAGTCAACACTTACTCTGCAGTTAGAAAGACACAACAGTCTTGTCTTGGATTGCTGGAAATTTTCTCATGCTGTAGAGCATCAGTCCCATGGAGGGTCTCTTGTTTTTAGCAAGTGGTGGCTGTTGTTTATGACCACTCAGCGAATTTACAGATTTCAAGAACCTTCACGTCATTATGCTTTCTGCCAAATGTTTTGAAAAATGTTTCAATATTGTTAAAGAAAAAGTTGAAAACGGCCAGTGTTGACAGATTTATTGTTTGCACTGAAACTGTAATAAAAAGAAGATGACAGAACAATCACATAAGATTTTGCTAGTGATATTAATATATCATCGGGAAGATTGCCTGGAATTTTGCAACTGGAAATTTTGTGCAGTTAGTGCTCATTTGATTCTCAGTATTCTACTGAGAAAGAAATAAAGATGAAAGTTTAAAAAAATATTGACATTATGTACAAATATCATAAATGTTTTTACATAAAAGCCTTACAAATTTGCTGCTGGAGACAAAACTTTGATGCACCTTCAAATAACTTAAGGAGAGAAGCAATTCTATTTTACTTTCCCCAGGAAAATGACAGTACATGTCAAAAATGAATGAAGGCAAACAGATGTTAAGAAGGAGATTTCTCATTTTTTTATTAAAATTTCTTGGAAAAGTCACAGTTATCATAAATATTTATGAAACAAGGTAGAAATATCACCAATAAGGTTTATACATCATATCTATTGAAATAAGTATAAAAGCACTGATGTTTAAAGGAGACTACAGAAAGGCAAGGAAGAAAACCAGCCTTATGTCGCAGTAACATATTTATGCATATTTCAGATTGCGTTTCAACAAATAATAATAATAAGATGGTAATTTAACTTGCTTATCCACTCTGCTTACAAATTCACTTCATATGTAACCTTTCCATTTACTGTACCAAAGTAAAGCAGATAGGATTGTTGTTACAACTTGAAGCTTGATTTTGAGTCTCATATATTTCTATGATGGCTGATATCAGCTGACAGATTTACACTGGTCTGCAGCTATGAAGTAGCACAAATTTGTACATGTACGTTTTTTTAAATATATACAGGTGCACATTTTTTTAAATGATGACCTTGAAACTCTCTAACTTGCGCCCATATTATTAAACATAGTTTTTAAACATGCTGAGGGGGCCCCGAGTGGCCAAGTGGTCTAAAGCACTCTCAGTTACGGATCATTGCCATCTCACCTCTGTCTGCGTGGGTTCGATTCTAGGATTTGGCCAATGTGGGTATGTGAGAAAGCTTGCCAGTAGCTTCTCATAGATCGGTGGTTCTTCCTAGGGTTTTCCCAGGTTCTTCCTCTACCATTAATACTGGCCGCCATGCATAGCCTATCATGTGCCGAAAAATGGCATTAAACCCCACAACAACAACAACAAATATAAACATACTGAGTTAATTGGTGAAAAATGTTTTTTTTAAAAGCATGCAACCCCAACTAGCAATTGTTCATTGGCTTATTTTAAATGTCAATTAGTGGCATTCCATTCACAGAACCTTCATGTAAGATGTGTTGTCTGCATTGATGTGTATAGTTAAATACAAATCTTATGGTTCCTTAAAGTATTCATCAAAACTAAACCTGCTTATGTGATTGAAATACAATAAGCATAAAATATATCATGAAATTGTGATTACAATCAGAAGTAATTTCATAATGAAATGTATTATGCAATTTAATGCAGATTTTTGCCATGATTTTTCTCTAAAACAAGAAATTTCCTTCTTTGTGCAGTTTTTTTCTTCTTCAGGGTAGTGCAGAACAAAATTCAGTAAAATCAGGATTAAATAATTAAGCAAACAGTGTAGTATATGTAGTAATAATCCATTCATTGATCCTATTATTTAAATTATTCATATGGGAACATTCAAGTGGATATATATATATATATATATATATATATATATATATATATATATATATATATATATATATATATATGTGTGTGTGTGTGTGTGTGTGTGTGTGTGTGTGTGTGTGTGTACATACATATACACACACAACATATACACACACGTACATGCATGCATACATACATGCATAAACACACACACACATATAATTTAATTCTTTTCCATGGCTGTAAGATTCACAAATTGATATACATTTTTACAGCATGAAACATAAATGGTAATTAATGCTAATTTTTAACACATGCACTGCATGAATCAAGTCATAACAAATATGATTTGCATTTATTAAATTATAGGTAAACAAATATATTGTAAGATACATTGTCATTTGGCCTTTCCTAAGTTGATATTATTGTGTCCTATTCTTAAATACAAATAGTGACACTTCAGTACATTTTTATGTGCATGTATTGTATGTATTTTAGAAAACTGAATTATATTGCTGCATATTTTGCACTGCCAAAGTATACATACAGGCACGTTTTATATTTTTGTCATAGCATCCACTTCATAGTTACTGTAAGCAATGCTTTGGTGATTTTACTTGTATAGGCAGTCAGTTGGCCTTTCCTACAGGTAACTTTTATTAGAATTGATATTTTAATATCTGCTTCATAAGTTTTAATTGCAGTGCTCTAATACTCCACTTGTATTGGCGGCCATGCACACTCTTTTACAGGTAATTGTCATATTGTGTAGCTCTGCATGTTCTTAAAGCAGAACGTTTACTGTACTACGCCTGTGTATAATGTCTGCTCTATTTTGTCTCACAGATTTAGACCATGGGCAAGACCAAGTGTGAGTTTTGTAAACATTGGAAACATGGGACTGAAAACTGCACTACATTTATAGCTTGCTCCAGCTGCCAATCTACAAATACATGTCATATTTGCATATTATGGATAGAAAGTCAATGGACTGTAGTACTAGGGGTACTAAAGGGAAAGGTGCAGTAACCCACTTTGAGGGACGAAGATGTCAACAGTTTGCATGCTGATGTCAGATAACTCCACATGGTTCATCAACCACAATGTGATTCAAGCTATCATGATCAGCGATGGCTCTGACTCCTACCTCACAGTTGCATCATGATCAATCTATCTTGGAAGAACCTGTACAGCAAGGGCTCATTATTAATCTCCTCTAATTACCTGCCCTTGAATGAGATGGAGATCAAAACAAACCAACTCAGTTACAGTCTCGCACTTCAGATATAAGGACAGGCTATGTGGATCAAATATCCTGTACCTCATCCCAGCTTAATGAACTGGACAACATCATGCCAACTACAGTGGCCTGTTCTGGCATGGCTAAATGGCTCTAATTGCAATGGGTCAATACCACAGCTGATCGTCCATTGTCAATCACCAAATTAATGATCTTTATCCAGTTTGCTGATCCCACATGATAGAAGCATTTTCATGGATCAGTCTAACCCACACAGTGTGCCACAAGGCATTCACATCAAATGATACCCAGCTTTAAGTACCTCAGTACCTTGGGGATGTTGCTTCACTTTGTAAGTAGAAGCCTTTACTTAGCGACCATTTGGAACTTACCATATCTCACTACCACAGTTGATTGTACGTTGTAAGCCATGGATGGTGTGTCTTTATCGACTACATTGGAGCAAGATAGAGACTAAAGAAATCTCATATTATCTTGGGCAGACTGGTTTTGTGGATCAAATATTCCCTTACCCTTCTCAATGAAAATGATGGCACAGTATCTTGCAAGATTAAATGGCACTGTTCCTTAAAAAACAGATTCTGTGATATGTCTCAGAACGCAACATGTCACTACCAAAGTCAAGTAGCCAAAGACCGAAGGTCCATGCTTGAGCTGTATGGACTGGTTTTGTTAACCAATACCCTGTATCCTGTTTTTGAAACAAATAACGGCACAATGTCATGAATGATAAAATGGCATTGTTCCATCAAAACCGAATTCCGCCACACATGTCAGAGTGCAACTGGGCACTACCACAGTCAATCTTACTATGTATGCCTACTTCATACAGCAAGGCACTTTCGTTAATCAGCCACAGGTCACTCAGTGCACCAATGCCAATTTCGTGCCCTAGTACACACAGGATATTGAGAACACTCAGATAGTGATTTAATCCTACTCCATGATGGACCACTTCTTTAGACAATCTTCTTCAGTTGCATCACATTTCACAGAAGGCATCAGGATTGCAACATTCACCTCAACATGATGAATTATGCTGACATGCTTTTTGTGTTTACTAGATCTCACTGGCAAGAGAAGACTATGCCTTCTGAGTGTTAATCAAGAAGTCTTTCACTTGTTACCACAAGGGTTTATGTTCTACTCCTTCATTGTCAATTGGTTGGTCAAAGCTAAAGCATTAGTTGACATGATATTCAACAAAGACCAACCAGTGTTCAACTGTTCTTGCTGTTGAGTTGTGTGGCTGATTTGGAGAGCATTATATACACATAGCAGCCATGAGAATGGTGAATCCCTCAACTGTAATCACCTCAGCTGCTGTCTCGTATGATGCTGATGGGACCGGTTTTGTATAGTACATATCCTGTAACCCGCTACCAACATAAAGAATTTGACAGAGTTTTATGTGATACAGTGGTCCTGTTCTGGGACTCTCAGACTGTGTCAGAATCTGACTGCATGAGGTCAGTAACAAAGCTGATCATTCCTAATATGTTGAATCACACTTTTATAGTGAAATACCTGTCTTCTCTGGACACTTCATCTCAGGGTCATCTTCAGGACCAAGTACAAGTGGTACATAAAAAGGATTGAGCTGGTGCATCGAGGGAGACCATACTTTGTCTCATCCCTAAAAGAGAAAAAAAATTGGTTTCTCCAAATGTTACCTGATCATAATACCTGAGAACAATAGGTAAGAGTTGGATGGAGTTACAGTGGAGAGGCCACCTAAGGTCTACTAAGGTATGTGAGGTGGCTTTTAGATAACCCAACTCCATCTTTTAGGGAGCAGCTTCAAGAGGTAAATGTTTTGCCTCTAGCAAATCCAGGGGAAGTCATGAAGACACATCTTTATGAAGCTGTCAGATTACTTGGGAAGGTAACCTATTGCACCAGAGCTTTAAGTCTTACCAGGTCAAGCTGAACCTTTCAGGATGAAAGATCTTAGAACTGCAAGTAGATCAGTTCAACTGATAAAGCATGTGTCTCCCTAATTCTCTCTATACGGAAGCTTTGTCATTGTCTCAGAAACCTTAACATTAAGTAATTAGGAGCAAGTTCCAACATTTCAAAACTTGGTTGTCCTTTGCAGAGAAAACCAAGTTTTCAGAATAATTTTAGGCACTGTGAGTTTAAAAATCTAACGAATATATCCATATTTTGTATGGAAATAATATTATAAAAACTCTATAATCACTTTGATAATTGTTTTAAAGAATCTGTAAACATGATGACTATAAAATCAAAGCTGAATTTGACTTAGCTTCCATTTCCTCAGCATAATGTAGCCATTAATTTGCATGAAGTGCCATTAAATAGGGGAGAAAACACCATTCATATATCTTGTTTTTGCCACCCAAATAACTTTATTCAGGATATACTAAATATTACCATAAATATATTATATTATATTATATTATATTATATTATATTATATTATATTATATTATATTATATTATATTATATTATATTTGTGCTTAAAATCAGACATCCACAATCCTCTGTGTGTGTGTGTGTGTGTGTGTGTGTGTGTGAGAGAGAGAGAGAGAGAGACAGATTTTTATCAGTTTATGGTGGATAATATCTGCAACCTTTCTCTACTTCTGTCAGCAGATAAACCTGTACTGTTATCAAAAGCAAGAATTAATTTATATAAGTAAGTTATTAATCAGTATTAAAACCTACAGATGTATAAAAATGAAACTTTACACTTGCATCCAGAGGTCGAGTTGACCCTGAATGAAATTATGTCCCTTGGACATATAATAAGGTGGCCATAATCGTCATCTGAAAACAATTTCAAAGCAGCATCTCTTAAATGGGTGATAATATTAACATGAGATTTTTAACAAAAAACCTGAAACTTTTATTTTGCATGGCAACCATGCTGAAATCATACTGTTACATAAATTTTTCCGACTTTCATGAAAAAATGACATTTACAATTTGTTTTCTAATTTCCGGAAAATGTAAGTGCACTTGTCAGTTATACAACATTAGTCCCTTCTTGGAACTCTTATGCTAATTCCAGCTCCCCAAGAAACAAACGACACAGTGGTTCTTCCAGCAGGACAACACATATTTCCATTTAATTTTATGTTACCACATGGACTCCCTTCCTCGTTTGAGGGTAAATATGACTGCTATATCCGCTACTGGGTGGAAGGGATCATTGACAAGCCATGGAAATTTGATCATCGAGTTAAAATGCCTTTCACAGTTGTTGCCATTTTGGACCTTAACCAGGAACCAGATGCTTTGGTAAAATGTTTATCAAGCAACTTGTATCTATCCATCCTATTTCACAAACACACCTTACAGATAATTTACTAGATGATGGCCATAAGGGACAGACCATTTAAATTTCAGGAGGGAGTTGAGCCTGTGATTTTCTTTTGAACCATGACACTAGTATTTTCTTCTTTACCTTAAAATAATTGATATTTTTCTCATTAATATAATGGATACTAATTGATATTTTTCTCATTAATATAATGGATACTAGTTATTTTCTACAAATAAGAGCCTTTTTTTCTTCTAGAGCCATTTTAGGGATGGAAATATGTATTCAGAAGCTTCTCACCAAAACTTATATGGCTTGTCCCTAATTATTTTGTTGTCGTGGACTTTCAAGCCTAATGTTGTAAGGTTTCATTTTCATCGATAAATTTTGCCTTGACATTTTGTATTGTGTGAAAAATCGATGACCAAAATTTATTGTTGTTTTATTGTTTCTGAGAGTGAAGTTAAGGATCTTACTGTTCAGTTCTGACTGTATTATAAACATAAATATTGTTGTAGCGATATTACTGGAAGTCTTCGATCATGATTTGGACGCATATGAAGAGACTAATTAAGAATATTTTGTGATTTGATTTATACTGATACATCCAGGCTTGTTTCATTGTTTCAGACTATATTATGGCTTGATTCAGACCATGTGAAATATTATTAAGCTTCTTCTTAGATGTAAATGTGTTTTTTTTTTACAATTGTTATAAATATGATAATTCTCAGATATGTTGAGCAGTTCAAAACCATATTTAAGGAAACAAATCCCTGACTTTTACGTGATATAATGACATATAGTCCTGTATACAAATCAAATGAAATAATGTATGACTGTTTATCCTGCACTGTCAGTTGATAGTAAACTATTTTCAACGAAGTAAAAATTTTGCAAGAGTGAAAATGTTTACTTTATTATATTGGGAAATAATACAATTACTAACATGCTGAAAATACAACATAGAACAGGGCACATACAGTAATATTTTCTTTCTCTCTCACTTTCTCATATATATATATATATATATATATATATATATATATATATATATAGTTTCAATGATATTGCATATTTTACATTTATGTAGAATTTATCTTAATTCTATATCTCATGCTATATACTAATATAAATAAATAAGACCACTTTTATATGAGAAAATGAAATTCCAGTCCTATAAGCTTTACCATTGCATTCAATACAGTATCATACATTCATATTCTGAGAATTATGTTTTTTTAATTGTAAACATTGAAGATTTATTTTGTTGTTTTTTAATAAAAAGAATAGCTCATCTATTTTGTTCTAATCTCTGCTAGAGTATTTAAAAAATAGTTTGAACTGACATGGTAGAAAGCCTAAGTGATCTTCATGTAAGGACTATGTTATATGAATTTTCATGCTGAAAATCAGCTTTTTATATTCTCTTGCTAAATTTGCAAAAGAAGGTATAACTACTGAAAGAAAACAGAAATGTATGTTCCAGTGTTTTTCATTATTGTAAAATATTTTACATGGTTTGAATCCGCGAGGCATTTGGTTCAAACCAGTCCGTAATTTTGATTTGAATCGCTAGCATTCCTTGCAAGGAGCGCAACAAAATATAGCTCTTGGCAAATGAAAAATCTGCATATTATATTTACCTGTTCATAACAACTAGACAGATCTTCTGTCTCATAATATGTTGCCAGATCAGGCTCTATGCTTTCCACAATACAGTTTGGGACCCCCATTCCAGATCAAGGTCTATACTTTCCACAGTACAGTTTGGGACCCCCATTCCAGATCAGGTCTATGCTCTCCACAATACAGTTTGGGACCCCCATTACAGATCAGGGTGTATACTTTCCATAGTTCATTTTGGGAACCCCATTCCAGATCACGGTCTATGCTTTCCATAGTACAATTTGGAACCCCCCATTCCTGGATTTTTAGAATATGAAATTGAAACAAAATCCAAAAGTGAGCAGACAGGTTTGTTACATCCCGTTATGACTATACCACAGGAAATATGACCTCAGTGTTGAATAAGTTGTTTTTGGAACAAATTAGATAGTGTTTATTTATAATAGATTAATATTATTCAAGAAAGTTTTTAAAAACAAAGCCAGAATAAGATGATACAATATGATCAAACTGGTAAGAGCCAGCAGAAAGCAACATAAATATACTTACCAGATACACTTTTCCCAGCTGATAGTCAAATTTATTTTTTCCCATAAACAGTCAAAGTGAAGAATTGATTACCACAAATTTTAGTCACAGCTGAAGTCTTCAGAAAACCAAATTATTATGGTCATATTTCCTTGTTTGTGCAACTAATCCCACACCTTTTTAGGACTTTGCTTGCACATATATTTTGAAAGTACTGGGTGGGGGAGGGGGATTTGTCTCCAGTAAAAACATTACCTGTTTTAAGTTAATAAAAGCAAGAAAACATGACATCTTCTTTTATTTCAGAATTCAGCTCAAGTTCAGGACTCTAAGACAGTATGCTGTTGCTGTTGTGAGAGTGGACCGATCACTTGTGTGTTCAGAATTGACCGTATTGGCTATGTACCAGGGGAGAGCATTGTCTGTAATGCCGAGATAACCAACAATTCTAACCGAGTCATTTGGTCCTCTAAAGTTATACTATACATGGTAAGAATATTGTTTTTCACGAATAATGGTAATCCCCAAAAGTAAAATAAGTCAAAGAAGCAAATCTGGTATGTGATAAAATGACATATCATGAGCATTGAATTTATACATGAAACTACACAGTCACGTTTTATTCCAATGAGTTTTTCAGAGAAGTGTTTTTTATACAGTGTCAGATTAGTTTTTTCCTCGACTCTGAACAAAACACAGAATGCTGTTTTGTTTTCATAACATCTCTTTCTTTTATGCTCCTTAAAGATTTTTAGTTTTAAAATGTGAATGATACTCAGAACAAATTGGAATTTTATAAAAGTTCAGTTCAGTGCTTTAAAGAATATTGACATGCAGACATCAGTGAAAATACAAGTTAATAGTTCCAATCGGGGTGACTCTGTCATACAGACATATGGATTAAACATCTGTACTGCATGCTAGTTATGCCATGTAAGATTAAATGTAATCAAATAATGGATAATGTGTTGTATTCATCCAATCATCAGAATGTAGTAAGCCTTTTCAGATCACTGGTCCATGACGGGATTTATATTGAAGGATCTCTGATTGTGCTCATGTTACATCACGTACCAAGCTATACTGAGACACTGTACATCAAGTCCAGCATGGTACATTCATCCAGTCTTTATAACATAATACCCCTTTTTAAGTCACTGGTCAGTTAATATGGAACTGAACTATAAATATTGCATTTGGATTTATTTACTGCATGGGAAACATGGTTAAAAAAAAGTTGTTTTCAGATGGCATCATGTATGGTTTCTGGTACTGCTTCCAAAATGCATGAATGTAAACCGTCTGAAAAATTAATGGATAATTGGATAGTTTCTTTTAGAGAGCAAACTTTTAATTTTCTGAGGATGTGGGCCTGGGATTTGTTTAATAATAAAAAAACAAATCTGCCCCCCCCCCCCAAAAAAAAGTGTGATAATAATACTTTTCTGACTTGTGGAGAAAGATGTTATTCATTCATTATTCTTTTCTTCATTTTAGTTGGGAAACAAAATTATTGGGACTAAAAATTAACAAGTTCAGGAAGAAAATCCATTCACCCTTCCCCACCAAATTAGATGGTTGGTCCTTTACATATTTCTCTAATCTCCATTAACATGAAGGGTCCCAGGTAGCAGGCTGGTCTAAAGTGCTCACCTCTGTCTGACTGGGTTTGAGTCTTGGCTTGACCAATGTTGGTACATGAGAAAGCTCGCCAGTAGCTTCCCATGAGTTGGTGGTTCTTCCCGAGGTTTTTCAGGGTTCTTCCTCTTCCAATTATACTGGCTGCTATGTATTGCCTATCATGTGCTGAAAAATTAAAACATTAGAGTTTATGTAAGAGAATCTTTCTTTATCCAGTTTTCAGACTGTTAGCATTATTCCTTTTTTTTTATTCAGCTCCCAATAATATTCACTATGTCTTATGAAATCAACTAGAATGATAAGCACAGAGAGATTTTTAAATTGTGGTCATAAAGAATGCACAGAAATCTAATAATTAATGAAAATTTGTGATCTCCATCATTGAATAGGTAAGAAGGAACCTTTTATCAATATTTTTATTAGTCAAATCACCATTTCCATTGCAGGGAAGAGAAATGCTGTTTTATGTTTCTGCTTGGCACAAACACATCCAAATGACAAGTCACATGACAATGTGAAATTGTTCCTAATGAACTTATATACATCCTTTGAAGCAAACAGTCATTTGCTTTCAAAAACAGGGTTTTTTTAAATAAAAAGACAAAGTTGTAATATAGAGATGGTGTGACTGTTGACTCTTGCCCTTTTAAATATAGTCAAAGACCGAAAGTAATATCTTCTAATCCGAGTCACTTGAGGTGAAGACACCTATTTGTGATAATGGTTTCCATGGAGACCTATTATGCATGGAGAAAGGTATCTTTTATATTAATGTCAACAGAGGGAAAAACACATTTTTACCTATGTCAGCCACCATTATACTTCCAAAGTGGCATTTTTACTTTAATGAATATAAATGTAGCTATCTGCAGTAGATTACTTGTTATCATTAAACACAGATTTGACTGTATGCTAGTCTGTTGTTGTAATTTTACTAATTAATTTGAACCTTTTAGATGTGAAATACATTATGAATAATATTTTACTCATTCACAAATAGAATTATTTGTAAAGTTTTAATCTGGAAAGTTCTCTGTATTATTTCAAAACTCACTTATTTTGACTGCAAGAACAAACTTAAAGACCTAATAATGTTTCCTACCGGAAATATTCTCAGCATGTTTTTTATTTTTTAATGTTTTTCTAATTTCATGGTGTTTGTTTTTGTAATAATATTATTATATGTTTTTTATCTTATAGGTGTTGTCTAATGTTGTAAAGCGCTTAGAGCTTCTAAAGATTAGGCGTTAAACAAAGTCCTCATTATTATTATTATTATGTGGGGCCCAGAGTGGCCAAGTGGTCTAAAGCACTCACCATTATTGAACATTCCCATCTCACCTCTGTCTGTGTGGGTTAGAGTCTTGGGTTTGGTCAATGTGGGTATGTGAGAAAGCTGCCAGTAGCTTTTGGTGGGTCAATTGTTCTTTCTGGCGGTTTCCCGGGTTCTTCCTCCACCATTTATACTGGCTGCCATGTATAGCCTATCTTAAGCTGAAAAATAGCGTTAAACCCTACAACAACATCTCACTATTATGAGTCATTCAAGAGATTGCAAAAGCACATTCTAATGACAGGTATATAGGTTAAATAAATATATGAAATTCACATTCAGTGATAATGTTTTTTAGGAGCAGGTATCCTTAATATAAAGGTTTCACTATGACAGGTTTCACTGAATCAATAAGATGTAAAACTTACTATTATTTTTCTGAATTTTATGACATTTGTAAATTTGAGGGTTGGAAGGCTACAGTCAGTAATACTCTTTAAATTTCAGGAAATTACTTACAAAACACATGATGGGTACACACTTCAAGAGAGAAAAGATATTACCAAGCTGGAGAAGGGGCAGATTCCTGAGGGAAGGAGTGAAATCTGGAGTGGAGAAAGGATCCTTATTCCTCCCATACCTCCCTCCTATCTGCGGGGTTGCAGTATCATAACTATTGATTATTACCTGAAGGTATGATTTTATCACACCTGTGTTTGCAGATGGTGGCAGCTTATCAGTAACATACCTGTTATAAGATTTAGAGTTACCAGACTGTAAGAATGGACAATACATTTTGTGCTGTTTAAGTAAATTCTGTGAGATCTGATGTACCAATGCTGTTTATGTTAATTGATTCGAAACTAAATCACATTTTGTGTTCTGTTTTACCATATATTAATGAGTTGTGTGCAAATGGCATAAAATCAGGACTAACAAACATATGCGCTTTTTACTGTATGTTTAATTAAAGATGTGTCCTATTATAAAAATAGTTGCAATTAGTGTGGTCTTCTGGTTCAAAACATGACCAGGAAAATTCCTAGTCAGAAGTGTATTATTATGTGAGAAATTTAAATCAAAGAGTAAGATTGTAAGATGGTCCAAAATTCTAAGATATTTCCTCACAGAACTGTGAGGTATCACTTTTGTATGCAGTATCTATTATTTTTTAGTGGCAACCACTCTGGTGGCTTAAGCGGGAGGTCACAAGTTTGAACCCCAGCTGAGTCATACCAAAGACTTATAAAAATGGCACTAATACCTGCTCACTTGGTGTTCTGCATGGAGAGGTTATTGTTAGGACTGGTTGGCCTTGCATTAGAAATATGTGACTGGGTGGGACATGATGCTACATGTCTGAGGCATTATGCCCTGTGCTATACATCACATTAAACTGCCACACTGCAGACGTCATAGAGATATGACTGATTTTTTTAAAAACTATGTTAAAAATCCAAATCGCACACACATGCACACACAAACTCTAAGACTGAGATAGAACTTAAAATGACATGGTTGTGCGTACTGTCTTTTATTAAGTAATGAAAGAGAAATCATGTACGATTGTAATAATTGTAATGACAGTCCTGTCAAAGGAAATGATACGGTCAACTAAATGTATACTAGACATTGGAAAACTGTGTCGTACTGATAAAAATTCACTTGCTAGCATATGCTTGTCTTTCATACATGTGATTCTACTTGCGGTAAGCCAATAATACCATTATAAAGGTAATCTACTGCACATACCTTTTAAAAGTTGAAATCTTTTGAAAGAATTTTGTTCACAAATAAAATTATAAACACACCCACCCACACACACATTTACACACAACACATAATTTTTTTACATGTTCTATCTACGCATTAGAGAAACGAGCCAGAACCAATCTACTGGGTTCCAGAAATATTCCACCAGTACCTCGACTAATGCAATGAAGTATGGCAGAGGAAATAAGATCAGAATTAATAACAGTGATCTGTACACAAAGGCTATTACTTGATTACCTTATTGTTGGAATTCAGGGAGTTTTAGGTCAGATGCAGTAAGCTTTTGGGGGATGTTACAAGTAATAAAAGAAATTATGCTAGTTCCGACATTTTTTGATCCTTCTATGAAAATTGGCAGACCTTTGTTGGAGGGAGACCAGATATTAAATGATTTCAGCAGACACACTACAGTAAGTATTTGGACTTTTTGTTTTGTTTAATTGTTATTGTATTGTTTAAGTTGTGTAAAGAGGAATATTTAAGAACAGCTCTTGCATATTTGTGTAAATTCATGGCAAAATTCCAAAACGTATCTTTTCCCCCAATTCCCAAAAAAAACACTGACTACAAAATAGTACAAGTTTAAGAATGCTTGAATATCAGAATTTAAGCATGTGCAAGTGAGTAGTATGGGTCCTGGATTTGCAGTGTGTATTTCAAAGGTATGTACCTTTTGTATTTCATAAATGTTTTGAAGTTTCAGGCATGTAAATGAAGTTCAGTCCCTACAGTAAGGTAACAGTACATTAAAAGATAATTAAATTTGGGATAAATTATTCATAAAAGTATAAATACACTGTATTTTTTTTCATTTATTTCAGGACTAAATCTTTATTAGTTTTTTTTCTTCTTCTTTTATTTACATTGGTGAAACTTGCCAGCAGAGTTTTGGATCTGAGCCATGAGATAAAGCCCTTAAGGATGAGACTCAGAAATACATCTCAAGTCCAAGTCAGGAACTTCCTTTGTGGGGTGAACATAATATGGAGAAGTATTGGAGATCAGTCAGCAACCTTACAAACTCAGCAACAGGAAAACTTACATTAGAACTTCTTTGCAGGAAGAGCATTGTTCCTCTTCATACATTCTAATGCTAATACAGAGAGGACATTTAATTGAAAATTACAAAATGATTCACTTGGAGATCTGAACCAGAAAACTATTTAGAACCTGTTAAGTGTGAGGTTTGACAATCACATGGATGTCACCAGTAGTCACCACATAGTGCTATTTGGATGTTATTAAAAAATCTCTGCAGTAAACTATAAGATAAACAACTCTTTCTTTTTCATTAATTGATAATACGCTGACTCATTAATTAATTATTATTACAACATACCAATAGTATGAATTTGATTTATGTTGAAAATTTGATGGTTTTTTTAAATACTTAATGAAGAGAATACATAATGTGTTTTGTTTTCAGTTGCCATGAAGAACGTAATATTTTTACTGATAACAAAATCTACTGGTTTAGAAGTCAGTCTGCTGATCAAAATTTGTAAAGCTACTGGTTTGTAATCCTGGTTCTGTCACATGTATAGTCTTGGTGTATTTGATACGAAGAGTCTAAGATCTCCAATTTGTGTAAGTTTGATGGACTTGGAAAGTCTGAGATTTCCAATTTGTGTAAATTTGATGGATTTTGATGAGTATGAGATCTCCAATCTGTGTAAAGTTGATAAGAAGAGTCTGAGATCTCCAATCTGTGTGAATTTGGTGGATTTTGAAGAGTCTGAGATCTCCAATCCATGTAAATTTGATGAGAAGAGTCCGAGATCTCCAATCCATGTAAATTTGATAAGAAGAGTCTGAGATCTCCAATCTGTGTAAATTTGATGGATTTTGAAGAGTCTGAGATCTCCAATCTGTGTAAATTTGATGGATTTTGATGAGTATGAGATCTCCAATCTGTGTAAAGTTGATAAGAAGAGTCTGAGATCTCCAATCTGTGTGAATTTGGTGGATTTTGAAGAGTCTGAGATCTCCAATCTGTGTGAATTTGGTGGATTTTGAAGAGTCTGAGATCTCCAATCTGTGTGAATTTGGTGGATTTTGAAGAGTCTGAGATCTCCAATCCCTGTAAATTTGATGGATTTTTAAGTGTTCATTTTAATTTCAAATAACTCTTGAGTTGTTTGTATCATTGTTGGAGTATCTACATTTGTAAAATTTGATGCATGTGTTAAGACATGTATGACTGGGACTGGAATCATGCAACAGACTTTCTCCCTACCCCCGGAACTTAACCCCAAGCTCATAATCTAGAAACTACTGAAGTCCACACCCTATATCCATACATACATGTACTGGGGAAAAAAAGACAGATGTATACTTGTGTTTAACATTGACCACAGGCTTCCAAGGACTTACCCCTTGGGATGTACCTTGGATACTGTTGAGATAATCAACACCCCATAACTCCATACTGGACATAAATAGACTGATTTGGATATGCAGCTAAATTTGCCATGGGTCTGTTCTTACCACATGTGGCTTGATTTTAAGGTGGCACAGATTTTTGGTGGGGGTGAGACAAAGTGGGGGAACATGTACATGTTTTACAAACACTCTTTAAAAATGTAACTAGAAAATATATACAAGTTGCACGTTTTACTATGGAAAAACTGATTGTTTAGTTTTGTAAATTACATGAGTAACACCTTTTTAAAAATTCTGCTGATTTAGTTGCCGTTTATATTTTGGAAAACAATACCTCATACTGACCTGTTTCAGTATAAATGTATTAAAAAGCAAAGGTACAGTAAACATATTTATTGGCTGCAGGTTATATGTAAACTAGTTTTTAAAATAAATTTGTTTTCTCAAAAGTGAAAATGTTTTTCACCTAATTATGGTCAGCATACATCAGTAGACAATCAGTTTAGCCATCAATCAAAGCATCAGGATAATGTGACCGGGTGGGACATCATGCTACATGTCTGTCACATGATGCCCCAGTTCTATATGTCACTATAAACTGCCACACTGCAAACATCATGGCAATATGACTAAAATAGTTAAAGCTGTGTTAAAAATCCAGAAACACACACATAAAAACGCTCAAAGCTGTGAAAATCTTCTTCAATTAATAAGTGAATACTATAGTGCTAGATTTGCTCTTTCCTGTTGTTTTATTTGCTTAAATAAAACTGTAAAATCAGTTAACATTTTCAGCTGAAAGTTGATGTCGCAGATACACCATATGATTTGGAACTCCCTGTAAAGATTATCATTGGTACAATACCCATGCAGTCTGTAGTCCAACGTTACAATATGTCTGGTCAACCCCCAGGAGCCCCTGTCCAGGAACCAGTCACAGCACAACCAGGACTAAACACGCCAACTTCATGTAAGTGTTGAGCCAATGAATATTAAAGGCAAAAGAAGGCTTAACTTACATAATAACCATAATGTAGTTTTTACAATGCTTATGGCTATTTTCCACACACATAGTTCAAAGATGGATGACCATAGGGGCCGAGAGAAATGGAGAGTTGAGAAAATTATCAATTCATATATATATATTGAAAAGTTAATCATTACTTCTTAAAAAAGAGTTTTAAAAGAATTCTTTTGTTCAATTAATCATATAGCTCAGTGAGCCATTGGTATGGTCCTGCATTCAACTTGCATTATCTGCCAACATTTCCAAGTTTAAATGTTTGAGAAACACTGGACTGTTTTCATGCAAAGAGCATCCTGATAGAAAGGGCTTTGATGATATTCTGCCATCAAAAAAGGCTTCTATTTCTAAAAATAGAAATACCTTTAAATAACTTCACTTACAATAGTCTTGACTAAATTCCACCAAAAGCATCCTGGCATTAAGTTCTTTCATATTTATAATAATGATGCCAATTTGTCAGCAGATATGTCACTCTTATGTTACTAAAGGCAGCTTTTTAAAAAAAATACTGAACAGAAAGCATTCTTGTTTTAAGGCCTTTAGAATTATAGAGATGATGCCTTCAGGTGTGATGTCATTACTAAAGTATTTGACAACTTTATTCTGTTTTAAAAAGCATTTGCTCAATAGATTTTGAGCAACTTTGACAAAATTACAAACAAGATGAAAGCATTTTGAAGACTTCTAAGAAATAATAAAATAACAAAATCTGTCCAACTTTGACAGAAAGTATCCAGGTACAGCTTTGATAATATAGCTGGCAGAAAACCAGACTCATAATCCAAGGATTGCAGGTTCATTATCCACCCAGACCAGTCCAGGTGGACTGCTTTATTATATTTTTGGGAAAGGCACTTAGTTCTCATTTACTTAGCATTATATAGCCAGTATTTTGTGGAAAATAAGAACAATAAAACCAATCAATATTGGACACAAGATTCTAATTCAGTCAAATAAGAAAGAGATACAAAAAAGAAACCAAGACAATTTTTTCCATAATATATGCTAATCAACAGCATTGGATGAAATGTCTGCAGACAACTTTCTACAGACCTGGGTTTATTGGATAACTGCCTTGCATTTTTCCATTAAGCAGATCTCAGGCTAGTGATTGATGAACCGCTTGCTTGCAATTTTGTTGTCTCCATATTTGAATGGAATGTTTTATCTTCAGAAAGATGTATTATGAAGTTCTCCATTTTTTATTTTTTTTTAGAACTTTAATTGACACCATCTGACCATTGTTGTGCTGATGTGCTGTTAAATGCCATTTTCAAATATTGTTTTAAGCACCCCCGACCTACCAGGAGAGTGTCTTTGGGAAGTCAAGTATCCGAGATAAAGATGATGAGCACACATATGGTGACTTGAATTATGCACCAGTCTATACCTACTACAACTGGACCTAGATTAACGGTGGATGGATGGCATTAGAACTTTTAGGAAACAAGAAAAACTATTGCTTTCCTACTTGTATTCATTTCAGTTCTTGCACAGGTTATAAATATACCAAAATTGTGTATGTTCTATGCTATTACAGTAAAACGTTGTCTATCCACACTCATCTGGAGACAGGTTTTGTCTGGGTGCTTGGTTATTCAGATTATAAGTATCTTTGTACTGGATGAATCTTACATCCAGGGAACCCAACATTAATGTTCAATGAATGGAGTCAGAAGAACCTGTGTCCAGATCTTCAACATTTTACTGTGAGGTTAAAACTCTGACGTAATTAATGTTGGTGATATTTCAGCACAAATTATGAATACAATAATTACGTTGCAACCATTCATAGACAATTAAATTATGAATACAATAATGAAGTTACAGCCCTTCATTTTCAATGGAATTGTGAATACAATAATTACGTTGCAGCCCTTTCATTTTCAGTGAAATTATGAATACAATAATTATGTTGCAGCCCTTAATTAAAAGTAAAATTATGAATACAATAATTAAGTTGCAGCCCTTCATTAACAGTTAATTTTGTTATGTACACTCATTTCTAGTCACAGGATTTGTATCACCAGTATGTAATATTTATGGATATTTCTTGTTATTAAAGCTGCTCAACTCTCAATTACTAACAAAGTTGTACAAAGTTGTTTTGCTTGCAAATTGGAATGTTAGCAAACTTGAATTCTTTAAAACAAAGTTATTAAGTGCCACAAAGGCTATGTGGCTAACAGGGTGGTATTCAAATCCTACCACAAGACAAGCCCAATGTGGCTACTATGATGTGTCTCTGGGCAATGGGCTTGACTCTGCTGGACTCAGCTCTAAATAACCTTCATGTGTTGATGTGCTGCATAAACACCAAATCATACAAAAGAAACTTACACAAGATTCCTGGGCAACACTAATACCTGCATTGTAAAATCAGTTGATTAGGGATTTTTTGGGTGGTAAGAAATATATGTAACCCCAAAAAGAAATCCACCACAGTTTTGTTGAGATTGGGAGTTATCCTTCTTGTGTAATTGTTTACTACCAAACCACAAAATGATGAAAATGTCCAATTTTCTAGTGTGTACATTTCTTAGTTATAAACCAAAAAGGCTTTCTTTAGTCATACTATTAATTTTGTTCCAACAAAAAAATTATGATCATGTTCAATGAAGTTGTTTTCCATGTAAAGTTGAAATTCTGGGGGCCAATAAAAATGTCTGACAGGAGGCCCACCACCATCACAGTTTGTAATTCATATGTGCCTTACTAGAGAACTTTTCCTAGGGCCAACAAACGCTGTCGATGGCCCAGGTATGGCTCACTTGGTGATGTCAATGTCCAAAGATAAAAAGGATGGGTCACCACAATAAAATTTAGTCATAAAAAGATTAATGGGGGATTTACAACACTAAAAAACAATGAATATTGTTTTTTAAATTTCTATATTTAAACAGATCATAAGCAGCCACATGTTGGAAATTAGAAAAGTGGCCTTCCAAGGCAGATTGTTGCTTAAAGGAATAAAATTCTTGTTACAATGTAATGGTGGTGATATATGTGTGTGCATGTCTGCACTTGTATATGTGGTTTTTATTTTTCTTTTATCCTCCACCGAATTTAAATCTTTAAGAAATTACTTAACTTCATATTTATTATCCCAAAAGCTGATGATAACTTAATACTGTTATGTCTCAAAGTTTTGTGGGTATTAATTTTCTGATTTTGTTGTGCCTTGATCCAAAAGAATTTTAAAGACCCAATCAGACATTAGCTGTATATGATGCTGAAGACCTTCCCCCCCTTTTTTTTTTAAACTGTTCATTCCTGGTGATCAACAAAGCTATTTGATAATTGATTTTGTTTTAACCCTGTAAAGGAATGAATTATGAAGTATTTTATATTGTTCCAATGCACATGTATATATATGGTAGTTGTCACTTTCACTTTTCTGCTCTCTTATTTTTCAGTTAATAAAGCCTTGCCTGTATATAGAATCCGTATATATTAGTAATAAATAATAAAGAAAATGTCCTTTTCCCCTGTTTGTCTTTAATATTTGCACTTTTTATTTAGTTAATAAAAGTTGGTAACATACTTTTAAAGATGTCCTTGACCTTTATTCCTGTCTCTTATTCTTGGCTTTACTGGAACAATGCAGACAAACAGGTCATAGTTTTAAGATTTATTATTACTTTATTTTATACAGTTTTAATTTAGTAACAAGTGTTGTGATTTCATAACATTTTAGAAAGAATTCAGACTCCAGCTGTACATTGTAGACAATACAAAAAAGAGAACAGTATTGGTGATTTTTTTTACTCATTAACTTCGGTTTTCTTAGACACTTTGCTTGGTAAAAAATTTCAAGAAAACATTTTAGACCTTGAACAGTTACCAAGCGATAATCCTTAATTAACTCAGAAGTATTATATATATGCAGTGATATCTGATGGTAGTAGACCCTCCAAATAAAGGACACCTGTTCATAAAGAACAAAAGATTATGGGTATCTTTTGTCATTCTCTTATTATTTTTACACACAGATGCACCTACACACACACACACACACATACACACACACACACACACACATATATATATATATATATATATAAAATTCCTAATATTTATTTAAAAATAGATGTGAAATTGAAAAAATCAAAACATTTGTATTAGAACACTTTTTTAATAATAGAGATATAAAATTGGTAATCAAATGTTCATTTATTTACCAAGAAAATTTGGTAATATTTTGTAAAAGAAGTGAAACAGGTAAAATGTAAACTATGCAATATTAATTTATTAGTTTACAAGGGAGCAGCTTCAAACCTACTAAATCACCTGAAATTCTATCTTGGACTCATAATCATCACATCCAAAACTCTGAATAGTCCCATTTCTGCTATGAAAAGATAATAGACAGTACAGCAAGTTGATGAAGAACATGGTATAAAACTGAGTTTATATCATAGTCAAACAATGTCTTTATGTATCAATTGACCAGAGCTATGAAAAATTTGTAAAAGGCCCACCACTGATTATTGTCCCTCAGAAAGTTAACTCAGTATAGTTCCACATTTGGTGTCTTATAGTATTAAACTACACACCAAAAGAATTGCCTGTAGTCTTAAAATATCTGACACTGTCCATTTATTTTCTTAAAAATTAGTAATTCAGATGCCAGCTTCATATCAATAAAATGCACATGGACCTGTTGACATGACTTTGGAACAATATCATTAAAGTTTTTGGAGTCGAGGATTAGCTGTTAAAAAAAACTTGATTCCGTTTTTGATGTGCATTAAAACAAAGCCATAGTAATCAGCATATAATGCAATTTTTGGGGGGATAAATTCACTTTATTGTATTTATTTTGTTGAAAATAAGTTCAAAATTTGTTGGGAATCCCTCCTTACCCAGGAAAACAACAAATCTACTCCCAGACTTGGTTGAGGAGGGAACTAGTTCCCTTGTACGTGTACCTGGCACTGGTAGAGGCAACTTTTACCATGTACAGAGGGCAAAATGCCTTTTCACACCGATTAGAATGTACATCTTATGCATAAAATGAGGTCAATACCTGTGTATGGGTTTCATTTGCTTGTTTGTCATATCTGAATATGAGTTCCTTATGGCTTAGCAGAAAAATCCCAAAGTCTGATTTGTGCATTTTAGAATTTGTAAAAAAGTAAGTACCTGCAGCAGTGTCAGGCATGTACTAGTATGACAGATTTTGGAGACTTACGATCAGTATATCAAAGTTTTAAAAAAATTCATTTGGTAATGTGCTTGTGATTTTAGTTTTTGAAAAAATCACTTCTGAGAAAATTATCTTAGATATGTCCCTGCATTTCATGGAATAGGTAATCGAGTTTATGCCCTTTACAATCAGTCAACAGCACTGAAGGATGATTTGTTTGTTCTGAGTTTGAAGATGAACAAGGAGAACAACACCTACATTCATTTGATTTTTGGGGGATCCTAAACATTTTTACTCTAGACCCCATACCGTGCCATGTAACTAGATACAGCTAAAATAAAAGTGTTTTCAATGCAGCTTGGCTGGAAGTACTGGGTATCAAACAAATCTGAAAGCAAAGAAAACAGGATGGATTTGATAACTTGATTAATGTCAATGAATATTCTAATCAAATTAGACTAATCAGAAAGAAAAATTTGGTATTTGTTTCAACTGTACATAAAATCTAAGTTATTGAAATGGTATCCATTGAAGGTATTTTGTTCTATATATCCACATGCTGTTGTGGTTTCTTGATAATTTCAGTATAATTACAATATATACTTGCATATAAGTCAGATCCA
This sequence comes from Sinohyriopsis cumingii, assembly GCA_028554795.2. Lineage (NCBI taxonomy): Eukaryota > Metazoa > Mollusca > Bivalvia > Unionida > Unionidae > Sinohyriopsis > Sinohyriopsis cumingii. Next base: position 34,495,504 of record CM068827.1, read on the forward strand.
TTGCAAAATAACATAGACTCTAATCTGCCATCACATAATGTGCCAGCAGGTCAGGCACAGTGTTCTTTGTTCACATGGTTACTCACAACTGCATCCCAGATCTTGATCAATACTCTGCAGCTGAACCCGACTATACTTGAGTACATATGGTACCTTAAAATGTCTATTTAGTCTGCAGCATCATGGGGGTGAATTTGAATAAATGTGTAAAGATTTATTTGGCTGTATCATACTCAGTGTAATGCTTTCACATGTGTCAGTGAGCACATGCCTGTCTTTTAGTTCCCTCAAAGACACTGGTACTCTACTGGCCAGAAAGAGTTTGCAGGAAGTTACAATAAAAAGCCTGTTGCTCCTTTATTATTTCAAACTGCTGAATATTGAAACTACCGCCAATATTCTTGAGAAACTCCGACAATTTGGTAAAAAAAAACGTTTTCAGATATGTTTGAGTCAACATGTTCACAAGTACAAAAATATTTATCATGGCTTTTGACTTCAAGCTTTTATCATAGAAAGAAGGTCAAAGAACTCATCTTGTATGTGGTTGATGTATACCAATATATTTAAATTTGTTTACGTTTATAATTGATATTGGGGGGAAAACAAATGATTGAATAACATCATTTAAGGTATTCTTAAGATATGTCCACAGAGTTTGATAAAATCTGTTCCTACTTGTTTGTTATAGTTATGAGAAGCTATTACTAATTTTTTAAAAATGAGTCAATAACATTTGACCATGAAATATGTCATTGTTGACTATCAACTTGTTTATTGAAAGAAAATACAATACAATGTCTGCTTAAAATTTATAATAGACATTGGGGAGGAAACAAATGATTGAATAACATCATTTAAGGTATTCTTTAGATAATTCCACAGGGTTTGATAAAATCTGTTCATACTTGTTTGTGTTATAGTTATGAGAAGCTATTACTAATTTTTTACAAATGAGTCAATAACATTTGACCATGAAATATGTCATTGTTGACTATCAACTTGTTTATTGAAAGAAAATACAATACAATGTCTGCTTAAAATTGATTGGTGTATGAAATTTATTTTAAGTACAAAAATGCAAGCAGTGACCTCTGACAATAATCATCTGAAGCATGAAGCAAATGTTAAGTAGATCCGGCTTTCAAGCTTGTTCACATTAGCATGGACAGGTTTGCAATCAGATCTGCATCACATTCACCCGGGAACAGTAATAAATGGATATTTTACATATTGTTAATGAAAACCCCATGCCAGTGCTGCCATTCACTTACAGAAAGATGTGATAAGAATTTTTTTAGGATGGACACCACATTGGACGTCAGATTAGCACAATTTTCAGTATATACTGTTATAGTGTTAAGTGAAAACCCCATGTCGCTATGACAGTCCTTTCAGAAGTAGTTGTGAACAAGTTTTCAAACTGGCTATCATGTCAGCCATATCAGAAAATGAATAGGCATTATTTTAATATAGGATGAACTAGATTTTGTAACAATCCTCTAACTGAAAACCTCATATCAATATAATCATTCATTCTGGTAGAGTAGCCATAACATGGTTTTCATGATGGCTCACTGGCATCTGTATTGGAAGGTCAAATTGGCAATAATTTACACAGTACCAACAACATGTTTGCAAGAAGTGTTTTAGTGAAAAATCCATTGTCGGTACAACAACCTTATTTATTAGGGGTAGCAATAACAAGATTTAAGAGGTGACTTTGTGCTCAGCAAGAGTAGCAAAAAGATTTCCAACATGGCTGCATGGTCAGATCAACACCATTTTCTTTTAAATCTCTTTGAAGTAGTGTAACAGGATTTGTTCAAGATGACCAACACAGTAGCCATATTAGAAATCATAGGGGTTCCATTTTTATGTTCACATAGGGTTTAATGGAGTGCCAGCACAATATTGGTTATATAGTGTAGCACTTTCGGCATTATGGCCTTCAAACAATAGGATGCTCTTGCCAAAAACGCCACACACAAAGCACAAAAACCCTTTCAGGAGAGGACACTACAAAAATAGTCAATAACATTGACTAAGATATTGGGCTCGATGGAGACTAATAAAGAGAAAGAGTGAAATAAGGTTAAATGACTTGTTTATTTGTGTATTTCATTCAATTTATGTTGCTTTCACTTTAATTATCAATATGTCTACAGTTACTTAGCAAGCAACGAGTTTACTACATGGAGAAAAAACCCTATGAATCCACTTCAGACTATTTAAAAGTACATGCCAGTTAAAGTAATAGAATGGAGTTTCCCCAGCATCATTGGGACACACCAGTATAGCGCCTTATACATGTATGATGGAGCTTGGTAAAACTAGGTCAGGTCGGGATTTCCCTACCACTGCAATACACTGAACTCCAAATGGGTTAAAGTTACCAAAAGTAATAATCATGCAAGAAACATGCAGAGCAATTATAATAAAGGCATCCCAACATGGGTAAATAAACTTGGGAGAGCTAGGTAAAAACTGGATCGAGTTCGCTGTAAACTCAGTAAAATTTAGTAAGGTTACCGGAGAGGAATTTAGTAACCAAAGTACAAACACTGAAGAGAATGCAGCATTGTATGTTGAACTTCGATCAACATTGTTTGCATACCAAACTGTGTTGCATTTGCTCCGAACTTTACTGAGGTGGAGATGTTGGATTTAACACAACGTAATACAAACTTTGCAGGAAGCTCTCCCTGAACCCCCAAATGTAATGGTATTTATAGTAATAAGGCTCTGCAATCCTAACAACCGCCTAGAGCCAGTCACTGCTGAAGATGCATGTAAAATGCCCAATCAGAAGGCAGTTAACACCGCCCCTTGGAAATGACCCGAGATGAAGAGAACACCGCTAACGTAAACAATGCATGGAACAATAAAGAATTATTATAAAATATGCATGGACATAACTTTAAGTGGGCATTTTAAACATCACAAGTGTTGATTAATGACTAAAAAGTAATATCAAAGTGGAAATATGTGTTGATTCAGTGATGGAAGTGGAAACAACTATGCTTGACACGTGGCTTCATTCCAGTTAAAACTGGGAATAACACATTCAATAATTATATTTGTAGGAGCAACATTTATTATTACAAAACAGCAGACAGCTTGATGTTACAATAGTATGGATTAAATGACAAATTCTACAATTGTAAAGATAATAGATAGCAAACAAAAATATAACAACATAAACTCTTCCAAATTTACACAACTTTGAAGCACAAGATGAATGATACAACAAGATGAATGATAAAGATTTTAAATCTCAGTCTGTAAAGATTACATACAAAAAGACAATGGTAATCAACAATAAGATCCTAAAAAAATCTGGTAAAAATCTGTTGTATAAACTGCATTCCCTCCAAAAGTCCAAGAGTAACTAGATATCATAAAGACGTCATTCAGCAAAAACCCATTTCAATTTTACCATTTTTTCAAGAGTTGCAAACTAAAGGAATGAACTGAAATGGTCTAAAGTTAACACTTTCCTAATTCAATAAACCCCATATCTGTATCAAACAAATGAAGCCAAAACTTCTGATGTACACAAATTACTATATTTGATCAAAATAAGTGTCACATATCAACAGGAACTCGCAGTCCCAACTAGATCCCTCCCATCGGGCATCCTCTTCTTAAATCACTTAACAGTCAATTATTGATAACATTTGATGTTGTAATAATAACTACCTACAATGTAACTAATATTTCTAAACTGTTCAGTTTGTATCCTGGTGTTGCCATAGACTGGTACAATAATCTGGTATTTATGAGGCTGCTCTAATATGAATCAAAACTATACAACCTGTGTTCCCTGTAGACTGGTAGCATAATGATAAGGCTGTTCTAATATGAATCAAAACAGTTAAACCTGGTGTTCACTGTAAACTCATCAAGAAATGTAATGATGCAGCTGTTCTGATATGAAGCAAAACTGTAATATGGTGTTTGCTGTCGACTGGTAAAAATAATCTGGTATGGATGTTTTAATAAAACAAAATTTATAACAAGAATCTAAAGACCAACCTCGCACCAAAACTGAAATGAACAATCCTGCTATAAAATAATCTGGTATGGATGCTTTAATATCAATCATAACTCTGTAGCCTGGTGTTCACTTTAGATGTAAAATAATCTGCTGTTGATCAAACTTCTGTAAACTGGTTACCTCTATTAAACCAAAAAAATGTGTTTGAATAATGTCAGGTTTAATGCAATTTAATTTACTATAATCTTTACTCCAAGTAATTTTTAATGATCAAATACCAAATAAATAGATCATTCATGATTTATCTAAAGTTCAATAAACAACAAAACAAAACAAGGCTACAGCTGATTTGCTCTGCCCTGAAATGGATCATTACTATCAACCCTGTGAAGTTGAAAAATAGGTCAATGTGACAAAAAATGATTTGTCTTTGCTTCATGACAAGTTAATCCATGAATAAATAAATGAAAATTAAGCAACTGAAAAACTTATAATTAAAACCACAACAAAGCTGTTGATGATGCTGTTGACTTCTTTACTCAATCCACTCTGATTCCAGAGAAAAAGTGACCACTATCACTGTTCCTTGTTTTTCTCTCACTTCTAAGCTAAAATTTATGTATATAAGTCCAGTGTGCAACACAAAATTACATGTGTAAAACCAGCATCAACCATTGGGGTTACTAGTTTGAAAGAAACTGGGTAAACCTAATGTCAAACATTATACTGGTATTACATTAAATATAACATTTGTTGCAGAATAATGGTACGGGAAAAATGTTTCACCTCCTAATTCTATTTAAATATTGATGTATCATTTACTGGTTCATACTGCAGTATTTTGCAAATTCGCATACATTCCTCCTCTACTTCAATCCTGCTCCATAATCAAACAATTCTCAAACTGTATGAAACAGAACTTTTCTGTAACTTCAAAATGCTGATCTTTATGCACCAAGCATTAAATAAGTTTTTAAGCATGAAAAAATTAGCAATGTTCAGAAATTTTGTTAACTTTTCTTAGTCTGCCAACATCTTACATTTTCCTATCCAGTTAGTACAAAAGCCACTTAACAATGCTCCATTTACCCTGATATTCATTTACATTTATCCTTGGATAAATAAACCATCCTTAAATGAAGGCCATTTATAGTAACCTCATTAATTTACGAGTTCCTAATTAATATCACTTTCAACACACAAATATAATCTAAACTCAAAATTTTACAAATACATTTTGACATCAATCATTATGTTATACAGTAAGCAAAGAAAATAACCTGTAAAGCTTGCATGTCTTTCCACATGTTTACCATTAAGTCCAAAAGTCCATGTGAGAAATGATACATACTATAAAATTTTAACAGAATAAAATTTTCTTAAATTTAAGAAGACATATAACAAATTTGGTGTTAATTGGAAAATACTTGAACAATATGCATTATACAAATTCAAACATACTTACGAATATGAAAAACTTCCTGACTTCCAAATTTTTAGTACATAAATCTATTCATTCATATAATTCAGTATAAAGTTTTCAGTCTATAATGACTTATAAGATGTATGATCTACAAATATCAATCTAACTTTTTCACATATCCTTGAATGTATATACTAAATTTCTGCATCCAGTCCCAAAAAATATTTTAACCATACAATGAATATTGATAACTATTAAAGAGTAAGATTATTTTGCAAGTTTAAATTTCAGCTTATCAAAATTTGCACCACCCAGGAATAACAGAAATTTATAAAGCTCTCGCATCTAGCTGAATTTCAAAAGACTAGACTCCTAAATTCAATACAGAACATTTCATTCATACCACAGAAAGACTTTTCCCTTTTCTTATAATTCTGGATACATGTACCATTTTGTTAAGGAAAAACAAGAGCATGTGCTAGAGAGGTCCATCTTTTGACTATAGATCTTCAACTAAACAAGATAGAAAAGGAGTGGGAGACGGATTATATACACTGGGAAAAAAGTCTACACCAACACTGGATACATATATATTTAGAGAAAAATGCTTAATTATTAGAATATTAAGCATAAAACTAATGAAATATGCTGTTCAGTAAAAAAGGAAATAAAATATGAAATATTTTGAAATTGGTCATTTGTAACCATTTTTCAGTTGGGAGAATTATAAACAATTACAATTAACAAAAAAATGGCCAATATGAGCTTAATTTGCCATCTTGTTGCAACCCACTCTTTATTTTTGGCATCACATGAACACGAGGCATGATGGCTCCATATCTGCATGAACTATTTTACATCTAGCACACAAATTTTGTGTTACCATGACCTCTAATTCTAATACATGGCACTGTGTATATACTACACTGGAATGTGAACAACTGTTTTCCTTTTCACTGTCTACTCCTTCTCTCCTCGATAGAAGGCAATATTTTTGTCTGTCTCGTAAAGCTTCACTTCATAGAGTAGACCAGATGGAAGCTGCTCAACCATTCTATCCCAGATAAATACTGCAATATTTTCAGCAGTGCTGAAAAGAAATAAAAAGAAATACTTAATGTCATTTTCTGTCAAAAATGTTTTATAGAACTGAGAATAAAGAAAAAAAATGGTTTGAACTGAAACATGTCTAGTATGTATAACAGGCAATAGATATCAAAATAACAAAACTATGCAAAGAGTAAAATCATCTAGTAAATAAGGGTGACAAATCTTGCTAAGAAAGCCAGGCTGACCACAAAGGTGTGTCTCCAATTGCCTTGGCATCATGTTAGCTTTCATGTGTTAGCAATAAATAAATCAATCAATCCAGAGTGATGCTTAAGTGGTGAAATAAAAATTGGCAGGGGTATATGAATTAACTATCATGCATATTTCAGACCTCAAACTCAAAAATTATGAATTCTTACAAAGACAAAAAATAATTATTTTCTTTTATAGATTTTTTTCCCCAGATGAAAAGGATTTTGTTAAATGAAAGCAAACTGATGAAAGCTTCATTTTAATTTTCACCTTCCATGCTGTCTTCTAAATTTTCTATTCTTTTTTTTTTGGTTTTGGTCAATTTATTGAACATACAAGTAGTGTCTTTTGGATATATTTGCTAAATATAAATGATAAAAACGTATTCCGTTTTTTATGCATTAAATTGTCTCTTGTACGAATAATTCTAAATCTGGGTCACTATGATTGCAGTTTCCAAATGACCAGTCCAACCATTTGAATAGGGATAGACTGAGATGATTTGTGATATGCATAACTGTACTGGGAGATGCCACTTTGTTTCTAGGGTAACACGATCAGAAATGAATCAAAATTATTTTTAAAAATCATGTAAAGTTATTGCTGCACCCAAAACAATGTTGCTGCAGCCGAAATATATGACTGAAAAAACACCCTTAACCTTGATCTCAAACCTTGTAACCACTCCATTCATCTGCTAATATGTGACATATCTGAAAACAATGTGTAGGGAAACAGAAGATAGAGCACCTACATACTATTATAGAGTTTTAATGATTTATAAAAAAACACTAATTTAATTATTATTATAACTAGAGACAGAGAAATCTGTGCATACATAAACAACTGATCTGACATATTTATCCAACCAATATTTTGTAATGATCTCATGAATGGAACACATTTACTAATGGTCACTTGAGATCATATGGGCCCCAGGTGGCCTGGTGGTCTAAAGCACCCACCTATACCAATCGGTGCCATCTCATCTGTCTACACAAGTTCAAGTCTAAGGCTTGGCCAATGTGTGCAAATGAGAAAGCTTGCCAACAGCTTCCCATGGGCTGATGGTTCTTACCAGAGTTTTTTCCCCAGGTTCTTCGTCCACCAGTTATGCTGGTCACTATGTATAGCCGATCTTGTGCTTAGAAATTGTTTTAACCCCCCAACCCCAACCCCATAAAATCGAACTCTTGACATGATGTCAATGGATTTACATTACCTGACTATACATGGCAATGACTGGATTTATGGTACCTGACTATACATAGCAATGACTGGATTTATGGTACCTGACTATACATAGCAATGACTGGATTTATGGTACCTGACTATACACAGCAATGACTGGATTTATGATACCTGATTATACATAGCAATGACTGGACTTATGGTACCAGATTATACATAGCAATGACTGGATTTATGGTACCTGATTATCCATAGTAATGACTGGATTTATGGTACCTGATTATCCATAGCAATGACTGGATTTATGGTACCTGACTATGCACAGCAATGACTGGATTTATGGTACCTGATTTTACATAGCAATGACTGGATTTATGGTACCTAACTATACAGTGCAATGACTGGATTTATGATACCTGATTATGCACAGCATATACGTACCTAGCAACACTAGCAAAATAGGGGACATCCTTATCAATATTCTTATGGTCAAGTACAGACATGATGGCAGTCTGTAAAATAAAAAGGGTGAAATCTTAAACAGGACATACATTTTCACCATGATACAAATATATTCCAAGTGTTATTAAGATACCTGTAATCCCTCCAAAGATATTAAATAGACAAAAGTGTGATGAATGGATGAACATGATTCATAATAAAAAGGGGGATAATTCTTACAATGTCTATTTTACAAACTCCATTTATAAAGCACTCAGTGTCAAGACAGGATACAAAGACAATGTCTCGACATAATTCAAAAACAATGTCTAGACATGATACAAAGACACAATGTCTAGACATAATTCAAAAACAGTTTAGACATGATACAAAATCTCTAGACATGATTCAAAAACAATGTCTAGACATGATACAAAGATGATGTCTAGATCACATAAAAGACACAAGTCTAGACGTAATACAAAGTCAATGTCTAGACATTATACTAAAGCTTACCAAGCTTAATAAAAATATTTCAAATGGTTCAAGAGATTCTAAGGAAACAAAGGTGTGCTGGATGGATGAGAAAGTTAACTCCACTACACCCACCCAAAGATTGCCTATGGAGGGAGGATAACAAGATTATGGATGGGAAATCTATTCATGAGCAGAAACATGTAAACTTTAACAACAAGTGACACAGATTTATCGACATGTTCAACCACAACATTCATGAAAATTCACATCCAATGAACCAAGACATCACAGCATGTTAGATCAATTATAAGCTATATCAACCATTTTAACATGAAAAATGAAAGAATTGTTCATTCATACAGTAGTAAAAACAATGATAGGAACTTTGTTTTAGTAAATTATATTTCTCAAAAAATACTTGTCCAACCACATTACATAGAGGATTACATTCTACTAGCTCTGAATCCAGCCCTCCCTGAAAGATGAAAAAACATCTTCCATCTATTTATCGTGTACATGAAGGAAAGCAACTCTAACAGATAAACTTCCCTTTAACTTCTCCTAATGTGAGGTTAGCAGAATCTGAAGTTGTATGTGTGTGAAGGAAATCCCTGTGGCAAATTTAGAAAAAGTTAGAATGTCATGACTGGGACTGAGGTTGTGCTGTCATGAAAGGGACATGGTAACTGTCTGGGCATCTCCTGTGGCCTGACCAGATTCAGCTCTTCCTTTGCAAGACAATATCAGCAAACACAAACAAGAGAAAACTGGACTGGGCATGCCACCAACCAAATCCACTATGTCTTCAATTGAGACATTATGTTCAAAGACTAGGTTTGTGGAAATTGCTTGTATTTCATGAGCCAATGTCTTCATGAGTTGTACCTGACCCTGTTAGAGTTCCAAGAATGCTGATGTGACAACTACCTATAGGCAAGCAGCCAGTGCATGTGGGGTTATGTCTTTGTTCTATCCTGCCTAAACCAGCGGGATGATCCTTTGACAGCAGGTGCAGATAATCTGTGTGCCTCAGACATCATCTGAAGGAACATACAGGTACTTGGTCCTGCAACATCTCTCTTGATGGATCAGTCAGGAGAGGTAGCAGACAGTTATTGGTAGTTACCTATCAATAGTAATCTGTTTTTAGAAAGAAAGCCAGGTTGCACCTTAAGTATCAATGATCCATCAGAATGGAACTAGATGTAGTTCAGATTCATGGACAGTGCATGCAACTCACTCACCCTGCAAGCTGAAGCTAGTGCAATTATGAAGTAAATCTTGTATGATAATTGCTTCAGTGAAGTGCAAAACAAGGGCTTGATGTTTGATAAGTTGAGCCATAGCAGGATCTATATGTGGCTCCATTTTGGGAATAAGGTGAGCAAGTGTTGCCCGGATATATCAGAACAAGTCATCCAGGAAACTGAGCTTAGCATAGGATATGTTGCTTTGTATTTATACACAGTAGTCGGTACTTCAAAGGTTATCAGTTTTCTATGAAGGTTCAGCAAAACTATTGTACTGGTATATGTAAAAAAAAAAAAAACAACAGAAGATTTAGCCATTCAATTAATTGTATCTGTTCTATTCGCATCTTCAGAAGTCGGTCAGTTGTAGGTATAGTTCGGTAGCATGATTGAATGTATCACAGCATACTCAGCCCAGATGTCAGCATAAGCAGATTATGATGTAACAATGCACTGTAAAGATGGGGTTGTCAATACGAACAAAGGATTGTTTGTGTAACAGATTGATTCCAATGCATTGCTTAGTCAGGTTTGTGGCTTCCTTTCGTTCTCCCTTTTAATTTATCCAGTCCAAATCTATGATTGTATGTACAAATTAAATAACCAAAAAGTCTGTCGCCAAAAAAATCGCCAGATGGGATATTTTTGTCGCCAATAAGGAAAAAAAATCGCAATTTGCGACATTGGCGAAGCCCAGGACGATCCCTGGTGTCACAAATTTACTGTGTGTCACTTGATAATATCACTGATGTAGTTCTAAGATTTTCACTTTGTTTCAAATCCTGAATCGCCCTTTGTGAGCTGAATTCAATGTGTCTGTCAGGGGCTGGAGTCCTGAAATTAGCAATTCCAAGTATGAAGGAATTTTCTTTGACAGTTTTTACACACCAACTGCAAAAAATCTGACTTATTCCATTTGTTTTCAGTCAGGTCAAATTTTTTTCCAGTCTGAATAAATATAGAAAAATTTACGTTGGAAAGACACCTCAGTTTCAGCACTGTCATCTTTAGCATTGTCTGATACGAGGATTTGTTTGTTCATGGTTGCTGTGTTTATTGACAGAAAAAGCTGCACTCTGACTATTATTATAAGTATTACTGATAAAATAATGAAAAAGTCTCAGTTTTTACTGGTTTAACGCATTGTCCCCCAAGCTAACCTCAGTATCAAACATCAATCATCTGTCAGGTCATGAAATAGGTCTTTGTTGAATTGACATAAAAGGCAGAGGATGTTCCTATTGCATCAAACATGTGCTCTTATGGTCTTTCTTAGTAACCAATCAGAACTGAGCATGTGGCACACAGGAAATATGTGACATATTTCACAACTACATAAGGACAACATATACGCTGAAAGTGACAACTGGGATTTTTACATTAAAAGAAAACATATATCAAAATAGCGCATTATGCACACAAAAATGTGCACAATTCTTATTTTTTGTGTGATTTTGACCACACAGAATTAGAAATTTTGTGGGAAATCTTAAATTTGGGGGGAATTTTCACGACTGCGTGTCCTAGATGCAACCGAGTCCCACAATGTAAGGCATAGCACGTTTTTGTTTTAGTGCCATCACCCCCAGAGCAAAAATATCGGGTGATGCATCTTACATTGTAGGACTAGATGCAACCCTACTGTGAGTAGACTGATCCCTATATGCCAGTCCTCCAATGACAGGATGGCATATACAATATGGATCAATATAAATGATCCAACTGATGAATATGACAGCAAGATTTTGTGCAATCTAAGTCAGATGGCAGAATCTGATCATGAAGGAACAGGGTCATCTTATTCTCTATAACCATGGCAAGTACTTTATGCTGGAGCAGGTTATGGGATATGTGATACACAAAACTGATTACTACTTGATCCATGCAAGACGGTATCTCATGAGGGCTTTGACATTCCCATTCTTGCACAGACCCTGTCCATGACCTGTATTATAAAATGCTCTACAAATCATACACTCAACCAGACTGCTGTAACAGTTGAATGAGATATCGATCAATCTAAGTGGGCATATTGATGCAAGATCGACTTCAGTATTGATTGCATGTGATCTGATTCAGATAGCAGAGTCTGATGGAAGAGGGTCATCTTATCTTCCATAACCATTTCAAAATGCTCTACAATTCTGAAACTTCACCAGACTGTAGTAACAACTGAATGGCAGAGTCCTGTCATGGTGGAACAGTGACATTTTATTTTCAATAACAAACAAGTCATTCAACAATGACAGGTTAGGCAAAAAGAATAAATAAAATCTGTGTTTCTATTGCATTGGTTTTAAAATTTGGGAAGGTAGGTAGGTTATAATGATTAGTATATATAATGTACTAAGCACATCCAATAATTAGCTAAACTGGCTCAATCAGATGCACAAATCAATTTTGGGAATATTTTTTTAAAATTTATATTTACCCTGAGGGAAAAAAGTGCAAGGGTCAGCAACAAAAAACAGGAATATTCAGCTGATCAGAAACACACATTTTATTTTTGACCTTAGGGGATGTTTGATCCACAGAACCAGTCATTACTTGAATGGTGCGTGAAAATATATGAGTTGGCTTGATTTGATCTTGATCATGTCTGGCCATCAAACCCATGCAGTATCAGTCCTTTAGATTCCACCAAAAATGGTATGTCAAACTGAGGCAGTGAAGGTAGCCCCTGGGCTGTAGCTCATGCTGAAAGGGATATCCTAAGTCACTTCTTGGCTAGCTGGCCCTATGAACTGCAAATCTCATCCAACAGGAAATCATTGATCAAAGTGACCTCAGCATGAATACTAATGCTGTTCTTGTCTCTCAGCATGTGCTTCATCATTTTTCCCTTTAAGTTTTCATTGTACTTCAACTACAAAGGCCCATTGATTATACTACGCATGTTCCCTGAGTGGAAACCCATGCATACTAAACATATACTATGACTGTCATCCACTGTTTGCACTTATCCACTGTGTGTACTTAGTCCTGCCCATGGTCAAAACCTTCAACAAGTAGAGAAGACTATAATATAAAGATGTAGCCATTCACATGCCCTGCTTCATGAATTGAAGAAGTTGACATTACTGGACTACTACACCATAATATGTGAAGTTACCTGTGGCAGTAATATACAGTAATCACCTATGTAAATGTGATCAGGTAATTTATTTGACAGAGAAATTTACATTACTTGTTTTAACTTCTACATATAAACTTTCAATCCAAAATTTATTTGATTTTTTTTAAATGGACCCTGGTGAACAAAGTCATGTCTAATCAGACTCTAATAATACTTAGGGTCTTATGCTGTTTGTTCTACTGATTACTTCTAGCAAACTGACTAGACCCAGATCTGCTGGCATACTTTGCAACAGCAGATCTGTATGTACAGCTTGCAGCTGGATTTGACATATAAGCGTGTCTGTACAGTACCCATACAGATGAATGGTCTTTAGGTTTCAAGAAGGTGCATCTTGCATTTTCAGCAAAGCAAAGTTAAATGTAATAATACTGACTAGAAAATGACACCTGTGTCTCGTCTACACTTTGAATGTATGATTCAACTTAAGGGTACAGTTTTAAGTTAAAAAGGGGATATAACTCCAATAAATTTTGTTGTAAAAGGATGAAAATCAAATTGACTTTCATCTTGTTAATGATAATCCTTGTATCAAATTTGATTTTAACCCATTCAGTACTTAAAACATTGCAGGGAAAAAGTGAAAAAGGATGTCATTTATGGACCACAGTTGAAATCGAATCATAATTTCATTAAATTTTGCTGGAAAATCGTAAAGAAACCTGAATTGGCCAAGATCTTCATAACATGAATCTTCATACCAAATATGGTTTGATTCTATTATGTCCTTCAAAACATACTATGTCCTTCAAAACATACTATGTCTTTCAAAACATGCTGTCTTCTTCAAAACATATTTTGTCCTTCGAAAGTTATTATGCAGAAACCAACTTTGGGAAGTAAAGTATGTGACAAGATGCGATGGACAAAGGTGCAACATCCATTGATAAAGGGTCGTGTAAAAACTTGAACCAATAACTATTGCTTACATCACTGTATTTTTATATCAGAAAAATGAGGATTTTTTTTAACACATTAGAAGAAAATGTGTATTTAAACAATTCCTATATCAAAGTATGGCTGATGTCACCAAATCTAATGCATCAAACTAGCTGTAACTAGACTATCATGCAGGAACTCAAACAAGTGAATTTCTAGTCAAATAGTTGTCAAAAAGAAAATAAGTTGCCTCACATCCATGTAGTTCTTGAGATCCACCAAATTTATCACCATTCCTGTCAATGGATCAACCTACAAAAGACATTTTGACGTGAAAGATTAAAATGTTTACTCCACATACACAGGTCATCTGTACAGTAACATAGCATCAAAATAACCTTTAATTAATAAAGGCATATGTTTACCAAAAGTGGAAAAAGGACATACTGTAATATCACACAGCAAGAAAAATATCACAAAATATTGGTCAGTCTCAGACTCGCTCTTTGAGATTGATTTCTCACATAAAACTAATTCTAATGCTAAAAGTTTTCTAACTTATTTTTTATATTTATATTAATATTATTAATAATGACATGTGAGACATAAATTGACCCTCAAGTTGAGATTTAATAACCATACCTTGCACATTTTCATAACACAGTATAAGGCACACAAAAATATGTGTATATCCTACTGCACTGGTTTTAAAATTAAGGTAAGCAGATAATTTTTTGGTCATTTTTCCTTATCATGGGGGAAGAAGTGCTAAGGTCAGCTGTAAGGTAAAAGGAGCTGTTGGCCAACTGGAAAGACATTCTTTTCTGGCCCTAATGCTGTTGTTGTTGTTGTTGTAGGGTTTAACACCATTTTTCAGCACACGATAGGCTATACATGGCGGCCAGTATTAATGGTGGAGGAAGAACCCGGGAAATCCCCGGAAAGAACCACCGACCCTCGAGAAGCTACTGGCAAGCTTTCTCACATACCTACATTGGCCGAATCCAAGACTCGAACCCACGCAGACAGAGGTGAAATGGCAGTGATCTGTAACGGAGAGCGCTTTGGACCACTCGGCCACCTGGGGCCCCTGGCCCTAATGCAGCTTGAAGCAAGTATCAATAATCTGCAGATAAAGGAACTGTGGATTGTTTAGGGAAAAAATGAAGATATATTTATTGTCTGGAAAATGTATGCCCAAATAACTATGTTAACATTTATATTGGAAGCTATGGTAATTCAGTTGTTAAAGTATTAAACTCAAAATCCATGGGTCATGGGTTTGATACCTATCCAGGCCAGCCCAGGTCAGCTACCTCAGTTTGTCCTTGTAAAAAAAGAACCTGGTTTCCAATTCCTTGGCCTGATTTATCCAATAATGTGTTAAAATTGCCATTAAAACAAATAACAGAAAAATTTCAAAGTATATTTTCTGCTATACCTCTCGAGCTGCTGCATGGAAAATATCAAAGGTGTGCAAGGTCTACAAGGTCATTCAATTGTTCTAATTTAAAAAATACCATACCTGTGCTGCATTATTATCAAATGTCAGAGACAGTTCATGAGTTATACTTCCACATCTGATGAAGACTGGGACTTAATAAAAATTAAAATTGTAAAAACCAGAATAAAAATTCTAAAAAATCTAAATATACATTTATACAGGAAGTATAAGATCATTTTCCTTCATTAGGTTATAAGCTAATGTTGCTGAAAGTGGATTTGGTTTGGTTTCATTTTGTGTTTATGGCACTGCAACACAAGCAGGTTATTTAGTGCTGAGGCAATTGGTATAAAGTGTACTGCCCAAAGACAACCCAGGCTGATCTGACAGCAGGATTCAAACTTACACTATATGTACTATGTCACAGCATCTCCTATCCAAAAATGGAATTCCTATAATCTTTTGAATTCTAGTTTCAATTCTGAGGTTATTTAAACTACTGTTTCAGTACCAATTGAAACTCAGCAACATAAAATTATTAATGTATATTTAAAATCACATGTTCAATGGGAACATCATAAGTCTGAACCCATTTAAAAAATGAACTCAACTGACTCCACCCTCTTTCTAATTTTTCTTGTTCAAATATATTTTGTACCAAGACAGATGAATATCAGTCAATTATAAGTTGTTCCACTGTCAGTGAAGAAACTCACAGATGATCAAGGTACATAAGATCAGCAAATTAATTGTTAAAAAGAAATGTTACAATGTTATAATAAGTGCCTGTGAGGATGCAAATTTATGTCGATCTATAATGAACACAATAATCTGGGCCAGAGAACAATTAATCAGATTTATGGGGAAGGTGCTTGTTAAATCGCTATGCTTCAATGATCTCTAATGTCTGTGTCAGGAGATGAAGTGATTCTTAATTAAGCCTTCATTTACTTAACCGTTAGAAGACTTGAAAAGGGAAGGGTACCTTCAATTTTATATCGGAACTGTTAGATTTGAAATTTTCCAGATCTTTTGTTTGGAATTCTATAAGTCAAGCTGATTGCAATTTTGGCACCTAGTTATAAAAGGTGGTAAATATATTTAATCCTGATTGGTTACGCTAAATATGGGGCATGGTTCCCACACGAAAATTTCTTAGGGTTAAATTGACTTCATCGAAAGAAATCTAGTCAGTCTGCAATTTTTCTGCAAGAGTGAAAATATAAGGGACCGGAAGTCTGGAAAGTCAACAAACACAATTTTAGCGGTAGAAGCAAACAAAGTTTGAAAGCACAAGGTATCTGCATCAATTTCATGAAATTCGCCAATACCAATATAATGATTTGCTTTAATTGAATTGTTTATATTTGCATGAATTTGTTTAAATTTGCAGATCAATTCTCTTGATATGAATGTAACTGTGTTGTGTTCATATATCTGAATTTGTACAATGATCTTTATATAATTTTGACAAATTGTTTTAATTTGTCATCTTGATTGTTATAGGAATCTAAGAATTTCATGCATTACTTTAGTTAATATAAGTTACAAGAATCCGTGTGAATTCACCGATCTTAGATTATTTCACGTATGATAAAGACCTGAATGTGTGTATTTGCTGAAAATAACGTAGTTAAGGCATATAATGAATTTCATTCATTCATTTGTGTAACTGAGACGAGAATGGAACCGTTATGTCTCGTGTAATGTTAATATGAATCAGTAATGAAATAGCCATTAGGAAGTACATTAATCTTGTGAAACTAGGTTTGTTTATGGTCTGCCATGTTTAGCTTGACCAGATAGCCTTTGGTCTGTTAGAATTCAGATAGAACGATATCTGACATAACGAGAGGTGAGTAATGATCTGTTCCCAGTAGGACAACTGACAGAATATTTAGGTTGCTTCTCTGTTTACTTTGAAGGGAAAAAAGCTCCATGGAAGTATCCACTGACATATTCACGTACCTACTTGTCCAAGTATGTATGCACTTACTTATCCACCTATCCACACAAAACCGAGGGCTGAAAAGAGGCAAGACAGTAGGGAGGATGGAAAAGGGAAAAAGCAAAAGGACCTAGAGGAACCACTACAGTAAAGTTAGAGTGGACTGGAACAAGTAGGTTATGAAGTTGTACAAGGCAATGACTTTGATTGTTCACTCAATTATATGATGAACTAATTCTATCATTTAAAGCAGATTGGCTATTTATACAAATATATCTGTGTTTGACATTAGGGGAAAGATTTATTCCAAAAAGAAGTGTATATTCCTAATGTAATGTATTATCACAGCTGTTTATGTAACTGATTAAATTCTTGTTTTCCATATATGGATGCTCATGTCATTCTGTTCTATGTATCTGCTCAGATCTCTATTTATTCCATCTGTAAGTTTCACACTTTATTTTAATATTTACTCAGTCCGGGCAACAATAATACAGAGGGCAATCACCCTCTAGATAACAATAGCCAAATAAAGTGGACACCTGGTAAGAAGGTACAACCTAAAACACTAGTAGCAGAACCCCTACAGTGCCAGGTTTTGAAAGATCATGATTTGCTGCTGATTGTAAACGGTTGTAAAGCTTCATTATTTTTCTGTGTTTTGGGCAAACTAAAGAGTTTTTTTGAAATCATTTTCTCATCAATGTTACATGCTTCCATTGAAAATTATACAGTATTCCTCTTTTGACAAGGGAGAAAAACTCTTGCAGAAAAAACAAAAATGAAGAGAAAATGAATAGTATATAATATATACGTACTGCATGTTTAATAACACTCTGAGTAGGTATAAGAAGGGAATGGATGACTGGAGATTACTGACAAATGGGTCTCAATAACCTTTACCTTGAGTCAATGTATGCAGTCTTGAAGTAAACTTTTCAGAAACCATTATTTTTATTTTTTTTAATTTATCCTGACCTTGACCTTTGCCCTTAAAACCCCAAAACTTTAAGGTTTCTTTCTTATCCCAATTCCAAGTCACTCAGAAAGTCTGATCAAGAACTTACTCTATAATGAAATAATTCTGCACAGAATCCATTTTTCTTTGAGTTACAAAAACCCTGACCATTGACCTTTAATTCCCATATCAATATGCCTTTTCCATACCTTAAGTCATGGCTCTCAACACATTTTGGTCAAAGCACATGGTCTAGATCTTAAGTTATTATTTAAAACCATTTATCTTTATTCAGTCAGTGACCCTGATCTTTAGACCAAAAGCCAGTAGGCTGCTTTCTTACCAAAAGTAAAAGTCATCCACAAACTTTGGTAAAGGTATATGGTCAAGAACTCAAGTCATTACGGAAAAAACGGACTTGAACAATAGTCTTTTGTCCCCTTCTCAATAGATTTTCTCTAACTTCAAACCATCCACAAAGTTCAGTCCTGGTTTGTGATGTAGAACTAAAGTTATTGTGTGGGAAACCATTTTTCTTCTTCAGTAAATGACCATGACCTTTTGATCCCCAAATTATTAGGACTCTTCTGTATCGAAGTGCAAATCATCCACAAAGTATGGTCCAGGTCAGTGATGTAGAACTAACATTACTTTTTGTGCATACACCAATTTCTTATTTGAAGTTACTGTGACCTTGACCTTTGATCTTTAAACTCCAAATCAGTAGTCTTCTTCCTTACCCCAAATGCAAACCAACCATACTATCTGGTAGAGGTAGATGGTGTAAAACTGAACTTAATGTGCAGAAAAGAAAATGGTAAAAGATGGACAATGCATCCTCTGCCTTGTATTGGGAGTAAGCAAATTGATTGGTAGCATCCCCTAAAGGAGTTAGTTTCTAAAATTTGAATGATGACAAATAATTATTTCCAGTTTTTGAAGTTTTACAGGTTTTACTTAAATAGCGAAACAAAAAGAAAGAATTTAACAAGAAAGTGTCTCTGACTACTTACTGGCCCTCTGAGTACAACCTCAACTGAAAAAACAAGTAAAAACATTTGAATGGTCTAGAGCTATAAATCATTTGGAAAATCTTCAGGTTTCATTCAAATATTTTATTGACGAATTTTAATGAGTTTATCTTTTTCAAATGTGATGTACTGGTCAGTCCTTATTCATGTGGCTCCTCTGAACTGACACTACCATTTCCTGACCAGTTGACAAATAGTAATCTTAATTAAGGTCAAGCAAACTTGAGTATATTTCTACGTGGTCAGATAAATATAGCCTTCCAGTTTTCTGATAAAAATATTTACCAAAATAACAAAAAAGAGAACTACAAAACCATGACAACACATAAGCTCAGTTATTTTGGGCAGAATGATTTGTAGCAGATGACATCAAACATGAAAATTCCTATACAAATTGTCCTTTTCTTTTCAAGTCATACAAGGTGCTGTGGGTAAAATTGGATAACTCTTATTTCACTAGTTCACCCCTTTTATCACTGAAAATATATCTGCAAGTGATAACCTAATACCAGTCATAATAATATATAACATAATACTTTGCAGAAAAGTGCCCACAAGGACTTGTAGGGATAGCATTGATTTGTTCTGGAATTTTTGTTGTGTATGCTGTCACCTGCTAAAAATCATATACTGAAATTGAAATGCATTTACCTGCTCAAAATAACTAAGCTTTTGTTGACAATGGTTGTTTTAATTTTGGTGAAGTAGGTTTTTTTTCAAGAAAAGTGAAAAGATGTACCTACTTGACTTGTTAAAAACAGACTTGGGTACCTTTCAATCCATTTTTTATCAAATAAGGTCATCTTCTCACATCATAGCACATTCTATGAATTAAAATATGAAATTTTAAACTGAATTTACCAAGTGCTTTCTTCATTTAGCAAGGTTTAAAATTATCTGAAGCATTCTTAGAGGAACAGCTGGGGGAAGAAAATTACTCTTATGGTCAGATAATGGAACTACTAAGAGAAAACACACTAAATATACTAGTAGATGAATACCATAATGCCTTACAGACATCAGCACTAAGGATAAAACCAATTCTTAACAGTGCATAACGACAGCACTTACCACTGGCTTTAAGTTCTTAGGAACAAACAAGTGTTGTACATGTATCTAGATTTAGTCATATAACATTTGAGTAGTCTAGTTGATTTTGTTTTTATTACTGAAAATGACTTTGTGACCTTAAAAAGTACAAGGGATTGAGATAAGTACAGACAGTAAGAATGGCTTGCCTTGAATAATTCAAACAACACAGTGAAACTGGTCTATAAAGGACGCTCAACAGACTACAAAAATTGTACCTTATGGACAGATGGGACTATTGACTATTAATATGATTATTATAATGTAATAATACCTTTGGAATTATGCCCATGTCCATTAGGACTGTTGCAATTCCCATTAAGAGGTTAAAATCAGCATAACTATAAAAAAAAGGGATATTTTTATGTTGTCATTCATGGACATGTCTCCTTTATTTAGAGATAAAACTAACTGTAACTGACAGAAAATGGCTGTATTTAGAGGTCAGAGTGATCATAACCATATCAGAAGGGCTGTCATTATGTTTTCTTTATGAACATGTCCTTTATTTCGAGGTTTAAATAATCATCAATGAGAAAAAAATAATAAATTTTGTCCTTTATGAACAGGCGTCTGATACCAGTGTTTTCACTACACTTCTTGTTGTATGCAAAATGTCCAGTTGGGATCATGAAAAATAAACGAGTTTTGAATCTTTTGATATTGTACATTTTAATCCAAAATAGATGTGTATTATAATGTAATAGTACCTTTGTAATTGTGCCCATGTCCATTAGGACTGTTGCATTTCCCATATAAAGTTTGATTCTCTGCATCGCTAAGCTTATGGCTGAAATGAAAAACATACATATTCAAAGAAAACACAAAGAAAACACAATATGTACAACTAGAAAGACAGATACTTCAAAATGTTTAATGGGATCCCTGAGTACACCCATGCTTTATCAGGGATTGTATTATACTTTGGTCTGTACTGGTGTACATTACATGGAAAAGAATTCAACCAGTTTATTGGGATCCATGAGTACACCCATGTTATACCAGGAACTGTATTATACAGAAGTACTTTATACTAAGGTACATTACAAGGAAAAGAATTTAGTGCTCAACAAAGAAATTTTAACTCCTTCACCACTGCAGATTCTTGTCATTTCCACCTTAAATGGGGGAAGGAAACACATTTTGGGGATTGCTTCTTAATACCAATTGGACACATCATTTATTGTCCTGGCACTTCTTACTCCAAATCTCAAACTTATCCTACTTTTTGCAGAGGTTCTCCTGTTCATGAGCAGTATGCAGACCTGAGGCCAACAAGTCTAAAATCCTCACACAAAATCCAGTTCCAGCAACCAGTAACTTTTGACCTAAAACATTCAGATCTAAAAACTTACATTTTTCCCCACTGTATTTTGTAATGCGAGTAGAAAGTCTACATTCTTTGGTATCATTGTAAAGCCACATCTAATTTTCTGTGATACCACTCACTTTGGTGTATTGTAACTAATGTTGACAGAACAGAGCTCAGAAGTAAGGTACAACCATGATGCGTAAACGTGGCACATGGAATTAGTAAGGTAATACATTAGCCCAAGTTAAGCAATTCTAAAAAAGCTCAAGCCCCAACTTAAATTTTGTGTGCAGCAAAGGAAATATTTTAACTATTCGTACAAAGATGAAATTTCTGTACTTCAAACACAAAAGGAGATAAACAAAAATCATATTTAATTGCCAGGTTTTATTTGCCCCTCCAAATAGTTCACATAAAGCAATGTTTTCCTGAAGGTCCTGATATCAACCACTGTCCAAAGGCCCCAAATTAGTTCGTGTGATTGTACTGTGAATATGTAACAATTACAGTAAAAGCACTTACTCCATGTTAATAAAATCAGCAGCCACCAACTGCCTGAACTAAATGGATTTAAATATCGTGTAATGATTTTAATTCCTTTGTGGCGAAAAATACCCCACTATACTGGAGACTCTAAGACATTGGTAATTGCTACAATGAACTTATTACCAAACAATACATAGGTACTGTTATATATATTTAACCAGCAATGCATTAACAAGTTGTCATGAGCAATGGACAGTTTAGGATGATGCATGCTATACAAATAAGCACTAATAATCGATAATCAATGAAATACAGAGAACAGAAATAGTACTGTTCAACATTCATAGATCATGTGCCTAGCTTGGACACAAAACAATTACAGGTTCTGATACATTTAAGCATATGATTTTCATAATATGGTGAGATTTACGGGGGGGGGGGGGGGGGGGGAGGGAGAGGCCTGCTGGGAGCTGAGTATTAATAATTTACTAGTGTCTTTCAAGAACTTCAAAAATAAAAATGCAGCATTTTGTCAGTGGGCTCAATGTTTCTATCTAAACACTTTCTGGGGCAGGCCAAATGGGAAACTCAGAATGTAAGAGGTACATGATCTAGATTTGGAGGGGCCCCAGGCATGAAGCTATCAAATTTTTTAGCTCAATAATTCAACCAGTTTAATGTGATCCATAAGCACACCTATGCTATATCAGGGACTTATTTTATCAAGGTATTTTATACTGAGGTACTTTACATAGAAGTAAACAATTTAACCAGTTTAATGTGATTCAAGAAAAAAACCTTGCTATATCAGGGACTTTATTACACCTGTGAACATGAGATTGAGAAACCACTGCAACAACCACTTAACCATAAACCCAGTCTCATATCTTATATGTTTTTGTAACATTAATTTTCAATCTTCCTTTTCTTTTGCAGGTTGTTATAATTATTTGTTAAAAATTTGATTGACTATCATATATGTTTGCTGCTAAGTGAAATCAAACTCCAAAGAACCAGATCTGCCCTTAGAAATGAATCTGTTTGATTTGTTAGGAATGATCAGTAGAACAAACAAAATAATAAACCCTGATCTGATGGTGTATTATGTGACAGTAGTCAGAGTCTATGTTGTTTGCAGCTGCAAGTATATACACCAGGTTGGGTAAGTTTACATATATACAATGTCACCATATAGGGTACAAAATACAAACCTATGTAGACGATGAGCAGCACTAAAGCTCTCTGTTCTGCTGATATAAACTATTGGGCGGGTCTTGCTTTTTACATCCATGATTCAATACGCTCTCCTGTAAAAAATGACATATATCATATAATTATGATTCATCCACATGACTGTCATTTTAAAAATTTATTTAAGCAAATCTGAATTAGATTAGATTAGATTTCTGCATAAAATTATAAACGTACAACACGCTACATAACATTTAAAATGTACTCAGCTGTATAAAGTATTATATCATTTCTACAAAAGAATATGGCAAAAACGGAAACCAAACATGGACTTAACAATTTCCAATCACTATGAAACAAACATATTTCCTCAGTATTGACTTGAAAGTGTTGCAATGACATTCTGATAGATAGATATGGATGTAAATGGATGGTTGGATGGATGGATACACATGTATGGATTGATGTATAGACTATAATAATAGGGTTTAATGGCACTTCAGTACAATCCTGGTAACAGAGTGCTGATAAAGGCACACAAAACAAAGTTAAAGACAAAAAATCCCAAAACACAGACCAGTTTCTCAAATAACCACAAGTCCAAGAGCTTCTGGGCTTAAACATCATCACGGGACACATTACATGGTAAAACTTTTGCCTCTATAAGTCATCAAATAAGGTATGCAGAAGGGTGCACATTCTACATTCTGAAGCCTGTAGGAGGTGTACGACATAGAGGGAAGCCTGCAGGAGGTGTACGACATAGAGGGAATCATGTAGGAGGTGTATGACATAGAGGGAAGCATGTAGGAGGTGTATGACATAGAGGGAAGCCTGTAGGAGGTGTACAACATAGAGGGAAGCCTGCAGGAGGTGTACGACATAAAGGGAAGCATGTAGGAGGTGTACGACATAGAGGGAAGCCTGCAGGAGGTGTACAACATAGAGGGAAGCCTGCAGGAGGTGTACGACATAGAGGGAAGCATGCAGGAGGTGTACGACATAGAGGGAAGCCTGCAGGAGGTGTACAACATAGAGGGAAGCCTGCAGGAGGTGTACGACATAAAGGGAAGCCTGTACAGTATAGCATGTGAATCAATGTCAGATGAAGCAAACAGGAAAATTTGCACCTGATCAAGAATGCCAAAAGTGCATTGCCACCAGTAAATGTCTAATACTCTTTTTAATCTGCATAAAATGACCTGCCTGAAAATAAAACTTTGCAGACAAGATAACACTTTTTTTAATGTACCTGCAAAACTTCTAATTATGATTAAGACTCTATGTGGAAGGTCATCTATAAAGGTATCACCACATTAATGCATCTGTAAGGTATCAACCCACTGAGATATCTAGATCACCACAACAATTGAGGCATCTGTAAGGTGTCATCACACTAATGCATCTGTAAGGTATCATCACACTAATGCATCTGTAAGGTATCTAGATCACCACAATAACTGAGGCATCAAAAAGGTATCACCACAATAACTGAGGCATCAATAAGGTATCACCACAATAACTGAGGCATCAATAAGGTATCACCACACTAACTGCTACATATATAAGGGATCACCACACTAATTAAGGCATCTATAAGGTATCACCACACTAATTAAGGCATCTAAAAGTAATCACCATACTAACCAAGGCATCTATAAGGTATCACCACACTAATTAAGGCATCTAAAAGTAATCACCATACTAACCAAGGCATCTATAAGGTATCACCACACTAATTAAGGCATCTATAAGATATCACCACACTAACTAAGGCATATATAAAGAATCAACCAACTCATAAAGGCATCTCTTAGGAATCACCACACTGAGGTATCTATTAGGTATCACCACACTAATTAAGGCATCTATTAAGTATCACCAAACTAATTAAGGCTTCCTTTTGTAATCCCTAAGAAAATCATTTATCACTTTTCTTGGAGATTTGATAACCAGTGAAGGATGTTACCTGTATTCATTAGAAACCAGCACTCAAGAAACAGAAATAAAATGTTTATCAAGTTCAGCCTCTTGGCTTCTCTGTAGGATGACCAAACACACTTATATTATGGCTGGCTTCAAAAAGATTGTTTTCACAAAAAATTCCAGTCATTTCATTCAAATACAACTATTTCCTGAAAGTGCTTTACACATTCAATTTGTATAAACTGTGTCCAGTTTTGTGTGTAACATAATTAAGACAGTATTTGTGCATTTAAATTTATAACTAATTCACTAGATTTCATCAAAAATGTAAAACTTTAAGAAAATATACATTTAAAAAACTTAAATGTAATTAGCATTGTGATGCCCATCTTCGCTAGCCAAGGTTCTAGCTAAACAAAATGCTAACATATCTACACCTGGGCAGATCGATGATATATTTCAGTGCTTTGGGTCTGTAAATTTCATTGGATTCATTGGCAAGCCACTGTATGCATATCAAAGTCAAGCTGTTTAAATTTGACAATTGTTCCTCCACCACTGAGACAAGGGGTGCACACAACTGGAATGAACTCATGATTTTCCACTGCCGACCTGGGTCTGCATAAAAACATCTTTACCTCAAATATGCCTGTAGTGGCTTCTTTCTGCTATATAATCAGACTTTCGATGTTAAACTTACAAAGTATTCTACTGAAGTCAATTGCAGTGTATGAAGAATACCTGTCATATAAAAGGCAAAGCTACTGTTTCAAATCCATAGAGATAACCAGTGAAAGCAAGAAAAATCTAGGAGTTTGAATAAAAATTGTATCATTCACATAAATAAAAAGTACATGCTAGGCAAATAAAATAATGGGCTTTGTGTTTAAAACAGGGTGAGCTAACTTCAAAAACTGAACTTTCCCTTGGAAAATCTGAGCATGCTCTTAATATAATATTCCAACAAAAAAGACATAAGATTAAACAAATATGACATATATTTATCTTTATTTTCACTTATGTTTTATCTTTTTGGCACCTTAAAACCATATGACAATAATTAAAGTTATCAACATTGACAGCACCATGCATGAAAATCAATCAGGATTGTACTGGGTCACACCTGTATATTGATCTCATCCAAAAATGTCCATGTACAGTACTTTAACATTGATTTTGTCATTAGTACTTCTCAGGGCATGTAAATAATAACCTTCCTATGGTGGATGAGGATCTAAATAAAGTGAATGCCATTTAATGGTATGTACTGAAATAGGATATAACGCATAGATGACCTTACGACTCAATTTTTAGTCTCTTTACCCGGGGCAGGCTGACTTTTATAAAATATGTAAATCCATGCATTAAAGCTATAAACTTTATAAAGTTCCCTTTATTTGCCTAGGTCAGTTAGCTGACTCACCTAATCAAACTACTTCAACAATAACAAAAGCTTGACTAATATTCTCACAACTTTGTGAACACTTAATTTATCCATTCACTTAACAATCATCATCCATTTACCTTAAGATCAACGACGTACATCAACATATTTTACAAGTCAACTTTTCAGACTGAGAACACTTTTTTATAATCCATTTAATTATTTATAAAGCAATGAAGGAATCAGTTCACAATTATTAGTTCTGGTTCAATGAATGTAGTCCCTGTCTATTTTTAGAGCATATTTTCCTGTCTCCTTTGGTGGTGATACAAGAGTTTGGTTTAGGAATTCTTGGTATGGATTTCAAGGAATTGTTTATTCTTTAGAATATGAGCTTATGGTTCTAGTCTGGGTGTGTTTCAACAACAGTGCACAGTGAGTAATAAGGTCATGGTGATGATCCAGAAGTGAAATCTGTGTTCCATTGCATGTTGCTTTGTTTACAGTCCAACCTCTCAAAGAAATGCCTGTGAACATATGACAAGAACTTCACTGTGAAGTCATCTCTGAAGGTATTTTAGATTAACATTTGTACTTATTGGCACAGAGTGGAATGTTCAGTGTAATCCAATGCTCTATATTATCACGGCAAATGGGATTTTCCGATTAATTCTGGACACACGCCATCTAGCGGTTGTTACAGATGTAAAGCTGTACCCAGTAAGGATGCAAATATCTTACAGCACAACTTCCTGTAAAGTGTCAATGTTTTTTACAACCTTACAATGAAAAAGAATGAACATCACTTTTTTGTAAAGTGCATGCATTTATTTTGATCATCATATATAAAACTCCAGTCGAACTTGCTATACCTGCATTGGCTTTGGCTTACAAAATATAGTCATTGTATCGTCTGATGTTTGATGATTATAGGTCATACAATGAGGGTGACATACATGTCCTTACAAGGTTAAGGTTGCAATTTCATATCATGGTAGCTAATATGGACACAAATTTACAAAATGTTGCTTATGATTATATTTCTAGTACATAAATAAAAACATAATAACAGTTAAACTTTCTTGATATTAGTAATATTTCAGTAATAATATTAATAATAGTTGTTTTATTTTTATATTTCTTTGCCCACACTGCATTTAAAATTAATATAAGTTAAATAATAATTGCTTTTAATTTGTAATGTTGTTATTCATGGATTTACACTTGAATTACATTTGTGTGTTCGATTTTATCATTGAATCCTTTTTGATTATTGTGGAAATATTATGCCAGTACAAGCATGGACATTTCTTCTCAGAGGTAAGTTGTATTTTACTTCTACAAACATTCTGGGCTACTGAGAAACAAAAATGTAGAAAATATACAGATACAGATATAAAATATACAGTGCACAGAAATGCCTGACAGTATTGTATACTAAAATTGTGTTCTGGTTCCTTATGCAGTAGTCCTATAATGTAAGACGTATCACATATTATTAATGTTTTAGTATCACCACCCAACCACCCCCAAAACCAAAAATATCAGTTGATGTGTCTTACAATGAAGAACTACTGAAGCAGTATCTGTCTCCTGTAAATATACAATCCTGCCAGACATTTCTGCGCATGTAAGGTTTCCATCTCCAATACTGAAGCAAAACGCATACCAAATTCGACTGAAAAAATAAAATACTGCAATGGTTACCATTTGAAAAGAGGTAATTGTCACCAGAATATTATTTTCAAAATAATATTAATTTTTGGACACACGGGATACCACCCCTATTTTCATGACTCACAATATGTCAGCCTATTCTGCACACAGCTTTGAAAAGATGTAATGTTTAGCCATCATGCTATAGAAAATCTGACCTAATTACTCGACTGAGCCACTGACAGAAACAGTCCAAAGTAATGTATTTCATTCCTATAGCCCGAATTTGGTATGCGTTTTGCTATAGCATTGGAGACAGAAACCTTACATGCGCAAAAATGCCCGACAGCGTTGTATATATACTGATATTTCGGTTGGTGATAAACATTACATGTTTTCAATTTAGCTGTGCGCAGAATAGGCCGACATATCGCGAATCAGGAAAACACGGGAGTGGTATCACCCGTGTCCAAAATTAATGAATATTCTAGTGACAATAGCCTCTTTTCAAATGGTAAGCATTGCTGTGTTTTATTTTGGTCAATCGGTCGAATTCAGTATGCGTTTTGCTTCAATATTGGAGACGGAAACCTTAAGTGCGCAGAAATGACCGACGACATTGTAAATATCACCCGATATTTTTGTTCTGGGGGTGATGACACTTAAACAAAAC
This sequence comes from Sinohyriopsis cumingii, assembly GCA_028554795.2. NCBI lineage: Eukaryota > Metazoa > Mollusca > Bivalvia > Unionida > Unionidae > Sinohyriopsis > Sinohyriopsis cumingii. The sequence continues at coordinate 34,524,701 of CM068827.1, forward strand.
CAGCATGTGCTACGTCTTACATTGTAGGACTAATGCTATGTCTTACATTGTAGGACTAATGCTATGTCTTGCATTGTAGGACTGCAGAAATGGCGTAGCGTTGCGAAGAATTACCCGCCCACATGGTGGGTAATAATAAACGCCTGAGGGTCGTACATTTTCAGTACATTAATATGGACGAAATCCTCCTGGTGGTTAATCATTAAAAACGAGTGAATTTTATTTCCAAAGACACCGATCATTGCCCTACAATGTAAGACATAACACGTTTTTGTTTTAGTGCCACCATCATAAATATCAGCGTAGAGGTCTTGCGTGTAGGACTAACACCGATCTATGACACCTACTCACCCTAAAATCGACAACATGCATCAAAACAATTTTTGACAAGCCAATTGTTATATATATATCAGGCTCCAACTTGAAATAAAGCAACAATTTGAAATAACGACTTGTTGCGCTTTTTCTCGAGAAATTGCGTGACCTTTCGAAGCAACACAGTTAGACCGTATGACTGGTTTTGCATCAGTTCCATTGTTTATTTACAATGAAGAATGTTTTCAGTGATAAATATATCAATAACAAGGTGACAAATAAATTCATGATATGGGCCATTTTCAATAATGTATTGTATATGATGGATAATAATAATAATAATAATAATAATAATAGAGACTTTATTTAGAGAAGGTAACTCAATTAGTTACAGAACTAATCGATTAGAGGAGAACTCGACCTGGAAGAACTCATCCCAGGTTTCAGGATAAGTTGCCCCATGGTGGTCGGAGAAGTCGCCCCAAGGATTATATATAGTAATTCTGAGATGTCGCCACATGGTTAAGGCTTTATTTATTGTTGTTTTTCTTCAACTTAATAACTTCTTAAATCTATAAAATTGGCAATTTTTCAACTTTTTCATTTGATCAACTCCGCCTCTGTACTTAACGAAAAATAAGTGTTATCTGTCCCTTTTGCTCTGCTCTTCAGATCATTAGATGCATTTTATTTGGAAAAATAGAAAGGGTGTAAGCATGATGTGATGTCTGCAGTTTTAAAGGGTTTGAACCTAATAACCTAAGTCATCCTGATATGACTTTATGGCATGGACCTCTATAACCCGAAATCGACTGAATTGGTGATGACCGTCAATAAACCAAAGGGTTATATTATCATCTCTCTAACTGAACAATTTAATCGAATTGTTCATTGAGATTTGCTAACCACTGACGAATGATACTCGAACTCGATAACTGACATCATTGACGCCTACCCAGGAAATGCGGTCGCTACAGAGTTCATCATCATGGCTAATGCGCAGAATTCGGACGGTTTCTGAAAGGTCACTTGTACTACGCCCATCATTTAGTTTATTTCTTAGTTTTTGTCAGTGTTCGTAATTTTATTTCTCAATAATAACAAACTATTTCAAGTTGAACGAGATGTTTAAAAAATATTTCACTACTAAATGACCGATGCAAAATAAACAAGATTATTTTATTTTATTATATATAAAAACACCATGATCACGCGTACATATTGGTGGATATTAGTTTCCTTGATATGAATATTTGTAGAGATAGTGTTATCAATAATTTTGTAATTACATTTACATCTAAAAATGAAACGTGCGTACTAGATGCATCATGCTGTGTAAGTAAATTTAATAGTCGGGTGAAAATGATTTAGGCGATCAATACATTTTTTCAGTTCTTCATTTGAATGCTTCCAGATCATAAATATGTCATCTAAAAATCTGAACCAAAAGAAATGGATTAAACTTTTCGTTTTGAAGAAAATTCTTGTCTAATTTACCCATGCAAGGGAAGAGTATGAAGGAGCCATATTAATATCCATTAACGTACCCATTATTTGTATGTAATTCGTATTATTAAATTGAAAATAATTATTTTCCACGATAAGTTTTATTATTTTACAAATATCTTCACTAGATAGTGTGCGATTGTTAGGATTGTTATCAAGAAAATACTTATACGCTTCAATACCATCTGCATGCGTAATGTTGGTATACAGTGATGTAACATTTAATGATACCAGGATTGAAATTATCAGATAGCTCTGGAATAGACTTCAACTTTTTAATGAAAGTAGTTGTATCTTTAATGTATGAAGGAAGTGATTTCATTAAAAGTTGTAAAACACTATCAATAAATTTTGATAGGTTTTCAGTATATGAATTACAACCTGATATAATTGGTCATCCTGGATAATTTAAAGGTAAATTATGGTCAAGATTTTATGAGTTTTGGGTAATTTGTAGAATTGAGGTGTACGTATGTTAAGAGGGAAAGTATCAAATTCCTCATATATGGAATTATTATTTTTTAGCGATCTCATTACTGCATGATGAAATTTTTTATTTAATTTCTAATTGACGTTCAACTTGTTTAGCACAATCTTCTTGATTCATAATAATAACAGTGTTTGACTTATCATCCTTTTTAATCACTATACTAACGTCATTCATAAGACGATATAAAGACTTAATTTCGGCCTTAGAAATATTAATATGATATTGCTTTTTATGATTACCAGTTAATATCATTTTTGTGATCGCGTATATATAAAAATCTAAATATGAATCACGTTAAAGATGATTTAATTCTGTTATGAAAAGGTTATTTGGGTGACAAGTTTTGGTGTGACTTCTCCAACAAATTGGCGCGACTTCTTCAACCACGCTGGGGCGACTTCTCCAGATACGTTGGGGCGAGTTCTCCCAAGACGAGTTCTCCGCATACCGAACTAATCTACCTTGAGGCCTTCTATCTGTTACGAATAATATATACAGTATATACAACATGATGTGAAGAATCTGGCTTGACACTAAATAATTAAGTGATTTTATTTTTAAAAAATCAAAGTATCAAGCCTGGAACTGATGTACAGGCATCTGTGAACAATTTATGGATATTATTTTTTTTCAAATTATTTGCCATTGACTCTATTGGTTTGACTTCGCTTGCGAAGATTTAGGAAAGGGGATGTCCACGTCTATTCCATACAGGCTGGTGGCTGAAGAGCCCAATACATGACAGACACGTCCGTCCACAGATGATGCAGGGAAATGTCTGGCTTGTGGTGGGTGCTGTCAGTGGTTCCCAGTTTTTGTCTTCGCCATCGTTTTTCCTCTAAGCTTGTCCATCTGTATTGTTCAGAAGTGGCAGTGGCCCAGTGAACTGTACATCGCCAGCTTTCACGGTCAGCAGCTTAATTGTGATGCCTATTGGAGGTGATCAATGCCACAGGTGGTGAGGGTCTTTTTCAAGGAGTCTTTATATCTCTTTCGAGGTACCCCTCTATCACGGAAGCCAGTGGACAGCTCACCATACAGTGCAGTCTTTGGCAGGCGATGATTCTCCATCCTGGACACGTAAGCCCTGCCCAGCGTATCTGTATTTTTATGAGCGTGGCCTCAACGCTGGTGATCCCTGCTTGTTTGATGACTTTATTGTTGGTGATGAAGTCACTCCAGTGGATGTTGAGGATGGTGCGGAGTTAGCGCTGATGGAAGCGTTCAAGGAGGCGAAGGTGGTGGCTGTAGGTAACCCAAGATTTGGCTCCATACAGGAGGGTGGTCAGTATGACAGCTCTGTAGACGCTGATCGTTGTATCTGTCTTGAGACTGGCATTGTACCAAACCCGTTTATAGAGTCTGCCGAAGGTGCTGTTTGCCTTGGCCAGTCTGTTGTCTATTTCCTTGTCGATTTTGGCATCAGAGGATATCAGACAGCCCAGGTAGGTGATCTTGTGGACTACATTCAGCTTTGTATGGTCAATGAAGATGCTTGTGACCGGTACTCTTCCTTGGGAGCAGGCTGGTGAGATACCTCAGTTTTCTTTCTGTTTCTTTTGGGGTATAGGGGGCTCTGGATAGAGGTAGTACTTTTGTTGTCTGGCAGCTGAATTCTCTAAGTGGCCATTGACTTTACATGTTAGAAAATGCAAAGGGATCACTTACACGAATCTTTTGGAACCATTACTTCCAAAACATTTTCTTTTGTATTAGTATAAATATGATCTAAGTATTTTAGAGGTAGATGTTACTCTGATGGGTTCGTTAGTAGTGAATGGGGCCACCCTAGGGACAATGGGACTTAGCATTAAAAACACCCCTGGACCACTCTAGGGACAATGGAAATTTAACATGGAGAAAAACGCTCGGCCACTCTAGGGACAATGGGAATTTAACATAGAGTTTGGGCTTGTCTAGGGACAAGGGGAATTGAACATGGGAATAGAGTTTGGGTTTGTCTAGGGACAAGGGGAATTGAATATGGGATTTTTTTTTTTTAAAAAAAAGTTTTTTTAAATTTAAATTTAAATTTAAAAAAGGGTAGGCAATGGAAAGGCTATCTCTTTTCGAGAAATATGGCTGGCCCTGAAAAGGGCCTTTGGGTTTTCTTCTTCTTCTGCTTCTAATTTCTTCTTTTTCTCCACCAACTTCTTATTTTATCTCCAACACTCTTTCTCTTCTTTTCTTTCTTTTTTTCTCCTCCTCTTCTTTCTTCTTCTCTTCCTCCTCTTCTTTCTTCCTCTTTTCATTTTCTTCTTCTTTTTCAATTTTTTCATTCCATGCTCTCATCCTTATCCTTTCCTCTTCATCCTCCTTCTCCTCCTTTATCTCTTTCATTACACCACTTATCTTGTCCTTTACCTTTCTCAAGTTATTAATTTCCATCTTTACACGATGGGGACTATAGGAATAGTGGTCTTCAACGAGTCTTATTAACATCTGCTCCATCATTCCTAAATTGTCTAAAACGTCTTGCAATGTTTGCATCTTGTCCATTTGGTTCGAAGCCATCTTCTTTGTAGAATGGTTTGAACGACGAATACTGTGGGTTCTTATAGTGAAAGCGCGGACGTGATGGAAAACATCCCCTTAAAACATAAAATTGATCTTACCTAGATCATGACCAAAGAAACAGCAACGCGCGGACGAGAAGGAAAACATCCCCTTACTTTTCTCATTTCATATAATAAAACCCAAACTATACTCTCCACATACGCTAAGAAACAATAAACAAAATCCATAATCTACTATCCACACAATCGTACGTGAGCGGTTACAAAACCCAAACTATACTCTCCACATACGCTAAGAAACAATAAACAAAATCCATAATCTACTATCCACACAATCGTACGTGAGCAGTTACAAACACAAACACACAAACACATACCCTCGCACTATGAAAAAAGAGTTAGTGTTTATAATCACACTACTCTACCTACACACACACACACACACACACACACACACACACACACATTGGCAAATCGATAGTTATTTCTTTTCTAGAGTATTGGGTAGCCCTTAAAAGGGCTGTTTTTTTTTTTGAACTCCAGATGCACCTATCTAATGGTTGCACCTTCCTGGCCTGGCGCCACACACGCATCTTCTGCCCCAGTCTCCTTTCACCTTTCTTCTGGGGAGCGCAGAGGGAGGATGATTCGCTTCAACACCCCAATCCTCTGTCTCGGGAATATTGTACGACATCCTCTCTTCTAGTTTCTTTTCCTCCTCTTCCCTCTGTCTTCTCTCCTCCTCTTCGTTCTTCATTCTTTCCTCTTCTGCTATAGCCTCCGCGGCCAGTTCATTTAACAGGCGCCTGACATATTCCAGATGTATCTGGAGTTCAAGAAGTTTGCTTATTCTGCTATTCATTCTTGTGTTGATCAATCAACAAGGGTAGCTAGACTTGTTGTTGTTGTTGCGTTGAATTAAAGTGGTGTTCGCTCGCCATGAGCATGTACCACTGGTTTGTTTGCACACAGTGCAATTTTTGATTACTCCTGAGGGGAGGAATAGTGCCACACCCCTCAGGCATTTATGTACTCATGGAGTACTTTTTGATTGGGCCGTTAGTCTTGTGGGCAGTAGTGATGTGCCCGACAAAACTAAATGTAAGGCCAAGTCATGAGTAGGAATAGTGCAAACCCACACTCATGTATTTCAGCTGCATTGAAACGCCCCAGGTGTCAACCAAGCAGTATGTAATGCCAGCTGCCATTGGTCGGCAGCTATGACGTCACATTAGGACACCTGGTCTTGTGGCAAGTGGAAATAGTTCCACATCTTGCCACGTGGGGTACGATGTCCGAGCGTGGTAAAGGAGGAAAAAGTGCTCGGCAGCTAGCCCTAGATGTTGTACTCCCGAAACGCCAGCCCGTACTTATTTCAAATAGAGTCCAGTTGTACTAATGGACAATGATAAAACCAATAATGTGTAAGCCACCTGTGCAATTAGTTCAAATCCTATTAGTCTGTTGAATTTCCTATCCCTAAACGTTCTATCTAATCTAGTACAGTAGTGTACATAAAAGAACTCCCTATTGTGCCTTATTTAAAGTAATGTGTCTATGCGACATTTTAGAGTTTTGTCACTGGTAGGTTTTCGATAGTTATGAATTTGAGCGGTGGTCCAATGGTTCCAATTTGTAGGTATTTTGGTAAATTCAAAGAGGGAAACCAAGCCAATTTAGGTTTCCCTATTAGTTAAAGAGGCAATTAGATAGCCCTTAAAAGGACTGTTTTGGTGGTGCGTCCCGGTATGTTACTCTACTCATATCGACGAATCTTGATGGTGGTGTATATCGTCTCCGGGGACGGTCTACCGGTGGGCCTGGTTCCGTTATGTCTTTCAGAATCCAGTCGTGCATTCTAACTTGGTATGCTATTACTGGTGCTGCTTCCAACCCGTGGTGATGGCCCACTATGGTGGCTATCATTACTGCTAGGTTGAGTGGGCATTCCTGGAGTATTTCACCTCTCTTTTTGAAAGCCGTCAGCGATTTTTTTGCTTTTTTCTTACTCGGCTTGTTGGCAATGGCGATGGAGGGATCTTCTTCTACCCATTTGTGTAGTATCAGGGTATTGAGTTCGTCCATGAAGTGCAAGGCTTCTTCGTTGTTGTGCCAGATGTTAGAAATTCCATAGTCTTGAGAGTATCTCCAGGCGATATGTCTGTTTGCCTCATACAGACTTCGAGGGCCCACCCTAGGGTCTGCTGGATTTGCTGGTTTAGGTGGAGATGTGATTAGATTTACAGACTCCTCTTCTTCCGCTAGTTTTGGTGAAATGTCCGGTGATATGGCCGGTGATGGTGGTGGTGGCGGCGATGGAGTTATTTTTAGCCTCTTCTTTTTCTTCGCAGTTTGGAGAATTGGTGTTTCAGTCGTATCCCTGATGCTCTTCAGCATCGGTGAAATTTGTGGTGGTGGTGGTGGTGATGGTAATTTCACGACTGTTTCCAACTCTTGCGGTTTTGAAGTTGTAATTGTAGTTGAGGCTTCCCAGTTGTTCGCCGCCCTTTGGGTTGGTAGAAAATCGCATGTTTGAGTAGAGATGGTGGTGGTGGTGGTCATAATTGACCTTGCAGTTTGTTCCGAGTCCCGGGCCCTATTAATGTTTACCGGAGGTTGAACATTCAGGACTGTCGGCTGCTGTCTTGTAGTAGTAGTACTCGTCGTTGTAGTGGGACGGCTAGCATACTGGGTCTGCAAATTTTGCTCCCTCTGTATTTGCTGCTGTTTCTTCCCTCTATTGGGTCGGTACCTGGGCCTAATTCTTTTCTCTTGTAGTTCTTTGTCTTCCCAAATCAATAAGAGTGTCGTTCTCTTATGTTGAGCTCGTAAGCTCCAGCCGGAGGCTATCTTTAGACCAAGTCCATGGATTGCGCTCAACGCCTGCTGTGGGATTATGTTTTCCGTCGCTAGCTCCATTATTCAGTTCAGAGTTGCTTCTACTGTGTTCGCTGCAGACTATGGGTAGCTAGACTGCCCAGCGAGTTTCAATTTATAGTGAAAGCGCGGACGTGAAGGAAAACATCCCCTAAAAACATAAAATTGATCTTACCTAGATCATGACCAAAAAACAACAACGCGCGGACCTAAAAGAAACACTCACTCGCTTTTTATGCTACCCATCACCATTTTAAAAATTTTTATAAATCACTTCAATAGACTATCCACATACGCAAAGCAATCCAATCTAACCCCAAATTTACACCTCAAACACCAAATAAAGACATCATTTTAATCTACTATCCATACCAACTTACTTAACCACTTACAAACACATACCCTCACATTTTTTTAAAAAAGAGTTAGTGTTTATTTTCACACTACTCTACCTACACACATTGGCAAATGGATTGTTATTTCTTTTCTAGAGTACTCGGTAGCCCTGAAAAGGGCTGTTTTTTTTTTGTTTGCTGTGGCATTCTTTTTTAGTTTCTAAGAATGCGATGTCCTCTGAGGATAGACTTTCTGGCGATAGGTTTCCTTCTTCGAAAAGAGAAGAAGAACTCTTTGGTGTCGATACGACAATCGACAAAGCCTCTGTCAGCTTCAGGTTGCTGCTGCTGTTGTTGTTGTTGCTGCTGTTGCTGCTGTCTCTGAAGTCTGTACTTCTCTGTCCATTCTTCTTTTTCCCTGTTCATTTCTTCTCTGAAGAGCTCTTCTATCAGGTCTTCAGTGATTTTTAACATTCTCACATTCTCTATTTCTTCTGGCTTCGGTATCAGACTGTGTCTGACCCTATGCAAATTCACGTAGGCTTCGTTGAGCTTAGCTAGTTTGGAGCACATCGTCGTAGGAGGATGAGTCGACAATGGATGGTTAGACTGGAAACAACCCCGGTTCTTAAAGTCAAAGCGCGGACGTGAAGGAAAACATCCCCACACGGTTTTTGAGTCGCAACGTTTAGTGAGTGTCATGAGAGGGATAGTAAGAAATGAAAGAGCATCAATCCAACATTCTTATAGCTAAACAAAAGACAAAGGCATCTTTTTCAAAACACAACATTTTTTATTCAAAAATCACTTAACACTAAACAACAACTCTAGCATTTTTAACAATAATCCAACACTATAACATCAAACAATTTTTTCAAAACACAACATTTTTTATTCAAAAATCACTTAACACTAAACAACAACAACTCTAACATTTTTTAACAATAATCCAACACTAAAAGTTTCTCCACTAGGTAAAGAGGGATAACAGTCTTCCATGGTTTCTGGTAATCTAGGATGACTTCTCTCAAACTGTTGATTTCTATGGTATTATCGAATTCTGCATACAGGATGACATTCACCGTTTCATCAGGGTCTCGGTCTTTAAACTGAATTTCCACACGAATCTGGCCGGATTTTATAGGGTGGAAATGTCCCTCGTCGCTGCCTTGGTCTAGAGTGAAATCGAAAGCCCACAAAGCGTAGCCTCCTGCATAATCCTCGTACGTAATACCGTGACTGGTATTGGTTCCTAACTGTCCGGTGGCTTCGTACAGGGACAAGTACGATCTGAAGTAATTCTTCTTGGTAAAGTCAGGTTCGAAAGGTCGGGTACACAAGGTCTTGCCATCGCGACTGACTTCGATTTTAGACACGCCAAAGTGTTGAAAGTAGAAAGAATTTTTTTCGGCAGCTCCGTTGAAGGCTGTATTTTCGACGATACCAACGATCAAACGTTTGGGTAACTGTCCTTGGAACAGATGATCTTCGATCATGGATCGCTGTCCCTTGGGAATGGTGAAGGTTTTCACTTCCACGCGTCGTATGGGATACTTGGCAGTCGTTCTGCTCAACGTCTGACTGATGTCGTTTCCCACTTTAGGTAACACTTCCACACGGCGTACGTAGAGTCTGGCTTCTAGGATTTTGGTTTTGTAACCGTCACTATCAGCCATCAAATGGAAAGCGGCACTGCTACGATTCAGTCTCAGGCGGACATCCACCCCGTTCAGCAAATACTTTTCTTGCAACCACATGTCCAAATGCAAACGATCCATCAGTTCTAAACTTGTGTCGGCTCCCGTGATTCTCTTTCTTCGTTCTAGAAATCCATCATTGTTGTCTTTCTTTTCATCAGTTTCCAATATTTCAAACTTGGTAGGTTCGTCAGCTTCCCATACCACACAGGCATTGAGATGAGTGTTCTTGGCATCTATTCCGTACGTCAAGAGATTTTCCAGGTAGGCACGATAAGGGTAAGTATCCATGCTGCTACTGACCAGTTTGTTATTCAAGTACAAGTCCACTCCACTGAACAAGGAATGCATGAAATTGTTGACGGGAGCTACTGCTTCATCGTCTATAGCACCTCCAGTCTTATCTAGAATTTTGACTTTCAGGTACAAGTAACTGCTATTCAGATCGATGTAATCTTCGGGCTGTCCTTTGATTTCAAACTCGATGGGAGCGGAATCGGTCAGTGAGGAGACGGGGTGAAATTCCACCCACTGGGATTCTTGCATCGTCATCATGGTGGGGGGCATGGCAAACAGATCCAGTTCCGTCTTGGAACAAGCGCAAGATTCTCGGTGCATCATTTTTTTGTCTCTTTTCTCAATAATCGAAAACGTCTAAGTCTCGAACGGTTCTTCTTTTCTTGGCCTTTCTCGCTTGAAGTCTGGTGAAAGGGTGTTTTCTTCGTCGTCTCTTTCTGCCTTGTCCTTGCTGAATGCCTGACTCGGTAGCGTGCAGGGCATTTATAGGCGTTTCTCGTTGGCCTAAAATGTCTTTGCCCGTTTGCAGCAAGACATTTTTGCCTGCCCTCATGAAGGCTTCTTTAGGGTTTTGTTTGTCGATGATGACATTTTGGAGAAATTCTTTGCCTTGCGTCAGTGCCGCATCTTTCAAGGCGTGCAATCCGCGTGTCACCATCGGTTTCAACACCGGGGCCACCGAACGAAAGGCCGATTTTAACATATCTCCTAAGCCGTGTCCGCGCTGTCGAGCAACCCCTCGGTACACTGGATACATGACTTAAGAGTCGTGAGAGAACCGTTTTCGAAAATGGAGTTTCACCGTGACTTTTCCTTTGGTGAATGAAATATTTTGTCCCAAATCTCCTTTTATAACAATGTTGACCGTGCCCAAATACGACTTGCTGACCGGCAAATAGTGAGGATGGACAAATTCGCGGTGGACGTGGTAAGTGTTTCCACCTTCCTCGTCAGCGTTCGTGGCAGAATCTACTTTGAAAGGAATGACACACAGTAACGGTACGGAGGTGTGTCCCACCACGTTGTACTGCACCACATCGGAATACACGAACATCAAATTCAGTCCTTGGTTCAGTTCTACCGGGGCACGAAATAACTTGCTAAAAGACTCGTTGTCGTAAACGATGGGTAATTCGTTTTTCTTCATCATGGTCTTTCTCATGTTCATGTCTCCGCCCAACATGTCAAACAATTCAGGACAAAATAAAATGGACAGGATTTTACTTCGTTCAAATTTCATCAAGAAGCGACGAGCTGCTTTGTGGTACTCCATGGTGACATTTTTGTTGACATGCTCCAAAGCTTTCAGAAACACGACATTAAACCTGGAGGTTATGGTGCTGACCAAATGTTGACCACTAAAATAATAGCCTGGGGGAATGAACAAGTGATAGGTGGTGTACTTTTGTGTACGGGTTTTCTTGTCATATTTGACATTGCTATCCATCCACTGTTGCATTTGCTCGTCATGAACTTCCACATCAAAAAAATTTTGATTGGGAAGGACATTGAGGACTTGGGTCGGGTGAATCATTTCTACTAACGCCACTTCCCAATGGGCTTCGTGATCTAACTGGATGGCCTGAGGTAATTTGGCCGTGTAACAGTACAACGTGTTCTTGGGAAACACCTCCATGGAACTGTCACTGGGTAAAGTTAAGTAAAATTGGTTTTGGTGACTCATAATTCCAGAGTTCTGTGGCTGTCCGAGGGGTTACTGGACGTCAGAGGCGTGTCTCCGTCTAAAATGGGGTTCTGGTTGTGATTGAAGTGGTGACTGGCACTGGCACTGGACACAAGGTTCCCGGGGTTCCCGTTCGAGGTGAATTTCAGAGAGGGATTAGGAAGCAGGTAACCGATGCAACTGCTCAATAAAATGGTCCACAATTGTTTGTCTCCTTGTTGCAAACTCAGATTGGCGATGGCTGCCCCGATGACACAATACACCACGAAGATTTGGCAGAAAAAGACGATTTGCGTTTTAGGCACACGTTCTCCACACCACACCCACAAGGGTTGTTTTTGTAAATCTTGCACAGAAGAACTAGGTGAAGGAGGAGTGGTCGACGTAGCTGCGTCTGCTGTGTGAAAGGGCATGATGGTCACTTCTTTTTATAGTCGATGACTTGCGAAGCGTCGATCCAAGAATCAAAACTGGGTGGATATCCTTTCCAACGTACTTTGACTTCTTTGACGCGTCGTTTGCCCACTTTACGGGTTCTGCGTTCGAGAATGCTTTCAATGTCATACACGTCGTCTTCTTTTTTGGTCACACGTTGTAACTCGGGCAAATAAAACGTTCCTTTGAGCACTTCTCCGTTCATGTCTTCCAATTTATAGACGGCAGGATGACGGCCATGCACTCGTCCAGTGACGCGAAACAATTCGGTCGTCCAGTTAGGTAAGTAACCTTTGTCGAAAGTGCGTTTGGTTTTGCCAATGCGCACCCAATCTCCTACGGCCAAGTCTCCACTTTTCTCGGGGACAGCCCTCGTCGGGGACGTACCAAACAGACGCTCAAACACCAACACTTCGTTGTCGGGAGTCACGTCTTGCGGGGCACGTCCGATGCTTCGATGGTAAGATTGGTTGTACGCTTGCACCAGGTGTGGTAAGATGTCGATGTACTTCAGAGTGTGGTGATGCGTAAAATATTTCCACATGCGTTCTTTCAAAGTGCGTTGAAAACGTTCCACGATGCTGGCTTTGGTTTCGGGATTCTCGGTGGTAAAAAAATGAATGTCACGTTTCTTTAAATCTTTTTGGAAAGCTTGGTTCAGAAATTCGGTGCCTTTGTCCGTTTGCCATCGAAGAGGGCGACGACCGCTTTGTTTCAACACCCGTTGCAGGGCTCGCACTAACTCGCTGCTGGATTTGGAAGTCAAGGGTACGACCCAGGCAAATTTGGAAAAGACGTCGATGACACAAAACAAATATTTGTAACCACGATTGTAGCTGGCCAAATGAGAGACATCGGCTAAATCGGCTTGCCATTGATGATCGATGCCTTCCACTCGGGTGCGACTTCTGGCAAACTTGCGTCGAATGGGTTTGTGTAAAGTGTAGGTAGCTTGTTCTTGTAACCATCGTTGCACTTGAGGTAAACGGAGACTTTTCAGTCACGTTTTGGCAGCACGATACAATTTTTGAACTCCTGCGTAACCTGCAGGATGGGAGGGATCGTAGTAAATGCTGGCTAAGACTTTTTCCATTTTTATTTTTTGTGTTAATAAGACACCCACTCTTGGAGGATGCTACTCTTTTTCTCTTGGGGTACTTTCTTGGATTGCAATGCTTTGCGTGTGCGGCCGGCAATAGGTGTTGAAGAGGTGGAGGATCTCTGAGCGGGGGATATCGGTTCTTGTTTCACTTCTGTCTTCACTTCTGTCTTCACTTTCTTTTTCTCTTGTGATGAAGAAGGGGTGGCCATCATCTTTTTAATCCATCCAATTCTGGAGGTAGGTGGTGTTGTTAACTTGCATACTTTTTCTGGTGGAGTTTGAAACCCTTCCTCTTCTTCTTCTCCTTTTTCTGTCTTGGTCACGGGTAGTGGTGGTACTGGTACTGGTACTGGTACTGGTACTGGTGATGGTGCTGGACTTTTCATCAAGGTCTTAAAATCTTTCAAAGTGGGTAGAGCTGTTTCGTCTAAAGCTTTCTGGTGAAAGAGTTGCAGTCGTTGCAAGAGTTGACCGTACTTTTGCGATTTTTCTGTTTCGGACAAATCTTGGCGATCCATCAAGGACTGCAATTCGTGTTGTAACTGGGACATCTCGCTCAAATTGGGATTGGGAGGTAAATGCGGGGTGCGTTGTTCTTGCCACCGATGGTATTCCATCCATCGTTTGTAAGGCACAAAAGCTAGTTTTCGTCCTTCCATGGGGTTGTCAGGGGTCGATTCTGAGATCTTGGGACTTCCGAGGGCCTTTTTATCTTGCTCCCACCAGTCCTCCCAACATGGTTCCCAAGACTCCTTTCAGTATGGGACCTAACAAGAGAGGCAAAATGCCTCCACGTTGGACCAACATCTTCTTTTTTTTGACGAATGGGAATTTTCTTTCGAACCATTTGGCGAAGAACGTGACGATGCTTGCTTAAGCATTGTTTCTGGTGTTTGGATAAAGGGATCGTGCCTTTCAAAACGTTCAAACAACATTCGCACACGGTATCGATGACCTCTTTGGAGGCTGTTTGAATGAGTTTTTTTCGTAGGGGTGGAGAAGCTTTGGACAGGACAGATAACATGTCCCCATGTTTGGCTGAACGTGGTGGCAGTCCTTTCCTTTTCTTTCCTTGGGGTTTTCTGGAGGGTGACATCTTTGAGTCTTCAGGAGCACCAAAAAAACACTCATACCCTACTTGGTCACAGGCCTTTTTATACTGGAACGCGTCGCCACTGATTGTCTTTACGTCGTATCAGTTTGCGGACAGGCATGACACGTCGTGCAGGGGTACGCAACGGACTAAATCGAGCCAGTTCTTGCTTGGGCAAATCCAGTAAACTTTGTAACATGCCCGATCTTTCATGGACTTTGATTTTGGGAGAAGGTACTTTGTGAGCAGCAGCCACTGCCACTAAATTGGAGGGTCCTGCCACTGGGGAAGTTCTTTTGGGGGTCATTAACGGAGAAGTTCTTGATGTGATCAACGTCTCCAAGTACTCTTCAGTTCCTGGTGTCATCAACGGAGAAGTGGATAAACGTGAGGATGCCGGAGACGCAGTCACTGCCGTGGCAGATCGTGGTTTGCGAGTGTAAGGTTGCGTCCTGGCCGAAGTGCCTCTCTTGCGACTAGTTTTCTGTGGACTTTTCTTTTTCTGGGGACTTTTTTTCTGTTTCTTTTTCTAGGGGCTTCTTTTCTTTTTCCGGGGTGGTGGTGTCTGGTCAGAGGAGGGTCCTGCCACTGGAGAAGTTCTCCTTGGGGACCTGGTCTTTTTCTTCTTGGGGCTTCGTTGGACTTTTGTCTTGGGTATAACTTTGGGGGCATTAGGATCCCATCTTAAGAGTGAGCGAATGATGACCCCTCCTAGAGTACCGCTCCCTCCAGGTTTCAAAATGATTTGTTTTTTGGTTTGAGTGTCGATGCGGGGATCGGCCAGTTGGACCAAAGCGACTTTGTTTCGATCGAAAAAGCGTTTGGTTTGATGAGGAATCTGAATGATTCCTTGGAGTAATTGACGTGCCGTCACCGTGAACCATCGTAAGACTTCTTTGAGACTAGCTTCTAAGACACGAGCTCGTGTTTGTGGATCTTTTTCTCGACTGATGCCATACAAGGCACGAATCAATTTGACGGGAAGATGCGACTGAAGGGACGTCATGTTCACACTGTGTGAGACAGACGAAAAAGGGTCTGAGGTTTTTATAGATTTTTTTATGGGGAGTGAAATGAAGTCGAGGACGGAGACGTGTACAGGACAGGCCCTCCGTCTTGGCACCAGTGGTGAAACAAATGGGTACGAAATCGCAAATCCTCGGGAGTCGTAGGTTTCAAATCGACGAGTAAATAGGCGTGTGGCGTTTGAGTGGCATCGTCGTACGCCTGAGTCAGCCAAGGCGTTCCTAACTGTTTGGCTAAGACTTGCACTTGCGATTTATCTCGAGGGCTTTTAAACAAGACTACGTAATGCGCATTGAGACTGATGGTGCGATGGGCTTTACTTTGTTGAAACAAATTTTGGGTGATGTAAACGACACTGGCATTACGGTGATGCCCTTTGCGCGTGAACCACAGTTTAATTTCTTCTTCGTCTTCTCCTAACATGTCGTCGAAAATGACCAAATGGGTTTGACGGGAGTCAGAGACGATGCCGTCGTCTTCTTTAGGAATGCCTTCCACAAACACGATGGAATCGCCTTGACTTTCTCGCAAGAGGTTGTACGCCGATTGCCACTCTTTGTAACACCACCCGATCCGTTGAGGTGGCCGATCGATCAAATGATGTTTATGTTCGATCAAACGTTTGACGAATTCGGTTTTGCCTGAACCGCTAGGTCCAGCAATGAGCATGTTAAAGGGATGGCGAAGATACAAAGCCTCCCAACTGGCACGATCTAAGTGTTCGTCGATGACTTTGACAGTAGAGGAAGAGGGAGCAGAGACAGCAGAGGTAGCCATGGTGTGAGAAATGTCACTTGTGATACGAAAAACAAACAAGACAAGAGTTTATATACTTTTTCAGAACACGTTTATTGAATGTTTTTTTTCAAACATGAATACGAAAGACAAAAATACATAAAAGCCAAAGGCTTAAGTACAAGAATAAAAGGCACATGATAACCATGAACGTAGAATAAAAACAAGTGTCTGTACAACAACCACATGTTTTGGGTAAAGTTCTAACCAGTTCTATAGTAGGGGGTAAGGTCACACAAGTGTCCTCCCGAAAGGGTCTTTCAGGCCTGTCCACGACAGTCCTGTCCTGGGTGACGGGTTCTTCTGGCACCGTCACTAACACGGGTTGAAAAGTAACTTTTTCCTTGAATAACTCTCGTGCATACTGGGCTACCTCTTGTGTCCAAGCCTCAAAACCCTGGTCTCGTGATGTCCAACATTTGACTCCTAACCAATCTGGTTTCTTCTTCGTCAACGACATGGTAAGTTACTTCAATGAACAATGAACTATCGATCTTGCCTAGGGTTCCTTTTTATATACAGACCAATACCGACGTGACCGTACGGCATCGTAAAGTGATTGGGATGTCGCACTCGCTTCTGGTATACAATTTGATAGACTTTTCCCAAGGGTCGACTGACGATGTGGTGAGTGGGTAAACGTACAATCTTGTTCGGTTGATAGGTGGTCACTTTAAAGTTTCAATCCTCTCCCGATTGCAAGGATTCTTTCAATACCCCAAAGTTGACCACTCGACTGGTACGATAATTCAGAGTCAGTCCTTTCACTTTGCACGTCGTGTGCACTTCTCCTTGTTTGTCCCGGTATTCGTAGCCGTAATTTTTGGGACCGCCACTGACGAAACTTAGAATCTTGTCGTCGGGATGCTCGTCTGTCCAGGCTCCTAAACGGTCTCCTTCGATGTCAGGGTGCTGTTGACTCGGGTGATGGATGTAAATGCAACTGTCCGTGTCAAAGTACAGGACGCGTTCTTCTAACAGTTCTAAAGCTTCGTACAATTTTAAGCGAGCATGAGCTGTCACGTAAGCCGCAATGATGACATTTCCAAAAGGGTCGTCTTGTACAAAGTCCAGATCTTCTTCGTAATTGACCAAGATCAAATCCTCTCGAACGACGTCCACGTGTTTCATGTATTTGGTTTTGTCGTGAATCATCTGGAAGTAGCGGGAAGGTTCTGTCAAATATTCCGTTTTGGGTAAACACGGTCGTTGTGCCATTTTACCCCACAAGCAATTTAACATCACTTTGGCAAACGATCGCCTGCCTTCGTTTTTTTCGATGTGGTCTAAAGAGATGCCTTCTTGTTCGTAGTATTTCTCTTTGAATTTTATTTGGTCTTCGGGAGTGTGACACCAGGAAGGATAGCCGCTGGCTTCTTGTTTCAGTTTCACAAAGGCATCCACGTAGTCGGCGAAAATGCCTTTCTGAGTAGGGTCACCCTTGTGGTATTGTTGTGTCTTGGGAAAGTGGCAAATTTCGTACACTTCTAACAGTTGGTATCCCATGTCCAGAGCTTTGAACAATTCTACGCTGACCCAGGTTCCCGTCAAGGCACGTTCTTCCTGGGTGTGCTGACAAGGTTGGTCTTGGTTGCACGTTTCGGCACAAGTACGGCACAATGGAAACATCAGTTTGCCTTGACAATGGTGAGGTAAGACGGGATGGTATAGGTTCGTGGGAGGCAAAACTTTACACTTGATCAAGCCTTCGTATTGTCGAATGTTGACCAGGTCGATGTGTTCCGTTAACAATTGCGGGTGCCCTACAGGAAAGCGACAATATTTGCACACGTAGGGATACAGCGAACACACGTCCAAGTATTTGATTTCTTCTCCTTTCTCTTCGTCGGCTTGGTACATCAAACAGGTGGCATTGGTCCTTCCTCCGTACATACTATCTCTCGGGTTCAGCGGGTCCATGATCTGGTAACTTTCCACGAGGCGTTTAAACTCGGGATCGGTTTTCATACGGTGATCGTACTCATGTTCCCACATTTCCACCACTTGGTATCCTTCCTGTTCTAACTTTAGGCGCCGCTGACAAGTGTCCTGGTACAAGTCTTCCATGGTTCGTTGCAAAAACTGATTTTTAGTGCCACGGTCAGGGTAACAGACGGGACATCCGTGAAATAAGCAACCGTTAAACTCGTACACGATCTTGGGGTTTTCTAAGTCCCAGCCATCGACCGAATACGTTCCGATGGTCTTTTCGCCCCCTCCGTTGCGGGCATGCTGAATCCACTTGTCTTCCTTGTCGCACAAGTAATGTAACCAACGTAGGGCTTTGACCGAGTATTGACGTTTGACAAAGTGGGTCGTTTGAGGACTGATGACAGCCACAGTGTTTTCAGGCATGAATCGTTGTCGATACACTAAGGAACACGCTTTGGCAATGGTGCAAGCTTCTTTCAAAGGATCGACCCCTCCGTGTTCCATGAACAGTTCTCGAAATTTTCCACAGCAACGTCGTAAAATGTCCACGTCGGAACGACAATACTTTAGCATTTCTTCCTGAAAGTCGAAAGGGTCCGAAGCGTGAGCTTGGTACCAAGCGTAGAAAGCTTCTCGTTGTTCGGTACGCATGTTGTCGGGGTCGTAATAGTGAGCCTCAGGTAAATGGGGTAGAACGGCATGTTGATTGGCTTCCGTATTGAAAAAGTGAGGAAAGTACCCTTTAGCCATTTCTGTCATTCCAAACGTTTTAGGCATTCGACTCAAAGGCATGGCCAAGTAACTCATCGAATCTTTAAACTGCACTTGTCCCACTTGCATGAAAATGATTTTGGCTCCGTTCAAAGTCACTTTAGGACGCTCGGTGCCTTGTTCCGTATAGTATCTGAGAAGAAACTGTCCATCGTATCCGGAGAAATTGTGAGCCATCACTGTGGCATGACGATGACAATCTCCGTAACGTTCGATGTCCTCTTGGCTCCACGTCTTGTCGATGGGATCTAAGACCCATTGGGCAAAATCGGCTAACGTGTTCGGTCCTCGAAAGATTTTTTCACGCCCTCCAGGAATCTTGCTGCAGTGAGGGCAATGACTGAAGATAGGTTCTTGAATGCACTTCTCGCACGCTCGATGAGCCACGCAGAAATTAGGAATGTGAATGCCGGTTTCTTGCATGCATTCGAAATCGAAAAAGATGAAATTGCTTTTCTTCTTGTGACCGTCCTCTTTCTCTGGTGGGGGTTGGTATTTTTGCACGTAGCATTGGTGTTCCAAGTCCACGATGTGGTGACAAATGTGACATTTTTTCTTTCCTCGACATACGTGTGCCTTGGTACTGTTGGTACGTATGCCTTGTCTACACGTAGGGCACAATCTCAGGAGTTGACAAGCACATTTCTTCTGTGAACCTTGTGTTTTCAAATGTTGTTGGTAACAGGTAGGGCTGACAAACGTGCGCAGACAAGTCGAACAAGGCACTGGTTCTTCGCTCAGACAGGGTGGAGAGGCCAAACATCCTGGGCATTTCCATCCACAATGCTTGTGTTGCTCTCGATTATTATAACCATAGTCACATTTCTCACAGTAATATCTGTATCCCAGGAATCCGGTGATAGTGGTAATGGTATCGAAATGGTCATCGTGATGATAAACATGAATGTATTTTCCGTCCTTAAAGTCTTGGCCTCGAAACAACAGAGGTCCGCGCATTTCTTGAGGGTGCACTTTCAAGGTGTAGCGTGGAGCTAGGGCATCTTGCAATTTTTGCATCTCAGGAATGCGACAGGGTGTGTCTTTGGACAGGCCGGCTTGTTGCAACAGGAGTTCTGCTTCGTTTCGTTGTTTGGTTCGGTTCGATTTTCGAATGTTCTCCCAGGTTCTTTTCCATTCTACCGTGTCGTTCTTGTTGGCATAGGTTCGTCCCACCACGATGGCACGGGCTAAGCACATCTGGTCTTGAGGGTTGTTAATTCGGACGAGACTTGTTTTGGTGTTGCGAAGGTCGTCCACCAATAACATCTTTTTGCGTCCAGTCCCTTGAGGAAGAGAGACGTGAGCCATTTTCAGTGTGGCTTTACCATCGGTGATGTCAAACTGGTCATTAGATTGTTGTACGTGTTGAATCTTGTCCATGATTTTGGAAGGGGTTAGTTCTGCGGGTCTGCTAAACTCGATCCAAACAGGGGATTTCAAACCGTCGTGATCTATGGATAGTGTCAAGCGATCGTCTTCTTTGGGTTGACATTGTCGCTTGAGTGAGGTGCGCAAAGAATCCCACATCTTGGTGATAAACCCTTCTGCTTTCTCCAAGGGTACGTCGGCCTTGAAATCTTTAAACTTCACTGTGTAGGTGTAAGCCGTGGTTCTAAATTTTCTAGAGGAGCGCTTTTCCGTCTCTCGAATGGAATAGTACTTTTCAGGGTTGACTAAGGGTGATGAACTTGGTTTAGAGGGTTCGGATTCTGGTTCACTCATGTCCTCTTCAAAATCACTGGCATGAATTTGTGCCAAGATTTCAGCCCTGGTACGAGGCGATAGATCACGTTTCTGCCTCTTACTTTCTTCTTCTTCTTCTTTCTTCTCGAATGAATAGGATCGTTTCATCTTGAGTGCAAAACGTCAAATGACTCAAGTTTAAACACCATAGACTAATTTATAGTCATGGCAAACCAACGTATATAAAAAGGGTGTGTGTCTTGTCCTTTCACTATTCATTTCACTCTCAAGCCGAGCACAACGATGGAAGAGACTAACCAAATCGAACGTTTCGTCAGAGCTTTGCGAGGGGTCATTAGAAAATTCTCTTCAGACCAGCCTACGGACTACTCTCCTTCCTTTCGAGATAAAAATCAGGATACTTGCTATATCTGTCAGAAGAAAGGGCATTGGTCTTCAGAGTGTCCAGACCGTCAAAAAAGAAAAAAAACAGGGGCTAAAAAAGACAAAAGTCAAGATACCTGTTAAAGAAAAAGGACATTGGTCTCCAGATTGCCCAAAAAAGAAACAAGAGGAGTCAGAAGAAAAGAAGGATTCTTCAGAAGAAGAGAGGGATTCTTCGGAAGAAGAGAGGGATTCTTCGAAAGAAGAGAGGGATTCTTCAGAGGAAGAAGAGGAAGAAAGAAGACAATTCTATTTAAAAGAGGCAAAGAAACAGGAGAAGAAAAGAAGAAGGGAAGAAAATGAGGAAAAAACGGTGAAGAAATTCAAAAAACAGAGAGACTAAATAATGAGAAAGAAGAAGTGTACGAACTTTTTAAAGTGTTCTGTGGTGAATTGTGAATTGGATTGTAAAAAATGGATAAAAGAATACATGAATGATATAAGGTAAGTGTCTTTGAGTTTTGATTTTAAAATAAGAAGCTACACTCACGCACTCATACACAGACACGTACTATAAGGGTAAAATGGGTGGGGTTTATTTTTGAGTTATTGGCAAATTGAAATTGTATTTCTTTTCGAGAAATGTGGGTGGCCCTGAAAAGGGCCTTTTTTCTTTATGGTGTAGGAGTGAGTTTAACCAATCAACTTTAACTGCCTTAAGCCTTTGCCACGGCCAAGGCCTACTTCTGATGATTGGGTTGAAATCACTAAGGGTGGTACGACAGGCTTAGTCACAGGGTTGGCGTGTTTAGCTCGGGAAGGTCGTATTCTCTTCGGTCGTGATAAAGAAGTCTGATACATTTGTTTCAGACTTCTTAACTCCGCTAAAATGTCCAACAGTACCGTAGCCGTTTGATTTTCACCCTCTTGTTTCTTTGCTGCTACTTCTTCTTGCTGTTGTTGCTGTTGTTTTTTTCTTACCTCTTCTTGTTGCTGTTGCTGTTGCTGTAGGAGAAAAGCTTGTTCCGCTTCCTTTTTTCGTTGCATAAATTTCTCCAATTCTTCTTTCTGACTCTGTCTAAAATTCTCCACTTGCGGTAATGACGAAGGTTCCGGAACAAATTCTTGCGAGGTAAGAAAATCCACAAAATCCCAATGTACCTCTTCTGAAAGTAAGTCCGGGTTCCCTTGGGCGGTCTCCCCTGCTGGTGCACCCCAATGGATCGTTTTCTGAATTTCCGTCATGTTGAATCACTGTCGCATAGATTGACTGCACACAAGCGCTAGCGAATCTATATAGACCAACTGACGTCACAGACTAATCTCTTCGGATTGGATGCGGGCTGACTGAATTTTGTAACGCGTGTTTGGATTGGTGAATGAACTCAATCCGTTTCAATCCTACCTCTACCTATAAATAAGCGCAGTTCAGTGCATTGATTCACTTGTTCTCGTCGCTTCAAGATGTGGACCGATGTGCAATCTTCTACGCTTGTGTCTTCCATGATGTTCCGGACGGACATACCCATGTATGTCCGATCCAAGTGGACCGTTGTCCACAGGACAAACACCAGTCTGTGGATACGTAGGATCTACGTAGAAAGACAAGGATGCCTCAAAAGAGTCCTGATTTACGGTCCTACAGTGAAACGCAGCCTAAGGACAAGAAGAAGACCAATGCGGTGCCCTTTATGTTAATGGATACATTAACATAAACCCAAAGGCCCTTTTCAGGGCCAGCCATATTTCTCGAAAAGAGATAGCCTTTCCATTGCCTACCCTTTTTTAAATTTAAATTTAAATTTAAAAAACTTTTTTTTTTTTAAAAAAATCCCATATTCAATTCCCCATGTCCCTAGACAAACCCAAACTCTATTCCCATGTTCAATTCCCCTTGTCCCCAGACAAGCCCAAACTCTATGTTAAATTCCCATTGTCCCTAGAGTGGCCCAGCGTTTTTCTCCATGTTAAATTTCCATTGTCCCTAGAGTGGCCCAGGGGTGTTTTTAATGCTAAGTCCCATTGTCCCTAGGGTGGCCCCATTCACTACTTTCGTTTACTAATTGCTCCATACCTAACGAACCAATAAAATCAATCCATTTCACTTTTATTTGCGCATTGAGAAGGTCTCTATTTATATCGCCTAGAATGTAAAATTATTTCTCTTCATTTGAAATTTTATCTACTTGAAGTTCAAAATATTCGGATGGAAGACTTAAATGTGTTTCAGGTTTCTGCAACAATTCGTCAGCTCAGTTAGTAAAATTAAAGCACGAGGTAAGTATTTTTATCAGTTTCATTACAGTTTAAAGTGTATTCTATCATGGGTTCTGAAGTTAACTCTTTTTAAATGTCTTCTAAGTACATAATGCATATATAGTGAAAAATTGTATTAATGATTATTAATATGAATTTTCTTTTATTTCCTAATTACAATAGCTAAGATTCAAACTTTGAAACTTTTTATGTTTGATAAATTTGAAACAATTTTCGTCAAAATTTATTTTGATTTACAGAGATATATAATAAAAATGTTTAGATACCACCCATGAATAAATCTAATAAATGCATTATGCTTTCTTTGTAATGAACACACCGAAGGAGTTATGCCGCTGTTTAAAGAACACTTTAATACAGTCTGTTCGTGAAGAAATTACCAAACCTTCAAGTTCAGTTACAAAAGACTGAATCATTTTCAAGAACTTTACAGTGTAAGAAATATTAAATTCAATATAACACGTGACAACTTCAACCTGTAAATGAACTTAGAGTAAAACAGTTATAACTAAAACATGCTCATAAAAGTTGTTATGAGAAATGTCCATTCTGCAGTTTATACATATTTTAAATGTATCCTTTTGTAACAATAGGTGCCATACAGTTTACTGTCATGAAGATATTTTACTCATTTGCTGCAATATCATATCATGAAAATATCTGTAACAAACAGATTTCTATTTCAGGTATATCTACATACTTATTATATTAACTATGTTGATCTTCAAGACTTTTCCTACTATTGGTCTTTCTAAGACGAAATTTTCAAAACTGGTATGCAAGTATCATGTAACAAACAGCAACATCTCTCCTAAAGACCTTTCCTACATTTAAATTAGTCTTTTTAGGACTAAATTACAACAAATGGCATGCAAGCACAATGCAGAAACTTGTAATAATAGTGGTGAAATAAATTCCTACATGCCTATAGATATGCAATACCTTTTATGTGACAAACATCTTGAAGACTATTCCGATTTAAATCAGTCTTTCTAAGAATAAACGTTAAAACTACAAACCCAAGAAACAGCATGCAACAACAAAGAATAACCCCAATAAGTAGGAAATTTAACTCTGTAGGGCAACAATAACAACACCTTGAGACATTTAATATCTTCCAAACATTCTTTTTCTGCAACAATTTTGAAAAATCTTCACGATTGTGAGATATAACTCTGCTGGGGATAGTAACACTCTCTTTAGACCTATATATATATATATATATATATATATATATATATATATATATATATATATATATATATATATATATATATATATGAAACAGCTCACCTTAAAAAATAATGCAACAATTTGTAGCAGACCATGTCCATGAAACTTTACTAATAATAATAATAATAATAATGAGGACTTTGTATAGCGCCTAATCTTTAGAAGCTCTAAGCGCTTTGCAACATTAGACAACACCTATAAGATAAAAAACATATAATATTATTACAAAAACAAACACCATGAAATTAGAAGAAGAAAAAACATTTAAAAAAATAAAAAAACATGCTGAGAATATTTCAGGTAGGAAACATTATTTAGATCTTTAAGTTTGTTCTTGCAGTCGAAATGAGTGAGTTTTGAGAGCACTCTTGAATGTAATCACTGTGTAATTGTGTCTAAGTTCAGTGGGCAATTTATTCCACGTTGCTGGGCCTTGGAATGCAAAAGAACGCTGTCCATACGACTTTGTTTTCATAGCGGGAATAATGAGTATACGATTGTCAGAAGAGGAGCGTAAGTAAAATGAAAAGTACATGGGTCGATAGTAATGGTCCCCGTTAGATCAATCCTACCTTCAAACTTTTAGAACTAAAGTGTGAAAATTTTCTTAAGATGTTATTGAACAGATGAAAGCGTAACCTTCATCACTGTGAAATATGCCCTTACCATCAGAACAATTTTGCTCAGTGTTTATCTATTTTACAAATAATTCTTGAAAAAGTGTATTGATTGAGGCATTCCAGCAACATGGAATCACTTTTCACAAATATAATGCATTATTTAAAAAATAATAATATTTTATTTCCATAAACATATTTCAAGGACTAATATTTTTTAATAAACTATTTCATTAAAAAAAATCTGTCAATAAATATATCCATAATTCTTTGAAAACAATTAGATACTTGAGATAAGTAATAATATTCTATTGAGATTCTTTTATTATTTTACTTAATGTACTTTATACACACACACACACACGCACGCACGCACGCACGCACACACACACATACATACATACATTAAAATATATAAGAACTTGAAAATTCCAATATTGGTTGCGCGCAATTTCTGGATAAATGAGCTGTTCGAAGTTGAGCACAATGACTACACTGGTCAACAGTGAAATCATTACTGACTTGAAAAGGTCCTAATCTGTAGTATTTTGGTGTGCCGAACACGAATATAACCGTGAAAAATTTGTATTGGCTCTCGTTTTGAAGATATTCATATACCTCATTTTCTATGTTTCACTGTGTAAATTTCTCCAGTAGGACTGCAGCAACATCCGGAATAATGATGTAACATTGCATAATACCATCATGCTCACATCATCCACAGTTGATTGCATCATTTTCTCATGCAATGCAATACTAATGCCATGCGGCTGCTGAAGTAAGTTGACGTCAGCAGTGTACTATACATGTGTAGGCCTATTATACTAATGCCAGGCGGCTGCTGAAGCTGACGTAAGCAGTGTACTATATAAAGCCCAATCAGATAGGTTCAGCATTTAAAATATTTTAGACGTTGTGCGAGACAGTTCAAGCTACTGTTACATAAAACTTATTATTTTATCCATTTACGTACAATAAAGAACAGTAATGCCTCGAAAGTGTGTTAATACCGCGGACAATTTTTGCTATATTTGTGGGGAAGTGACATTTGCCAACCAGAAGAAAAGTATCAATTCTCAAGTGAAGAAGGCATATCATCTTTACTTCGGATGCAAGGTTGGTGACCAAGACAAGCCTTGGGCTCCGCATATATGCTGTGCTACATGTACAACACAGCTTTCACAGTGGTTGAATTGCAAAAGGTCATCAGTGCCGTTTGCAGTCCCAATGCTGTGGAGAGAGCCAAGCAACCACCTAAATGACTGTTACTTCTGCTTGGTTCCTCCTCTTTCCGGCGGAATAACGAAGCAAAAGAAGTCGAGAATAGTCTACCCAAACATTCCGTCTGCATTGAGACCAGTTCCACATGGTGAGGGACTTCCTATTCCAGAACCTCCAGCAGAATATTCTCTTGATTCATCTGACGAAGACAAAGGTGAGTCGACCTGTTCTTCTCCTGGTCCATCAGCATGCAGTGATCCAGATTTTCACTGTGGTGCATCATCAACCCCACACAGAATAACACAGGAAGAACTAAATGACCTGATTCGTGATTTGGACTTATCAAAGAACAAGGCAGAATTGCTAGGATCAAGACTCCAACAATGGAATCTTCTAGAAGAAGATGTCACAATTACTGCATATCGAAAGCGCCACCAGCAATTGGAGCCTTTCTTCAGAAAGGAAAGTAATCTGATATTCTGTTCCGATATTGAGGGCCTCATGAATGCTTTAAAAATCACTCATGACCCACAAGAATGGAGACTATTTGTGGACTCTTTGAAACTGAGTCTCAAGGCTGTGCTTTTGCACAATGGAAACATTCTTCCATCTATTCCAGTAGCGTATGCTGTCCACATGAAAGAGACATACGATAACTTAAGGCAGCTACTGAATTCCATTGAGTATAACAAGTACAGCTGGCACCTCTGTGGTGATTTGAAGGTAGTTGCCCTTTTAATGGGACTGCAGCAAGGATATACAAAATACATGTGTTTCTTATGCGAGTGGGATAGCCGAGCAAGGGAAATGCACTACATGAGGAAGGAATGGACTCACAGGCAGAATGTAGCCATTGGAGAGAAGAATATCCAACACCCAGCTCTGGTTGAGGCTCAGAAAATCTTGCTACCACCCCTTCACATCAAACTAGGTTTGATGAAGAACTTCGTGAAAGCCATTGACCGGACTTTGCCAGCATTCCGATACCTGCATGAAAAATTCCCTCGACTCAGCGAAGCAAAGATTAAAGAGGGAGTTTTTGTGGGTCCTCAGATTCGAGAGCTTTTCAAAGATGACCGGTTCAACAACTTGCTGGAAGGTGACGCGAAACAAGCATGGAATGCTTTTCACCTAGTTTCTACAAACTTCCTCGGAAATGTTAGGGCAGAAAACTATAAGGAACTAGTAGAAGACATGTTGATGAAGTATAAGAAACTTGGCTGCAATATGTCTCTAAAGATTCACTTCCTTCATTCCCATTTGGATTTCTTTCCTAGCAACTGTGGTATTGTTAGTGATGAACACGGCGAACGTTTTCATCAAGATATCGCAACAATGGAACAAAGATACCAGGGAAAATGGTCCACTACAATGCTGGCTGACTACTGCTGGACACTCCTCAGAGATGCTCCCGAACAGCTGTACAAGAGACAGGCGAAGAAATCTAAGATGTAGTCAATGACTTGATTTTTTATAGGTAGGCTATTACAGTTGACCTTTTACTATTGGAATGCATTTCGTTATGTAAACATTAATTTCTTGCAGATTACAAAAAAACTAGAGCCAATTTTGCAATTTGACTGTCATATTCGTGTTCAGCACATAAAAATTGATAAGAATTGACTAATTTTATTTCAGTAACATGACTTTTGTAAAAAGCTATCCGATTTCTTGAGAAAGAGCGCAACAATTTGGAATCCCAAGTTGTTGCGCGCAATTTGCGGAATAGGCTGCAGGAGACACGGTACTAATTCAACTCCAATAGTAAACATATGGAAACAACATCATATTCAAAATTCAATAACTTAAAATTTCTGGGTGCTGATGATGAGACCTATAATTCTCCATGCACATCTAACCTTGGTGCAAGCTTATGTGTGGAGAACACCATATGACCCGTGGCATTTTGTTTACATACTTGTGCATAAAACACGTTATTCATTCTGCACCAAATGAATCAGGTGCTACTTTCAGTATTGAGTACTCCTGAGTCAAGCCTGTAAGAATGCTAAAATTGCATCAGTAGAAATTTGTCAATATTTTTTTTACCTTATATATAGGATAAGCTCTCAAAATATATTTTTCCTAAAATTTTAACTTTCATTATTAACCAATTATGGACCACCAAACCCGTAAATACTGTATTATTTCTTTTGCCCATTTCTAGACTGGTTCACAGTTCTTCCGTATAATTAGTACCGTGTGTCCTGCATAGGGCCAATGAGAATCTGGCTCTTATATTGAAGTTTGTTTAATATCATACCTAATTTCATGAGATGTTTTTCTGTGTGTGTCTACATTCGTTTGTCTTTTTTGAAATCGTTGAGACCCAAATCATTTAGTAGCACATAAAGAAAAACGGTTAAATTTAAGGGACAATGGCCGAAATTGCGATCACAACGTGGTATGTCACTATGTGCTGACTATCGATTAAACGAAGTAGGCCCCTGGGTCCTAAGTCTCCTCTCTTTTTATTTTGTCTTTCTTTCCCACTATTGCATTGCTGATGGCGAAGAACTTGTTGCTCTAGCTGTGGACTAAATATTTATGATTTTATTGTTGGCAATTTGATTTAATCGACTTGAAAATTAGTCCTACACATCACCCGATAGTTTTGTTCAGGGGTGGCACTAAAACAAAACCAACATGTGCTATATCTTACATTGTAGGACTAACTTTAAAACTAACCACCCCATGTCCTACAATGTAAACACAGCACGTTTTTGTTTTAATGCCATTATCACCCACCCACCCCCCAGAACAAAAATATCGGGCGATGTGTCTTACGTTGTAGGACTACAACCACCCCCACAACATGAGCGAAAGCACATGTGCTTCAATGATCTAAAGGAACAAAATCATACCAAGTGACAAAATTACTTCAGACTACCCTCATGACGAGGGGGCCCCGAGTGGTCTCTAAAGCGCTCTCCGTTACGGATCACTGCCATCTCACCTCTGGCTGCGTAGGTTCGAGTCTCAGATTCAGCCAATGTGGGTATGTGAGAAAGCTTTCCAGTAGCTTCTCGAGGGTCGGTGGTTCTTTCCTGTGTTTTCCTGGGTTCTTCCTCCACCATTAATACTGGCCGCCATGTATAGCCTATCATGTGCTGAAAAATGGCGTTAAACCCTACAACAACAACAACAACCCTCATGACCCTTTCTGGGTTAGGACCCTGTATATGATACTATACTACTGTATAAAGTATGCATAGTTACTTATTCACTGTAGCTGCCTTGTGGTTAGACCATCTGCCTCGGATGCCATAAGACATGGGTTCGATCCCCGGTCGAGTCATACCAAAGCCTTACAAAAATGGTACTGAAACCTGCATCACTTGGTGCTCAGCATTAAGAGATTGGTGTTAGGACTGGTTGGCCTGGTGTCAGGATAATGTGACTGGGTGGGACATCATGCTGCATATGATGCCCCAGTGCTAGACATCACTATAAACTGTCATATTGCAGATATTGTAGCGATGTGGCTGAAAAATTGTTAAAGCTACATTAAAAATCCAAATCACACACACATATTCACTGTAGATCTTACAAGTATATGCACATTTCCAGGCAGACGCAGTATGTCCTGTTGCATATCAGTTTTGATAATAATATATGTAGCAGATGGAAACAATGTCACGGTGATTCTAGAGATGTTTTACTGATATTGTCAGATATTATCAACAAAGATAGGTGTTACAAACTAAATCCCTTCAAAATAAGAAATAAGTGATGCATCAAGTATGGCGTGCACATTATATTCTTGATCTTAATCGACTGTTTAGTAAGCCTAATGGAAGGGGGTGTAGTTTCCTAATCATTTTGATTACTGCAAACCATGAATACTTGTAGAATTTGGACTAAATGTTGCAGCCTTACGTAAAACAGTTAATTTAAGCTAAAAGAGTTTTACAGCTCACCTTTAAAAAACTGGATGTATGGCACCACACAGGATTGAAATTGTTGATGTCAGTCATATCTCATTTTTAACCAAGATTGAAAATAAAGCAAAATAATGAAAAAAAACCACTATTTTATTTAAAAATTCAACCCAAGAAAACATTTTCATAACTGTCCAAACATTGGTAGATTCTCTTTGTTTATTTATCTTACTGTAGTTAACATTTCTTTTACAGGCAGTCAACAGAAAAATAACTGACATTTCTCCTCATTCGACAGCTTCTGTAACAATACATCTGTTGTACTCCTATTGATCCATTATTGTCAAACACACATTGTACATTCATATGTAAATTTCTAGACTGTTATTGCAGCTTATTATGTAAATAACAATGTATGTCATTCCAAAAAATAGTTTTGAAAATAATACCTGATTTATTTGTTTTACCTGGGCAATTGCTTAGATTTTTTGAGTAAATCTTGGAAATATGTTTCAGATTGATGCTAAAATATCCCTTTATTCGGAAGAATTTTTCATTTTACAGACCTATATTAGACAAACTATAATATCATGATGCCCCAGTGCTGGATATCACTATAAACTGCCACACTGCAGACATCATAGCGATATTACTAAAAAACTTAAAGCTATGTTAAAAATCCAAATCACACACACACACAGGTTGTTACAGCAGTTGTTTAAAAACAACATTCAATTCATTTACTTTTTTTGTTACTTTCGGACTTGACTTTTTTGACAAAAACCTTGTTAGAATGCTTGAAATAAAGCACAAATTTAATATGGCTTTTTCAGGGCCTTCCATTAGATTTAAAGTTGGGGGTTGAGTTGCCAGAGTAGGCAGGGGCAGGGAGTTTGGGGGAATGGTGGTGATACCATTGTTGTTGTTTTTTTAAGTAGCCAGGTGTAAAGTAAAGGTAACCTGACTGCTGGCTGATAAGGAAAGCTCTGTATTTGTATGCCAGTGTGGATGATGTTAATAAATTCTACTCCAAAGCACTTATTTTTAATATTATTTTTTAGATTTGTATCCTATTTCAATATATATTAAAAAATTGAAAAATATGTGTGGTAGTCAGAGGAATCTCGGTATGCATATTATTATGCATACTCTGTCATTATTATTTTATCAATAGCCATTATATTTTGTCAATGACCATTTACTTCATCAGAATCTGTACAACCCTACATGATCGTACAAACATTTTGGTCTTGCAAAGGTTTTTGAAATCACGTTCATTTATGAAAAGTTGATCAGTCCTAATAAAAAGCTGCAGTTGATAGTTTTGACTATATATATTTAATAGTGATAACTCTACATTACTTGTATCCAATTTCTCAATGTTTTCATTCTGTAATAGCCATTATATTTTGTCAGTGACTTCATCAGATTCTGTACCTGATCAAACAAACTTATTCTGATGCCACAAAGAGGGAAAGATTTTGAAATCACATAAATTTACAGGAAGTTTATTTGACCACTCCTCCTGAAAAACCACAATAGATTGTTTTGACTAAAATATATATTTAATGGTGATATATCTTCATTATTTCAGTTTCTCTTTTTATGTTTTATTTTCTTTTGAGTAACAGATGACAATTTTTAAAGGAGTGTTCCATTAAATTATTCTGTATTATGTGTGTGTGTGTATGTATATATATATATATATATATATATATATATATAATGTACATATCTCTATATTTAAGGCTGTCTGAGAATCTCTTGATTGAAGGAAAAAGAAACACAAGCCTTGATGATATTATTTCTAGGCTGACCCAAGATATTCCAGCATCTAAAGATGTCTGCAATCCAGGATTGCTGACTTACATAATCTTCAGAATATTTCCAAATGTGAGGAAGTCTTCTTTGAGAGTTAAGGATAAGGAGTATACATGGTATAACTATAGATTCATCAAGCAGTAAAAGTTGGCAGATTCCATTTGATGCATTGTTTACCATGAAGCCATCAGAATGGTTTGTGCTTGAAAAATCTGAAAGTGTTGGCAGGTTTGGATGTTTTTCAAGGGAGACTTTTAATGGTAACCCAATGATAATGGAAATCAGCATAAATAAGAATGGCATTGTACAGTTGTCTGTAGCTGGAAGATTCATAGATCTTTCTGAGTTCAACATCAGTAGCAAACTGGTTTTCAGTGCCAACGCAATAAATGCTTTCTTTCGTTCTCTGAGAGTTATTTCTCTGTGTCATGGATACCATGACAAGAACAAGGAACAGCCATTTGTATTTTTTAATGATAAATATGTGTCAGAAATATGCATGTTGCATAAGGAGACTGAACCGAAAAGAGTAATCAGGCATATTAATTGCTATAAAGTAGTTCCTATAGGCAGTGTTTCTCATACATGTAAGAGGTGCATTAGGTGTAAAAGCCGAAGTAATGAAAGAAAGAAACAGAAGCAATTAGAACATGCCCAAGATTCCCATTAGGATAAGAAAAAAATGAAAATTCCTTTGCCAAAATGCAAACATTTTCAAATGTAATATCAGTTTTCAGAAATGAAATTCGACTGATATTTAGCTTACATTCCTATGTTCACAAATCATGGCTACTAATATGCAAAACAGTGAAGGGATGAGATGGTGATGGTCTGCATTGCCATTTACTGAGGAAGATCAGGAACAGTGTTTTCGAAGTACTGATTTTGTGAACTTTCATAAGGGGCTTTTTACTGTAGATGGCTTTATCATCTGGAAGATGTCGATAGATGTTTATTAGTGGGACTGGAGTACAAACCCATTTCATCACAAGCTGTTTGTTGAGCATGTTTTTCCAAATGGTGCTCATAACATGAGAAACAAACTTGCTTTCACAGCTCTAAACAAGGACATGTTGAATTTGATAGTATACCAAAAATATCTGCCTGAGCCAGCAAAGGAGAAACTGACAGCAGCAGTTAATTTTCTGCAGCATACACGTTTCATGGTTTCCATTTATCAATGACAGTCAACCTGTAAAAGATATAATAGAGGAAAGGCTAAGAAGAAGTACTTAAGCATATGACTGATTCAAGTCATGGGAGAAACAAGCTCAGATTCCGATAGTGTCAGTAATAGATATCAGAGTTCAATGACAGTGGAGTCTAGGGAAGATTTTCATTTTCATGTATCATTGATTCCTGTCATTAACAATGTTGTGTGTGTCAAAAATAGATCAAGGCATTGTACCTTCCTTGTCATTAACAGTGTTGTGTGTCAAAATAAATCAAGGCATTGTACCTTCCTTGTCATTAACAATGTTGTGTGTCAGAAATATATCATAGCATTTTAATCAAATGTGACATTGTTCAAAATATGTTCAGCCAAAAGAAGTTTCTGTATCATGGTGCTGCTACCAACCCAGCATAGAATTCCTGTCGTACAATAACAAAGTCCAAAGTGTTGGAACAAGCAATAATTCCAAAGTGTTGGAACAAGCAATAATTCCAAGAAAATCAAATTCTGGTGGAATGCATGCTGAACCTGAAGCAGCTGCAAGGTAAGCTTTGCAGTCCAAAACATTTTGCCTACTGGTTGACATTTCTGCAATTGGATCATTGGATGAACAAATCAATAATTTACATAATGGAGTCAGTGGAGTTTACATCACTTTTATTTTCACATGATCTGGATACAAATATGAAATAACATCAAGTTATTGATGACAAGGAATTGAGGAATTTATTCTAAACATGATAATACAGGACACATTAAATCCAGAGGTTGTGCAGATGAAAGGACTTCACATTATGTTTGAAAAATAAGCATTGATCTAATTAGATTCAAGCAGACCTCGTTTTTACTTTTCAAAAAAGCCAATCATATGATCATGAATATGATGCATAAGCAACATGGACAAAGAAATAATTTTTCATACAAGGCAAATATGGTAGCTGTCCAAAAGACTGAACAGGGCAATAGCTGTCTGAATGACTAAACATGCTCAGGGCAATAGCTGTCCAAAAGAATTAACATGTACAGGGCAATAGCTGTTTGTATGACTAAACATTTACAAGGCAATAGCTCTATGAATGACTAAACATATACAGTGCAATAGCTGTCCAAAAGACTGAACATGTACAGGGCAATAGCTGTCTGAATGACTAAACATGTACAAGGCAATAGCTGTCCAAAAGACTGAACAAGTACAGGGCAATAGCTGTCTGAATGACTAAACATGTACAAGGCAATATCTGTCTGAATGACTAAACATGTACAAAGCAATAACTGTCCAAAAGACTGAACATGTAGATGACAGTAGCTGTCCAAAAAACTGAGCCTGTATGAGGCAATAGCTGTGCAAATGACTGAACATGGGAAAGACAGAATAATTTCAGTTCATTTACACTATCTGGTAAAGTAAGTTGAAGGACAGCTATCAGTGTTGTACAGTAATGAATTAATAAAGTAATCAAGTAACTGATAACTTGAAATATAAAACTGTAATTGTAATTAATTCCTGTACAAAATAATTAATCAGTAACTATAATTGATTACAAATTCTGAAAAAGTTATGCAAAGTTATAAGTACCTGTAAATTGCAATTACTATGTGTCATAGTTACAGTTTAACAACATAACATATGATTGGAATAACGGAGATTTAAATTATTATTTTTTTACAATTTTTAAAAATTAGTTGTACAATATTGTATTCAATGTTGTGTTAACATTGAACTCTTAGTGAGAAAAACATTGTTCTGTGCAAGAAGTGAATTAACCTATGAGAGCTATGCTTTATGACAGACCGAACAGAAGTAATGTTTTTCTACTCTAATTACCTGGATTAAAAGTTTAATTGTAATTGATTACTTAAATGTGAAAGAATAGTATTAGTTGTAATCAGCTGATAGCAGATTTTTAGTAATTGTGATTTTTATCTATTACCTTTACAACTGTAATCTATATAACACTGACAGTCAGGTATGGGGTCGATTACAGGTGCTCAGTTACAATTATGATTACAGTTACAGGTTATTTGGCACTGATGATTATGATTACAATTACAGGTTATTTGGCACTGATGATTATGATTACAATTACACTTTATTTGGAAACCATCATTACAATTACAGGGTTATGATCTCGATTGTATTGTTTTGTATTTACTTATCTTTTTTCATTATGGGCAGATATCATACTGGACATTGTTTTTAACTCTTTGTAAAAGTTTATTGACAATTCTTTACATACAGTTTAACGAAATGAGCTCTACTTGGCAGTGTTTACATCAATTCACTTCAACAATTTTAGTTGTTACTGTTGTTACAATGAACAAACATGATTACACTGACAATGAAGGCCAGTTATGATTATAGAGATTCTCAAATCAATAATTCCAGTTACAGCTCACACTGTAACCAATTATGATTACAGCCATAATCGACTATTACCAGCAATGACAGCTATGATACAGAATTTACTACTTAGCATAAGAAAAGTTAGTACAGTAATAAAAGAGAAACTTAATTCCATATGGACAGCAAGACTATACAGATACATGCCACATACTCGCTTATAAGTCAAACCCAGTGGCATAGACCCAGATCTGCCTTCGCATAATGCTGCAACAGATCTGGCTCTTTGAAGTTTGTTAGGAATAATCACTAGAATAAACGATATATACCATCTAATGCAGGTACATTATGCAAAGGCAAATGATGATCTTTATTATATGCAATTAGACTCAACTTATAAACTAGTATATATGGTAGTTTTAGTGACCTAATAGTTGTTGACATGGAAACATGTAATATATTTCTTGCTGGATTCAACTTTATTGATGCAGTGACTTTCCCCCCCCCACCATCAGAATAGTGCATTGTGGTGGGACAATAGCGAAAATTCATTGTATCTTATGTAGTCACTCATATGTCAAGTTAAACTGCACACAACAAAAATCCTGATCTGCGAAAGCATAATACTCCTAACAAACTGCACAGACCCAGATCTACTGATTCATTATGTGACGATAGATTTGGGTCTGTGCAGTTTGCAGTTGGATTCATCTTGTAAGTGAGTATATACAGTAAGTTGTTTTTATGAATAACATTGTTAAAACATGTACAAGACTTGTAAAGTGATAACTTCATATAAAGACCACCTTTTTTTAAAGCATATTTACCTCAGACTTTCGCTCTCCATTATGAATCACTGCCATCTCTCCTCTGTCTGCGCCGGTTTGAGTCTTGGATTCAGCCAGTGTGGATATGTGAGAAAGCGTGCCAGTAGCTTCTCGTGGGTCTTCCTCTACCATTAATCCTGGCTGCCATGTATAGTCTATCATGTGCTGAAAAATGGCGTTAAACCCCACAACAACAACCTCAGACTTTCATGTACTGTTCTGATGAGCAAAATAATTTCTGTACCTGCAAGTTTAAAAGTATGTTTCTGTTATTATTTTTTCTTCATAAAATAAAGTTAACAGTCTGATATTTAGACCCTTCTATGTAAATTTGTTTTCTGAATATTTGGTCTTTGGAATATTTTATAATGATATAAAGAATACTTGATAATAGTAAATTTTAATGTAAGACATTTGACAATTCAAACACCTTCTGTTTGGTAAAGACTAGGTGACCGTGTATTTGGTAGGGTTTTTATTCATCCCCACCAGTGTTGCATAGAAATGAGATAATTTTATTTGTTTTGACAGTTTTTCCATATTACTTTTGGTTGGTACTATAATATTATATTTTCCTTGGACACTTACAGTATTGCAGTTTTCTTACGTGTTCAAGCAACTTTTGAAAATGTGGACGTGTTTGGATATCTGGTTATGAGCTGCACCATGGAATCTCCCTCTTATTTAATTTAAGCATCTGCAGTTTTCCAGTTTCAATCACAAGCTCAACTGGGTCGACACCAACAACAGCCCATTTACTCAATACCAGCAATCCACTTTGGGGGCAAACCTGGTTAAATCAACACCGGGGCTGTGTGTTGTCGCTG
The DNA here is from genome assembly GCA_028554795.2 of Sinohyriopsis cumingii. NCBI lineage: Eukaryota > Metazoa > Mollusca > Bivalvia > Unionida > Unionidae > Sinohyriopsis > Sinohyriopsis cumingii. The sequence continues at coordinate 34,561,858 of CM068827.1, forward strand.
TGCTTGCATGTTCATGACTATCAACAGGCGTTGTATGTTACTATCAGGCATAGTAAGTTTCTAAGTGACAGCATAGTGCCAATGAGACCTTGTGGTGTCCGTTACTATCAGGCATAGTAAGTTTCCCAGAGACAGCACAGTGCCAATGAGACCCTGTGGTGTCCATTACTATCAGGCATAGTAAGTTTCCCAGAGACAGCACAGTGCCAATGAGACCCTGTGGTGTCCGTTACTATCAGGCATAGTAAGTTTCCCAGAGACAGCACAGTGCCAATGAGACCCTGTGGTATCCATTACTATCAGGCATAGTATGTTTCTAAGAGACAACACAGTGCCAATGAGACCCTGTGGTGTCCGTTACTATCAAGCATAGTAAGTTTCCCAGAGACAGCACAGTGCCAATGAGACCCTGTAGTGTCCGTTACTATCAGGCATAGTAAGTTTCCCAGAGACAGCACAGTGCCAATGAGACCCTGTGGTGTCCATTACTATCAGGCATAGTATGTTTCTAAGAGACAACACAGTGTCAATGAGACCCTGTGGTGTCCGTTACTATCAGGCATAGTATGTTTCTAAGAGACAACACAGTGCCAATGAGACCTTGTGGTGTCCGTTAATGCAAGGTGTACTCAGTGCCCTTAAACTAAAATATCCAAATGCGTGGTCATTTTTTTTTTTTTTGAGTATTCAATAGTAGCATTTAAAAAAAACAGTGGTCAAGAAACTCAGCATCTGTGTAAATAATCAACAGCTTCACATGTCGGTGGCAAGGTGTCACTGTGTAAGCAGCCCAGTGAGTTCCGGGTCCTGCTGAAAAATCTAAGTTGATGATGCCGATTTCCTGTATCCTTGGGATCATCAATTCTAGTTCATCCTGCATAAAAGATGCCACAGAAGCACTTCATTGACTTTGTCATCGCAAGTAAATCAGAATATCTCAACAGACATGCTGCGGTCATCAGCAGCAAGGCCATAACCGGAGTCGTCATTGGTAGTCAAATACATCTTTCGCTCAGAGTCATCTCCGGTAATCGATTCCATTACTTACAGACCAGCCAATTTCCTTTTTCAGGGCCATCCCGGGTGTGGTTCCGACAGCCCCTAATGCAGCTGCTTTTGCAACTACAGTCGCCAACAGCACAGGAATCACTCCAAGAAATCTAAATTGTATTTTGGGATTTGCATCGCCTTTGACTTTAATGTTATTGATGTGTTCTTTAGTTAGGCCGCATTAAGCTGATTCAGTTGCATTTTAGTTTAACACAGAGGGGGGGGGGGTAATTTCCAGTCAGATTTGTTGGAGAATGTATTGTTGTTACCAGACAACCATTTCTAATTGTTCTCTTTATTCTTGCAAGCTGGTGTTGCCGAAGGCCAATCTTAACTTCATGTTTTGACATTATTTTCGGCCCACTTGGAACAGAGTATATATGTAGTTTTGCACATCTTTCGCAAAGTTAAATTTCCTTATTGCACACCCAGTTTGGAACTATGTTTACAACTTATAAATTATATGAGAATGATTTATTACTATACGTTTTAAACTTTAAAAAATATCAAAACATGTTTGTAAATTTAATACTGGTTAAAAATGGCACTTTTGCTGCTGGGGATAATGGGGCAGTACCATAAGTAACGGCAATGAGATCTGAGTAAGTCATTGATTGTATTTACCCCGAGAAATCAGTTAGGTGAGGTTGACAACACTATTTTGGACCATGAGTTTTCATATGCAGTTGGTGTTTCCAATTGACACCAAATATAAGTGAAGAGACCAAGTACTTTGCGGCTGAAATCTTTCGCTGAAAGTTAAAAAATCCAGACTAAATAAGAAAGACTTAGAGAGTCTTGTGAAGATTGTAGGTATGGTTAGACATGCCTATGGCCACTACGGTGGTCTAGTGGTTAGAGCGTCCGCCTTGGATGCGAGAGGTTGCGGGTTCGAACCCTGGCAGAATCATACCAAAGACTTACAAAAATGGTACTAACAGCTGCCTCACTAGGCGCTCAGCATTAAGACATTAGCGTTAGGACTGGTCAGCCCGGTGTCAGGATAATGTGAGTGGGTGGGACATACGTGCTACATGTCTGCGGCATGATGCCCAAGTGCTAGACATAACTATGAACTGCCACACTGCAGACATTGTAGTGATATGACTGAAAAATTGTTAAAGCTATGTTAAAATCCACATCTCAAACACAGATATGTCTCCACGTTTGAAGAAATCTTGATCCCTCTTTAATCAGACACTTAAACTGGTGCATAACTGATTAATTTAATGAAACCGGATGACGTTTACTTTGAATCGGATCCTCCTAATACAGTGTAGTTACAAAACAGCTATAGACAGATAATTAAGGGACATTAACTGCATCTACAGCATTTGATCAAGAAAGAACTTTTATGCATTTAGCCAATTGACCATCAGCAAGTATATACATATACATTTGTTATAAACATTGATGGTGATACATTTAATACATAATGAAAAACAAATAAATTGAAATTACAAACATTCAAGAGATACTAAAGATATATACTTATGTATACCTAAATTCCCAAGGACAATGATCATACATGCACATATCACAGGAGTCTGACATTTTATCAATAAAGAACAACAAAATCTCGGACAACATGAAATCACCTTATCGGTACTATAAAATGTATAGTACCGATAAATGTGATTTCATGTCAGATTTTGTCGTACTTTATTGATAAAACGTCAGACTCGAGTGGAACATATACACGTGTACATTATATATGTATATGTATATACCCATTGACATGCTTACATAGATGCACATAGATAAATACGCACCGAGCTAGTGATAGGCAAACACACTTACATAAGCATCCATACCTGCATTGAGGTATACAGGGTGCATAATATGAAGTAAGAATACAGCATGCTAATTTGCAACCTGTAAAATACCCCAGAATATGCTTGTTGAATCACATGCCTGAGCTTCAATACAAACTCCTTCGGGAGAAAACACAAAAAGTGTCATCAATATATAAACAGTATTCAGCATGCTTTTACCTCATAGTATCATCAGCATATTATACTTGAATTACGACATAGTCTTCAACAATGTAAAGAAGAATATAAATTTAGGTAGTATTCATCATATTACGTTCAATTAGTGATCTATGAATATAATTTCACAGATTTCCAACCTCAATGGTTTTAGTGGAATTGAGTAACTGGATAAACACCAATAGTAATAAATTCTTCAATGTCATTAATAAACATGGAAAATAAGAAGATCGACAAGTATTCTCCTTGAAGCATGCCAGTTACACATATAAAATCTCCCGATAAGGTATTCTTGAATTTCTCTCTACTGCTGACACTTTTATACATTGATATCCAGTATTAAATATTTAACCTTTTATCCTAATTTAATTTATACCATGAAATATACCATATAACATAACAAACGCCTAACAAAATCACACAAATATGTTTTACGTTAGTTCATATAGTTATTTATGGATTATGGACGTTTCGCCCCATGGACGTTTCGGCCCAGGACATTTCGCCCCACTTCAATGGACATTTCGCCCCATTTCAATGGACATTTCGCCCCACATGGTATATGGACGTTTCGCCCCATGGACGTTTCGGCCCAGGACATTTCGCCCCGCATCAATGGAAATATCGTATATTATAGAAATTCACAAGCATTACACCATTGTCTTCATTTTACTTTAGGGGCCTACCGTTGAGATTTAATTTCATGCCCCATAATCCCATCACTCTCATCCGTTTCAATTACATTCAGCGTGCCGTTATATCAGACAATATTTTCCTTTTTCTTTTTCATTTATGTAATAAGACTGATCAGAAAATTAATATATAGTTTACAGTGATCATTTTCTATGCGGCAGTATTTTTATTTTCGCTGTTACACAAACTAATGAAAACCACTTTTACCGTTTGTAGGAAACTGGCATATCGCCACTTATCAATCATGCTGTTCGTTTACCCAATCAGTGAGCGTAAATTAGACACAACTTAAAAGGGGACTTTGTAATTCTAACAGTCAATATTAAGCTCGTATATATGGAGTTAGGTTTATTCCTTTCGCGAAACATAAAAACTACGATGATTAAAAGACTTGTGGTCGCCCGCAAAATAGCTTTTTTTTTTAAATGTTGAACTTTACTCATTTTTTTCAAGCTCGGGTTAATTGTCTTTTTATCTCCTGCCATTTATTGGCATTGTTACTTTGAATTTTGTAAAACTAGCTATAAATCGGGTCCTAATTACTCGACTGAACTGCTGACAGAAACAATCCAAATTAATGTATTTCATTTCTATAGCCCGATCGTTATACATTACATCTTTTCAAAGCTGTGCACAGAATAGCCCGACATATCGCGAGCAAGGAAAACACGGGGGCGAGGAATGTTAATTGTAATTAACAATAAAGAGATATAAAAATGGTTTCAGAGAATTATATTTTTGAAATATGAAGCATGTATTTGCATTTTTAAATCAACACACATCACTAATCAAAATTACATCTCATAACAAGGTATAGGTGTCAAATTATGATGTGCAAAAGTATACTTCTAAACAGTAACTATCTACGATTTTATTTTTTTTAAAAATGCATGCAAGTAAAACATCAGCTACTACTATACGAAATTGAAATACAAATATACATATTATCTCTACTGAAGTATAATGTTTGCAACATATGGACAACGCAAAAGGCACGTGTATATAAAATATGCCCAGTTTTGGAAAGCAATACTCCGTCCAGCTTTACTGTTGCTATGTCTAACACGGGCCATACAATTTGGCACAGCATTTAAGCAAGGTGTTCGTGCTGATTTGGTGGTTTCCATACTTCTCCCATAACTTGATAAGGCGACCCTGAACTTTTGTTGTCTGTTTCTTTTGATGCCGTCTTATCTTTCCCTCTTGCAATAGACGAACTACATTTCCAATTTCTCTGTCTTCCTTTTAAAGTAAAGTTATGAGGAGATAGAAAGGCAAATTTCCCTTTCTTGCTCTCCTGTTCATACGATTATGCCACCCTTCCACATCATTATTGGTTCGGATGCTTCTGTCATAAACTGACCAGGAGTCAACAGTCCATATGTCATTGTGAATCCAGGTGTCTTCCACATATCGTAGGAATGACTGCACATTCACTGCCTCTGGATCAATTCTTCGTTGTAATTCTGCAAATGACAAAACTATATCCAGCACTAGATATTAATTTCCTTTTTCCTCGAGTGGATCCTGTGGCTACTACTTCAAAGGTTATACGATCCTCAGAATCCACTGGCACTTCTCCATAAACAGTTTCATTCCTAACTGACCTAAAGAAAGGAGAAAAATCGTGATTATCAAAAAACAAATATTTTACATGAACAAAAAATATGCATCAGTAAAATAACACATGTTTACAAGATACCTAACAAGACTGAGTAAAAGAGGATCATTCTTTGATTAGAAGATAGGCTCTATAATGATTTATGTACATCAATATTACTGAAATAAATTGTTGCGATTTTCTGTGCTTTCTTGTCCGCTTCGATTTTTAACTTACGCTTCTTCTTCTTCTGGTGTCAAAGATCTGTGTGGGCGCTCAACGTCAAATGAAGAGATATCGGCTGCAAGTGTTGATGCAGCATCATTGTTGACCATAAACTCGTTCACTTGTTGACTTCTATCCAGCCTGTAATTAGAAATATGTTTGAACTTGTCAGAAAATGTTGAAAACATACAAGCAAATATATAGAAAACCAAGTTTAACTATACCGAATATGGTATTTACACATAAAGACGTATGCAAGCACCCGTACGATTCTAATAAATAAAATTAATGTGGGGCGAAATGTCCTGGGCCGAAACGTCCATGGGGCGAAACGTCCATGTACCATGTGGGGCGAAATGTCCACTGAAGTGGGGCGAAATGTCCACTGAAGTGGGGCGAAATGTCTTGGGCCGAAACGTCCATGGGGCGAAACGTCCAGGTACCGTTATTTATCAACCCCTGTAATGTGAAAATGTTATCAAATGTGGACATATTTTTCCTAAGACCAGCCTGAGCTTCAACACACACGTGGTGATCCTCAACCCAGTTAACAAGTCTGTTCAAGAGCCAAGTAACCATTTTGCCCACACAGATAAAAGGGTGATACCCCTGTAATTAAATACTTTATTTACAAAGCCTTTCTTATCAATAGGTAATAACCATACCTTCAGACCTAAAGCCTGGAAAGCATCCAGTACTGAGATCAACATTCAAAATATGAAGTAAATATGGTCTGAGACCATCCTTGCCATATACCAAAAATTAATAAGGTAGATTAACCGGGACACTACTTTGACCAATCTTTGAATCTTTAATTGTTCTCTGCAAGTCACCTATCGTAATAGAAATGTTTAATTCATCAAGCAAAATATTTTAAGTCACATGTACATAATCATTACAGAAATATATTTCCTCATCGTCTGCAATAAAAAGTTGGTCATCAGGCATACTGGCATGCTTGAAAGGAGCTTCAAATTCATTTAAATATTTTTAAATATACGCCTTACAAGAATATCGCATCTTGACCAAACGTTTCCCGTTTTCTTCGGACTCGTGTTTTTTTCTTTCTTTTTCTTCTGTAAACCCATCCCCATTTGTGAAATTATTTTCGTTTGCTTTTCTATTCACCGACAAATCAAGATGAACTCGAACTCGAATGTCTCCGCTGATGAATATGTTTAGGCATTTAAAGTTTTATATGTTGACCATTTGCTACCGAGCTAATTACATCTGAAAATCTCGTAATCGATTCGTTAATCATTTCATGATTTACATTAATACTTAAACAATTTTCAGTATTCATCGAAATTCTCTCTACTGGTGGAGAGCTTAATTTATCAGTAAATTCATTAATTACAGCAGGCTTCTAAGTATAATTCGAATCAAAAGTACTAGTTTCAGGATTGATACTATTTTTTAAAAAAATAATTATTTATGTTCATAATAAACTTTATCGCACAATGATCAGAATACGAAGGGTGGGCTTACAAGATAAGAATCAAAGGTAACGGCAACTGATTACATATTATATAATCGACTACACTTCCACCTCTCGTGTTTACAGAAGTTCTCACCTATATTTGAATCACAGCCGGCCCATCAAACCATCCCAAAGCTACGAAACACTCCAAACCACCCAAAATCCTCGAAAACACACCAAACCCTGTCGTTACGTATATCAAGAAGTAAAAAAAAAAATACTTTTTTATTTATATAATTTACTGTAATTATCGGCAAAAGTGAAAAAGTGCTTTATAACAAATTTACATAGAAATACATACATACATACAAACATTAAAGAAACTTCACAACAAAAGGAACAAAATGACCATTGAACTTATTCAAACAAACAAGTGCATATTTAGTTTTAGTTAATGCATACATAGGTACATAAATATATACACATAAGCCTACTAAGAATACGTACATACATTCATTCATTCATACATAAATACATGTAAACCTACGAAGACTTCATTACAAGAGAGAAATAAAGGGATACATTATCGTAGAGAACGAGGGACAGAAGGACGGTGGCATTTGGGTAGGAATGCTTTTGGATTATATAGATATATAAATATATAGACTAACAGACATGTAGAAAGACAGATAGACAAATATAATGAACGCACAGACCTATTTACTGAGTGCACGATACTAGAAAACAAGCAACTAAAAATATAAAGGAGAGAAGAAGAGAAATAACTACACTGCTCCATAAATATCTAAATGGACAAATAATACATAGATTGATTCACAGGTACAAGTAAAATCAATCTAAAGCTATCCAGCCCACTATGTAGTCAAAATAATATATGTACATAAATTAGTACTCTTGCTGATCATTATCGTCATAATCATCAACTTTTTATCATCATCATCACGAACAGTATATTGTTTTTTCTGGTCAGTCTGTGGTTCTTGTAAACAATTGTTGTGATATAGAAGTTGCTAAGATTAAATGTTCTGTCCATTTCCACTGGCTGGCACTTCGCATATTTCGACCGCTAGTGATCAGAGCGTCCGCCTCGGAAGCGGGAGGTTGCGGGTTCGAACCCTGGCCAAGTCATGCCAAAGACTTACAAAAATGGTACTGGCATCTGCCTCGCTTGGCGCTCAGCATTAAGAGGTTAGTGTTAGGACTGGTCAGCCTGGTGTCAGGATAATATCATGACTGGGTGGAACATCATGCTACATGTCTGCGGCATGATGCCCCAGTGCTAAACATCACTATAAAAACTGCCACACTGCAGACATCGAAGTGATATGACAGAAAAATTATTAAAGCTAGGTTAAAAATCGAAATCACAGAGAGAGAGAGAGAGGAAATATCATATCTTTCATCTGGTCTGAAATATAACAGATGACTGATGGGACTTTATTTTTATGAGGTGTAATTGTTTGAACGAGAGGGTGGCGATTTATCATTCCAGCTGCTTCCAGTAGTCCTTCAAAGTAAGACCTATCATATGTTACGTATGGTTTAGTGCCATCACTCCCACCCCCAAGCAAAATTAGCAGGTGATGCGTCTTACGTTGTAGGACTATTACTTCCAGCAGGTAATCGGCAATATTGGCAATGTTTGACGTGACTTTCTTAGCCTTTATCTGATCACAGTAATTTTATTTCTGATAACTTCGTCATCATGTACACATTTCTTGATAGATATTTCTCGGCTTACGATTGAAGTTTTTCGTCTACATTATTTTGTCAGATGTTGAGTTACCGCTGAAAGAAACGAACAAAGATTACATTCACATTTCTATTATATAAATCGTGGATCAAGTATGTAATGGGCTAAGTACAGTATAGTCCGAGTTGGGTAGGCCAGTTTTGTTATGGACCGAGAAAGTTATTGGGCATACTCCTCACTAGACCAAGTAGTCCCGGGGCCTGCAGTTGAATATGTGTTAACTGATTACACTATTTAGTACCTTTTGCATTTTTCTGCATGTTAATAATTAATACACCGGCATTGCAGCTGATTAACACTTGGTAAGTTTAAATAGTTTATAAACACGCATACAGATATCTTCGCTAGCCAAGGTTCTGACAACCATATCTGAGCATTTTATAGTTTATTTCTACTGATTTTGGGATTGTATGTTCCACGTTGTGTGAAGTTAATAAACTGATAAATTTTGGGTAACTACCCGTTGATCCAGCATTCGTAATGTTTAAGCAGAATTTCATGAATTGTTATGTTTTAGGTTTTAAGTTTTGTAACTACTGATCAACTTGTACCTGTATTAATCGGATTAATTGAGAGTAATTGTAAGGAAGTTAAATTTCATTGCTGAAACACTGGCTGCATACATAGGAACTGTCAACATTCCGAAATATTCCAAACTCCTCAGAATTTAAATTTTCACAACTTGAATGAAGCCACTGGCGGCAAGAGTCACACAAAAATGTAGTCTTTAACGCAATCCAAATGAGAGGAACCGCAAAGCCAGAATACAGTTCTTCTCGAACACGTAATTTTGAAGTCATTTTTCAAGGAAAATTATCCTGATACTACTGATATAATAATTTAACACCGAAAACTCCTAAAAAAACTTAAGCACAGTACGTTTCATTAACTTTATATCCCGCTTACGAGAGGGTTTGTGGTTATTCGAGGGTTTGGGGTGTCTAGTGTAATTTCAGTAACTTGTATAAATACAAATTATTTTTATTTATTTCTTTATATAAACGTAACAAGAGGGTTTTGGGGTGATTCGTGGGTTTGGTTTGGGATGTTTCGTGTAATTTTAGTAACTTGTATAAATAAAAAGTAGCTTTATTGTATTTCTTTACATATACGTAACAAGAGGGTTTTGGGGTGATTCGTGGGTTTGGGTTGGTTTGGAGTAGTTTGTGGTGTTTCGAAGGTTTGGGGTTGTTTGTGGTGTTTCGATGGACCCGAATTCTGGCATGCTCACCCGTATGCCGAAAAATCAGACCCTCATCCGAGATGATACTGATTGGCGGTTTAGGGACTTATATCGCCTAGTCTATTCATAAAAACCTGCAAAGGTTTACTGCCAATTTTGGTTAGTTTTCATTACATACTAAGGAGCAACTCACGAAATCCAATAGATGTCGCTAGGACAAAGCACTAACATATCTGTTCGATCCACCAGGTGTAGCTAGAGCTAACATATCGCAACCTTGGCTAGCGAAGATGTAATCCGACGTACATGGCAGAATTGTGGAACACGTCGTTAATCCAACAGACAGACGGTATACCTGTATTACCGTGATCATCTGCTACAAAGTCAGACATTGTGTTAGTCCTAGCCCTCCCCCCTCTTTTTTTTTTTTTTTTTTTTTTATTTATACCAACAATCGCATCTCGTTAAGCTATCAATACGCGTTATGTGATCATTCAGTCTTTCAAAAACACTAATATCAATCATGTCTTGACGACTTGAGTCTTCGGCCACAGAGCAACATAAATACGTATAAATATATTTATCAAGTTTTTTTTTATTTAAAAAATCAGATCTTAACACACAATGAACAATCAGAATCAGAATGAATTAATTTTATACCTTATGCAATTGAATTATTGAAGTAAAATAGTAATCCTACGGAATCTCTCATCGGTAACTTTTCTTTCTTTGAGCTCGATGCAATGCAAAAAAAAAAAAGTTAAAAAGCTCGTTTGTCCAAGTGTCCGTGAAAAGAATATCTTTAGTTTGAAACAGTAGTTTAAATTCTTCTAGTTTTCATTCATTTAGCGATTTACTTGAGAGTTCTTGTACATTGAACAGAACGATTCGTAATAATGTCTTCTTCATTGTTTCTTCATGGAGTTGTTTTTGTGGCATTCGTCCTCCTGTATACTATAGCCTTGGTGGAAGCCTCGTATCTTTCCCCGCGCTCTGCATTTCACTAATGGAACGGTGTTACGGTTTGGGGGTATATTCTGACTAGGTACCGTATATGACGACAAACGCGTATTTGAAGCACGCGCTTTTGATTATCCAAGAATTGATTGAGTGGGCTGAATGTTCTGGTTTTGATTAGAAACACGTCCATTGTCATTATTTTGTACATATACTGGTCATTTGTGAGAATAATCCATCACTTTTGGAGTCACAAAGTTATTATTTCTGGTCGCTTTCTGCTGCCCTCTTCGATGCTTTGATAAAGCAACCATTCTAAATCATCAAGACTCTCAGATTATGTTGGCTTATCATCGTCAACCTCCTGGTCTGGTCCAATAGTTGCGTCAAGATAATGACCTAACGGAGCAAAACGGTTTGTATGACCTCTGATAACATGGCCAGGGTTTCGATATTTATGAGTAGAGACAACTGGAGCAAATACCACTGCTGAACGATCTTGCTGAACAGCTTTTGACAGTGGATGAAAAACAATCTCTCCCACTTCAATACCCGTTCCTCATTCCCGAGATCAAGACCGCTAAAAACGCAGCGACTTCCCTTCAACACTTCCTTCAAGTATGAGAACATCATCTCGTGCTCTAGAATTCCATCAACAACAAGTTTAGATGGGAATCTAAAAGAGGCAAGTTTACCGTTCCGTTTCCAGCTTATATCTTGGCCATAAATATTTTCCTCGCTTCGGCAATCTCCTTGGGATAATCCCTACGAATTTGTACCAACTTATTGAGATTTTATTTTAGCGCTATTCATGGTCAATTCGGTTTCCTGATAATCCCTGAGCGCAGCAATTATAGGACGATTGTATCATTTTTATTCGTGACCAGAACCACAAGTCATGCGCTTTGTATGTTGATCTCCTCGTGGGTCAAGGTCAGCATGATAGCCAAGAAAATGCTTAATCATGTCGATATAATTTTCGCCACATGCCTCATGTATCCCTCTGAATAAAAGATTCCATCACCTGCTTCTCGCTTCCAGGTCTCTCGACTTGTGTTACATCAACTTTACATTTCTGCTGATAGTTTCGTTCTGCGCATGCAGGTCGCCAAGCATGCGTTCACTAGCTGATACATGTTCACTCAAGCTCTCAATGTTTGATAACTTCGAGAACCGAGCTACTAATTTTTCATTCAAAGACATGTTTTTGAACGAATCTAAATCCACAGCATAACTAGGCCTGATCACATCAGAGACACGGTTCCCTCTAGTAGTAGTTTTCCTCTTCGTTATCTTCAAAGTTTGCCAAGCCGATTCTCTCGATTCGACAACATGTTCTGCACGTGGCGCTCTCTTGGACAATTTTGATCTTCAGAACAGTTTGCTAATTGCCACAAAGTGCTGAATTCTAGGCGCAATGACCATAAATAACAAGGTTCAATAAATCGGAGGAAAAAGAGTAAACTGATGTCGTACCCAGCTGCAGCACCGACGACACAGAAAAGAAATATTCCACAGTTCCACAGCGTTAATGATCTAAAAAAAAATTCTTATATATTTTTCATGAGCACGTTTAGGAGGACGAATTTGTCTATTAATATTACCACAGTAAATATGGGGATAAAACTGACAAACAATTGCAAGTTAAAATGTAGACGTATTACAGAGAGCAGCAGTTATTTTGAATATGACGTAAAGTTAGAGAAATAAACATCTTGTTTACATTTTAAATTCTTGCATTTATTCAAGTAGAAAATAAATTGATGAAAACAGAGCAATATTGTTAAGACTTTTCTTGTTAAGAAATATCCAAATGACTCCTAAAAATGTGGTCCTATGTTAGAAAGAGACATAATCTTCATTTTGTAAAATAAAAAGATATGTCTAAATTATCACTGTAAGTTAAATGAATCAAGAATTTCTTGAAAAGAAAACATAAAAATTAAAAGTTTGAAAGTACTATAAAATAATGGACGTTCTTTATAAAATTTTTTAATGTTTTTAAATACTTTTATTCTGTGGAATTTGCCCTGAAATTTATATGGAAGTAGAGTGTGTATTCAGTTAGTCTGGTAAATGAAAAAGGGTCACTTACTGGTCCAAACCATAATCCATTAGAGAAGTAAGGAAAGATTCGTTTGCCTATGACTGCAGTCTAAAGCAATCCAAACATCCCATACAACATTTTAAAAACATTCAAATTTTAAAAGTGAATCATCATCTCGCAATGCAGACAGATTGATGACACAACTGCCAGGGGCGTATTAACCATTAAGCAGACTAAGCACGTGCTTAGGGCACCAGGGCCAAAGTGGGCACCACAAAGTTGAGAAAAGGGTGAGAAAAAAAGAAAGAAAAAACGAATGAAGATTTGTATTAAAAAAAAAATTGATAAAACTAGTGCAAATTGATCATAATGTTCTGTTTCTTGATCATGGTGCACTCTAGGGTTATCTTCCCAGGTGTACGTGGAAAGGACGGGGGCACCAAGATTTGTCAGTGCTTAGGGCACCAGTGAGCCTTAATCCGCCCCTGACAACTGCACAGTATATCTAGGCCTAGTTCCTGTTGCGTATGTCACATGGGGATTTTTCAGGCGTTGTACAATATCTATCATTATGCACAAATTGCCGAATTCATGTTTCTATATGTATACTCTACAAAAATTGAAAAGAGTGTGTGACTAAAATGGGAATATGCAATAAATACAAAAACACGTGTTTTGTTCCAAGTCGCAGAGAGAACTCTTTTGATACGGAGTAGTAATATACATCTCGGCCTTGTGGCCTCGACGTATTCCTCCGCTGCATCAAACTCGTTATTTCCGCCTACTCGGAATAAAACTCGCGTGTAGTTTTGTTTACGTATTTTTTATCCTTTAATCACATGTTTGACAGCATACCAACGCGGCGGTCAAATGGAATGTTGTGAAATACAATCCAGCCAAATCGAACATTCGGAAAAATTTCGGATAAAAAAGTGCCATGTTATAGTTATTTACTGGCGTATGTGAATTTGTCAAGCATATGTATTCCTTTACTTGGCTGCGTATCACGCTACGATTTTCAGGAGCGCACTTGTTTCCTGGCTATAATTTCCCTAACGTTTAAAGTATTTTCTTCGTTTGTTGAATGAGTGTGTTTCATGTTTGCTGCTTTCTCCCTCAGATACCAATAATATTGCTAGTAAATCGCTGGCTTCGGTTTGAACACTTTTGATTTGTATCAATGGGCTTTCAAATGTTAGCACGATGTCTATAACAGTATCAGCTATAGATCTAGTGTAGGCTTAATCATCCTACTTTAGTCATAGCTTTTAAATTCCAACTTATACAACAGTTAACATACTGTTACACATATCAAATTCATATACTATAAGGTGTTGGCCATTTAATTTTCGGGAACGGGTGGGGTGGGACAGTGATTTTCTTTTGAAATGAAATACACTGCGTTATTTTTTATTTATATTTAATTGACTTTTAACTCAACCACGGTACCACCACCACTGCACGCGAGGGTTATATTACAGTGCGTGAGAAAGTAACGACTCACTTTCTGAATAAATAGTGCACTATAATTTATAGTACCGATTAGGTGATTTCATGTTGTCAGGGATTTCATCGTACTTTATTGATGAAACGTCAGACTCCTGTGTAATAGTGCTACCATACGTTGTTACGAAAATTGTGGACCTGTTTATATGATTGGAATGGAAATAATCTCTTACAATATGATGCATTACTATTCATATGTGTACATAACATTTAAAAGAGAGCATTTATTGTTGTTTTTTTCAAGACATTCGGGGACTGCACCTGACATTACCAGAGCAAGCGAGTACATGAAGGTTTCAAAGTGCCCGCTTGGTGCTCGTCTAGAAACTAAGGCTGCAACATGTAAACGGCTTTGTGTCGGTCACATGCGAAGGCCATTTTTTAACCAAGGTTGGAAGTAAAAGTAAAGCGAAACGGTGAAAAATACCTACTATTTAATTTTTTAAAAAAATCAACCTGAGAAAACATTTTCATAACTGTTCACATGCTATTAGATACTCATAGTATGAGGCACCGAAGCGGACTAAAGCTGGTCCAATGAGAAAGTTACAGTTGAAATTTCGATGTCGTATGTCGAGAAATCCAATATCACGTGTTGTATCAAACTGAATGTCCTTAAAGTTTCATTTCTATATCGAAAATTTAGATTTTCTATGTTGAATTAAACAGTGTTGGTTTATAGTTCTATTTCTTATTTCGACGTTTTACAGTGTATATTTTGAATCGCACAGCGGTGGTTGAAATTTCAAAATCATATGCCGAGAATCCCGAATTCACACGTTGAATGTTACAGTTTGTGATGAAAGTTCCATTTCATATGACGAGTATTTAAATTTCATCTATTGAATTTCACAGCAACGAGAAGCCGCCTCCTTGTTTAAAAATAACGCGGTCGTTCACGAGAGCGACCTCTAGCGAAGAAACTTTTAGTAATTCTCGACCTGTGAATGGTAATTTTCAAACTGTAGGCCTAAATGCATGAAATGTAATGACGCCTCGTAATTGAATACACGAATGATGTATCTTAATACTCGATATTATTTTGAATTATTAAATTGGACATTGTGTAATGTTATTTTTAACACCAACACATCATTTCACCATATAAAAATGAAATTCTGACAAGAACAATAAAATGTCCAACCACCGCTGTGTAATTCAACAGATACAATAAAAAAAACTCTACATATTAAATGGAACTTTCAGCACAATCAATGAAACTCTTGACATATCACATTAAAATTTCAACAACCGCTGTGTAATTCAGAAGATACAATCTAAAAGCTAGACATTGGACATCGAATTTTCAACCAGCGCTGTGTAATTCAACAGACGAAATCTAAATACTCAGCATATGAAACGGAAATTTCAACATAAACTTTTTCAATCAAAACCTAAATTAGGAATTCTCGACGTATGACATTGAAATTTCAATCCCCGCCATGTAATTCAAACGACACAATCTAAAACCTCGAGAGAAAATATAACCTTCGCCTACTACTCTTTAATTCAACAGCTACAATCTAAATTCTCGACCTAGAAAATCGAAATTTTAGTACAAGCATTTTTATCACTGTCTTCACCAAAAAATGAGCCAGCCTAGATGGACAACATTATCTTAGAATGCTGACAGTGAACTCTTAAATGAAACTGGTGTTCGAAGTGACATCAAACGAGAGAGAGAGAGAGAGAGAGAGAGAGAGAGAGAGAGAGCATGTTCAACAATGGGTGTGTGTTATGACAGAAATCATTCATGTAGAAATCTGTTATTTTAAGAATACATGAAGCTGTCATTTGTAAACAACATATTGCGTAGCTAATTTCTGTTCATGGTTAAATTATATTTTTAGATAATTATAAGTTGTAAGCAACATGTTTACTTGAATTTGAGTTCAGGTCAAACGACTTTTCCCTTGGAGAAACCATTGTCTACCTTATGTTTTTTTTTCTTCTGGTGGATTCGATAGAAGTAAACAGACCTGACCTTGTTTACAGTTTTGATTAATTTTCCATTAAAATGACGGATTATTTTCTGATTTTGTTTTGGCGAGTTAGGTCAAGTGGGGATGTATATAAGTCTGATTACATCAACAATATTTATTCATATTTTATTATTGTTCTGTGTTAGAATCAATGTTGACTTGCAGTCTGGTATAATTTGATAGGATTTGTTTATTCATTGGAATTACAAAGTGCATGTTGACTTTTGAACTAAATCACTATATTAGCATTATTTCGAATTTATTCAAAGAACATTCTGGATTATGTCATTGTGATTCATCAAGACTGTTAGCACATCGACACATTCAAGTCTACGAGCACATCAGCACATTAAATACAGGATTTCATTCGGAACAATCTGTACTCTTGAACTGTGATATCACGTGACTATTTGATCTATGTCATCATTGACATGTAGGTTACGAGATTTGTGTAGTCATGTGACTCTGAATGCAAATGAGTTCCAAGTCAAATTTCATCCAAGCCATAGTTTCGGTTAGTCTGTCAACGGATTAAAGAAATAAACAATGCTATACTCGCAATTTCTGAGAAAATAACTCATATTCCTATCGATTTCATGCAGGTATATCTTTTCTTTTTCCTTTGGAGCACCAGACAGATGCGCACCCCCCTTTCCAAAAAATAAGTGTTTTATGTGTTTGTTTTTCCCCCGAAAGGTGTGTGTGTGTGTATGTGTGTGTGTGTGTGTTTCCTTTTTATAAAAGAATTTTGATAAAAAAATTATATAATGTCAAAGTTTTGATGGGGTATTTTTCCTAGTGTAATCTATGGGTTTTTCATCTGATCTAGACTTCAGTGTTCTAATCGAAATCCCTTCCCTTTTTATTTGAAAGTGACCTTTGCTATGGGTCCCCTACGTCCTGTGAATGCTATATGTGTATTTGCTATCTTGTTTGTGTGCTACAGATACGTGTGTTACGACAGCAGTTGGATCAAATCTTCCCTCCACTTTCCGTATGGTTTGATTGATTTGGTTTTGATTTGAGGAGAGAAAATAGAAGAAAACAAAGAAGAATGGGAGAGAGCCGGTTTTTTTTTCTTCTTCTCCATTCTTTGTTTTTTTAATTTAAGTTATAGGTTTCAATTTCGATTTGAATTTCAATTTAAATGGGAACTGATGCATTCTATGGGATTTAGATAAAATAAATCCTATTGTTTTATCTGCGTGTTCATGGTGTGATAGACAGACGTACCTCGTTTAGATAACCACATTTCTTGTATTGCTTCTTCTAAACTCTGGGCATAGTCATGTCCATCGGTATGGTCTAATTGGTCGAAATGGTGCTAGAAGGCATAGACGGTATCATTTAAGGACAGGAAGAAAAGAAAAAAAGAAACAAAAAGGGAACGTTTTAGTTGGTTAGTACCTATATGTTATATGTGTAACCACTAATACTATATTCTTCATATATCCCGTTGTTGTGTCTTGTATGTCCATGGTCCAAGTATGGGTTTTTCTGAGACTCACATGCCTGTTCACTTCGCGTAGCGCCATGTGGCATAGCCCTTTGACGCCTGTGCCTCATACTTCTCTCATACGTAGGTTCCCTGTATCCCTATATTATAATGAAATCAAAACAAAAGGGAACTTATATTGGTTTTAGTTATATTAGTGGCCTTGATTCCCATTGATTGTAGTGTTGATTATTTTGTTAGCTGTTTTCTACGAGGCATCGGAGGAACAATTATATTCCTGTTGTTATGAGTTTATTTTATTTATTTCCATGAGGCGAGAGACGAGGTCAAGGTTCCATCCCGTGCATAGACGGTACTCTCCCCTACGTGGGAGGTAAACCGAAGCCCTCTCCCCATCTTTCCCTCCCACCTGCTTTTAGTGTCCAATAGTAATTACTTGTCCACAGGCCATCATAGTCTTTGTTATGTAGTATGTTATTTTCATTACTGTTTTTTTCTATATAAAACCTTCCGTCTAAATATAGTGCATTGCTCTTCCGATACCTCTATTCTTTTATATTTTTTTTTACAAATCTCCATAATTAGCCTTAATATTTCGGGTTGCTGTTTGTGACATTGGACCATTGTGTGGTACTTGGTAAAATCCGCCCGTTTACACAAAGGGCATTTTGGTATGACTCCAATCATACGCCTCCTCACAGCAACTTCACCAGTTAACCATGCATTGTGCATGCATTTGAATATTAGGCTTTGTATTTTAGCGAGTTAATTTTAGCCCAGTGCCCCCATGCTCTGTCCCAATTGACTTCAATATGTTCCTGTTCTATTTTGTACCGTATTTTTTTTATTTTGTTAGTAATCTCTTCCTTTATAAGTTTTATCTTTGCTTATCTCCCATAATTCTTTTTTTTTTTCATCTCTATACTTTACTAGAAGCTTATTTATGTACCTAAATTTTCTAGGAAATTCCAATCTTTTTGTTAGTTTATATATATATATATATATATATATATATATATATATATATATATATATATATATATATATATATATATATATATATATATATATATATATATATATAATGGAAAACCCAAACCAATATATGTATAATCCCTCCCATGGCGATCTTGGATCCGAATTTGTCACTTTCATTATGTTTAGTATGTTTGTCCATTTAATTAGTAATGGGCAAGGTAAGGCTATCCCTCCTCTTGTTTTTGCTCTATAGACATTTTTTATATATTAATATAATGGGTTTTATAGCCCCATATGTATTTAATTATTTCATTATTTAACTTGTCTAATTTTCTGTTGTCTATATCAATTGATTTCAGTGTATAATTTATATTAGAATACATATAAGTTTTGGCCACCTGGGCCAACTCCAGTATGCACAATGGCGTGAGTGTCCAGATGTTTATGTTTTCTTCTATTTGTTTTTCCATCATTTTATAGTTTTCTTTTTCTTCTCCCTGTTCAAAATGTGTCCCTAGAACATTGACCCGGTCTTTTATTAACTGTGAGGTAATCCTGGGTGATTTCCCCACCAGTTTCTTATTTTTAAATATCTCAGTTTTGTCATGATTTATCTTTTACCCTGATGCTTTTCCAAATGATTTGAATCTTTTTTCAAAGTGTTTAAATGAATTTAGGTCTCTTATAAAGTTTTTACAATCATCTGGGTGTTGGACCATTTTCAGTTCTTCTTTTAGATTCGGGATTTCTATTCCCTCTATTTCCTTGTTTTGTCTTATTTTGTTACTTAAGATTTCAATTGCTATTACGTATAATAACATATTAACATTGACAGTTGGCACCCTTGCCGCACTGATTTTTGTATGTCAAATTTCCCTGTGACAGCCCAATTTACATGTACCATTGCAGTTATTTTATTGTACAGGATTTTTGTCCAATTTTGGAACTATGTTCTAAATCCAAATTGTTCCAGAACTTTCTGTACATAGTTATGTTCCAATCTATCAAAGGCTTTTCTTGGTCGAAAAGTACCATGGCACCTTTTTTGACCTGTTTCCTGAATGTAATCAATCACTGATCTTATGCTTAAAATATTGATTTGGATGTCCCGCCCCTTTGCACCGCATGTTTGGTTAATGTTTATCATTGTATTCATCCATTTTTTTGAGGGGGGGTGGGGGTGGGTACGAGGCCTGGGCCTGACGTCCCGCTTGTTAAAGGAAAGTGAAGCGTCTCTCATAACCTCTCCTTTCCAGGCGTAGTGATCGCCGCAGGACCACTGTCTCGCTCTGCGGGGCAGGAGGTTACTTGCATATGGCCTCTCCTACAATATTGTGTCCACAGCAGCACCTTCACGCGGAGCCTCCTGTTTTAAACAGAGCCTGCTGTGTGGCGCGACCGAGTGCCCGGCGGTATAACTGGGTGGGCAGACAGGGCTCGTTAGCCTTGGCAGGCAACAATCCAAGAGAAGGGAAACTCTGACTTCAAACCCGGGCAGATGAAGCTCGTTAGCCTTGTCAGGCAGTTCATCTAGGAGAAGGAAACTCTGATTCAAAACCCACCAAGTCCCATCCATTGGATTATGGCTCCACTGCCTTGTGGATATCTTCGGGAGAAGGAAAGGCTACGGGAGTAAACCCAGACAGAAAATCCGGAGTGGAGCCCCTAAGGCAGCTGGGGGTCGACTACGACCTCCTTCTGGCAGCTACTGCATCCAAACTGGTGCCAAATGTCACGCTCAGCATTCCTTTGGATCCCACCAGTAAGGACGAGAGGGGGACCCTGACGTCTGGGCAGCCCAGGATCTCCATACTCCACGCCCAGGCTTGCGCCCTGGAGAGGACACTCCAGTCTCGCTACTGAGTGAGGAAACAACAAGGAAGCTGACAGTTTACGGGTTATAAGTCCAAACCGATTGGCGTATGGATGGGGCGCCATGGATCAGCTTTGACGGTGGGAGGGATCATCGTGTCCCACTGGCCAAACTATCGCCCGCCTCAAGCCGGGCAGCCCCCGGTCAATAAGGTTTTGACCCGCCATCGTCTGCCTGCTCCAGTGGGTGTCTGGAGCTCAGTGTGCTGTTCAGCATGACAAGCAGACGGTAATTCCACACCAGACAAAAGAAACAAGAAACTAATAAAGAAGACTCCAGCTCTTCGATTTGCAAGCTGGAATGTGCGCACCATGTGTACAGGCATCTCCGACGACCTCAGAGAAGTGGACGACACCAGAAAGACGGCTATTATCGATAGAGAACTCACCAGACTAAATATCAGCATAGCTGCCCTCCAGGAAACCAGGCTCGCCTCTAGTGGCTCCCTCAGAGAGGAAAACTTCACCTTCTTCTGGAAGGGTCGAAAACCTGAGGAGCCCCGCCAGCACGGAGTGGGCTTCGCCATCAAAAACAATCTCCTGACCTCGGTTGAACCTCCCACAGGGGGCACTGAGCGTCTCTTATCCATCCGCCTCACCACTGCTTCAGGTCCTGTCAACATCATCAGTGTCTACTCCCCAACCCTCACGTCGTCAGAAGACGCGAAGGATCAGTTCTATGGGCAGCTGGACGAACAGATCAAAGGATGCCCCAAAAACGAACCACTATTCCTCCTCGATGACTTTAATGCTGGAGTAGGTGCGGACCACGAGTCATAGCCTACCTGCCTCATATATCATGGCACTGGAAAGACCAACGAAAACGGTCAGAGACTTCTGGAGTTATGCACCTACCATGGCCTGTGCGTCACAAACACCTTCTTCAAGTGTAAGCCACAACACAAAGTGTCATGGAAACACCCCAGATCTCATCACTGGCACCAACTCGACTTGGTCATCACGAGACGCTCTGCCCTTAACAGCGTCTTCTCCACCAGAACCTACCACAGTGCAGACTGCGACTCCGACCATACCTTCGTGAGCAGCAGAGTGCGACTACAGCCTCACACGCTACACCGCTCAAAACCAAAAGGACGTCCTCGCATAAACACTGCGCAGATGTCAGTCCCTGCCAGGGTGAAGGAGTATGTGTCCGCCCTGGACGAGGCTCTACAGGACCTGCCGGAGCACGACGCTACAGCCAAGTGGAACGCCATGAAGGGTGCCATCTACAGTACAGCTATGTCAACGTTTGGCAAGAAGAATCGACCCAGCCAGGACTGGTTCAACGCACACCTATCAAGGATGGAACCACAAATCGAGGAGAAACGAAAATCCTTCATAGCTTACAAAAAATGCCCTAATGAATGGACGCTTGCTGCTCTCAGAAGTGCCCGAAGCAACACCCAACGCATTGCTAGACAGTGTGCGAACGAGTACTGGCAACAACTGTGTGAAGGGATCCAGCGCAGTGCCGAGTCAGGAAACATCCAAGGTATTACAGTGGCATCAAGAAGGCTCTAGGCCCTACAGTGAAAGGGGTCGCTCCTCTGAAATCTCTGACGGGAGAGAAGATCACAGACCGTGGGCAACAGATGGCCAGATGAGTAGAGCACTACTCAGAGCTATCCTCCCGAGAAACGTCAGTCACCGATGCAGCCCTCAGCAGCATAAAGAATCTGCCCACCATTGAAGAGTTTGACAAAGTGCCAACCTTAGAGGAGCTCAGCAAAGCAATCGACTCCCTTCCAAACGACAAAGCACCAGGTAGTGACAGCATCCCGCCCGAAGCCATCAAACGTGGAAAACCAACATTGATTAAACCACTGCACGAGCTACCTTGCCTCTGCTGGGAGGAAGGAGTAATCCCCCAAGACATGCGCGATGCCACCATTGTGACCCTTTACAAAAACAAGGGCGACCGCAGTGACTGTAATAATTACAGAGGGATCTCGCTCTTGAGTATCGTTGGTAAAGTGTACGTCCGCATCATACTCAACAGTTGCTGGCGGACCGTGTGTATCCGGAATCACAGTGCGGCTTCAGAGCAGGCAGGTCGACGACAGACATTATCTTCTCCCTACGACAACTCCAAGAGAAGAGCAGAGAGCAAGGTCAACCAGTCTACATGATGTTCATCGACCTCACCAAGGCCTTTGACTTGGTCAGCAGGAAGGGTCTTTGTGAACTTCTGAGTAAGATCGGTTGCCCCCCAAAACTCCTCAGCATGATAATCTCTTTCCATGCAGATATGAAGGGAACAATCCTGTATGATGGATCCTCCTCAACCTCCTTCCCAATTAACAGCGGCGTGAAGCAGGGCTGCGTGCTAACACCAACACTTTTTGGGATCTTCTTCTCACTGCTCCTGTCCTACGCCTTCGACACGTCCACCGATGGCATATATCTACACACCAGGTCCGACGGGAGGCTGTTCAACCTGGCACGACTGCGCTCAAAGACCAAAGTGAGAGCTGTGCTCATCAGGGAGATGCTTTTTGCAGATGACGCAGCTCTTGTGACCCACACAGAGGAAGCCCTCCAGAGACTGGGAGACCATTTCGCTGATGCCTGCATGCAGTTTGGTCTCACCATCAGCTTGGAAAAAAACAAATGTCAGCGTGCAAGATACCACCATTGCCCCTTCCATCAAAACCAACGGTGTCACCCTGGAAGCAGTCAACAACTTTACCTACCTAAAGTCAACCATCAGCAACACTGTCTCGATTGATATGGAGATGGACAGAAGGCTTGGAAAGGCAAACACCATCATGGCTCGAATAACGAAGAGGGTGTGGGAAAACAACACGCTGACAGAGCACACCAAGGTCTGAGTCTACCAGGCCTACGTTCTCAGCACCCTTCTATATGGAAGTGAGACCTGGAGTACCTACATGAGGCAAGAACGCCGACTCAACTCCTTCCATATACGGTGCCTAAAACGCATCCTGAAAATCAGCTGGCAAGACCGTGTTCCACACAGCGAGATCCTGCAGCGTGCAAGTACCACCAGCATGTACTCCCTGCTGAGCAAACGCCGCCTTCGATGGCTAGGACACGTCCGACGCATGGAGGATGGAAGGCTGCCAAAGGACATACTATATGGACAACTGGCCACTGGCATGAGAAGAGTCGGACGTCCCTCACTCAGTTTCAAGGATGTATGCAAGAGGGACATGAAGGCATGCAACGTTTCACCCGATGACTGGGAAGAGCTGGCCGAGGACCGAGACACCTGGAGACTAACGGTAAACAATGGCATATCAGTCGCTGATGCGAGGAGAGGCCAGTTGGCGGCAGAGAAACGTAAGAGAAAGAAGAACGCGGCAGCAACCACAGTAATGCAGACTTGCCAGTATGTCTGTACCAACTGCAATATTGACTGTCACTCACGTATAGGCCTGCACAGCCACAGCAGACGATGCCAATAGAGACAGACAACACCCCAAGGGCGCTATTCGCATGGTCTTTCGAGACTGAGTCGCGATTAATGATGACATCCCTTTTTTAAACCTGTCTGCTAGTATCTTACTAAAAAATGTATAGTCAATAATGAGGAAAGAGATGGGTCTCCATTTTTTTTAGATCTTCCTTATCTCCCTTCCCATTATAAATTAGTGTGATAAGCCTTCCCCTCATTGTATTTGTCATAGACTCATTTCTGAATATAATGTTGTTTTATAACCATTTGAGAATCGGCGACAACTCACCTTGGAATATTTGGTAGAATTCCGCATTGAGTCCATCTCCACCTGGGGATTTTTCTTTTACTAGCTTATTAGTGGTGTTTTTAAATTCACCCATCGAGATGAATTCATGGCATAAGTATTCCCTAATATGATCCATAATTTCTGTTTTTCCTGATGTATCTTTGTTGTAGTTGTCTCTTAGTCTTTCTATATGTCCCCCCTCTCCTTATCTCGTCTTTTTATATAGGTCCTCTGCTTTTTTTAAATAGATCTTCGTAAACTTTTCAGCTCTTATTTCTATATATTTCCTTCCTCTTCCAATATTTTATCTATTCTTTATTTTAGTATTTTTCCTGTCCTTTTTTTTCTAGTTTATTTAAATCTTTTTATGGCGTCTTTCTCCAATTTTACTATAACTCCCTTCTTTTTGCAGAAACTTTGGTGGCTTCCTTTTTAAATTGCTTTTGTAGTATAATCCATTCTTTAATTATGTCCTTGTTTTCATTATTTTTTAATTCTCTTATATCTTTATTATTTCACTGAACTCCTATTCTTCCAAAATTTTGTTATTCAATTTCCAAATTCCTTTTTCCCATTTACTCCTACTTTATAAATTAATTTCAATATTAAGTATTTGTGGTCGGAGATTTTAACATTTGTAATTCCAGCATTTATATAACTTTTGTTTTCGTAATTTGTACCGCAGAATTTATTTAATCTGTTTGCTTGTGTGTTTTTTTTAATTCATATGTGTATTCTCTTCTCAGCATATTTAACCTTCTATATATATCGACCTGTTTGTTTTCTTTTTATATTAGGTTGCTCATTACCCTTTTAAATCTTTTATTGTCATGTGTCAGTTCACCTACTCTGTCTATGCTATCTCCCACCAAATTAAAGTCCCCTCCTATTATAAGGTTTCCATAGAATAGTCGTAGAGATATTTGTACATCTTTTCTGGGAGCTGTTGTTTTTTATATTTATTTTCAGGTACATATATGTTGATTATATGAGTTTTTCCTATCAGTATGTGTGTCATTCTACCAGCAAAGAATTTTCCTTCATGAATTCTCTTCCAGTTTAAGACGCTTCTGTTTTTAATAATTGTTGTGCCCCCCCCCCCCCATTATGTCACGCTGTCTAAAATCGTTTAAAATAACCATTACATTTCATTTCTCTTCAGTGATTGTTACTAATTCTTTTCAAAGTTTATTGTCGGTTTTTTGAATTAGGATAATGTCGTAGTCAATTCCTTGGTTAGTTTAAGTACTTTTCCCCTATCTATTCCATTTATGTTAGTTGAGGCTATCTGGAAGTTTGTTCCTTCCATCTTTTTTCACCATCAGGTTGCCGCATTCCTTTGTATTATTATTTGTTGATTTATTTCAATGTTAATTTTAACGAAAGTAATTTTATTTAGATCTAGGTCGCTCGGGGTACTGTCCCCCTCCTTTGCTATCACTGATTGGATTTTCATTCTCTTCAATTGTTTCATTGTTCTCCGTGTTTTATGTCTCTAGTCCAGTTTCCAATTCCATGTCTGTGTCCGTGTCATTATTGCCTTGTCGTTCGTCCTCGCTTTCTGTCTCCAAACCGGTTCTTATTTCCATGTCTTTATCCGTGTCTTCGTCTTTATATTTGTCATCGCTTTCGTTGTCATTTCGTCATTCGCTGTACTGTCTTGTACTTGCTTTCCCTTTTGGAGCTTTTTTCCTCTTATCTTTTTAGGGCCCATTTTCGGGTTTTCCTTATTTATCATTTGCCTGGTTTAACCTTCTGGTTTTGTGTTATCGCTCCTCTGAGATGAGCTTGATATTGATGTCTTTTTTTTCTTCTCCTTTTTTTAATCTCAGTTTAGGCACCGGTGTGGAAGTTGGAGGTTTTAGGCCAATAAGGTCCACGGGGTCTTGCTCTGTTGCTGAGGGTTCCCCCTCCAGTGAGCTTTCGTCTAGCAAAATGGCACACATATTCTTTAGTGCTATAGGACCCCCCTTGCAGGGTGTGGGTGCCTTTCCCGTTTTGTTGGGACTCAAATATCTCTCCCACTCCAACCTTTGTTGGGAGTTGTCATTCCCCCTTATTTGCCGTTACGAATATAATGTGTATTGTACGTCGTTTCCAATGTTTCCTCTTCAATTGTTTATATTGTATTTTCTTTTTCTTCTGGGTTTTCTGTCCTCCAGTTTTGTTCAGGTTTGTGCTTTCGTTTCTTATTTCCCCAATTAGGTTTCCTATTTGTGTTTGCAAGTCTACGTGTTCTTCCGCTCTTAGATTTATTTGAAATTATTGATGGCATTTGTTCCAAGTCCCTATTGTACGTGGAAAGAAACTGAACTTGAAACAATTTGTCAAGGATGACTTTAATTGGAACTTTTTCTTGTGTTTCGTCCTAGTTTGGCTATATGCCAGGGTCAGGTTCTTGTCCGCTGGTGTCCACTAGGTTGTTCGCAATATTGTACAACATTGTCAGCTGGGCATTGGTTCGCCTGGATTCGAGTGATTCCCTCTGGAGATGGTTCAACATTGCACTGACACCTAAGATATACAAGATATTTTTTAAATAAATAGCCGGTATAACCAGTGAGGAAACCCCTGGAAATTCTTTTTGACGTATGTAAGGTGAAGTTGTTTGCATTTGAAACATGCACAGTGGAGAGAATGTTGGCATACCTGACATTTCATTGGATATTGTACTTATGGCAATTGTGCATGATCTACGGACACTGCTAACTAAAACGACTGAGCCCTTGTGCTAAAAAAAAATCAGTCTGAATTTGTCTAAAATGTACACTATCTTTAGCAGCTATCAAAATAGGGCGAATTAATTTTGCCAGACTAGACAATACCAGCTTCAGAAAGTACAATGAATGAATTACCAAGTACTATAAAATGAAGAAGAAAAAATAAGAAACAAAAAGAAGTGAAAGTTGTCGGCAATTTTTCAATATAAAATTTACGTCTGAAGTTGAGAAAGTGAAAATGATCAAGTGGAGCTAGCAGGTATTTTTTAAAGATGCACATCTGGAGTAAGGCCAAGCTGTATACTCTATAATCCATATTATATCCCTCAATCATGCACCAAAATAAGGGAATTAAGAATATTTGAACAATACCTGAGATGTACAAGGTTTTATTTAAATAACTAATGTAACCATTGAGGAATTCGGGGAAATTATTTTCCTTTAAAAGCCTAATGCAAAATACGAAACTATTGAGAGCTGCATAAATAGGAGTGATCGGTATTGAGAAACACCGGAACTTAACGTTTGTACAAGGTATCTGTGCGAATAAACACTGTCATCTCGGAGACATACACTTCCGATAGCATGCAGAGAACACAATGACTACACGAGAGATAATAACGTTGCAAGTCGGTCATTATTCCAACTTTATCGGAGCACATTGGTGGAATGCACAGGTAAAATCAAATCACATGTCCACAGCGAAAGTGTGATTGACTGTCTTATCTACGTTTGAAATAAATATACGCAATAATGGATAGTCTACCAAGTTTTCGAGGATTTAACATATCCCGTTTCGCATAGTTGGTGCCACACAGGTACTTGATTCCGGGGTAAACTAATGTGTACATTCACCAATGAACACCAGTTAATTGTAGTCGTACAATGCAAGACATAGTACATGTTGATTTTGTTTTAGTGCTATGTGTTACTTACTACCCAAATAACGGCCTTGTATAGCGCTCAGGGAGGTTCATGTGAATGAAATACGTCTTGGTTAAAAGAAAATGAAGTCCTGCATTTATTTATAACTTATTTTCAGTTGGCCAGTGAGAAGGTAGTATTCTATTCAATGCAATGTTCTTGCATAGTAAGTGGGTGCGATCACGGGCATGTGAGTGTGGGGAAAATGGTCTGCTATTCCTTAAAAGTATGATAGTAGCCAAATTTTGGATATGCATACAAAGTCGAATGTCTGAGCTAAACATAGGTATCAAATTTATTACGCTGTGTGAAAATATAGCTTGAAATAACAGCGTTTATTTGAAATGGGTCGCACAAGAAAGGAGAGAAGTGTCCTCCTTTGTAGTTATTATACAGTACACGTATGATAGGTCAGTTGTAAGAAATGATACAAGCCCCTGTAGTATAGCAAGTGGTAAAAGTTTCAGGAATATCTCACACTTGGCAGCGTATATCAACACTCTTCTACTAATTTATGTGTAATTAATATACTTACTGTGCTGTCTTTATCCTTGCAGAATGAAAATATGACACTTGCAAAGGATGCATTTTCATGTTCTATTGACATACACTTGAATTTGTTGCAGTGCGATGGTAGTTGAAATATGCTAAAGTAGGTTCATGTAGGGGAAATGTTTCTTGAATGAAATGAAATGTTGCTTACAGTTCCGATAGACATAATATACTTTTGTTTGTTTCATTAAAGAATAATATTTCAACTTAACCCGATTTTGGCATTCCCAACTTTCATCGCTTTCCAGCCAACTGAAATGTAGGCCAATGAAACTTGAAAACAGATCCATTTCTTTTGCGAGAATTTGAATTTATTAGGGAAAAGATATCAGGGTAGTAAAGTCTGAGAAAAACAATAAAATTTTACTTTGTAGAAAAGCATTGTTATTGGTTGCCAGGTGTGTGTGATATTCCTGAAAATTTGACTTTCATTACACTAATACTTGACATCAGAACACGCTAACACAGTGCCATTAGTTAGGCAGTAGGACCCATCACCCCCAAAACAAAAATATTGGTTGATTTTTCTTACGTTGTATGACTACAATTAATTGGTGAGTGTACACATTAGTTTATCCCAGAATCAAGTGCCTGTGTGGTGCCATCATACTTGTTCACATATTTGTTACTCTCAAAACAAATTGCCTAGCACTCTAAGTGAAGTAACTAATGCCATATGTGTTTGGACTTTAATATTGATAATATGTATTGTGGAAATACTTTTAACTTTGTATTGTGTTTTCGACGTATACAGATTTTGAAGTTGTTCCTGTCAAATATATGACAAAAGCTGGGGAAAAAAAATCACAAACCAAAATATCAGTATATATACAATGCTGTCTGGCATTTCTGCGCAGGTAAATTTTCCATCTCCAATGCCGTAGCAAAATGCCTACCAAATTTGACCAATCGATGAAAGTAAAATACTGTATGCTTATCATTTGAAAAGAGCCAGTTGTCACCAGAATATTCTGTTCAAAATAATATTAATTTTGGACACACATGATACCACCCCATTGTTTTCATGACTCATGATATGGCGGCCTATTCTGCGCACAGCTTTGAAAAGATGTAATGTTTATCCATCGGGCTATAGAAATGAAATACATTACTTTGGACTGTTTCTGTCAGCAGTTCGGTCGAGTAATTAGGGCAGGTTTATGGCTAGTTTTACAAAATTCAGTGTAACAATGCCAATAAATGGCAAGAGATATTAAACAAACTAAACCAATTTTGTAAACAAATTAGTAAAGTTCAACATTTTATAAAAAATAAACTATCATGTGGAAGAGAAACAACAGTGAATAGGATGCAGTGTGTTTACAATGTCTTGTTTATGGGGATAAATTACTCAAGATTTAGAAACAGACTATACATTCGGAAATTTCTTGAGAATCCCGTTCTAGCTGCAAGTTGACACATTGGGTAGCAGATGATTTTATACGAGTGGGACAACTTCTTGCAAAATTGGAAACTTGGATTAAGATGCAGAATTGTTTTAAGGTATACATTTCCATTTTTATATAATGTATTTATTTGTATGATTCTAAAAGATACATAGTAAATAGGATTTTCTGGGTTACAGGTTCAATGGAGCAGGTCTTCATGTTGAGATTTAGAAATCACATTTTCATTTGCATTTCGAGTCTAAATGTGGGATATTTTTATACACTATATGAATATAACTTTCCTTAATTAAAATATGATAGTTCTTTCTTGACACAAAATGGATTTTTGACCAAAAATAACGTGATCCGGTGTTCACAGAAATGATATATTGTTGCGCAGAATTACCCAGTGTGCAGAATTGGCCAACATGGTGGTATATGTGAACCCAAATAATAGGCCGTTTTACCACAAAATTGACCACTCTTGTGACCTAGTGGTTAGAGTGTCCGCCTCAGATGTAAGAGTTCGTGTGTTTGGACCCCGGCCAAGTCATACCAAAAACTTATGAAAATGGTACTAACAGTTGCCTTGCTAGGCACTGAGGATTCAGAGATTAGTGTTAGGACTGGTCGGCCTGATGTCAAGATAATGTGACTGTGGGACATTAAGCTACATTTCTGTGGCTTGATTCCCTAATGCTAGACATCAGTATAGACTGGGTGGGACATCATGCCACATGTCTGCAGCATGATGCCCCAGTGCTAGACATCACTATAAACTGTCACACTGCAGACATTGTAGTGATATCACTGATTTTTTTTAAAAGCTATGTTAAAAATCCAAATTGCACACACACACACACACACATAGATATACAAACATACACAATCAATTGAAAGAAGACTGAAGAACTGCTTTTGATCAGTGTTGATTCGTATAGTTTCAGCTATATTTTTTCATGTTTTTTAGGTTGCCTAAAAACAAATATCATGGAAGGCATATTACATTGTAGGACTAATTCATTTAGTGATATTTTTTAGTTATGCTTTACTACACATATTTGAGATGAATTGTTTTTTATGTTTTCTTATTCATTAAATGCAATAGGTTAAGTAAAATTGTATCTTGTAGCTGACCTTGTCCAAAATCAAGTTCATTGTCAACCTGATCATAATTATTGATTTTTTTTAGAATTCTGTAAATAACTAATTCATACCTAATATTTTCTCAATGAATGGGTTTAATATTAGGATCATTATCAACAGAAGTAGACATATGTATTTGAGTCTGATCTAGGTTATTGGAATTCCCATATGAAAATACCTGGCCTACCTGATGTATACCACATTCTGTATTATAATTTGGTAACATAATTCTCTAGAATGGATGAATTTCATTAAGTCATAGTATTATCAGAAAATGCTACTTGTGACCTAGGTCCGGTAGAGAGCTTATAATCTTGTTTATCTAGGAATTATATATTCTGGCAGGAAGATCATGCAGACTCTTTTATATTGTTGTATTCAGGACAGTATTTAATTTGGTTGAAATTATTTATTTGTATTCAGATTATTTATTCACTGAAAATACAAAGTGCTCATAAAAGTATTAATGGACAGAGATATTAAGTGGGATATATAGTGAATTCAAACAGGGACTTTGGGAATTATATTACTGTGAGTCATTGAAAGACTGTTGGCACATGATAACAATTCAAGCCACTGGTACATTAGTACATAGACTGCAGGCCATTACAAGCACATCTGCACTTTCAGCATTGGATATTATTTTGGAATATCACTAAAGTTTATTCAGAAGGTTGCATTTGGACCTGTTTTTTACATGAATATAAATGGTACCTATACAAGTCAAAATAGTAATTTATAATGAAAAATTAGTATGCTTTTCTCTTGAAAGAATTACAGATTGATTTACTTTGGGTAAAGAAAACCATAGCTTGGGCTAAGAAAAATACATAAAAACAACTTGATATAATATTTGGGAATTAGTTTGTTTTTGCTGTGTTCTTGGTCCCTATTCTTTGAAATCTGTCTTGATTGTTATGCTGATTGCTCAAATAAAAATTTTGAATGAGAGTTCTGTAAAATTTAGACCGCTCTGGTGGTCTAGTGGTTAGAGTGAAGATTGTAGCATTGTTAGTCATGCCTCTGACTGCACAAGTGGCATAAGTGATGGGAGCATCCATCTGGGATGTGGGATGTCATGGGTTTGAACCCTGGCCAAGTCATATCAAAGACTTATAAAAATAGTACTAATGGCTGCCTTGCTAGGCACTCAACATTAAGAGGTTAGTGCTAGGACTTGAAACCAAGACTATGCCATTCAAAATGTGCTATGCCATCATCACAATTATGGCTATGGGTGCAGTTGTAAGGCAGCACATTTTTTGCAATGTCATTTATCCAGCATGTACAAGACCCTGCCCACAATGAGTCCTCGGTGTAATGTTAAATTTGTCAGTGTCTGATGCCCACAGTTGGGATGGAAACTTCAGCTTGAAATGAATGTCTTTGTTAGCTGGTAACAAAAATATATATTTTGGTACTTGTAAATTTATTCTTTTATCGAAATTAACTTATTTGCTTCTGTGTAATTATGCAAAGTGAATTTCCATGCAGTTCTGCATTCAGCATAGAGCAGCATCAGTTATTACACTCTTTTTTTCTTGGCTTTTCATCATTTTTGTATGTTCAAAACATCAAACACCCATGCAGATACCAAGTCTAGAATGAGCATTAAACCTCAGTGCTTTATTCATCTGGTGGTAGAATGTGTGTAAATGAGCTTTTTCTGCCTCATGGATTCATTTAGATAGGTGTTTGGAGGGATGTCTCTGAAAAGGAAGGCTGATTTGGACGATTAGAACTGAGTCGTGGTCATCCAAGAGTTATGCATAAGTGCATTAGTGTCAGTTGAATTGATATTTATTGTGGAGAGTTTTCAGTGTTGAATATATATGTTTTAAGTTTTACATTGGTATTTGTTGTGGGTTTGTCTTTTTCATAACTTTCCATTCCATTTTATAGACAGATGTCAAAATTTTTTTGAGGTAACAGGTTGAAATGGAAAAAGGTAAAGACATTGAAGCAAGTTTACCTACAGTAATATATAGCCTAACTGACAATAAGCCTTCTGGCTTGATGGTTCTCCGTACTTTAGAGCAGTGGTTTTTAACCTTTATGGGTGATAACCCAGATTAGGTTTGTGGTGTTAACCTTGCCACCCATCATATGATTTAAAAAAATCACTTGGATAGGAAATTTCAAATTATTACAGTTGATCTTGGTGACTCATCACAGCATGGCAACCCAGGTTTGTATTGGAACCCATGGATTAAGAACCACTTCTTCAGAGTTATCCATATGACCAAAAAAATTCTCATGCAATGAAATTTATTTTACTTGTGAGCACACATGCATTCTTTGTCTGCACAAAGTAAGGGGTAATTTGTTGTATTAGAGATAGAGTTGCCCTATTTAAAGTTGAACAAGACAAAGGATATATATATATATATATATATATATATATATATATATATATATATATATATATATATATATATATATATCAGTAATCTTACTAGAACAGTGAGCTATCTTTGTTTGTATTGAGAGCTCTCCACTTCAGAGGTTGATTCTTTCTCTTAGTATGGTTTTGCCCAAGAAAACACATTTTAGAATTGTTTTTTACACTGGTTTAACTCACAAAGGTAAGTGGTAATGAGACAACAGGCATGCATAGTGGTAGTTTGCAATGAAATTATGATGGTCTAGTACTTGGGTCAGCAACCTACGGCACTTTTGCCATAAAGTGAATTGTCAAGAGGTTTTGTGTGGCATGTGAAGGGCAGCCAGAAGTCTTGATTTTAACAGTGTTACTCTCTTACTGATGGCACGAGCTCATTCATTTTGTAATTAATCTGGAAAAAGTGGCACACTATGTAAAATAGGTTGCCAAGCCTGGTCTAATAAGATTCTAACAGTCACTTGCCATCAATGAGTGGGTGGGAGTATACTTATCATGACGTCTATGTATTACATTTGTTGGTTTGATATTATATGGCACTGCAACAAAAGTACTTTATTTACTGCTGAGGTTATTATAGAAAAGTAATTCTGTCTCCATTAGTCACGATATGCAGGAGTATGCATCAGACCTATTATACATTCCAGTCTGCGGGGTGAAGGTGTTAAACTGAAAACAGTACATAACCACTGCTATATCCAGACCCCTGGCACAACAGGATTCATTTGTGATAAATTTAAGATGTTGGATATTTATCTGAAAAAATGTATTGACTATCACCTATTTGTTTTGACTCACCTATTTGTTTTGACTATCACCTATTTGTTTTGACTATCACCTATCTGTATTGACTATCACCTATTTGTATTGACTATCACCTATCTGTTTCCACCCCAACTTAAGAAGCTTTATCTATTGTAGATGCAAAATATATTTTTTGTTACTTGGATGTGGAAGAATTCTGGCAAAGCAATTAAATCTTAGGATATTGGTATATTAAACCATGAAATTCCCATCAATCATCTTTACACATAGTCAAGGGATTATGAAATGTTTGGATTCAGTGAACAGTGTCTTTGTTCATTCCTGGGACAATGCATTAATTACTGGCCTTTCAGTCCTGGTTAATAACATATGGTATCACTACTGGTGCCAATATTGAAAATTTCCATATCTGTAATAACATAGTAGACAAAAGAAATCAGTTTCTGGTGTAATGGAAAACAATGTTTTTATTCTGTGTCAGTTTTTATGAGTCAGATATAGACCACTCCAGTGGCCTAGTGGTTAGAGCGTCTGCCTCAGATGCAGGAGGTCATGGGTTCGATTCCTGGCCAAGTCATACCAAAGACTTAAAAAAAATGGTACTAACAGCTGCCACGCTTGGTGCTCAGCATTTAGAGGTTAGTGTTTGGACTGGTTGGCCTGGTGTCTGAATAATGTGACTGGGTGGGACATCATGCTACATGTCTGCGACATGATGCCCCTGTGCTAGGCATCACTATAAACTGCCACACTGCAGACATTGTAGCGGTATGACTGAAAAATTGTTAAAGCTACATTAAAAACCCAAATCACACACACACATGAGTCAGATACATCAGGAATACATCGATGCAGCAAGACACCAGGTTCTGCAGGACACATGTTCTATAAAACAGTAAGATCATCTGTCATATTTTCAGGACATCTCAGCATTTCATACTTCTATAAACTTGAAGGACAATCAAGATTTTATGAGCCAAGGGCTCAGTATGTGCTTGCAGATTCATAAACTAGATGAGTTCATCAGCATATGTTAACTGCACTTAATATTGTGCTCAGCTTAATTATTTTGTATGCATATTTTTCCAAATTATTGAATGAAATTTTTTAATTACATTTTCAGGAATCCACTTTTGTTTATAACCCTGATGATCTGTCGCTTCCCAAAGAAGTCAACCATGATGTACTTTTCAGAGAGGGGGAAAATCCTAGGGTATGGTTTACAAAAGTGTTTGTTTTGGCTCTGGTCTGGATACAAATCTTAGGAAGTAAAGATATTGGAGAATAGACATTCACATATTCCAAAGCATTTGTTGTCACGTGGGAGTATGATTGATCGTTGATTACACTCCTAATTTTTTTTCTTCTGATATGTCTTATGTAATATTGAATACTTATTACAGGATAAACCTGAATGGATGTTTGGATCAAATAACAACACAGCACAATGTGATAAGAGATGAAAATTTATAAAATGAATTAATAAAAATATATGTATATACTAAAAATACAGTGATACTTTCACGCTCCAAACATACGTCTCATTCAAAATACTCTATCCAAACATTCACAAATTGATAAACTAAAAATGATTCAAGTATTCTCATGTATGACTAAGATTCAAAAAATCTTATGTTACCTCATGTAATGAAAATGAGATTCAACTAATCTTATGGAATGAAAATAAAGATTCAAATGAAAGTGAGATTCAAATAATCTCCCGGAATGAAAGTGAGATTCACATCATCTCATGTAATCAAAATAAAGATTCAAATAATCTTATGTAATTAAAATGACTCAGTTGTACTCAATTGAAACAACAACCAGTTGAAGTAAACATGATTCAGTCATTTGTACAGCTGTATGAGTCATAAATATTTGTAAAACTTGCAAATGTGTCCACTGACAAACCACACAGCTCTCCTGATTTCTTGGGTTGGCCCTCACTTGTGTTGGCCATACACACCCTTCGTGGATACACCATGTGCACAAGTTTACAAACTAACGGTTTCGTCTTCATATGACCTTGATGGTTATATCATCTTCCATATTGACACACAGACTGCCCAAAATACCTGCACATACATATGTACAGACAGCACACAGTTCTCCTGAATTGGGTTGGCCCACTTGTATTGGCTACACCCTCCCTTCATTGATCCACCATGTGCATAGACATATGTATAGACAACTATAGACAGCCCTAAACAGCTTTAGACAGCCCTAAACAGCTACAATAAAACCAGACTGGTCATAACAATAGGTTCGGAATTAAAATCTATAGATATGTGATACTAAATTAAACTCTAATAGCAACTTTTAATTCAGAAGTTCACACTGTTCAAATATGTGTACAGTAATACCTTGAACATTCATGAGGTTAGGTTCCAGAACCATTCATGGATCAGGAGGAATCGCGGATGTTTGGTACGAGTCACTAAAAATGCTAATAAATGCTTATTTCTAGGGTTTAAACCCTAAATATGACCCAAATCATGCTCCCAAAGCACTTTAATTTCATTTAAAAGTTAGCTTAATACATTACCCTTAAAAAGAGAAATAAATGGTTGACATAAAAATAGAGTACAGTATCGACTAATGGGTATTTGCCACACTAGTGCATTTACAGTACGGTACATGTATACTAATATTACTCCTATACTAATTCATTGGCTGCTGTTTTCTTTTGCACTCACAGTAAGGTAAAACCAAGTAACGAATGGGACTGTAAACTTAATGACTGACATTTTCTTTGTCATTGTCAGGAAGATAAACTAGGTAAACTTCATATGTCACAGAAGTCATATAACGAAGGTAGAATTCAATAAAATAAAGAAAACATGTACGTAGAGGGTACCAATGAAAATTTTGCGAATCCGTGAATTCGCGAATCCAGAAACGCGAATGCACGAGGTATTACTGTAGTAGTAAAGGCATCATATCATGATATGACATTAAAAACTGAATACGCTTCACATATCAAATAAAATACAAATGTAACACTTACCCCTATGGCTGGAGAACTCAAATGGAGAACGTTCACTCCTTGACAAGATCCATAGACCAGTGTGTCAGTTAGAAACGGAACTTGCCTTAAATCCACAGGAGAATGAGTATTAGTCCGGGTACATGCTAGTTCATTTGCTTACCTAGAAAAACAATTATTCACCCTAGGTAACGAAAATGATCAAATCGTTCTAAGGCGAAACCAAGTTATTTCTTGCCTTATTGTATGACAATACTAGAACAATAGCTTTTATTTTCCAACTAACAACAGGGGAATAAGTTCAACTTGACTATTGAGGGATCCAAACATTTATAAATGATGAAAGTGCACTTAGTGTCAAATTAAATGCATGTACGATCAAACTTAGAGAAAATTGCATCCAAAACAAGCCAAGATTCTGCTTACTCTGAGGTTATATATCAGACATTTTTAAATGTTTGTATTTAAATGAAGAATCTGGACTTGATTTCACTAAATCTCTCAAAGTGTCCCGTATGATTGCAACATTTTGTTTTCACATTATCCTGCTTGTTATTCTTTAGACAACTTTCATGTTTGTATCAGAGGTAGAGACAGTGGAGTTTGAGTCTCACGCTTGTCCATTGTGGGTTTGAGAGAAAGCTTCCAGTAGCTTCCTGTGGGTCTACGCTTCTTCCTGAGGTTTTCTCAGGTTCTTCCTCCACCAGTTGTACTGGCTGCCATGTATATCATATCTTAAGCTGAGCAATGGCATTAAACCCCAAAACAACAACAGCAGCAACAACAGTGGAAAGGATGCTAAATCACTTTATAGTTTTAAAATTGAACTGTTGGAAGCCTATTTATTCCTGAAACAACAGTTGAGGAATTCCTAAAATCACAAATTAGAGTAAACCCTCAGATTTCCTCAGAGAAAAAGCAAAACACTTATAAAGAAAATTTAAGATTTTACACATGTATATTAATCCCAGAGTTTTTTAAATCATGTTTTAATATACAACATTTTTCTTTATTGTTTGTGGAAAGATTAATTGTGTTTCCTTTCTTGTTTTGATACACAAACAGATTCAACCCTTCAAAAACATTAACAATAATGAAGCTATACTTTTTGGTAATGATTAATTTATACTCATGTGAACAATTGAGATCACTTTCCTTTAGTCCACATGATAATGATGAGCTAGTGACTTTGAAGTCAGTGGCATGCATTAAAATAATCTTGGACAATCTGACTTTTGAAAATGATTTGAAAACTGTTATTTTTAACCCATATGTATTGGCCAATTGTAATTATTCCACTAGCAATTGATGATAAACACTTCTTGTGGATGCTAGAGTTTAATTAGATTGATCTCCCTTTTAAAGAAACCTGGGTAGCTAATCATTTGAGACAGTTACGGTACCTTTTATATCCAAACACACCTGTGAAACAAATATCAGAAATTAGATTTATAACCTTGTCACCTTGAATTTGGCATCATGCTTAAAAATGTTTTTTGGGTGGCAAGTCCCTTTTGAGATTTGCAAGCTTGGAACATTTCAGAGCCAACTCACAAACTGTCTGTGATTCCCTAAGTGTCAAAGCTTGCATCAGATCATTGTCCAGTAAATTGTCATGCCTGACCTTGACATTCACTACAAGATGGAAATGATAGACTTTGACAGTGTGTCATGTGAAATACAGGATGAAAAGAGACAAGAAATTCATGTAATAGAGTAGAATTTGAAAAAATAAATACTAAATAAAGATGCTCATGTGTGTACTGTGGTGAAAATCTGCAGAACCTAAAGCATTATGAGCTGAACCCAACAATATCTCCATCTTACTTTCCCTGTCTCTCTTTTTTTTTCTGACTTTCAAATGGAAAGGTACCTTGCACACTTGAGCTTGTCCAAGCCAAATTTGAGCTTGCCCATGGTGTAGGGCTAGTTGATTTGTAATGCCCAAAATATATATAACATTAATGTCTTGTAAACATTTGTAAATCCCAGATTCTTAGAGACCTGTTTGAATGACGTATTATGAAAGCCCTGAGTTTGTAAACCATATATATATATATATATATATATATATATATATATTAAGAAGGAGGTGAATGCATTACTTTTTAAATAAACTTTGGTGTCAAACTGCATAACTGCCAATGTGCATGTGGAATATAATTTGTAGTGATATAACCATCATCATGCAGGTGACACATGTTTGCAAAAGAATGTGCAAAGTTCATCATATTTGTTGACAATTTTTTTACTATATTGCTGGTTGCTTTTCAGGGAGAAGTGACTTACACTCCCAGAGTGGTGCTGTTTGACCTAAAGGGAAGTCTAAATAGTCTAAAACAGAGAGGCACCCTGTATGAAATTCCACAGGAGGAGGAAGAAGATATCAAATGGTATAACTATTACATTGAAAAATTATTCTTTACTTTGTACAGTTTTGATACATTCATAGATTTATAATTGGAATATTCATGTTAAAGTTAGGGCCTATAAAGAAGAAAAAAACATGCTGGTTACATTAAAAAGATTGGGATAGGCAGGTCAGTCCAAAACCTTTTTCTAGGGGTCCAGGGAGATTTAAATTAAGCTTAAACTAGAAATAAGCATCAACCACATCCTGAATTTAACTTAAATCATTGTTACGTCTCTTTGTTAAATTTTTCCTCTTCCCTAAATTTTTTTTCCTGCTTTGAATATGTTGCCCAACGTTATGAATATTGGTCTGCAACCTTGCAAATCCAGCCCTACCCAAAAAACAAAATCCATCTTTTTCTGTCTATTTCTATAGACAACGGCAATAACTCTTACCCAATACCTACCCTTGGCACTGCAGTTTTTAGCTTCCTTGCTGTACTGGATAAACTCATCCAGTTTGATCCTCTGACAATCCAAGCCATTTTTGAATTCAGATTGACTCACTGAGCATTCCTTTTGGATTTATTTTGTGGATTAATCAGTCTGCTGCAGGTTGTATATATTCTTTTTACAGTTTCTGCCAAATTTGGGTGATTTTTTCCCCTTCCTAATTTATGCTTTGCTTTTCCTTTCTTGAGTAGTTTCGGTAGAATTGTCAACTGAATACTTGAAATGCATAAGTTCAAAGCATAGTCTATAAGCTTTGAATGCAACACTTACTATTTTGATTCCTTCATTTGTAATGTAGAATATACTTATTTTAGCAAGTTAGTAACTTGTTGATTTACAGTATTACCTGTTATGAGCGACCAACCACCTGTCATTTCCGACCACAATTGTAATGCACAGATTGATTTTATTATATAAACGCTCTGTCATGAGCTACCACCTGCTGAACGTGACCAGTGACCATGATGTCTTGGCAAAAAATGCAGTTCGCAACTGTTATCAATGACCGCATTGCAAAAATGGTATTAAACTCCACCAACCTTGTCTAAGTTTCTTTTACACTGACGCTTACACTATTCTAAAAAATAATACCTCCCAAGAATAAACCCCAAAACCAAAAAATAGACTCGCTACCAATATCTTAAATAGTTTAGGTATGCTCATTGTATTTATATTTTCTATTGTAAATCGTGTTGAAGTATATGTAGATTATCCCAGCACTTAGCCTGGTTCTTGGCCTTTTCGTTGATAACACTCATATGTACGTGTAAGACCCAGTATCCCTATCAATGAGCATATCGCAAGAACAGAGACAGACACCACTGATCTTTATGTAATCATTTGTAACAACGACCGCATGAATGGTAAAGATTGTTCTGATAAAAACAAACATAACAAGAAGAAACCAAAAAAGAAAAAAAAACGAAGTCTGGTTACTGGTTTGTATATAGTCTGTAAACTAGGCTAATGTACATGTCGTAAATTGCCATAGTCATGCTGAAATTAAAGTAGTGTTCATGTATATTGTTTTGTCTTTAGAGTTAATCCATATTGACTGAGGGTGAATAAGGTCTTTGTCTGTCAAACCAGCAAGTGAGAATCGTTTGCAGGATTTGATTGATAGTGTTAATGGGTTGTTACGTTTGTTCTCTCCCCCACCAGGTTAACTTACAGTGATTACATCCCAATCACTGAACTGTCGTCTATTTAAGTCAGTGTGACAGGTTACACACTTTTTTTATAGAGTTAATTCTTGTATGTCTTCTTTGAATTAGGCCGTTGACTTTTGTCTCTGAGTTTATGATTCTGTTTCTGGATGAGATAGCTGTTTCTTTTTTTATTTATTAATTGTTAGATATGCAATGTACATGTATATATTTTTCATATTTCCCCAAATCTTAGTCAAAATCGTCTTTGCAGTCAATATTACAACTGAGCACAAATAATGTTAACCCCTAGAACCTTAATAACAATGGAAGCACCTCCATCTAAGAAGAGACAAATTTTAATGCAGGAGAAAATAACTATTGTAACTGAAAGAAGTGAAAGAGCAGACCACTTGCAAAATAGCGGTTTAAACATCAGTAAACAAATTTAGGGTGTTTTAAGGGAAAAGGATTATATCAGAAACAATTTCATCTGCTTATACATGCATATTAATTATATCTTTGTTGCTCTATGATTTTGTTTCCAGATTAATGCATACAATATTTTAGCAAGAACTATTAATAAAGAATAGAATATATGTACAGTGTGTTTTTTCTTCTTTAAATTGTTCTGAAACTGGACTTTGGAGTCTTTTGTACATACATGTTATGAGAGACCATCTGTCTTGAGAGACCGTTTATTGTTGGGAAAAGGGGCAGTCTCTCATAACAGGTTTTACTGTACTAATTTATGCTTTGCTTCTCTTCTTGTATCATTTCAGTAGAGTGTCATTTAAAAGCAACTTCAGAGCTTGAAAGTCTACAATGACTCTAGGTTTTTTTATACCAAGTATACACTGTCTATGATATGGAGAGTTTTTAATGCTATATATGCAAATGTTAGGGCATGGACTTATACCATGACTATTATTTGTTTATACTAAGTATATACCATCTATGCAGTATCTGTAATATGTGGTCAGAGGAAGTCTGGGCTACCATATTAGCTAATTAGTCAATTAATGATTTGGGCCTCAACGCAAAGTGAGTGCAATTGAACTCCTTCAAATCCACCATTCATCTTACTCAGATCCGACCATGGAATGGCTGAAGTTAGCTTTCATGCTGCCATAGAGGACATTTTTAGGGTGTTGGCTACTTCAGGAAGCCCTCCACCCCCAACCGCTATTCTAAAGGATCGGTAGATCTTGACAAAGAGGATGAGATGGACTTATTACGAAAGATGCCTTTAGTACTGATCTCCTGGCACTTGACAAGAATATAGTAGCTGTTGTTATGTCCACTTTTCTTTTAAAAGATAGACAGATGTGCTTCATGCCCATCAGAACTGGTTTGAGATATTGTTGCACCTTCTTCATTATTGGATTTTTCCTCACTAGCACACTTCAGACTCAGTGGAGACACCTGGCAGTAGCCACATTTTTGAGGCCAGGATTGATAGGGTCATTGACCAGGGATGCTTACCATATCATGGCCAGACTATGGCAATCCACGTCTCTCAAACCTAATCATACCCTTCCTTTCTGGACAACCTTGTTCGGGTCACCATTGCTTTGGAGGAAGAATAGGAGAAGTTCAGAAGTAGGCAGCTCAGGAACTGCCCCTTTACATGGCCACTCAACCCACACATGTGATTGGAACCACTCAGCCCCTGCCCATATGACAGGATGTTAAGCAAACCTCAGGACTGGGGATCTTCTCATCATTTGTACACCAATATCAATCCTAGGAAGCAGTCATACAGAGGCAGTAAGACACCGAATTTTGAGTTCACATGATCTCCCTATTCCCTCAGAATGGGGGAGGGATGATCCATGTCATTTGGAAGGGCTGCAGGTTCATTCATCAACAATCCCCTTTCCTCTCCCCTTTTCATGGATGCACCATCAAATCAGGAGAAGAATGCCTTTTTACAACAGGAGATATGGTTGCTTATCAAAAGGCAGTGGAGCTTGCGCAAAGACCACAATTCCCTGGGTTTTGTTCAAGGCTATTTCTTTTTTGGAAATCAGTAAGTTGACATCTATCATTGACCGGAGTCACCTCAATCAAAGTTGGAGACAGTGAAGTCAATCCACCTCTCTGTTAGATGGGATGAGTATGCCATCAGTCTCGATCTGATTGATGCATATTTTCACATCCCTATCCACCCCATGTCACAAACATTTTCTCCAATTTGCTTATCATGACACAGCTTATCAGTTCAGAGTTCTCCCTTTGCACTCAGCCCATGTGTTTTTACTGAGATTATGTTGTCACCTGTTCCGATTGATGTCATCTACAACGATGTCAGCATACCTGGACAACATCCTCCAGAAACATGTGGCAAGTTCCATTCTACCCCAAGGCAGGAATGTTCTCTCTGTTTTAGATCATCCAGGCTTTCTTTTGAATTGGGAAAAGGCAGACCTCCATCCATCCCAGAATTTTTCCCATCCAAACATGGCAGTTTTAAACTGTCAGAATCTGGTGTGACTTCTTCACATAATCAGAATTGTCAAGCTTGTTGAGTCCATTTCCAACAAGACCTGTTTTCAGTGAGAGAGTTTTTTGCAACTCCTCTGTTTATTCAGTGCAGCAGCAGACACTTAATCCCACTTGGCCGTCTTTTTTATGCGGACATTGAGAAGACAATGGCACCCTTTTCAGATCCCCTTGATCAAACAGTCATGATCATGCCTGAGATTTGATCATTCCTGTGTCAGTGGTGCAACCTAGGTTGACTGACCATAACAATCCCACTGGAAAAGCTCCATGTGGAAATAATGGTAGGTACTGACGCTGTTGCACATGATTGGGGTGTACACCTGTTACTGACCTTCACTACTGTCAGCGACACATGGGATCTGGGGGAACAGCCTCTACACATTAACATCCAAGAAATAACCACTCTCATCAATGCCTTTCACTTCAGAAAAGATTGACAAAAATGGTCCCCATTTGGTCCAATAACTCTGGTTGTGACCTGTATCCTTAAACAGGGAGGCACCAAATCACGTGAACTGTGTGTTCTGATTTGGCAGTTTCTACCTAGGTGCAACAATCTCCATATCAATGTAGAAATCAGACACTTTCTCAGCAGACTCTTTGGCTGACATTCTATCTAAAATTCTCTCCATCGATCAGTTATCACTTGGATTTGCATACTATGTGGGTGTCTGATGATCTACCTCTTTGCGACAAGGTGGAATCACAAGCTATCCACCTTCGTCTCTCCATTTCCAGACATAGAAGCTTGGGCTGTGGATGCAATGTCAGTCATTTTGGAGGGTTGTGGGCATTTGCCTACCATCCAACAGTGCTGATGCTGAAAATAATCCAGAAGTTATGGGGTCAGAATGGCAAGATGATTCTGATTGACCCTCTTAGATGGGACAAGTCCTAAGTCACTTATCTACTCATT
This sequence comes from Sinohyriopsis cumingii, assembly GCA_028554795.2. Lineage (NCBI taxonomy): Eukaryota > Metazoa > Mollusca > Bivalvia > Unionida > Unionidae > Sinohyriopsis > Sinohyriopsis cumingii. The sequence goes on from CM068827.1 coordinate 34,606,618, forward strand.
CTTGCAATAGATCTGTCCAAGAAGATTCCAGACAACCCATATCTTCTCCAGCAACCCTGGTCCCTGGCTGGACCATCCTCTTCTTCTACACACTTGGCTCTTATCAAGACAGACTTGTGAGACAAACCTTCCATTGTGGAAAGAATCTCAAGAGCAAGAAGGCCCTCCACTCTTCAGGCTTACGAGGGAATGTGGCGTGTACTCAGGACTGGTGCCACATGAACAATATTGTCCCTCTGTGCTTCAATCCCTCAACTGGCAGACTTTTTCTCTGGCTCTTTGGGTTTTAACATGGCTTGATTAGAATCCTTTCAAAACTCAACCCACACTTTGCATAAGTCACTATCACCATGTATCCTGATAGCTTTAGCTTCTGCATACAGGTAAGTGAGCTGTTTACCTTTATGTCAACTGAACGCGTCAGTTCAGATCAGAGGATTTGGTGGTTCTCTTGAAACAACCATCCTTTGTGCCCAAAATAGGTTATCATTTGTCAGTAACTAAAAGAGTTGTCACTTGCTTACTCTCTTCGATAGGCAGGTCAAGATTCTTGGCTGAAGTGGGTTGTATGCTCGGCGTACTCTGACATCTCATCAGATCAGAGTCACCTCACGAAGATTACTGCTCAGAAACTTTGAGCCATCACTTCAAGCCTCACATTGGAACACAACATTTCGATCCAAGATATAATAGAAGCTGTTGGCTGGCATGTGGAGTCAACCTTCTCAAGCCTTAATCTCGGAGATTTAGTGTCACAGAGGCAAACCTTGAATCTGGTAGGTCCCGGTCAGGTGATGCCAGGCTGTGTTGCTGATGTCATTAGGAGAACTTGTTTGTTGTTCACTTGGAGAATTTAGCTGTTCTTTCCACGAAGGATACCTGAGGTGAAGGTTGGATGCTCGGCATCCTCTCCTCCTATGACTTATTCTTCTCATGTAATGTGATAGGTGAATGTATTCAAATGAGCAAGCATTTAGAGCGTCCGCCTCGGATGCGGGAGGTCATGGGTTCGATCCCCAAGCCGAGTCATACCAAAGACTTATAAAAATGGTACTAACACCTGCCTCGCTTGGTGCTCAGCATTAAGAGGTTAGTGCAAGGACTGAAAAATTAAGATCTCACACATACACATACACACACACACACACAAAGGAGCAAGCAAATTTTTAAGTAAATTATGTTTCTGAGAATACTTACCCAATCAAATTACTTAAAAATACTATGTCATATTAGTATCCTCATTAGCATCTCACTCAGCTAAAAACTAATGACACCTGGCAGTGCCAAGGGGAGGTAATGGGCTTGATTTATTGCCCTTTGTCTATTGAAATAGTTAGAAAAAAAACAGTTTTCATCTTTTAGAAAGGGCTGGATTCGTAAGGTAGCAGGCTAATATTCCTAATGTAATGTGATTGGATATGTATTCTTGGATAAACAAAATTTACTTGAAATATGCTTTTTACAGTTTATTATGGAACATCATAATCAAATGTTGCTTCAGACTGTTCATATTTAAATATATATTTTAAGCAAAGGTGTTATGTCATATAATGCAAAGATATAATGTTTTAGACTTATAAATGTACTTCAAACCTTTACATTATCATCCAGCTGCTGGCCAATTTGCTATCTACGTTTCCAGCTGAGCCATCTGTTGTTTCTGTTTCAAAGATTGTTTTTGCTGCTGTGCAGTATGGTAACTTGTCAGTTTCAGCCTAGTATTATGACAGATAACACCATGACTGTATTTATGTCATTTTAATGTACAAATTTGCAATTGTATTGAATATTGTCAATACACAGTTTTGTGAATATCAGTTTTCATGGTTTAGCCAACAGTGTATTCTGGTGAACACAAAATTTCATGAATCTGGCTAAGGGTTTTACTGTTTTTCCTTTTTTTAAATCACCGTTCATTGGATCTTTAAATTCATGGTTGACAAAAACCACAAAATCCATGAACATTTTGGTAAACAGGAATATGTAAATAGTTCATGAGAAAGAGTCCAGTAATAGTGTTTCTTTTAGTAAAATTTTAAAATTGATTGAATAATTTCCCTGCCAAAGCTGACAAAACATGGAATCGTTCAACTCATTTCATAAATTTCATTTGAATAGGGCACTCCTGTAAAAATCTTCTTTATATGCAATCTTTACACTCAGATCTGAAATTTATTCTTTCTCTTTGACTGTCTTCTACATCTCTCCATGAGATTATTTTAATCGGGGTGGGGGGATGTAGAAAATGTGCAAATTATTTATCAAGTTTTGAAGAATGATTTTTACATTATAGGTCTGGAGACATAACAATGCACAAAGAGGCTGCACCACCCAAGAACAAGTTTCTAAAAGAGCTGGAAGAAACTGTAAGGTTCTATTTTAATTTAATAAAGAACTGTAAATTGGTTCAACTTGAATAAGATTTGTCAATCTTTTTGGACAGAATTTAATATATGTTACCCCCACCCCATTTTACAAATATCCCTGGATAAACTTGTGGTTGTAAACCAGATGTACTGCTCAACAATGGTAGGTACTAATTAGAGTAGTGCCCCCTTTGCCATGTGGTTTGCTAATCAGATTTTCCAAAAGGATAATTAATCCAGCATGAATATGACTGATTTGTGATGAAAGAATACTTCTTTACAATTTTGGGAAGTTTTGAAAGAGACATTCATTTTTAAAAAAATGTCAATAGAGCTGTTCAAACTCTGTGAACCAAGAAGTTCACAAATTTGTTCTCACCTACATTGACAGACAGCAATGACACTTAGCGGCAGTGACAGTAATGGCAATTGTAGTCATATGAACACTAAGTTTTGGGAATGGTGAGATGTTGTGCCCCCTTTTACTGTATGTACTTGCTTATAAGTTGAATCCAACAGTAAACAACATAGACCCTTATTTACCCTTGCATAATGTGCCAGCAAATCAGGGTCATTATCTGTGCAATTTGCATTTAGACTTAGTTTATAAGGGAGTATATTTGGTAATTTTTGTGAATTGGCTGAGTAACTGGATTCATGAAAGATAGTGTTTACATTACAGGCTTTGATATTTATTTTATTATTTAAATGTAAAGATTATGAATATGCTTACTTCCTTTTTTTATGATAGTACAGTGATGCTGAGATTCATGATTAGCCTTAATTTCTAGGAAGGCAATCAAGAAAAAGATTCCCCAGCAGATAGCACTGAAACTGATGAGGAGAGCTCTGAAAAAGATAATTCACACAAAGAAGTGGCGGAAAGAAAACCTCAGAGTAATAATATTTTAAAATAGTATCAGTACAGTTGATCTAGTTGATGTCTAGTTGCTTGGGTCTTAAAATCAGTTAATTGATAACTATTGATAAATATTTTGGAGAATATATTTTTACCTTTATATTTTATTTATATACATTTTACAGAATCGTTAACTTTTATTTTTTCTTGTTGTATATCACATGTACATTTATTTGGAATGCTTTATCTTCCTAAAGTTTTTGTGCAATTCTTTCTTGTTAGATTTCAGAACTTTGGATTGGTGCCATGTAATGATTTTCATGCTGAAGTGCTGTTAACAATATAGTACCTTAATGTCTTGTCTGAATTTTAAATTTGCCAGAAATATTGTGGTTTGGAATACATGCATTGATCGACCCATTGCTCGAGCCAAATTACCATGTTTGTATGAATGTAAGCCATGTCAGATTATTATAAATATCAATTCAGCTTGTGTCAGTTCCTTAACCTTGAAAACACTAATGAGCAATAATTTGACTTGGATTAATTTTAAGATAAATATTTATCAGAACTTCAAACCATGGTCACTTACAGAGAACGACATTTTGAAAATGTTTGATCCAAATACTTTATTTACAATCAGTCGATTCTTAGATGTCTTGAAATAATTTTGTTTTATATGGTTCAGAGGTCTCGGAAACGCTTAATCTCGCGTATTTGGATGACAATTTTTTATCTGGGACGTAGAAAATCACTGAGGTGGGAGTCCTCCATACACATGTAGTAGGCGTGCAGCAAATTTCAAAGACTTGCCAGTCCTGCTTCAGCCACCTGCTTTGTGGGAAAATGTGTTGATCAGTTAGCTGTGCTGATATTTACAATGACAGAATTCAGTGGCTGAAAGACCCCTTGATGTACATGTTGTCATTATAAGAGTACATCAAAATAACATGATGCAATAGCTGGGTGGCAAGTTCAAAGGCTTTGACTGGCGGCTGGGTGGAAAATGTACTGATATCTACATTGATTAAATTCAGAGGCAGAAAGACCCAGAGATGAACATGTCATTTATACAAGTACATCAAATAAACAACTTTAGCTTTCATTATTGTGTTCATTTCTGAATGTAGCGGAATAAGCAGTGCACGTGACCTCAGAATCAAGACATGTTGAGACTTAGACAGAATGCCATTCACAAATTTGGATAAGTATTTTGGGGTTAAACAGCAAACTTATGAAGATTGTAACAAGATTCAGAAGAGTGCTAAGTTGCTAGAATTGATAGTTCAGATGGGACAATAGCCAAGTATAAGAAAGTGTGTGATGCTTAGCTTAGTGCTTGGAATAAGACCTCTCTTGGATTGACAAAATTCAGACTCACTCTGATGGACAAACAAGAGCTGTGTCAGAGTTTTTAAGAGTGTAGAAATTAAACTCATTGGCAACCAATAGCTCTTCTACTTTGCATAGTCTTTTGGGAGGACCAGAGGTCATGCTACCAGGCAAAGTGGGCAACTTAAGATGCTTTAAAAAATGTAAACTCTTCCTTCCTCTGTTAGGAAAGCAAAAACAACTTCACCCTGTGATTTTTTAAGAGGTACATTCACTGGCCATACGTTTTGAGATGCTCCTCGCATTAGCCTATTGGTTAGTTCTAGTGTTGTAGCAAAGTGTATTCATCTAGACATCAGTAGCTAGGCCTAGTTTTTATATCAGTTACATTAACAAACAAACTCTTGCCCACTCACAAGCATGTGTTTTGATAGCTGATTGACCATTAACCATTTCCCGAGTAAGGTAGCAACTATCACTGCCCAATTTCCGCATGCTATCCTTTGATGATAAAAACATTCAGACTTGGTTTTAAAACTTTAAATATAGCGTGTAAATAGCAGTTTCTGTTTTAAGATCAGAATCGGTGATCTGGATATATATTAACTGCCTCTCGTACACTATTTTGTCATAAAATTAGTTTGAAACTATAAGTGAATCAGTAGGCCTAACAGGAAATAATGGCGGACATCGCTAGGTCTGGGATGTACCAGTTTATTAGATTTACTGTTTTCGTAAATCATCGGGCAAATATATTCAGAAAAATATACAATTCATTGAAAGCAAAGCCTGGGTATTATTTTGTTACTGATTTAACTTTAAAATGCAAATGATGAAGGTCAAAAACATTGAACAATGCTATGTAGTATGTTGTGGAATTCGCAAGATGTGTTTTATGGTCAAAGTTATTTTCTGACTTGACACGTATTTGTGAAAATACGGAAAAAAGCAGCAAAGCAGATACTATTTAACCATTGTCTAAAATTACTACAAGTACATAGACAAATAAATAAACCATAAATTTGCAATCCTGTCATTGGACTGTTGTAATGAGGCTATATTAAAGTGAGTGATTACATAATGAAAACCTCCTTCTAAAATTAGATGCACTCACGTCTATGTTGATTCTGTAGGAAAAAAGGGTTTAGTTCATATACCGACTATAAAGGAGACATGTCTGTAAATTTATTCATTTTAGTGTGTTATGTATGAATAGTTATGGTAATGTTTTACCTGAAGCAAAGAAATGAGGACAAATGGTATGATCTGAAGACAAGTGTGCATTTGCCCTCGTGCATGGTACAGGGGTTGTTTCAAACACATTTAGAAATCTTTAAAAGTGCCATTATTGTGAACATTTAGAAAGTATAAATAAATTAAAGAATTTTAAAAAATTTGATTAAGGGTAGTTGATTAAGCATTTTTGCTAACTTGAAGCTACAGTAATATAATCTAGTTACTCAGTTAATATTTGTTACAATGTAGTTTCTTTTATTCTCTGTTAGAGTAATATGGCCAAAAATAACTCTTAAAATTGTCTACTTGAAAATAAAGTATTGCTTAAATCCAAAGTTAAATGAATGCTGGGAAATAGGGGGCTTAATTCAAATAAGAGAATATATAAGTTAATGCAAGTTTGTTTGAGTCTGCAACTTTTTCAAAATTGTTTTTGACCTTCTAATTCTTTTTTCATTTGTGCTGTCAGAGGCTGATGATAGTCATAAGATGTCTGATCACACTCTGCTTGACCTTGACGAAATGTTCAATGTGTGGTCGGACTTTCTCAGAATTCACTTTCATCCACGAACTGTCCAGATAATTGAAGAGTTTCAACATGGAAAGTAAGTGCAACACAGTGACATTAATGGTAGAGTGTAATATTATGACAGGGCAAATAAAATGGCAGTGTCAGAAATGTAACACAGAGATGTTGAAAGGCAAACACAGAGATGTTGATAGGCAATGTATGACAGTGAGATAAAAGATAAGTAAAATGAAAATGTAGCATACTGGCATTGGAATGAAGTGTAACAAAGTACTATAGAATGTATAACAGTGAGATAAAAGGTAAGGAAAATGAAAATGGTACATACTAACATTGGAATCAAGTGTAACTAATTATTATCGAATATATGACAGTGACATAAAAGGTAAGTAATACAGAAATGAAATGGAGCATACCAACATTGGAATAAAGTGTGACTAAGTATTATGGAATGTATGACACTGAGATAAAAGATAAATAAAATGAAAATGGATTATACTCACATTGGGATAAAATAAGTAAAATGGAAATGTAATTATCATATGCAGAGTCAGCATAATAAAGAAACTCAGTTTTAGAAATTGACATGGATAATCACTTGTATTAAAGGTAACAGCATGTCTGTCTGCCTTTTTTACATGTCCAGTATATATATATATATATATATATATATATATATATATATATATATATATATATATATATATATATATATATATATATATATACACACACACACACATATATATATAGACACACACACACATATATAGATTTCAAGTTGGAGGGTCAGTTGCCAAGTAGGCAGGGGGGTTGAGGAACCACCCCTAATGGGGAAACATTTTATTTTTAAGTAGCTGGGTGTAAGGTAAAAGTAGCCTGGTAAATCGCCCAGCTCCTGGCTGTTAAGAAAAGCCTTTTGTTATGTGTGTGTGTGTTCAGATCTAACTTGTCCAACTACTTTTGGATTTTAATGAATTGATCGAGTGGAACCTTTGTACAAAATATTGCCTTACAGATGAGCATATTCGGTCTATACACCAAGTGTTTCCAGAGTTATGTTCATTTCATAAAAGTGCATTTGGCAGAGGCATTTGAATCCTACACACATCTTTTCCTTTGTTGTTTAAATATCGTCATGTATGTTATTGACATGTTCAGTACTTTATTGTAGTATATCCTGTATATTTCAGTGAGCATCTTCCATTTGATGTTTTTGGTTGTGGGCAACAGGTAGTTTCTGGTGACACCTTTATGAATGAATGGGAGGACAGGCTGCATTTCTTCACTGAAGAATGTGATAATTTGGAGGTATTTAAAAAGTTTATTCTTGCATACTGGATTTTTTATTACAGTCCTGGAATTAAATAGAAGAATGTACTCCATTATCACAACCATTTGTATAAACAACATACTTTTTTGAAAGACTCCTTTAACGTAGCAGTACCTCTCAAATCTTAAATATAGCTGCCATAATATTTTTGAGCACACAGTGGAAAAGCAATACAGAGCCTGCCATTTTTTTCTAACAGTAGCAATGACTGCATTGTTGTCAAAAGTTTTGTTGCATTGTTGTTAAATGTTTTGTGTTTGCTTCTGTTTTCATCTGGATTTTATTTGTACTTGGAATAATTAATTATAGAGTACAGAGAGTTCAGTATACGTCTTAGTTTACTCTTTTAACATTGGGGTCAAGATAACATAAATAGACAATTTGCTGTAAAGCTTACTGGAATTCACAATTTTTCATGTGTTATCAGTTTGTGTGCATTTTGTAGTTACTGCATAGCTGCCAAGTGTCCCATTTTTTCCATATTTGTCCTGTATTTTGGACCTGAATATGGGTGTACGTTTTTTGTACAAAAAATGTTTTTTATTTTTAAATAATAATATAAAAATTCCTTGGAATTTTCAGTTTCAAACTGGCTTCCATTCTGATAGAAATGTTATCACGTGTATATAGGAATACAGTTCTACAATATAATTGGTTCATTCGAAATCGAGGCTACAATGCCTGTTTTTATCCGCCATATTAGATTTCGCAAACAGTTACCGCTGTCACTGTGTCTCATATTTATAGTATTCAGCTTCTAATCATGTTGAACAGGAAAGCAGAATATTCAGAATTTTCTCCAGGATAGACAATAAAACAGAATTGGAAGTACAATTGTGCCATCTTGTTTAGGTTTGTAAAACCATCTAGTAAAGGAGACAACTTTACGTTTTGCAAATTATGTAATGTGATTTCGCTGTTGGGCATGGAGGCGCCTATCAAATACATGAGCACGAAAAAGGTAATAAACATCAGCTTGCTGCTTCATCATATACAACTCAGCCTGAACTTACGACGTATATAAATACCAGAGAGAACCTTGATGTAATTTGATCGAAATTTGGTTTATTAAATTTCTTTTAGAAATGAACCTTCCTCGTTCAGTTACTAGAGTTGCTGGTGATTTATTTTGCATACGTTTTCCAGACTAAAATTGCAACGGATTACTCATATAATAGAAACAAAACAGTTCATTAAGAAAATAACACAGAATAGAGATCATCAATGAAAGTTGGTACATTGGAATCGATAATGATTGAAGAAGAAAAAACAAAGTGTGGAAAAGGCTCCTATAAACAGCCTGTGTCTGAGTGTGTTGCGCTCTTGCACCTTCTGAATGGGCACCCGAATGGAACATGGTGCCCATCCAGAAGGTACAAGTGTGCAACATATGCATCTTTGACATTAAATAATTATGTAAGGCACTGTCCTACTTTACTGATGGTTGTATATATTGTAAATAGTTACATAACATATGCATTAAAATTTTATAAATCAGTATTTGTTCCTGAAAATCAGTATTTTTGTCACAAGCAGTCAGTATTTTTGTACTCAGTGTTTGGCAGCTATGTTACTGTATTTACTTGCATATTAGCTGACCCCCTCCCCCCCTCAACTGAATAGGTAAACCATGAAAATGTGCATGGTCCATGCATAAGCCAAAATACAAGTCCAGGATGCCATCACAAGATGCACACAGTAAAATGTAAATCCATTTATTTTGATAAGCTTATATTAGCAAAAATTATGTGTATACCTCTCTTAGTGTTGGCATGTATGATTATTACATGGAAGTGTTATAAGTTAATATATATTGTTTGGAAAGTAAAAAAGATGTATTTATTTTTCTGTTTTATTATTCATTCTGCCTAATTCAGATTTGTATATAATTTGATGGGATGATGACAAAAATTGAGCATTTGCAGGTTGCTGTAACAGTACCTCTCCATTTTGTGTCTAGTTAATTATTGTTGGTTGATGCATTATTGCATTAGAATTTTATATTGATGCACAGTAATTATGTTTTTATTTGCCTTGTAATTGTAAATACCTAACTCATTAAAATGTGATCCCAGGATTGTAACAAAGATCTCAATTTACTCAGGAACATCACAGGGACTGACTGGGGATCCAACCAGGAAACCCTCCTCACGATATATAAAAGCCTAATTAGATCAAAACTGGATTACGGTTGCCAAGCATATAACTCGGCTAAGCAACCTGTACTACAAAAACTTGACACTATCCAAGAAAAGCCTTACTATTATGCACAGGAACACTCCCCTCAACATCATTAGAAGAACTACAAACACTAACAGGAGAACTACCCTTAAAATTACGTAGGTAAGAACTGCTCCTCCGATACTCCATTCGATTAGATACCCACCCAGACAACCATCCCACCAAAATAGCTATAAATAAGTGTAAAGTTGTCTTCAAACCCAAAATCATACCCATCACACCAAGTGGCAAAGTAATCCTTGAACTAAGAGAAAAGATACCTCTACTAAAAAAACAGGTAACAAACAATACAGACCAGAACAAATCACCATGGTTACAAAAACCACCAAGGATTAACATTGAAGCTACCAAATTAGGCAATAAAGAAGGACAAGAAAACTTACTAAAACCTGTACTGGTAAACGAAATCAACCAAAAAAAACCTGGACTATGATATATACCGATGGATCAAAAACAAACAACCCACCAAGAACAGCAGCAGCAATAGTCATCCCTGAATTCAATATACAAACGGGATCCAGATGACCTGACTATTGCTCCATTTACACGACTGAATTCTGGGCTATACTTGAATCACTACAGTAGATCAAAGACAACCAAATACCTAAAGCAGTCATTATAAGCGATTCCATAAGCGTTATCAAATCGTTCCAAAATAGCAATACACACTCTAGGGAACATTTCCTCGACAGAGCATGCCAATTAATCAACGATATCACCACAGCACATCAATTAGTCGAGCTCATGTGGATACCGTTGCACATTGGAATCTCTGGCAACGAAACAGCAGACAAAGTTGCAAGAACCAAACTAGGAGATCAAAACTCTATCAAGCTTAACTATAGCTCTACAGAAGCAATAAGCTTCGCACAAACATATATAGACCAAAAATGGCAAGATTTTTGGAACTCCTCCACAAAAGGTAAAAAGCACCATGAAACCCAAAAAAACGTAGATAGGAACATACAGCTACCTAAGGGTACCTATTTAGAACAGAAAACCATAAACAGGATAATAACTGGAAAAACTAAACTAGCAAGTAGTTTTGGAATGTTTATAGGACCCAAACCAGCAACCATTAACTGCTTTAACTGCCACACCACCGAAGAGCTACACCACGTATTCAATATATGCCCAAAATATCAACCCGCTAGGAAAATATTTATCAAAAACCAAAAAGAGATTGGATCACCACACACATACCCAGAGTTACTTATGGACTCTAATAAAAATAAACAATCAGCATATAAAAATATAAATCAATTCATAGACTCAGCAGGACTTAGGAACAAAATATAATTACTATCCCCACAAAACCAAAAGACCCAGTAACAAGCTAAATAAGTTTAGAAGCCACCACATAAAAACCCATAACATATCATTCAATTTTATAAAAGTATTAATAAATAATTCACTTACGAAGCACCTATAAAAAACTAAGGAAACCACAAAATCGGATGTCCTAGATGTCCTTAACAAACTGAGTAATCAGCTAGGATTCTGGTCCTAGATGTCCTTAATGAACCGTGTAATCGGCAAGGACTCCGGTCTCTTGCTAAATAAAGTATAAATAACATTCAATCTCTAAAAACATTAATTGATAAATAACTTAAAGAGGTAATATCTAAAAACTTATAAATAACATAACGTAGGAAACACACCGTAAACACCTCGACTAGTTATACCATAATAACCTTGAAAATCTCTCTTCATTCATGATATCTACTAAGAACCTCTATAAACAGCATAGAACATACCCCCCCTCCTTTTAGAACATTTTGAAGAAGAAAAAAAAAAAAAATCAAAAAAAAAAAAAAATTGCAAGAAACACCAGGCAAATGCAACAAGAAACCAGCAATGTAAACCAAGCAGGACCGTTCCCGAGCTCTCCTTCCCACTAATGACAGCCAACCATTCAACTGTAGGGACCTTTATGGACCCACAGATTGAGGCCAAACTATCAGGGTTCCTTGAATCCATAAAAGCCTGGGGGAGGTGGCACCATCCCCTCCCCCAGGAACATCTAGTAGGCTGCGGTGCAGTCAGAAAAAAGTGACACATGCACAGTTGTGGCACGCCACTATAATTAAACTCAACAACAACAACATTTGGGTTTGGTTCAGCGCTTGCATGTATGCTAGTAAGCATATTTACATAATGGTGCCACCACATGTGCATTGAAGTTTTAAACTTGCACTGAATGAAGTACATCCCTTGGATTTGAATCACATGCACCACTGCATTAAATTTAAAATCTCCAAAATACAAGAGTGAATTTTAAAAAATAATGCTTCATTATAATACCATAAAAACTGAGTTCTAGTTTGATGTAAGTGACCGTAAACCCCATTTACACAGCTACATTAATTGTGTTAATATTATAAAGGCAGTTACACATCAAAGTACTGTTGTAGCTGCCAGACAAAATTTCCTCATAGCCCAAGCCAGTTTCAGATTTTTAATGATTAACTGGCCTGGATTGCTATCAGAAAACAAAAGACAAAATCCACAAACTATAAACAAAGGAAATGGCAAAACAACCAGCTTTCCAGTGTGTGGAGAATTATGATTTTGTTCAGCCAAAACACAAAACTGAAATAGAATGATAATGATCTTTGTCGATCTATATTCAGAATTGTAACCTTTATTATCATCATCATTCTTTCATGAACCTGTAACAAGTATGTGAATGCAGATTATGTGCCTTGTACAATTAAATGTGTGTACCTTTTCATAAATATTACCTCAATTTGTAGGATTGCTTATATCATTGAAAAAGAGTAACTTGTGCGTGTGTGAATCAACATTACTGAAACAGCTATGCATGTCTAGCTGAAATGTGATCTCAAAAGAATACGACTTGGTAAAAACAACAAATAAAGCAAAATCTGCATATAATATTTTGGGAAATAAACAAGGATTTAAGTGATGCTAAGCTTGATTCGCATTGTGCACATTCTGTACATTAAATTTCAGCGTGGTCTCTTGTATAAACTCGAACCAGTCCATTAATTATGAAGTCTTTATTTACCTTCATTTAATTTCCTCTTGGAGAAATCAGAAAATATGCTTATGCAAAATAATAACAAAAACAATCAGAGTAGTTTATAAGTCTATTAACATGGTTATTGAAAGTTATTGAAAGTTCTGATTCTGTGTCGATCTTGCCAATTTTGTCTTTACATTTTTCATTTTTACAAGTGTTGGGACCCTGAAAATGTTGCATTTTTTTTATGCATGTAAGTCTTGGGATATGGGAAAAAAATTTGTTTGCTTGTCCCAAGATTTACAGCCATTATTATTCAAAATTGTCAAGATTAGACTTTGTTCTGTGGACAATGCAACCCCACCCCCTTCTTCCAGGCTTTTATTCCTTCCTAAATTATTTGGTTTATATGCAGGTATATATGTACTTAAAACCTTGAATTTAAAGACTCAAGATACAGTTATCTTTCTGTGAAAGCAATAAGACTTCTTTCACTAAGTACTGATGAGAAAGTAATATTTTGCATAACCAACAAAAATAAATGAATTCGCAGTAAATTTTCCATTACCCCTTCATGAAGTAAAGCATAAACATAAAGCATCACTTTCATTTGTGTGTATTTCCATAATTCTGCATATATCCTTTTCGTACATGGGATATTTCATTGTAAAGCAAAGACAAATTTTTCTCTGACACACTTGATGTCATCCTCAACCTTGATCACAGAAGATAAGTTTTGAATTCAAAAGGTTGAGAGAAATGGGTTGAGTAGTATTGGCGTGATTGTCATTATTGTTAAATTTGTTCATTCTTAAGTTTGGAACCCTCCATATCCTGAGCTAAATATTTGCTCTCTTTAGCTAAAATCTTGTAACCTTGTGACTTTGTTGATTGAACTCACCTTCCAATTTTTATATGATGGGCATGATTTTATACAATTTTTGACAGTATTTAAAAATTTCCTAGTAGTTTTAATGGTTTAGTACTCTTGTAAAAAAAATATGTTTAAATAACTTTGTTGGTTTATATGGTGATAAGCTGGACAATTAATGAAATTAGTGGTAATTGATTTTATGCTATGCAATATTTTATGGAGGGAACACAATGTTGCCAGTGTCTGTTAGTCATGTAACATTACGTTGCGTACATTGCAGATTTTGTTTTGGCTGAGTGACTTTCAAAGGAGTTAATGGATTTAGACCAATTGCAATATGAGGCTTTATATTAAAAAGACTGGTAAAATTTGATTTTCACCCTCATTCTGACAAAATTTGATCAAGTGACAGCAGCGTTTGACTTAAAACTTTGCCTTGTATATTGAGTTAGGTATTTTTTTATTTGCACCAAATTTGATTTGGCATCCATGTCCTGAGGACTTGTTTCAGGTTCTTCTTATTAGCTTCAAGACTTATATAAAAAAACTGAGTAGCAGCTTCTTTAATGTCCTTAAATAATTAACAGTTGAATAATAATCTCTTTGCCCATATACCCAACATTATTTAGGTTTAGTAATTGTCATCTTTTTCTGCAGTTACCACTCTGCTTTCTGACTGTAGTGCAGTAAAGTCAGACAACATTCAATAGACAAATTCTGATATTAATTTAAAATAAAATTTGCCTTTGATTTCTTATACTTATTAGTTATATAATGCATAAAAAATATGTTATTTCCCGTATTGATGACAGTAAACAGTACCATTGTCAAGCAAGTCAGGGATTTTCTTTGAATATTTTCCTAAATTCCATTGTCAAGAGGCCTCAGTCCCAATGTTAAATACATTTTAATACTATAACATTTTAATTTTAGTCATTTACTCCTAAAATTTTTTTAGTTTTTACAATATTTTTCCTAAGATGATTGACCTAGGCCCATCTCCTACAACGAAAGGAAAATTGCTGCAACTTTCCAACTTTTTTTTATTTCCGTTAATACTACTAGTAATACTGCAATGTTAATCAGAAATAAATTTTCTCTACAGGGCTTTCAGATTATATTAGATACCCATGATGCTTTTGGAGGATCTGGTGCCATGCTGCTTCAATACTTGGAGGATGAATTCGGCTCCAAAGGACGGTTAACCTTTGGTGTCACTCCAGCTGTATTACCAGATGATGTAAGCAAAATTATTTTAATGAATTAATTTTTACAGCAATTCTTTGTTAGGAATTTCAGTTCAAGTCACAGAAAGCATTGAATGACTACACTTAGCTGTTGAAGATTTGAATCCTAATTACTGCTGGCAAAATGTAGGTCATGATGACTCACATTCCATGTTCTGGTGATGGCTTTAGGCTTCAGCAAAGACTGCAAAACATCATTGAACATACTTGCTGATTTTGTGATTTTCCTGGCCATATATTTGGTTACATGCCCGTTTGAAACTTTGAACATACATGAGCCATTTCCAGGAACAAATTGATTTTTGTGTCTTGCCTGCTGAAGAAAATATATCACAAGGTTCATAGTCAACCTCAGAAGCATTAAATTTAGCTGTTAGCCCATAAAACCTTAAATTACCCCCAAAGTTTAATCTTGCTTGATGTTTGCCTTAAAAAGCCTTAAAAAATCAGCCATGGATTATTTGTATAAGTATCTTACACATATTATGGTAGATTTTTGCTCATTGAACATAAATTTACATACAGCATCTTAAGCAAGAAGCAGTATTCATAGTAGTATTATTGGTATTGTCAAATGATAGCTTCCAGTGTTTTTCGTTTATGAAGTTTTGCTTATACTGTTGTTCCTTTTAATGATTTTAGTAATTTTTGTGACAGATGGGGCACCTTAAAAATTGACTTGATGCCATTAAGAAACATTAAATTAGCCTTAACTGCCTTAATGCCATTAAGAAACATCAAATTAACATTAATTACCTTGATTCCCTTAAGAAACAAAAAATTAGCCTTAATTGTCTTAATATCATTAAGAAATTTCAAATTGGGCTTAATTGCCTTAATGCCATTAAGAAATATCAAATTGGTCTTAATTGCCATTAATAATGCTATTAAGAAACATCAGATTAGCCTTAATTGCCTCATGCCATTAAGAAATACCAAATTGATCTTACTTGCCTTAACGCCATTAAGAAATATCATATTAGCCTTAATTGTCTTTAATAATGCTATTAAGAAACATCAAATTAGCCTTAATTGCCTTGATGCCATTAAGAAACACCAAATTAGCCTGAATTATCTTAATGCCATTAAGAAACATTAAATACTTTACCAGATTGCATTTACATTAGGGATTGCTCTCCACTGTCTCTGAATCAAGCCCTCCCTGAAAGTGAAAAAAAATCCTTCCATCTTTATAGCACATAGATGAAAGGGCAAAACTCTTGCAGATTAACTCATCTAGTTCCTGCTAGGAAGCCACCATTATCCTGGATGTTACCATTTCAAATTTTCACTTGCAACTGTGAACCATGTCTTTGAAGAATACATTGCAATGATTTTTTTTGCTTTAGAGAAATTATTTCCTTATTTTGTTATCTTCACTAAAATAATTTTAAAAAATGTAATCTTGTTGTTTGGCAGAGACCTCTACTTTTATGTATTGTCAGATGAACAGAAGACTTTTTGTCAACCAACATAACCCTTACATTATCAAAGAAGAATCCACCTTGATGTGTTCCTGGCAGCAGTAATTTAGAAAAGCTGTTAATTAAGAAATAGGTTTTAGAAGATGCTTGAAAAACTGTTAGATCAAATCCAAATGAGCATAAAAATTAAGTATAGATTTGCAATCTATATATAACAGTTGTATAGTTTTTGAACTGTGCAGTGCTTGATTCACTGACCAAGGGACTGGAGACTATCGTCAAACAACTATCTTGTGAAATGCAAGAAATTATGCATGGAAATGATTTTAAAATGATATTTACGTTAAATAAACATTAAAAAATATCGAAAAAATTTCTTTAAAGACTAATCCTATCTCTGGTGGTAATAACAATAACCAGTGCTCAAATAATCTGATAGCCCGATGCCCAAGGCCTCTGTGTGTACCATGTTGGTCAAAATAGGAGACTACCAGTATGTAACATAGTCAACATGCTGAATTGAAAATTCCAATTAGTTAATTGACCTTTGCTTTTCTGTATGATTTTAGCCATGAAATAGATTGATTGATAGACAGTAATAAGAACACACTTGTTGTTTTTTTTTCACAGTTGATTTGAGTTGTTAAAGCATTACCATCCATACTGGACAGAGGCATTTAATTGATATTCAGTCAGGTGAAATTTGAATCATGGCTTGTGATTTTTTATAGTCACCAGCCTTGGGCCTGGGTCCAAATTTTTTTATCTTTGAGCACTGATACTATTATTAGAAGTTTATCAGAATTTGCTTTCTCATCTGAATGTTGGTTTTTCCTTGTTTCTAAAAATAGATGAATATTAAAGGACTTCACTTGTATGTTATTTCTACTCCTTTGGTATTATAATTAGCAATGAAATGTTTGTGACATATCAGAGATCAATATTTGTGACATATCCAAGATCAGTGTTTGTGACATATCCAAGATCAGTGTTTGTGACATATCAAAGATCAATGTTTGTCACATATCAAAGATCAATATTTGTGACATATCAAAGATCAGTATTTGTGACATATCAAAGATCAATATTTGTGACATCAAAGATCAATGTGACATATCAAAGATCAATATTTGTGACATCAAAGATCAATATTTGTGACATATCAAAGATCAGTATTTGTGACATATCAAAGATCAATGTTTATGATATATCAAAGATCAATATTTGTGACAATACAAAGATCAATACTTGTGACATATCAAGATCAGTGTTTGTGACATATCAAAGATCATTATTTGTGATATATCAAAAATCAATATTTGTGTGAAATCA
This sequence comes from Sinohyriopsis cumingii, assembly GCA_028554795.2. Lineage (NCBI taxonomy): Eukaryota > Metazoa > Mollusca > Bivalvia > Unionida > Unionidae > Sinohyriopsis > Sinohyriopsis cumingii. Next base: position 34,624,377 of record CM068827.1, read on the forward strand.
GTGGTTCTTGGCCATATCTTCTTGCTGAAATGGCAAATATAAAAACTTAAAGGCAGTGTGTACATTACTTTTGGCAACTTGCCTCATTCCACAATTCGATGTTTGCTCTAAGCATCCTCTATTGCTGTGAAACCTTGATAATAATTAATTCTATTGGTTCAAAGGATGACATATTCTCATTTATAAATGTTTCAGCTGTATTATTAAATGTTTTAAATGTCCCTGCATTGCAACTGCAGGATACTGAGCATTTTTTACAAATGGTGGACACATTGTTACACTGAATGAATCAGGTGTGTGGATTGAACTATGTATTTGCTTTAAACCTGCAATGAAACTAATAACTTTTTTCATATTTACTTTCCCAATTCATTTTGTCATCTGTATTATTGATAGTTTTAAATGTAAAATAATTTTGGCCATACTGAGTATCTTAATAGGGTTGTCATTTAAGATATCCAAAGGCGTTATTGTGCTTTGTAGTGTTAGTTTTATAATACAGAGTGTTAATAATGACGACTGTGTGTCAAGGTTTAGTAATAAAGTTTTACAGTGTGATACATCATAATATAGGTAGTGTAACCAGTAAAGATATTGTATCAAGGTTTAGTAATAAAGTTTTAAACATTATGCAGCATAAAACCAGAAGTGTCAGCAATGCAGATTTTATGCTGTGGTTTAGTGTTAATATTTAAAAATGTCTTATACTGTATAATGTAGGTAGGATGTAATTGGCAGACAAGGTACAGTATTTAAAAAAATCCTTGTTTTCTTCATCACAGACAGCCTTATCAAGAGCGCAGAGAATCCTGAATTCAGCTCTAGCCTATCAGAAGTGTTCCAGTTTTAGCTCTTTGTTTGTACCTGCATCACTTGCAACTACTTTGTGGAGGGCCATGGGTCCTCCAGTCCAGTTCCCATACCTGCAGTATAAGGTATCCTTTAGATGTCACCTTTGTATCAGTTAAATTTAGAGCATATTCAGGTGTTTTCTTTCTTTTTTCTTTAACATTATTTCAAATGAACTATTGCATAAAATATCTTTTTCCCAGGGCAGGATTCAATTCCATACCTTGATGACAAATTTCACCTAGCAGGCACATCTCTAGGGTGCTGGCTGGATAAGCAATTTTTAAGGACACACCCTATGATGTAAATAAGCAGATAAAACCAGGTCATGGGTTGTAGGTTACACATGTCTGATATATTGTCTGAACCTGATAAAGGAATAAAATATTTAAGTTATCTGGCAAACCATGTTAAATATTTTCTTTAAAGCTAATGTACGTTTGAGCATACCTGAAGATGGCATATGGCTCTAATAAACTTTCAAAGCCAAAATCAGAAAGTGCAGCTCTGCAAAAACTGGGGGGATCAACAATTAACACTTTTGAAATACACAACCTTGTTTAACTAATTGCTGCCTGGTGCTTGAATTTACTGTATATACTGACTTATTAGTCCGGTCCATTTGCAAGCAACATAGAACAAGATATCCCATCACATAATGTGCCAGCAGATCTGAGTCTGTGCTGTTTGGATTGATGTGCAGAACAAACAACATAGACCCTGATCTTCTGGCACAGCATGTAATGGTCGATGAGGGTCTATATTGTTTGCAGTCGGATTCAGCTTATATGCAACCACATAAGGTAGATGATAAAGACAGAGTGTGTGTGTGTGATTTGGATTTTTAATGTAACTTTAAACAAATTTCAGTAATATCACTATGATGTCTGCAGTTTGACAGGCTATAGTGATGTATAGCACTCGGGCATCATGCCGCAGAAATGTTGCATCATGTCTCACCCAGTCACATTATCTTGACACCAGGCCGACCAGTCCTAACACTAACCTCTTAATGCTGAGTGCCTAACAAGGCAGCTGCTAGTACCATTTTTATGTCTTTGGTATGACTTGTCCAGGGTTTGAATCTGCATCTCCCGCATCAGAAGTGGATGCTCTAACCACTTGGCCACCAGAGCAGTCTGTTTATAAAAGTTGCAGTTAGATTTAGAGTTAAATTATCTTGTTTTGTGTAATTAAAACTGACACACGTAAAAATATTTAACCTTGGAAATGACTTTGTTTTGTCTTGTACATATTCTGTGTTTGTATGTATGTACCATTATATGCAGAATAAAAATTGATTACAGCAGTTCTAAAAGAAGATAAAAAATCACTTTATTTCCATTGTCAAATTAATAAATGTTTCAGAGCTTTATATTTTGGATCTATTCTAGAGTAATACCTCACTTAAATACCCAACTGAAGTTTCATAGAAACATTTGATAACAGTGATCAACTGATGATGCTGGAGGACCTTAATGTTGAATTTTTTTTTTTATATATTGTCTTACAGCCAAAACACTACCACACCAGTGCAATCCTAGCAGCCTGTATCGACACCTTGACGTACCCATACAGACAGGTGATGGCACCACTTCACATGTGTGATATCACCAACACCTTCAATTCACAGGGCAGGAAGGTAACTGAGCTATCCAGGTATTTCATGTATGATTAATGGTTTTGAAGTCACTGAATCTGGCTGATTCGATTTGATTTTCATGGGTAACCCATAGAAGTCACTAAATCTTGGCTGATTTGATTTGATATTCATGGGTAACCCGTAACACTGACTTAAAGAATGATGACTTGAAGAGCGATATTTTTTCAATAAATATTTGTATTCACTGTACATTTTCAACTTTTAAAAAAACAACTTATGCCTGCATAGGGGTGTAGCGTTCTACGAATGTTCTGTTATGAGTTGTGGGTGGGGTGCTCCCTATATTTATTTGAATTACTATGGAATTTCCACCCTGGCTCGTTTTTGTAGGAAGTGAAATTAGTGATAGGGAGAGATACAGCTCCGAGCCCCCAGTCAGCAATACCAACAGTTAAATTATTAAGAACACAAAGGTGAAATTCAAAAGAATAACAATTTAATACAATTTAAACGATATTAATTTCTCAACCAATCTCCTTCCTCTCGACCATGTAACAACTTATTTCATCACGTGATTATAGTGTTTGATGGCTTTTCCCTGTACTTGGTTTCTACTCATCTGTGCTCTACTCTGCTAATTCCTTTCCTCCTTCTGGCATTCTCCGTACTGCAATTCTTCCTATTCTCTTCCCCTTTTGTCTCCTTTTCTCCTCCTCCTTCTCTCTCTCTTTCTCCAGCAACTAGGCTTATTCTCTGCCTACTGCTTTGTTCTGTCCTGTCTCTCTGAGACTCGGGACTTGACTACCCGGTAGTTCTGTCCCCAAAAGCTTCCTGTGAAAAACACAAGGACGTTAGCATGTTTCGTTAGCCATCTTGCCTCACAATAAATCAACAATCAATCATCAGATAAAGGCTATCTACATCTTCGGTCACGCATTCATGCACATCGAAAACCACACACGTTCTTATAGAAAACGTTGCAATAAAGAACGGTATCCTACTTATCATACAGACATCACTAAATTGCATCACATCAATATATATTCTTAATCTCATTATTCTGAACAATATCACAACAATCAGACACATTTCTGTACATTACACTCCCACAAGTGTACACAAATATTCAAATGTCCATATGATTTAAATTTACACACTGCAACCATTTACAAAGTTACAATTTAATTCAAAAATTGCAAAATCTAGAATATCACATAAATAAATACACTAGTTTACCCCGAAGTAACCTGATAGCTAATTACAATATTAATTCTGACAAGCTAGCAATCTACATAATCATAGCTCATTTCTCAAGTAGGCATGTAAATTAAACACTACAAAAGTAATTCTACGTACTAACAATTCTAGTAAGTAAATATACATACTGCACATGATTACAATTACAATGCCCTAACATTCTGCAACAATCGAGCAAATAACTCACTGACCTTTACGAAGCTTTCTGTCCTTGAATGTACCAAGGTTTCTTTTCCCACCAATTCACGAGTGGCTTCCTCGGAGTTGTTGCTACAACTTGTCAGCACGATGCTTCACAATGACTAATTCGTTCCCAGCCCAAGTGACTGTTAAATTCTGGTTCGAATTGATGGCCCCACTCTTCCTCAGTTCTGATTGGATATCAATTCTACCCCAGTCGGTTCAGATTAACAGATGAGCCTCAGGCCATCTGTCAAAGCAGGGAGATTTACAACAGCATCGAGGGTCCTTTGTTCTTAGAACAAAGCTTCCAATGTCTACATGTTAGTTTTGACACCTAACGATGTGGGCTCTGCACAACATGAATCGCTATGATAGACACAGGGTCTACATACACATGTCGCTAACCCATTCCTTTGTTCCTGACTTACGTAATCGTGGGCAGGCAGACGTGACAAGGGGGAAATTTTAGAGAGAATTGCAGCACTGAAAAACATTTATATTTTGAAATTAATACTTTCTTTCATGCCATAAATTAGAAGATTTATCTGTAATGCAGGATAAATTAACCATTTTGCAGTGTATGTTGTAGGGGGATAAAAGATGGGTTTGTGTTAGAATCAGGCACAGGAACTGTAAATAGTTTCTTACAAACTAACTGTTGGATTCACAGTGTTAACATTGAAGTAACTTATTTTGTGTACATTGTGTTTCACAGTGCCAGCATTATAATACCTTATTTAACTATGTACAGTGTGATTCACAGTATGTTGCCTTGTTTACTTGTGTACAGTGATTCACAATTTGGTATCTTTGCTAGCAATACATTACCATATTTACCCATGTAGAGTGTGATTCACAGTATGCTACTTTATTTACCTGTGTACAGTGTGATTCACAGTATGGTACCTTATTTACCTGTGTACAGTGTGATTCACAGTATGGTACCTTATTTACCCATGTACAGTGTGCATCACAATATACTACTTTATTTACCTTTGTACAGAGTGATCCACAGTATGGTATCTTATTTACCTGTGTACAGTATGATTCACATTATGGTACCTTATTTAACTGTGTACAGTGTGATTCACAGTTTGGTACCTTATTTACCTGTGTACAGTGTGATTCACGGTATGGTACCTTATTTACCAGTGTACAGTGTGATTCACAGTGCTGGCATTATGGTACCTTATTTACCTATGTATAGAGTGATCCACATTTTAAGATATGTTCATTCTGATGGGGAAGAGAAAAATTGAGAGAGAGAGCAAAGAAAAAAATTAAATTGACTAACATACACGAGGGCAAATATACTTTCTAAATGGGAAAAGAAATTAGTTCCAAAGGTGATATTGCCCACTGTGGCAATAAAAAGTTACCTGTTGAAGTTCCTCTTTCCTCTAAGTCTACCTCACAGAAAAACGTTGAGCCGCTTTGTCCTGACTCTCAGGAGAGAGCAGGATGAAGACATCCTTCCGGTTCACATTGATGCACATGAGTTTGTTACAGAACAGGCTGATGTGGTTCCCCCTCCCCTTGGGTCCTCTGTCCCTTCTCACCTGTAGGTTTAGGTGCCACAGGAGGAAAAGAGCTATTCTTTCAATAAAACAATAAAGGATGTTTGCTGCCTCATGCCCAGTGACCTGTGTCCATTTAAATTACAAATATTTCTTCTTGTTATTATCAAGCTCAAGACATTCTACAGAATGACCAAAGGTGCACAGAATAAGACTTCTCATGTGTACAGATGGGAAGATATAAGACAAATCACACTGGTTTAAAAAGTGTGTTATGAAACGATGTTCTAAATCACCTTTTATGTCAAGAAATCTAATAGTCTAGCATGTACTTCTTGAATATCTTTACTTTATCTACCAGAAAACCCATATTCTTGATATTAGGTTAAGATCTACAATACAGAGATAACAAACCTCAGGTGTAAATATAATCTGATATATAAATTTATTATTTAAAAACAATCTAGAACCACTTGCAATGTAACTTAAAGAAACCTGGAGAAATTTTAAATAAAGTTACATACAAATCCCATTATAAAAGTTGTCTAATATCCTGACTAAACCTTCGACCACCCTGTTCCGTGATCTTTTTGATCCTATGATCTTTCCCAGTATGAGACACAATACCAGACCATTCATACTGTTTCAACTCTGCATGAAGCATGAACCCTTCCTCCCTCTGACACACTTTTTATAGGTGGCAACAGAGCTAATTTGACAGTGCAGTGGGTGGCATATGTCTTAATTAACATGAGTTTGTTGGTCTCTAAGCAAGTGAAAGGCTGACAGTGGACAAATATGTTGGCAAAATCAATAGTCTGTTACATCAAACATCACCATTGTGTCATGTATGTAATAAGACCTATTTTATCAGAAACTTTTTGTGCTTATCAAATCAGTCACGAAGGACTTGATGGTTCCTTTGTAATGTTGCCTGAAATTTTGTAAATTGAAATTGTAGATCAGAAAAAAGAATGGGCCGGGGCGATAGTAATGTGTTACTATATAGGTAGGTATGTGTCCTGCAACACCTGTAATATACGTTATCTGATATGTGTTATGAAGGTCAATTTATTTGAAGCTTGCCAATCCCTCTAAACTGGAAATATTTGGAAATACAAGTCCTCGAAAAATGGGATTCTTTCAGATGAACTTGTAAAATTTCACTGTAAGAAGTGGACAAGGACCTGCTGTTGCTGGAGGATGGCATTTGCCACCTAGCTAAACAAGCTCCCCTTCTGTGTTTCCTCAGTCCCCGACCAGAGGGCCTGGGTAGTGGATGCTTTCAATCTGAAGTGGAATCATCTGTTTGCTTATGCTTTTTCACTTTTCAGGATGATCCTACAGGTTCTAAACAAAGTCAGACACTCCTCCTGCTCAGCTCATTTAGATAACCCCTGTGTGGCCCCAGCGATCATGGTTCAGTAATCTTTTCAGTCTGCTGGTGGACCATCCCAGGACCTTACCTCAGAGGAGGTACCTCCTATTGCAGCGAAGGGGCTCTTTCCTACATAACAGTTCACAAATTCTCCACCTTCACAGTTAGCTCCTGTCAAATGATCTCTCCGAGAGAAAAAAGTTTTCTATCAAAGTTGCATCATTCAGGAGAAGATCATTTTAGGTACATGATGCCAAATGGAGACTCTATTGTGATTGGTGTAGTAGAAAACATGTCAGTCTAGGCTGTCTCTCTTTGAGCTGTTTTATATGCCTTTCTTTTCAAAGAGAAACAGTGCTTTGTTTTTACTATTAAGGGCTTTTGAGAAGCAATTCCCAACGTTCTCAAAAATTTTCAGCCCAGCTTTTTAGATCAGTTTCTTGCTCTCTAAATGCCTAAATGGAATCTTTCTTGTCTTTTATTGTCTTTTAATACCCACTTATCAACATGAACGTTTGAGTGAGGCTTCCTTGAAGAAACTTTCCCTCAAGATGGTTTTCTTGCTAACCATAGCATCTGCTAGATGAAGGAGTGAGTTTCATGCCCTATCCTTAGAGTAGGGCTGTATCAGATTCATTGGGAATTATGAGTTAGTTTCTCTCCTTTGCCAATCAGATTTCTTTGAGCACAACAGCAGTTGTCAGTTGCTCCATTCCTGATTGATATTGCCAGTCACAGTCATATCTCTGCTGGGGATAATAAAGATTTACTTTTTTGTCCATTTATGGTTTTACATTTTTATTTGGCAGTCTCAAAAGTGAGAAGGAAGTTTAGAAAGCATCTTTTTCTCCCCATTAAAGTTTTAACTGATGTTTCAGCTTCCGCCATTTCTAGGTGGATTGCATTAACCATTGAGAGAGCTTACTAGTCTCTACTGATAGGGACCTGCCTTTCATGAAAATTAAAGCTCATGAGGTTATAGCCATTGCTGCCTCATGGGACTGTCTAGCTCATTCATGTTTGACACTCTGACTACTTTCTCACCAAAGTGATGGCATTTTCTCACCGGGCCCAGTCGTTGTCCTTTGGTAGCGGCCTGTGCAGATTCCATCCTTCATTAGTCTGCTACTACTCTTCAATGAGGGTGAGTATTCCTTGTGTTTGCTTCCCACCATTCTGACAATTTCAGATATGCAGTAGCAACATGTATGATAATGCTGATATAAAAATGTAGTGGTTCGGAGGTGGGGGGGTAAAACAGATGTTAATGATGTAATTTTTAACTGTTGCTATTACAAGATTGTCTCCTCCCAGTTGCATTGATGTCCCACTAAGTTAGGCTGCTCCCTCAAAAAGAATGAAGGGACAGGATGCATTAGCAAAAAATGTGCAGGGTTGTCTCAGAGGTAATCTAGTATTCTAGAATCTTCTGGTTCAACCTAATGGGAATATGAATTGTCATAATACAGTAGGGTATTGTCCTCCCAGAAAAGTACTAGCTATGCAGTAGCAACATTAAGTATTAATTATAAAATATAATTTAAATGTGGTTGAAGCAAGTACATTGATCTGTTCTTTACTTTATTTTGTAAAGGAAAATTGATTTAGTAACACATAAGTTAGTAGGAAAATGGATTTTTTTTAACTGTTACATAATTTAAGTCCATAGAGTGTAACCTTTGTATGGTGGCCAGTAAAGGGACAGTCTATTAGTGGTCTTTTTGAGCAAGTGGTCTTTGCATGCAGTTGGTCACTGTAGCAGGTTTAACTATACAAACACAGAAGATTAAGTTATTATTATTTTAATTTCAGATGGCCTCCCTCTACACCTCCCTGCCATTTCCATTATCTGCTGAGGGCAGTTTTGTTGATTCTCTTATGACAGATACCTTTCCATGGTTACCTGTCACCCCTCATCTTAAAAATGAAGCTTGTCCATCAATGCAGTCAGTTGTTGTGAGAGGAATATCACAAGATATGGTCATAAGGTGAGTGAGAGTAGTTCAGCTTAAAGAAATTTTATATGATGGATTTTATATTTGTGTTGATTAAATAGATATTTATCAAAGAAGAAATGAGATGAATAACATTACAAACCGAAAACTGCTTGCAGTGACTTGCATATTGTATTAATCAGTGGATTTCAAAACTTTCATGTTTGCAGGAGTTTGAGATGTTATTTGCATATAAATGCAAAGACTGTATTACTCAGTTAAATAGCTGTTAAATGTCTAGTTGTTGTTTCACATGGTGATATACAATACTTATGGCATGTCATTGTAATGTTACCATAAACATGCTGAAATAAAGAGTCACATTTTACTTTGTTTAATATGACTCTTGCTGTGCTTCAGGTAAGAATTCTCATGGAGAATAGAATGATGGGCACTTTTTTTGAAGAAAAGGGCAGTTTTGAAACAAAGAGCATCGTTTGCAATAAAATAACTTGATGCAAGTGTTTAACTTTCAACATTTTGGAAGACAAGCAGACAAATGCAAAAAGAATATGCAAACAGACAAATGCACATTCATGTGTTTATTCTGCATTAACAAAAAACCCAAAATAAGTGGAATAAGTTGAAAGTATCAGTTGTAAGAATATCTTTTTTGCCTAAAGGGGGTCAGAGGGGAGGGCTTATGAAAGGCAGCAGGAAAAGGCTAGAAGAACACTGAGAACAGTCAAGGAGATTGCACTTCTATTTCTGTCTACCTGGGGCACTGTCTAGGTCTAGTGACAAATTTAATTACCTTCAAAGTACACAATATACATCTCGACATGTGGCCTTCAGACTTTTGTCATAGCAATCATATGCAGGTAATTCTCATTCTCTCAAAACTGTGGTCCTATGTGTAACTTTTAAAATAGAACTTAATACCATAGCATCCAAAACAAGATATGCATGCACTATTTTAGGTCATTAAATATATTCTCAACCCAGATTGCATTCTAATTTTAAAACTGGTAGAAGTATTTGTTGATGTTCCAGTTCTTGCCAGGATGAGGAAATGACAGATTTCGTGGCGTGGAAGATTTGGCCAACACCTTAAAAAAGTAACTTTTATACAGTTTGAATTAAGAAAAAGAAAATAGATAGACTCTTACCTATTTGAGAGTTTGAATAATTTATTTCTAGCAAATGCTTTCTAATGGGATTAAAATTCTACATATATAAACAATTCTGATAATTTGGGATCTAACCGAGCCTGTCCTTCCCTGTGTGTGCATTTGATGTCATGCAACTCCTATTACACTGTTCAAGGTGGAAAATTGTTCTCAATAAATACAAACACACAGACACAGAAACCTGAATAAACCCTCACATACAAATTTACTGGGTCCTTGAGAGGTTCCACTGTATATCCATTTATGTTCAAGCCAGCTTACCCTATATTATTTAGGATGGAGGTTTAACATAAGATTAAAGTTTACTAATGGTGGTTAGGTAACTGGTTGAATGGAACAGTGCAATGGCTGGATGGATGAGACCTTTTCCTACAGCCATTTGCATGCAAGGCCACAGTGCCTACCATGATGCCACACTGCTTCTTTGTGGTGGAGACATATTTTTAATTACATCGAATCTATTTATCTTCAGACCAAATCAATTGAGCCAGCTACCAAGGCCCCTCTGGAATTGTACTTCTGTGGATGATGTCCTACAGGTCTACTTACCTGAGAAATGTCCAGGGGCTCAGAAGTAAGTTTTTTGTTTGTTTTTTTCTGTTATGCAAGAAAGAGCCATACCATTATTTCATTTTAAAATAATACACACATTGATAAAATTTATGAAAAAGAATGGAGACTTAAATGTTAAAATTGTACCCCCAAACCAGTGCTCAAAGAATTTTTTTTGGTTATACACAGGTCCAGGGCTGGCGACTTAAGAAAAGAGTCACAAGTCCTAGCTGAAATTACACAAGCCCAGTCTCTAATTATCATATGCCCCAAATTTCCCCTTTTTTAATATTATTTGTCACACAATGTTGCAATTGCTATAATTCAAATATAAATTCAGTAGGGGTTTGAAAGTAATGCAAGTGTCATAAGTGTTCATCACTACACTCACTAAGAATGGATGGTCCTGGTGTTCAAACTTCTCTGCTGGATTCTCTGAGTGAATCCTGGTCAGAACCAAGTTGACATATGTCAGTATGTTGTTTGCAGTATGTGTGAATAATTAATTGCCCCTCCCCCACCTTATTTTTATTTTGCTGGGGTGCTTCACATAGTCAGACTCCATCAAACAGTTCTGAAATGTATTTTTTGGGGGCTTTTCTGATACTATTGATGGCTTCATGTAATTACATCCTGAATCAGCTTTAGACATGACTCACACTCTAACACTATTCTGACAATTGAAATTGCGTTTTGTAAATGAAGTAAAATCTGAATTCAAAGAAATGTTGATGTTGTTCAAAAACTTGTCAAAAACCCATAATACGTATGGCTTAAACATTTTCCTTCAAAGCAATGATATGTAACAACTTTTGTTCTCCTACACACTTCTGGCATCTCTTTGATTTACCTATATTGGGTTGTTCCACTTCCTGATCCTACCTATGTAAAATTAGCACAATGGGATCAGCCACTGCAGTCTTCAAACACTCCTCACTATCTGTTGTTACATATTAAGTAATATGTGAGATGGTGGTTTATGCATGACCTCTTTGCCCTTTAATTACCACTATTAATACTACCCAAAGAGTGGGTTCAAGTCTTGGGTTCGGCCAATGTGGTATGTGAAAGAGCTTGCCAGTAGCTTCTCGTGGGTCGGTGGTTCTTTCTGGGGTTTTCCTGGGTTCTTCCTCCACCAGTTATACTGGCCGCCATGTATAGCCTATCTTGTGCTGAAAAATGGCGTTAAACCTTACAACAACAACAACTACCCCAAGGATATCTTTACATCAGCTCCAATTATATCTGTTGACTGTTTGTAAATGCTATATGTAATGGGCACTGAAAGTGGTGGGGTTTTGTTTCTTTTTTCAAAGATTACAAAAAATTGTTTTCTTGAAACATGACCATGTCAGGGTTTTGGGGAGAATTTTTTTTTGTTTGATATGACATGCTGTGTTACAATCTCCACTTCATGTATGACATTGGTGATCTGATTTTAATCAGATTGTACTGTGTTTTGGCATTTATGTAAACATCTTGAAAATACATTTCCACATTTCATCAGTGCAATCTCTGAAAATTTGATTATTTTTTTGGGAGTAAGCCCCACAGGCACTTCTTTAGAATACAGGAAGGGACCCATCTGTAACTAGAAGGGTCACAGCCCTTAGGCCGTAAGATTTTTTTTAGTCCTGCCCAAACTAATTTTCTCTCATCATCTATCACCACATTGTAGTTGTATCACATGCAAAAATTAAAAGCTCAAAAAATTGCATTGTTGGTGACTGAACCATATATAAATAAGCTCTTTCAGTGGATATGGTTCTTACTTGAAGAATTTTCAAAGTGTATGGAACCTCCTGATCTGTTTTTCTAAAACCATTTTTAATCATGAACAACAGTATCCCAGTAATTTCTCATGGTATCAGATCTGTGTCTGTGCAAGGTTTAGAGACTTTGATCAATATACCATACAAATTAAGGCACACTTGCATTGTATGATATACATACCTTTCAGTAGGAGTCAATGTGGACTCTAATCAAAAGTTTGAAATGCAAACAGAATACTGGTGGTGTGTTAGAATAAAGAGGCATGGTTTTGATAATAAAGAAACATGGTTTTGATAACAAGATGCCTAAAGTGGGCATGATATTGCTCATCTGACTCGTCTAATTTAACAGGTATAAAGTGTGATACTAATATGTGCAGATCTCATGTAGCCAATCAGTATAAAGTTGTGTCCTAATATGTGCAGATCTCATGTAGCCAATCAGGTATAAAGTGTGATACTAATATGTGCAGATCTCATGTAGCCAATCAGGTATAAAGTGTGATACTAATATGTGCAGATCTCATGTAGCTAATCAGGTATAAAGTGTGACACTAATATGTCCAGATCTCTCATAGCCAATTAGATAAATAGTATTTTCATAATATGCAAAGGTCATGCTCATAATCAAACTCATCCACCATCTTGATAATGTGAAACTATTCAACAATTTTAATTAAAATCTGATGAGAAATACCTGGTAATGTTGGTAATGTGTTGACATGCTCAGCCAGTCTGATTCAAAAGTACCTTATTAATATGCAGGGATTTTGCTTATTTTAGTACTGAGTGTTAACACAGTTGTTGACCAACAATTAACATTTAAATTATGCATAAACAATTTCCCACAATGGAACTTTATAGTAACTGATAATTATTTAATAAAATGGATTCAACAGTGGTGACATTTTTTATTACTGGACTGAAGTTCTAGAATAAATTCTTTGCCATTCATTGCTGTGAATATCTAAACCATGTATATATTTCCATTTTGTCTCACTGTTAGGTATTTTATTTGATTTTTGTTATATCTTATGAAGATCCCAACAACGTCTCTCTGACATAATTATAATATTTAGTTAAATGGTTTAAAGGCAAATTAGCTAAAAATGCGGAATTCTGTATTTTATTTTAATTGCATTAATAATCCCAGATACTTGAAATAATTAGTGTTGATCTGATATTTTTCTGTAAAAGATTCAAAATTCACCATTATGCCATCCTCATTTAAATCACACTTAGAATTCACATTCCTATATTTCCCTCCCCAGTAAAATATTGGCTTATTACAGTATTCACTAGTGCTGTTCCAATTAATTGAGTTACTTGAGCATTGCTTATTCTGATTGATAAATCATGTATGACTTTTCATGGTTGAGTTTCTATATTGTACTGATAAATTTATTAGATAATTATTATTCTTGAGTTGGAATAACTTCACAATATTTAAATTTAATAATACAATAATAGAAATGATAGTATAAACCATGCTAAATTAATGACCATGTGAAGAATATTTTGTTTGATTCATGCTTTTTATCCATTTTTGAAATATAATTTAGCCATGATAGAAGTGACTCACTTTGAAAATGGCAAGCAAAAGTGAAAGTGAACTTTCTGACTTTCCTGGAAAGAAGAAACGATTGAAAGTGTGGGCTTACTTTGGGTTTCGGAAACAGGGATGCACTGGCAAATAAAGACAATTTAGACCTGATAAAAGTGATTTGCAAGTTGTGCAGAAAAGAATATATGTTCCATGATTATAGTAAATGTCATACAGGTTATGTAGGCAGTCATTACCAATTATTTTAGCAGTGGGTGTCATTGTTCAGAATTTTGAATTTACATGCCTGTAAATGGCATTTAGTCAGTTTATTTGGATCCTCATACATCCATATTCCTTTGGGAAGCTGTGATCCAGTACAATCTGGACTGAACATTGTATGCTGTGATGTCACAATGTAAGCTACGCACATTTATAAACAAATTCATACTACCCTATATTGTGATGACTAGAATGAACATGTTCTTTTCTGGACCCAGTTTAGTATCTGGCCACCATTGTAAAAGAACATAGCAATCAATAACTTTCGTCTGGAAGTTTCAGTTGACAGTTGATGTCCAGAGCAATAATTAAATAATTAGGATTGAATAGACTTTGGTTAAACAAAATTAGTAACAGGGGTCACACTACCAGGCAAAGTGGGTGATTAAGTCATCTAAAATATGTAAACTTTGCCTTTTTCTGTTGTGAAGGCAAAAACGACCTTGCCCTGTGATTTTTGGGAGGTACATTTAGTGTTCATATGTTTTGAGATGCCCCGTCACTTTAGTCAGGTTAGTTCTAGAGTTGTGTTGTAGCTCAAAGCCAGATGTAGGCATCAAGTTATCAGGTACCTTGTGTTGATATCAGTTGCACCAACAAACAAAGCCTTGCACATTTACAGGTATGTATTTTGATTGCTGATTGACCATGACCATTAACTCTTTCATGAATAATTTGGCAACTATCACAAGTCATCCTTTGATGATATGAAAATTCAAACAGGTGTTTCGAAACTTTAACAATAATATATGAATAACAGTTTTCTGTTTTAAGAACAGAATCGGTTATCTAGATTTTTTAAGTGCTATTTTTCTTCCTAAAATCATCTTGAAACCGTATGTGAACCAGTAATGGGGAAATAATGGCAGACATCGCTGTCTATTTTTGTTAGCCAGATATATTCATAAAAATTTACAATTGATAGAAAGCAAAGTCTAGGTATTAAGTTATTGAAGATTTAGTTTTAAAATGCAGTTATGTAGGTCAGAAACGTGTCGGACAATGCTGTGTTGTGGAATTCACAAGAAGCGCTGTAAGGTTAAAGTTCTTTCCTGACTTGACTCACATTTGTGAAAATATGAAGAAATAAAATCACCGAAGCAAATACTATTTAACCAATACCTAACATTACTAGAAGTACTTAGACAAATAATAAAACCATAAATGTGCAACCTTTCAATGAACTCTTTTAATGAAGCTATGAAGTGAGTGGTTACATTATGAAAACCCCTCTTTCTAAAAATAGATGCACTTGCCTGTCTGTACATTTGCCCTTGTGTACATGATACAGGAGTTGTTTCAGATAAGTTTAGAAATCTTTCAAGTGCCATTAAAGTGAACTTTTAGAAAGTAAAACAAAAATCTTCATTAAGGGGAGTTGATTAAGTATTTATACTCAATTGCAGTTATAATAATGTAATCTAGTTACCGAGTTAATATTCATTATAATGTTTGGCTTCTGTTATTCTCTTTTAAAGACATTTGGCCAAAATACACTATGTATGGATATGATAATTTTTATCCATGTACCAAATGTGTTTATAATATATGTACAACTTGGAAAATTTCTACTTGAAAATAATGTATTGTTTAAATCCAATGTTAAATGCAAATATGAATTCAGTGAAATAGAGGGCATAATTCAGATAAAAGAACATATAGACATTAACACAGCCTGGAGTTGGTTGCCACGGTGTGTCTTTGGGAACATAACTAAGCTCTCATTTCCTCAACATGATATGGCCTGTAATGCATTAAAAGTGATAGTCAAGCTAACCAAACCAGGTCATTGAGATTCATTGGTCAGTAATCTCTGGAGTCAACTATGCTACGGGCACCTGGATAGATGACAGGGCATGCTTACCGTATAATGTGCTTTTCGTGGTACCATTGTTAACCTGTTTGACTTATTACATTGATGTAATTCAAAGAAATAGGATCATACTTAGTAAACTGAAAGAACACTAATGTACATTAATAATACTTGCAAAATTAACAGGTCCAGTAATTGTTTACTTTAAAGTTGCATTGCCTGTATATTTCATAGGTTTAGAACTGGTTAAAATCTATGTGTTCTAGTTGCCTCACTTGAAATAGTAATTTAATAAATTTTCAGTAACATTAACAAATATATTCTAATGGAGTTTTAACCCTGGTAGTGTGGAAGCCATATATTTATGGATGATGTCAACTGGCTGTGCGTGCAGATACCATATTTTTATGGCACAAGACAGTGATGTCTACGGATGTCCAGTCTAGGCCAGTCATTAATTGTGTGTGACTTCTTCAGTGGCTTAGTGGTTAGAGCATCCACCTCAGAAGCAGGAGGTCTTGGATTCGATCCCCAGTCGAGTCATACCAAAGACACAAAAATGGTACTAACAGTTGCCTTGCTGGGTGCTCAGCATTAATCATTAAGAGGTTAGTGTTAGGACTGGTCAGCCTGGTGTCAGGATAATGTGACTGGGTGGGACATCATGCTACATGCCTGCAGCATGGTGCCTCAGTGCTAGACGTCACTATAAACTGTCACATTGCAGACATCGTTGTGATATGACTGAAAAATTGTTAAAGCTACGTTAAAAATCCAAATCACACACACACACATAATTAAAACAGCTTGATAACATTGATTTCTTTGAAAAATGAATGCTGTATTTAGTTGGATAAAAGATTCTGCCAACAATATTATTTTATACAGTCTTTTAAACCTTTCAAACACTAACAGTACTTTTCGGTTGCTATGGCAACCAGGCAACCAAAGTAAATTTATAATTATTTATCATTTTCTGTATGATTAGTATTTGTTCCTTATCAGTGAACTATACAAGTGACTATAATTATATTTTATATGGAGAAAAATTGTGAACAATACTTACATAAATATTGCATCAACTAAATATTGTAACATAGTGAAATGTAGAGATATGTTTGAATGTAAAGTTTTAATTATCTGGCATAGGCCTTAAAGTAAAGAACTCAGGATATGCAATATGTAGAAACAAATTAACATGTACA
This sequence comes from Sinohyriopsis cumingii, assembly GCA_028554795.2. Taxonomy (NCBI): domain Eukaryota; kingdom Metazoa; phylum Mollusca; class Bivalvia; order Unionida; family Unionidae; genus Sinohyriopsis; species Sinohyriopsis cumingii. The sequence continues at coordinate 34,641,455 of CM068827.1, forward strand.
CATTCAGAAGGGGCCCTGAGTGGCCGAGTGGTCTAAAGTGCTCACTGTTACGGATCACTGCCATCTCACCTCTGTCTGCGTAAGTTCGAGTCTCAGGCTCGGCTAACATGGGTACATGAGGAAGCCTACCAGTAGCTTCTCGTGGGTTGGTGGTTCTTCCAGGGTTCTTCCTCCACCAATTATACTGGCCACCATGTATAGCCTATCTTGTGCTGAAAAATGGCGTTAAACCATACAACAAAAACAACACATTCAGAATAACTATATTTGATAGAAAAGTATACACTATAATCAATATTTTTTTGGTCAAAAATTTCTTTTCCACCCATTTTCTCTATTTGGTTGCTATGTGAACACACATAATTTCACCGACATTTTTAGTGTTTGCAATCAGCATGCATATATGCATCACTTTGTTCAATTTCAAAGCAATCTTTTTTTTAATAATAGTTCTGAGCTGTTATATAGATTTGGCCCAAAAAGTCTGTATTGTTATGAAACAATTCAGCATGCACCGATGGTGAAATTAGAAACAAATCAGCACTGGTTTCAAAGTCAAGCAAAACAACACAGCGCTACCGGGGTTAAGACTTCATAGTTTCTTAGGCTTGTAGGATTTGTTAATATGCAAGTATTCAAATAGAATGGTAGAAAACATTAACAAATGTAAATATATTGGCAAGAAACATGGGTTGTTTATGTAAGTAAAGACATGATTTCACTCCAAATGATAATTTTAAAGTATGACTTGGTAGTGATGAAAATATATGAAAGTGGCCACTCATTTAAAACAGACTAAAACTTCACTTGTTGAGCAGTCCCTGCCACATTTGCACTAATCTCCTTAAGACTAACATCAGTATAGCATGGTTATAACTGAAAATGTTAGCAAGAAATTTGAAAATGCAGCTTTAATCTTGTGGGATTTTTATTTAGTTAATTTCTGGAAATTTCCAGAGTATGTTTTTATATGATGAATCACAATTTAAGCTCTGCATTAGTATAGTATAGCTTGCTGCTAATGAAGATCAACTTGCTTCAATGGAAACATTATGATATATGTGATTGTACCTTCTACCAGTGGTTGGTGAAAAATAATGTTTTAAATGCCATTGACTGCATATATATATATATATATTATATATATATATATATATAGAGAGAGAGAGAGAGAGAGAGAGAGAATGAATTATAAATATACACCAAACAGAATGGAAAGTGCTATCCCTGGATTCCTATAGAAGAATGCTTGATAATAGTAGGCAGAATTAATCTTTTAATACAAATAATACTATCGTACAGGTTAGAGAATTTTTAATTCGTACTCTACGGAGATTCGAACCCAGGTCCGCGGGTAAACAGCACCCATCGCCTTGCCTGCACACATGAGCCCATGTGCCCTCACAACTAAGCACACATCACCAAAATATGATGTTACTCAATCAGTGTTACATGCACTCTTGTGTAGCAGACACACTCGCACGAGGACCTAGTAATTAATTCTCATGTATCTACACAGTCATTCCGGATTCCTCTGAAAGAAATCAAGGTATATAGAATTAATTATAGAGAATTATAAATATACACCAGACAGAATGGAAAGTGCTAACCCTGGATTCTTATAGAATAATGCTTGATTATAGTAACATTATCAAGCATTCTTCTATAGGAATCCAGGGATGGCACGTTCTGCTACACATGAGTGCATATAACACCGATTGAGTAACTTCATTATTTTGGTGATGTGTGTTTAGTCATGAAGGAATGTGGGCTCGTGTATGCAGGCAAGGCGATAGGTGCCATTTACCTGCAGACCTGATATGAGGATGAGACTCAGGAAGACATCTTAAGTCCAAGCCAGGAACATCCTTCATGGGATGAACATAATGTGGATGAGTATTGGAGAGCAGTCGACAACCTTACAGCAATGTGATAAATATAGTTTGAGCATCTCTGCATAATTGCCCTGTCATTGCCACATTCTAATGTTGACACAGAGAGGACAGTCTCCATTATTTGCAAACTAGAAAGTGATTCAGGGGCATTGACTGACTTTCCTGTATAATGTAGATAAATTTGCAGAAAAGCTGAAAACTCTTGCTATATGGTTCATTGGCTCCCTTGCAGATATTGCATGGGAAATCCATATTTGATTTAAGTTTAAAGCTTTACTGGAAGCCAATTTTTATTTTTCATTTACTGAATTATATATTTTTTTAAATAAAAGAGCTTATACAGTTTGGTTTTGCAGTTGTTTGTCACTCTTATTTTATGTTTCTCTTAAATGTGCATTTAGTTATGAGTTGCTTTTCATAATAAAATATAATCTTGAATCTTTGCAGTGCTGGCCATGTCATGAAAAATCCATTTAAGATTGGTATGCCGTACCCACAGATATTTCATAAATACATTGGAACGGATGGTTTACTTCAAGGAATAGAAAGATTGCCAACAGTAGGTTAGTATAGTTGTTCTACTTTCTGCCATGTCAAAAAACGTGACTATTTGTAAGTGACTGTGAGTATCATTATAGTGCACTTGCTAAAGAAGAGTTAATTGAAAATCCTTGCAACGTGTCTGTGTATGAGTGTGTGTGATTTGAATTTTTAACATAGCTTTAATAATTTTTCATTCATATTGCTATGATGTCTGTGTTGTGGCAGTTTATAGCGATGTCTAGCATTGGGGCATCATGCCACAGGCATGCGGCATCATGTCCCACCCAGTCACATTATCACGACACCAGGCCAACCAGTCCTAACACTAACCTTTAATGCTGAGCGAGGCAGCTGTTATTACCATTTTAAAAGTCTTTGGTATGACTTGGCTGGGTTCCATCCAAGGTGGATGCTCTAACCACTAGACCACTGGAGCAGTCAAAATCCTTGCAATAAATTTACAAAGAAATTATATTCATACTTGTGTTCTGTATGTAATTGTACTTGTTTGCCATTCTGTATTGTTAGGTGCCAAATAGTATTTTAATTAAATCATAAAAATAGGTTTATAGAATAAAAATGTGACATCTTTTAAAATTTACACCAGTCAGCAATGCATGCTGCCCAAGAGGAGATTAAAGGAAATTTAGGGATGAGATAATCTTGCCAGTCCATGCATCTGTGTCTGGCGGTGTAAATTTGCTAATATTATGGAATATTAGGGACAGAAGCCTTATTCTTGGGATATGATTAGATATCAGTTAAAGATTTTTAACATTGAATAATTGTTTTGATGGGATAATAACTTTGTTGGAACTAGAAAGAGCTTGGACAGTACACCAAATTTTATTTGTCTATCTAAAGTAGTTTTTTGTGTTAAATCATGCTAACAAAGAAAGTTCAAAAATGTGTTTCAAAAACACCCGCAAAACATGAAATATTTCTTTAATGGCCTGAAATTATAATCAGATTATCTATATATAAATACAACAAAGCCTACCTGATTTTACTTGTCAGATATGAGTGGCTTTTGCTTAAATGTGCTAACAAGAAATTTGTTTTTAATAAAGTCCAGTTTGAAATATGTAAAAAAAAATACATTTAAAAATTGCTGTAATGGTCTTAAAAAGTAATCAGGTCATTTACTTTTAATAATTTAAAATTTAATGGCTGTTAAGTTAAATAGTTTTTATGCTATCATACTAAAAGAGATTAAGGACAGACGTAGAGACATAGGTGGACAGTAGAAAAACAATATGCTTCCCTTTTGCTGTCACAGTGGGGAATAAAAACATTGTGACATGCTTATTTACCAATAGGAACACCTCTGTACTTTCTGCCACAAATTACCTTAGAGATGTTATGATGCTGTGATGCACAGAGAAATACACATTAAAGGTAGAGAACATAATCGTACATAAAAGGTAAAGAACTTAGTCATACATAAAATGGTTATAGGTGAAACTTTTCCATTTCATGAGCAGTGTTTACCTTTGTTAAATCACTGCCACATTGGAACTCTCATATGAATTTGTGCTTTGAGAGATACATCATTCAGTCTTTAGACAAGGTTGTAACCGTAATGTTTTCTTTGGGAGTGTTATTTTATCAAGAGGGAGTTTGTTTTTGCATTTTTTACTTTATGTAAAAAGTTTACAAAGGGGAGTCGGGGATCCCGAGTGGCCGAGTTAAAAGTGCCCTCCATTACGGATCACTGCCATCTCACCTCTGTCTGTGTGGGTTCGAGTCTTGGATTTGGCCAATGTGGGTATGTGAGAAAGCTTGCCAGTAGCTTCTTGAGGGTCGGTGGTTCTTTCCGGGGATTTCCCAGGTTCTTCCTCCACCATTAATACTAGCCGCCATGTATATCCTATTGTGTGCTGAAAAATGGCATTAAACCCGACAACAAACAAACAAAGGGGAGGCAGACTAACACCCCACCCCTTCCATATGCCTCTGTTAGGTTAGATGGAACTTCTGTCTCAGCCAATTAAAAAATGTTATAAACACCTGTATGATGAGAAATACAGTTAAGTTAATAAGACATATTTATGCATGTTCATGCCTGTTTAGTGTATTCCGATATTTTTATCCCATTAATGAGTCTAATGATTGAGAATTTTAGAATTAGCTCCCCTGTAGCAGATATATAGTTCTAAAAGGAAATTGTATGTTCTTATTTCTAGATGTGAGGAGTGTTCCAATGATGACATCACTCCAGTCTAGTCCAGAGATTGGGGGTTTGCTGGAAGAGCTTTACAAGGCTGCCAAGACACTGGACATCAAGAAACATCACCGATATATTGATGCTGGTTTAGATGAAGATGATTATCTGGAAACTCTAAATAGTCTAATGTCACTCAGTAGAAATTATAATAGTAACGGTAATGATTGACGTTTGCTGCTGAAGTTAGGGATATAGCTTTACATTTCTCATAGTCCTCAAAAACGGTGATTTTCTAAGACTGTGGAGGAGTTACAGTCATCAAAAACGGTGATTTTCTAAGACTGTGGAGGAATAACAAAGCAGCAGCAGTATTGTTGTCCATTTTTACCAACATGACATATAGTTAAATCTGACAGTTCTGACTTCACGAGTCAAAATAAAATCTGATTTCAATTTTGTCCAGTCAGATTGCTGAGTTCTAGTCTAAATTGCTCCAGACTTTGCATAGAAAATGGGGGATATCACATTAGGCATGTCCTTCCTTCCATCTGCCAGCCCTTCAGGTTTTCTATCCTTCTCTGTTCCACTTTTGTTTTCACACATTAATGCCATTATTAAATTCTTATTGGATTTGGCATGCAGTGTGATACTGATGAGACTTAGCTGAGTTTGATTGTCTACATTCTGTTATTGTTTAGCAGAGTTATAGCCCCTGATTATCACACCACAGTTTCATTTCCGAGTCATACCAAAGACTTGCAAAAGTGGTACTAACAGCTGCCTCGCTTGGTGCTCAGCATCAAGAGGTTAGTGTTACGACTGGTCGGCCTGGCGTCAGGATAATGTGACTGGGTGGACATCATGCTACATGTCCGTGGCATGATGCCTCAGTGCTGGACATCACTTTAAACTGTCACACTGCAGACATTGTAGCGATATGACTGAAAAACTGTTAAAGCTACGTTAAAAATCCAGATTACACTCACACACTTGTGCACTTTGTTATCCACACAATAACTACCTGAATTATAACTGGATTTCAGCCTAATTTGGTATGCAGCTTGATTTTCTTGAGACCTTGGCAAAGTTTGATTGTGTGCATTCTTCATAATTATAACAAAGATATGATAAAAGAAAACAATTTTTCTAACAAAATTTATTTTAATTTTAATAACAAATGTTTCAAATGCTAAAAGCCATGTGCTGAACTTCCATTTATTATTCCGAGCATCATGTTCCAATGTAATGTTAGTCCAATAAATCAAATCCCAAATCTGTGTTGATACTGATAGATGATATGTGGGTCTGATGTCACCTGTTCATTAAACTGTGCAATTTTGCAGCATGTAAATTGTTCCAGAACACACCTCAGTACAGTTTAGACACTTATCAGTAATTGGTAACAGTAATATCCAGTGCAAAAATTCAAAATGGCCACAGGACAGAGGGTTATGCTATTCCATGTTGATTTACAAACCACGAAACACATCTTCACAAACTTTGCCATGAATTTGCAAGGCAGTCTTTTTAAGTCAGTTTTCAGGAAAGAAGGCATCAATTATGCATTCATCTGTGTGAATTGCTGTGCAGAGTTTATGTATAAGTTAAGTGTAACAGATGAGGTACTTGTCTATTTCATCTGGTACATATTACTGTGACTTTTGCCAGCTCTGTTCTCTCTGCCAAGATCTTGCTGCTGTGCTTACTGCACAAATTACAGACATCAAATGTAGGTATCTGGTCACTTTTTCTTACCTGGACCTATGTCTTTTCCAAATCAGAATTATATTTTGTTTGATACAAGATTCTTTTCTCTTTTGGTAAAGTCATGCCCACAGTGTTTTGTTTGTTTGCAAACTGATTGAGATTTGTCTAGATATTTCAACCCCAAAAAGTAGTCTATTTTTGTGAAACTTGTCAACAACTCATCCTCTGTCTAAGTAGTGCATTTAAAACATTTCTTGCTCCTCCATCAAGAAAGACCAATTACTCTTTGAGGTCAAATTTTCAGTGCAGAAGGAGATGTTCAGAATATGTGAACCATTGTTACAGTATTTCTCTTGAATGGATTTTTTGGGTGTGACAACATAGTGAATAGAGGTGGTGTTGCCAACTTTCTAAACTTGAATATTTTCAACTCTTGCCAGAAACCTTGATCAGATTGTCCATAAACCATTTTGCAAACACAAAAATGACCATGATGACTCGGTGTAAATTGTGTCACATCTGTATTGCATCACACCATCACTTAATATAGTTACATTTCACAAGGTTTGCAGTAAAAACAGAAATAAAAAAAGAAACAACTTAATTTAAGATTTGCAAAGACATTATATGAGTAGCGCTAACTTGGCTGATACTTGAGATACATTTTCCTTTTTTATGTATTTAACAATAGAGTAAGAAAAAAATTAAAATTTTGTACAGTAGACCAATTAGATGCAATGTATTGTGCACTCACTTGCTGTGCAGATAACTGGAACTTTGTTCATATAATGTAGACACTGCACCAACAGTGCCTGAAAACTGACTTAATAATTTTAACTAAGGTATGATGGACTCAAAGACTGATATATTGGCTAAAATTCCTACCAAATCATTAAATTTTATGATAAATATGGCATTAAATTATTATTTACATAAATATGTTCCCATTCGGTACTTTTCCAGAAAATAGTTTGACCATGACTGTTTGTTTTAGTGGGCACATGGGGCTGACCTGGTTCCCAACCATGATTCAGGTTTGGTAGGGGTCATTTTTTAATTTATTTTTATTGTGGGACTAATAAGAGTGAGATTAAGGCTGTATTGAATACATGACCCTAGACTTGTAGATAGTTTTTAGTGAAGTAAACAACTTTTATTCTTGGAGTAAAATGATTGGTTCTTATCAAGGACATACAGGGGCTACATCATTTTTTATATGTAGACGTAACCACGTGACCCTTATCCGGGGTGTAAAATTCAAGTTTATTAACCATCGTTTTAGAGAAATAAGGACAGTCCGGGCTTAATAACACTTGATGTCAAGGTGTTCTTTTGTTGTGTCAGTTTGGAGTTATTTTGAATTATTTGGAATCAGAAGGATTAATTCTTTTTTCCTGGAAATATAGGTGTGCTCATGCGAAATTCTTGAACAAAGACATCTCTTATAAACATTGATTTGGATTTCCAAAACCGGAGTGATATTTCTTGTTTCTGTAAGGAACTGTAGACTTCAGCACAGTACAGGTTACAGCATACGTCATCACCTTCCATCTTGGATTCTTTGTTGGGTCTCGAACTTGAAATTATTAGAACAATTTATTATTAGGACTTCTACAATTTTATTAGTGGCTTATTATTGGGTTATTTTTGGATTTGATTTTTAAAACCATAAGTTCATATTTTTTCATTTTTAGAGTATTTTCCAAGGAAATAAATTATTATATTTTTCAAAGCTTGTTGTTTCACTCTTGTGTTACTGTTTATTCGAGCCTAAACACGTAACATAAGATAACGCTTACCTAACCTTTAAGATTTCAATATACAGTATGCTGCATATTTACTGGAATATTATTCACTGTTGTAGTTCATGCTTATGGTGCAGTGTGTCAGTCTGTGATAAAATAGTGATGTTAGCATGGATATTAAATACGATTAAAATAAAATAGTCATGTACATATTTGTAATCCCATTTCTCTCTCTCTCTCTCTCTCTCTCTCTTGCCATTTTCTGATTAAATTGCTTGATTCCCTAAGCTGTTTTGGCTAATATTGTTTTCTTTTAAATAACTGCCACTTGAACATGTCATTAGTAATGAAACCAGACTTGTGTCTTCAAAGCAACCATGGACATTTTTGCAGTAAATTTTCCAAGCAGATTTTACACTGACTGCCAACTAGACTGTACTGATAGGAAATATGCCCCAAAAAAGGCTTATTACTCATAGATGAGATAAAAACTAATACATCCTGAAGACTCCACCTTCAATAACAAAGTTGTGGACCACATGACTAGGATTGTTCATATCATACAGAACATTCTTACAGTTTGATAACAGATGGACTCAAGACAAATTGGAGTATGTACTGTAAGTACATTTTTTTAGGCAGATATAACAAATTTTAATTTAGTGAGGAAATTAATTTCGGGGTTTTAGCTCACCTGTTCATAAGGCTAAGTGAGCTTCTGGTACAAGTCCTGTATCCAGCATGCATTGTACATCATGCATGGATATCGGTGGCTCAGGGAACTAACCCATGGACGACATTACTATTTGTTATGTTTGACATAGGTTTGTGTGTGTGTATGTTTGTCACATTTTTGAAGATGAATTAATGTACAGGAAATTCCTGTACATTAAGAGTAGGAGAAATAAATTAGTGTTAATAAAAGTTATTTTTAAAAAAAGAGTCTGATGTAGGAAGTAAAAAGACTATAAATAGACAAATGTATGTGGTGTTATCTCTGTATTTTCAACCAGTAAAATTGCCGTTATTTTCCAGCAATATAGGATTGTACATCATATATATAAATTAGAAGTTAAAATATTCATTTAGCATTCATATTCAGCTATGATATATGTCTGGAAGAAAAACGAAAGAAGAGAAGGAGGTGTGGACAGAAAAAATTACAAAATAAGAATTGAGAGTAAAAAGGTGTACAATAGATACATGTAAATGCATATGTCTTATAAAACAAGAGTAAAATAGCGTGCAAACTTAACAAAATTAGGATTGTGAAAAATATCAATTCACCTTCTGTGGATATATGATTTGTACCTAAGCAGCCTTCTAAGAAATGTGTGTGTGTGTGTGTGTTTGTATTGCAGTAGCAGGAGGTGATTGCATGTTTAACCAGCTGTGGATGGTCTGTTCTTGTATGAGAGATATTGAGATACAGTAATTATAGCCGCAGGGAGAAGCTGGCTATCATCTCGTTTCTTTAAAGAAGCTCATTCAAGAAGATCTCCAATTTGTTTGAATGTCCTTTTTGTCTTCTCTAAACCTTCTGGGAGACGCTGGTTCATTGATGTCCGTGAATACTGGTTAAAAAAAACCAAAATTAATTTTCCTATGTCGGCCGACTTGGTATTAAAACAAATTGGCATTCTTAAAGGAATTCAAAATATTCTTTCAAGGCCAGCATGCTTTGTCATAAAATAACTTTAGTTTTGATATCATGTAAGTACAAACAATGAGTTTATTGCATCTCTGCCAGTTGTGTTTATTCACCACCTGGACTTCTATTTACTTGCCATCTATAGTTATAATTGATACAAACAGGCATTGATGTTTGCAGGGTAAATAGTAAACACAGCAATAACTTGCCTTAATAATACTTTTTGTCATCTGTGCTAGCTAAAAGATTGTCATTTGCACTGATGTATTATCCACACTTTCGGTCCATGAATATTTCTTAGCTTCCTCATGCTGTGAAAAATTCTCATTTGAGACAACACATCTCCCGAAGCGGAAACTGCAAGGACTAAAGTTAGATTTTTTAAACATGCACCGTCATGAAAATTCACACACTTTTAAGCCCCTTTTTATCGACTGTCCATCCAGGAATGAAAGCAAAATATAACGGAGCTTCATCGATAATAATGATCATATTGTCAGCGAAATCATCTCTTCTGGCTTTCAAAAATTCATCGAATGATTTTATTTTTATTTTCTCATCCAGATCTTCTGGAAAACGCTAGATCTTGGATTTCAGTACACGACGCACTAAATTGTATCACTTCAAAAACCGTTCCATTGTTTCAATATTTATTTTTAATTTGCATATCTAAAATAATCTCATTTCCCTTGGATTTTTTAGATGTTTCTCCTTTTGTATTTGTCACCTAAACCCTGACAGTTCATTTATGCAAGGTAATTTCATCAATCACTTAGTGAGGAAAATAATCCCAACGTTAATTCTAACCGGAAAACAAAGCTGGTCGACATATCAAGCAATTCAGTGATACATAGTCTATTTGCGCATACAATCTTCAGTTTCCCTACCAAAAAAAAACCCAGCAGTTTTGTGCGTTCCTGCTTGGTCTCAACATCAGTCTATTGACGTCCACAAAATTCATCAGCTTGTCCAAGCAGGAATGAAGCACCTGAGACTGGTCTTTTGAGCATTTTGGTCTTGCTGGAATTTTCCTGGGAAAATTTATGGCTGGATCAAACAGATCGTTCACCCAGGACTTGTTCAGCCTGAGAGGTGGACGAATAAGATTTTTGGTTTTTTTTTCTTCAGACATTACTAGGGCTATCCATGAAACTCGTCAAATTTTGCCGTCTTTTTTCTTTAGCAACAAAATAGTTGGTTATTTGTTTTTGGTCAGTTACGTTAAATTGGATCCATTTTTCATAATAGTACTGGAATAAACAGTTAATAATTTGAAACCATCGCAGTGAGAAGAAAGGTTGTGTATGCTTTATAATAATATTTCTATAATAAATCTTTGTTCCTAGAAATTAAGTATATCTCCCAGGAACCCAACGGTGTACATCATTCTTATGTGGGGAAAGCCTCGCCACGTGCTTTTCTTGCTGTGATAATGTTCTAACGTGAAGTCTTATAATAATCCATGTAATTCAACATAAACATTAATTCATTCCACATAGCGTGTATGTCTGTGCTTTGCTTAATGTCATAAGAAGAAGAGGATTGGGATGGATTTTGCAAAAATAAAATGCACAAGTGCGAAAGAGAACCCAACTTTTGGATTTATTAAGATATGACCTTTTTGAGAAGTTCGCAGTAGTCAGCCTGAAAAAAATTAACAGACTTTAGACTGCAAATAAAAAAAAGTTACCGCCAAAAATGTACAGGAAAAAAAGTTAGTTTACAGTTAATATTTTGAAGCCAAAAATGAATCCCTCTTAACGTAATTGCCAGCGTGCCGTCTAATTCTTTTTGGGGAGCCGTGTGCGCATGAAAGTTTTTATGTGCAACATTTCAGAAGCAGAATAAAAATTTGTGCCCAGTGCGCACTCCCCAGTCAACCGAAAATTGGGCAGTGCTCAATGCTGATTAATCACGTCACATGTGACCAAAATTACGCAGAATAATACGTCGTTGCGTGGCGCCATTTGATATTTGTAAAGTTTAGTACGCCAGTTTAAGCTAAGTAACTGTACAGTGCACACACAAAAAATGTCATCGAAATTGTATTTTGTGTGCGCTCTTGTTTTCTTGCGTGCGCTGGTTTTGTGCGCGCGCACAGCTTAGAGGGAACATTGTTCATAAGAAATATGCATGTATTTAATATGATATGATGCCAAAATCGATAGTTTTCTTTCTTAACCCAATTGCAAGTCAGCCACAGCGATTGGTAACTGGCGATAATGAATAGTTCTAGTTCCTGTGTGGAAACGAAAATGGAATCCTGACTTACATCATACCATTATACATTCCGCCTCGAATATCTGGGCTTACGCCACGAGTCCTTTTTACGGTTAATCCAGCTTTGACTAAAGTACCCTTGAAATTTTACTTCCTGTATTGTGACAATGAGGCATAACCATGGGTAGATGCTGGAAAGATGTATTTTCTTCAAGTGCAATTCATTTTACAAGCATGAGGCTGAAAACTCGATATAGTTTTCACAGCTAGCTTTTGAGTTCTTGTTTTTTTAATCCCTAACTTCTTTTTTACCCCCAAACTCGTTAGGGTTCTTCCTTATCCCTAGTACAAACGCTCCATAACATGGCTTTCTAGTTAATTTGGCATCATCCCTGGCATTTAACCAATCAAAGACCGCTATCTGACGAATTCGAATAGGTGACTGTCTCAGTTTTATTATTTTAGACCTTTGTATGGGTAGCAAAGAAAATCCAACTAGCCTACTAGTTTAGTTTTTTTTACAACTAAATATTTATAGCCAAAAATGTGTTGAAATGTATTCCGAAGATTCTTTTTGATAATTATATGATGAAATTAGACACTTGTAAGGCATCATAAAGGATAAGACCTGAGTAAACCACATGTTTTCCCCTATCGCAACCGGGTCTGAAGCCTGTTGTAACGCGTATGTCGAAAGTATCTATACTTTGGCTTTCTTCATCCATGCCCTGTATTTGCACAGGCACTGGTTTCTTTTGAGTTTCATGAGCCCGAGATTTGAAGTCCTTAGAGCTTTTGCGTAAATTGTTTGATGTAACCAGCTGTAAAACGAAACTGTTTACCTTCGTCTCCAAAATAAATTAAGGTTTAGAAACCAATTTTTAAAAATATATTTTTAATCGAATTTGTCGCAGTGTTTCGTAGGATATGCTCAGAAGGATTTGTGTTCGCGTGTCTTCCTTGATGCAGTCCACAGCTTACATATCACCTAGTGTAAACCCTATTTTTCACTTCACACGTTCAGAATGGCCGAGTCAATCTTTTTTATTAACTTTGCATATAATTCCGTAACACAAATTCTACCAATTTTTGTTTCCACAGGAGCAAGGTGTAACACATTTTTTCGACATCTCTAGAAAACCTGAGACAAATTTAAATCAAACCTTGTAGGAATGTTCCTTAGGATATGCTTCACCACAAATAAGTCCGTGGTGCATCTACTATCAAAGGTGTGACTTTTTTTACTATTCAGTGTGAAACCATTTTTAAAAAAATCTGCGGAAGGGCCAAGTCATGCTGTGTTCAAACTTGATATAGATGTTCAATCAGACAGACTCTACCAACATTTTTTTAAATTTAATTCAGTAGCCTCTATAACATCCTGGTGCTAAAAACTTTTCTTAGATTACTTAACAATTTGTAAGTAATTTCGATCAGACTTTATAAAATTGCTGTGTAGGAATGTATCTCCTTGGATAAAACCTTTGAAATCTGTGCATTTAAAAATCTCTGAGCGCGATAATATTGGCTAGGTGAGCAACATTGGGACTCTAGTTAACTCTTCTGATCTCAGTCGTCTTTATTTCCTTGCATACAGCTTATGCGTTTTATAACTTTTTCAGCTTTTGTACTGCTCTTTGTATCTTTATCATACTCCTCTCTTTATTTCCCTGACCTTTGGCATTCAGGTTCTTTCGCCAGTGGATTTTTTAAAATTATATACCTGGCCTCTTGGTTTTAAGTTCTTATATCTTTATTTTTGGCTCTTTTACCTTTGGTTTCTTAGCTAAAGGATAATGACCTTTTGATTTCAAGGTTAAGGGAGGCTTGATTAGGTAGATGAAGCGCGTGTCTTTCTGTCCTAGTGCAGACGTGATAGGTTGTGTCCTATAACTTTTATTTTCTACGGTTATTTTTGCTTTAACCTCTTAAATGGAGTGCCCTGGGAAAGACCCTGTTTATTTAGACACAAATACACTTGAGAAATTGTACAAAAGCCATCCCAGTGCGCATAAAAAACTAGAGTTTAAAGATGCTATTTAGAATAATTAGTACCGTCACCTGGGCCGATCTTGCTTTCAAACTTGAGCATTACCAGAAAAGTATAGGCGGCCGTGACCGCCAAAATTACATTACTCAAATGATGTAGTATGAAATCAAATGATTTAATCCAGCAATGAAACGATACATCCAGATTCCAAATGACGTGGTGTCACATGAAATGATTTAACAAACAAAACCAAATGATGAATTTAGATTCCAAATGACGTGTTATTAAATGAAATGATGTAGTGTGAAATGAAAAGATTGAACCCAACAAATGGAAGGATGAATTCAGATTGCAAATGATTTTGTGAAACGATGTAGCATGAAATGAAATGATTGAACCCCAAAATTAAATAATGAATTCAGATTCAAAATGACGTGGTATTAAATGAAAGCACGTACTATGAAATTAAATGATTTAAAAGAACAAAACAAAATGATACAAGATGAACTTAGTATGTTTTTCAAACTGTCTGTAATTATTATTCAGATACAGCCGAACACCATTAGTGATGGCATATAAAAAATACAAACAATACAAACTAAAATATTGTTTTAGTTTGTTAACAAAAATACCCCCCACTCCGAATGGTCTACCATGTTTTATGGATTTTAACATCTGGTACCTTTAGCTTTTATTTATCATACTTTTACATAATTTTAACATATTTAGGTTTTATATTTTATTTTGTTGTACTTCGTGTTTACATTAATTTCGAAAGGTTTATCTTCATAATTTTTTAAGATACGAGTCTGCATACTTAATCTGATGATCAATATCTTGGATGATTCTTTTTAATGAGGAAACTTGTTGTTTTACTGACGAACGCATTTATTGACTTGGGAGATGCCACATTTACAAGTCTGAGCGAAAACAAATGACGTACATGGTTTCTCCAAGTTCTCTTGCCCGTTCGCTTGAGTGTTCCTTGATTATTTATTTATGTTTTTGATCACCAAAAGTTTTTTCGAAGATGTTTGCAGGTGAATATGGTTTTTTACTTGAGATATTTTTAGTTTTTAAGATTACTGTGAGAGCGAAAATTTCCTAAATACATTTCTAAACTTAACTTGTAAATTTAAGTTGACAATCGTGCGGGTATCTTTTGGGAGTTTTGTTATTTTTCGTTTGCTTGAGTTCATTATTATTTATCTCACTACTTTATTACTTCATTATTTATTTATTTGTATACCCAGCTGCTGTCCATTGGGTATTACTATTTATCATCTAACACTGTTCGTACTGTTATAGATCCAAGTGTTGATCCTATATTTCATATAGTTTAATACTTGTGTAGACTGAATTATGCCGGTCAAAGCGGAGTGCCCTCCGGCTACTTCACTTTAGAGTTTTCACGGTTTTATTTCCTTATTAGTACTGAGCAAGAAAATGTAGGCAATCCTTTGAGATTATTTACCTTTGTCTTTGATTGCAAACAAATGATTGACATTTTTTATGATTGCAGGTAATTATATCTGTACTTTGTAAGTTCGTTTTACATGGAGTTCTTATTATGGTAATTCAATAAAATTTAAATTCATGTTATTGAAGGATAGCCACGTAGATGACCTTTGAGTAGGTCCTGAATCAATAATTCAAAGCTGTTTTCCATGTGTATAGGAAAGAAATAAAGACCTCAGTTCGGATGATAATATATCAGCATGAAACGCCAGGGTACAGTTGCTTCAAAATGTGTACTTAAAAATCATTTAAGTTCTAACGTATCTTTCAGTTTGAAAAAAAAATGTAGATTAGTTTCAGCTTGAAAAGCATCGTTCGGACTTGATGGAACATGGGCGCTTTTAATCCAGCTTCGAGCACAACAAAACCTATTTGGAGTCTGATAACCTTAAGAATGCGTTGGGTCCAACAAAAATAATTTTAGAAAAAGCAGATGAATCTAACTGGTGCTGAAAGTTTACATTATGAGACCTTTGAACTTATGAGGGCAAATCGGATGCATACTGTTTGCAATAACGAGGGGAAAACAATCCAGAACAATATCAACATATAAAACAAATAAAGCTAATATATATATATATATATATATATATATATATATATATATATATATATATATATATATATATATATATATATATATAACTTTTATTCATATTTCACACTGTTTATACCAACACATATGTATGCGAAACACATGTTAATTTTCGCGATTGGATTTGAAACCAGCTATACGGCAGTTGTTTTCTCACGCATCACCAGCTGGTATAGGGATATGGAATAATAAAATCAACATTAAAAACCATTAGGCCGCTGCAGTCAAGTCGGTTAGTGCAAAGGTGACATTTATCGGATTGATTAATGAAATATAGCGTAGCGTACAACTTTTTTTTTTTTTTTTTACCGTCTTGCTGTCAACAAATGCCACCTACTATATACCCACTATATATATATATATATATATATATATATATATATATATATATATATATATATGACTAAATAGATATAAAGTTTTATTAATATTTTTATTATGTATAATGCACATTTATTAAAGATAAATTTGAAAAAGGCCACACAAAAAACCAACAACAACAAAAAAAAAACGCAACAAACAACAAAAAATATAAATACAAAATTAAAAAATACAATTAAAATAAAAAAATATATTGATATATTATTGACGAATGTTCATGATTTCATGAGAACTCAATTTATATAATAAAAAAATTATGGTGTGCATAATACTTACGATCAAGTATTTTATAAATAATTAAACATAATATATTGAGAATTACTATAAAAAATGCACTTTGATTTTTAAAGAATTAGTAAACTTATTTTTATGATATTAGTTTATACTTTCACTAATTAAGTTATTCTGCAAAGTAGAATAATATAAAAATAGTTATAGTTATATATTTATGCTTCAGCTGTATATCTGAAAGAGTTTGGTGGCCGAGTGGTTAAGGTGTACAGACAAAACGTTCAATCGACAAGTGAAAACGACTTCATGTGTTTGATTCTTAAAACGCGATAGACATATCGCCGGTATTTGGTGACAGAAGTTTTTATGAGGGGGAATACGATATATACTTAAATGGGTAATTGTAAACTTGTATATAAAAAAACTAATCCATGTGCAACTCGCCTGGCCCCTCCAAACATAAAAAAGTGTTCATTTTAAAGAGCCGGGGTTCACTTACGGGTGTGTGCTTGATTACAAACTATTTCGCGCTCAGCAACAATTACAACGGAAAAAGAAAAATGGAAAAAGAAAAATATTACAATAACCCAAGATTTAAGAGATATCCAACGTCATTCAACCCGGTCGCAGGTAATTCCTTTTGCTATTTTTCAGCGTATTATATTTTTTACTTGTGGAGATAGCTTTAACATCCCAGCTTTTGCTATTATATAGCTCTCATCATCATGACAGAACAAGTACAAATTAGTCTTACCGCTGATAAGAGAGCAAGGTTCTAACAGCTTGATAAAATTTCCATTTATCGACATAACATTTCTTTAGCTTATCATCAGCTGTGATCTGTGTATTTATTCTGAGATATTGGATTGTAAAGATTTTCAACAGCATCAGAAAGTGAGTCCGTAACCCATGCAAGCTTAATAAATTAATCTGAATTTTCTGTGCAAACCAAAGACAACTTTATCTTATTTATACTTTTCAAATACGTGCTGTACTTTTCATTATCAAGCATATTTGTCATATGCTTACCTCGGAAAATAAATATTTTCATCATTAACGTGGTATCTTCCATGTAATATCCTCCATATTACACATTTCACACAAAATTTACTGAGTAATGTTTTTCGTATTTCACAGCTCTGTTCGGTATTATATTAACAAGCAAATCGTCTTTGACACGTAGTTCCTGTGTCAGATCTAGCATAATAAACTTCTCACCACTCAGATAAGATCGAAGTTGATTAAAAATGTTGTTGTAGGTAGCTATGGCTATTTTACATGGCGTTTTTTTTGTTCTCGTATTTTGGCTCAATCTTTTTATTCACCGCTGATAATACAATACCTGCCCCTGACACTATAGGAAGCGACGGATTTGCGGTTCCTCGGCTGATACGATTCCTGATGTTGTTAGTATCATTGATTTGTAACTCAGCATACTTATTATTTTACTGCATAATTTCTTAGCTTATCTGACATAGTATAGTTTTTTTATGGTAATATTTATAGCATTTGATGACCTCATCTCTATCATTGTTCGAGCGACACGATGAAATATGAATGAATTCGATTATTTCTTGTCTTGTCATTATGAAACTGTTTCAGTAATTATTTCAATGCTGCTTGAGAATTGCAAATGCTGTTGCAAAACTCAAAAGACCGCGAATATCTGCTTGTTCTATACTTATGTCATTGACAGGTAGGTTTAGGTATCCAGCAATCAGCTCTCTAATATTCATGTATCTTACTTCTGTCAGCAACTTTCAAGCTTTTTTTAAATATAGTTTTTAAAAACATTTTTTTAGAACTATTATGTATTTCACAATCTTCGTCAATACTAGGTTTTACAGTTGTAATTTGGTCAAGCTCCTGATAAAATATATCTCGTTCAACATCATCATATAACTCAAACCTTTGCTCAATATCTGATATTGTGTTTAGTGTAGCATTAATGTGATATATGTCATTTTTTATCGCCGGTGAGAGGGTCTAGTCGAACTAGATCTATTATCTACTTTCTAACAACGTCACTTTATCACAGTAGTCCATACCTAGCACACGAAATACTCGACGTTTAGCAAATTTGTCTTTGAGCTTACGATTTTTAAGAAACGTTATGTTTTCTTGTTTCAGTTAGTTTGTCAAGCTCATCATAATCTTCTTTTGTCTTTCTTGTTCTGGCTTTTTACCACCAATACATTTTGTTTTTATAAAGTTAGATTTTTCGATCGTCAAAACATTTTCTTTATTTAGCCAAAGCAGTGTATTTATATTTTTAAAAAAATTCAATCTTTAATCGCCGTTCCTCGCATTCACTTACATTACAGTATTTGCTAATTGTATCAAAGTCTCTGTTCAGTATTTCAGTTGAGGGCCTCTCATTCCCGCAATTCTAGTGAAATTGTCCCTGTTCTCATTACCGGGTGAATTTAAAGTATTTTTTTTTCTTCATTCGAGCAATTATATTTACTGCTATTGCTTCCTCAACACTTCCTGTGTCTAGCTGATCAGCTAGTATTATTTCCGCTTTCGGGTTTAGTATAAAATTATAAAACTCCTTTGAGACTCTGATCGATGGAGGATCAACAAAATTACATTAAATCGTCAAGTGTATATATCTGAAACAACGTCAAACCTGTTTATGGAAGCTCAGTGTCGACTACATAAATCCGGAAATACGAGCACTTGATTGTGGTTACTGCAGGATCAAATGTAAATTGCTGAGAAACACTAACAGAAACATTCGATACCTTATACAGCGCAGTCCATTTTGAATCACCATCCGATCCGTCTAATTGCCAGTTATAAACTCTTCCGACATTAGCATTTAGTCGACCTCGTAGTTGAAATTTCCAAATCGTAACGGCCTATGGACACTTAATTTGATCCAAAAGTTAAATCTTTCTTCGTTTGTGACCCACTCTGACAACTGATATAAAATTCTGTTAAACGCAAACGCATAACTTGGATTATTTCTCGGATAATAACTTGCTGCTGTTGCAACAAAAAAAAAAAAAAATCCCCCAACGGTTATTAGCAGTACCAGCGAGTTGTGGGATGGAGCGAACGCCATTTGTTAATCGTTTTGTACTACCACCAATTGCAAGCGAGTGGGTAACACTATTCATGTACTGTTTATTGACAGAAACGGGCACATACATAGAAGTAATCTTGGTGGCAGCCATATCAATTTCACATGTAGCTGTGCCTCTGGATGTTTTAAGATAAGTTGCATCTGCAGGAATAATTGCACTTGCTGATGCTGCATTTATTTCAGCGTCCACGAACTATTTATTTGTTAGATCAAATGGACCGACTGGATTATAAGTCTTTGTTATTGTATTCTAGCCTATCTTTAACGCACCAGTCATCGTATCACGGGATTTTATCACAAAGTTGTCTTTGATAAACTTGACATTTGCTATAAAATCATTATTAGTCAAAGTTTTATTATCAAGTTGATCATTAAATATTTATTTTCCTCCCATATCCAAATTTCTAGCCATCGTCCCACCAGTCATTTAAAACTTATTATCGACCGCGCAAGGTTGTGCATAACTAAATGTTTGTGAGTTATTTATGTTAGGAGGGTAATTGGTTTCAAGATTTCCTAATTTTGTTTACTCAAATTGACTTTTCCGGTCATCTTTCCACCAGTTATTGATAACTTATTATTACTGACCGTGTTTAGTTGTGCAAAGCTTACGGCTTGTGAGTTTATCTGCATAGATTGGTCGATATGTTGTCTCAAGGTCTAGCACTCGCTGACCTGACAGATTTAAGTCACCTGTCTTTGTTATCTCCAGACTTCTTGAGACAGTTTGTTAAGTTTGCGCCAGCCGGGGTGTTTGTAGTTACTTTTGTGTTTTCGTTTGTTGAGCTGTCCATTAACGTAACATTTTATGAACATCTAGTATAGAATGAGCATAATCAACTTTGACACGGAGCGATTAATAAAACATCAACATAACCACCACCTACCTGATTGCCATTATCTGATACTAGGACGAACTGGAACGGACAAAACTAACCTTTCGATGAATCTGTTACTTAACAACCTCTTCTACAACAATCGAGTTTATATCTACACGATCAATCCACAACAGGATAAAACACAAGTTGCTTAGCGAATACAATGAAGCATTTAAAAAAATGAACTTTGCGCTGTCGATGATATATTTATCATAAAACATTTTGAAGATCTAATTCCAGTTGCCGAGCTAGATTCAGACCAGCGCAAAATAATTGTCTTTGATGACATCTCTCTAAGTAATGTCGAGATGGATAAGATAAAAATCTTATTTTTCACTATCGCGCAACAGAAAATGTAATGCAGTATATCTGGCACAAGGATTTTATAACATCAATCGATTTAACAGGCTAAATACAGGTTGTCTCATGCTTTTCGCTGGGCAACGTAGATGTACAAAACATAGCCCGATAGCAATGCGGGGGTGTATTAAAATATACATTTGCTGATCTTTATCAAAACGCTACTGGCATGATGCCAGTGTCGGAACAGCCTGCTGCTCGGGCATATTACAATTTCTTTTTATTTGTTAAACTAGCACGAGATCGAAATCGTTTCTTTAGATGTGGAATAGATAAAGTTTTGGATTATGAAAATTAATCTAATAGACACTTATAAAAATGGATGCGAAACGAATATAAGTTCATAAGAAATTTGTTGCAACGAAGGCCGCATTTAAGAAGAAGACTGAGTAGGAACTTCAAGGTCTACAGCTAACTGCAGAAGAAACTGCTAGACTTTTTAGACCAGTGACTGAAGCTGTACTTGGCAAACAACCGGATGTTTCTGCGGCATCGCCAGAAAATGTTAAACCATTATTAGAGAAAGGATTTCTTGGTCTACTTGAAGAAAGACAGAAGAAAGTTATTGCAAAAATAGGAGACCCTAGTACGCTACAGGAAGAGGCAAAAATTTTAACTTCTGAATCTATACAGCGTCAGGAAGTATTGTCAGGGAAACACAAAGCTCTTACCGACATCAGAGTCACAAAAATGTCAGAGGAGGATCAAATTAAGTTTTATAGAAAACGTACCAGAGTAGATATATCGACAGAAGATTACATCAATTTTTTGAGAGATTATATTCCTAGAGAACAACATAACGTTTATCAAATTCACGAATGGCCAGCAAAGAAATACAATAATTTTATTCAAACTCTGACAAAATTTGATAATGAAGGAAAACAAGCTTAAGAAAATATGGACACAACACAAATTACAGCAGAAATTTTAAATTTGTATATTAAAATGCGTGCTAGATTTATTGCTGGTGTTATGTTTTATACTGCTAACTGGTACAAAACTATAAAATTTTCATACAAATGGTCATTTTATGATCTATTTAAGGATTCTAATAGAAGGCGTGATAAATGTCTTCCCGAGGAAAACCTGAAGAAGAAAAACATCTAATGGTCTAAAGATCTTTAACTCGACCGTTGAAATAGTTGATACTATTAACATCATCAAAGAAAGCCGGAAATGCAAGCACATAAATCAACAACGAAATTGTTGATATTTTAGATAATCTCAGAACAAACCGTTATCTAACATCCGAGGAATATTATATTTTACATAGTGATTTGATTCGTGGCGAATTAATTCGCTAACAGCAAAACACAAACTGCCAGCAGTTCAGTTTCATCTGTCTGATAAATAAAGAATGTTATCAACTGCATTACTGCTTGACTCATCGTAGACTACAGCGGACAGTGCAAACTTCTCTGTTATTTATAATCCACCAATCGAACTTGATAGCGATAAACAATACGAAATATGACTAGTATAAGCTACAGCTTGGCTCTCAATGGCAAATGTGAAAACAAGCATCAATGATGATTTCACATTTCAATCGATCCAGTCAGACTCGACTTGGATATATATTAAGATGCCACAAGGCGCGTATAACGTTACAGATCTAACTAGTCATTGATTACAACTAAAGTTGAATCTGCATCAGGTAATTTTGAACTCATTCCAACTTACAACACACTGCGTGCCAGAATCCCTTTGAATATTTTTAATTTTTTGTATATTTTAGTACCGCCAGCAGCATCGGATCGATGCTAGGTCTTGCTCGAAAACAATTCTGGATCGCAAAGTGATTTAATTTCATACAATGGCGAGGTACCAGTGGATATAAGAGAAGTAAATTCTATTTTAGTGAAGTGCTCAATTCGCAGCGGTCGTATTTAGTACAAGGTAGTCAAGATCAATCTATTTATTATTTTTCCCCTAACGTACCACTAGGTTCGCTGATGCAAATTACTTTTCTGAAACTTATATTACAATGTACACCTAAACCAAGCTTGGAAAACAATAAAATTGCAATTTTAGTTAACAAGCAAATATAAAAATGACCACGTATTGCCTGAAATGCAGAATTAAAACGGAAAATACAAGCGAAACTACGGAAATAACTAAAAATAACTGACTAATGCTGAAAAATATATATGCTACCTGTGGCAGGGAAAAAAAGTATGTTTCTTAAACGTGATTCACTATTACCTGGACATCAAAGAAAGCAAAGAATTCCTGAAATTATTTTAGTCGATGGTGAAATTGTAACAAAAATGCAAAGCAATTCGTGTGAATGTGAAGCTGACTATGATCTCTGTACAGAGCTAGATAAAATAGTAATTTACTGCCAGTGTTGTAATCGGCGAGCTGTAATCGGATCCGACTTAAATAATCATAAGCTAATTGGTAAATTACCGAAACTCAGAAAAGGATGGACACTGCCCCGTAGCCTTGGAATCACCTCGATAAACAACTTGATGAAAATGACAATCCAGTCTCGGGTCAGGAACCATATAACCAGGTCGATGCAATCGCAATGCGTCATGTCAAATGTTACCGTGACACCGAAAATGATAAATCTGGTTGCGACCGTATTATGCTTGATGAGCTAAGTTATATGAAACCAAAAGGAATAAGAGAGCGAATTGGTCCTAAGCTAGTACAAGGTATCACTGGAGCGAAATGTAAACTTGGCATCGGAACGATGCCGCTTGGTAAAAATGTACTTAAAGACAATGGAGTGCAGAGCGCTCTAGCACTTGTACTTCACAAACCTAAAAAATGGTTCCTGGACGAAGTTTATCGCAAATGCAATTGATGACATATGGGAATATATCTAGTTGATATGTCAAATATTTCACAGCATAATGAGAACAAAAGGTACCCGATGAACGTAGTTGATATTTTTAGTAAATGCGCGTTTGCAGATAATAAAAAGAAAAAAACTATAAGTAATGCCAAACGAGGTATTATGATCAACACAAAACGAAAACCAAATAAAGAATGGACCGATTACGGAGCAGAGTTTTTTTTTATCAGCAATTTAAGCAGTTTCGAAATCAAAATAACATCAGCTAGTACATCACTGGAAATAAAGGAAAAGTGTCAACGTCGAGAGATTTAATCGTACGCTAAAAGAAAAGATCTATAAGCAACTCAGAGCAAAAACACTAACAGATATCTAGATGATCTGCCAAAGACTGTGTCGAATTACAATACAATACACATAAAACAATTGGAATGTCGCCCAACTAGACACTAGTTAATCCGGTGCAAGTGAACGAGAATATGTATTGAAGAGATAAATTTAAAGTTGGTGATCGTGTTAGAATTTCACTAGTGAAGAAAACGTTTGAAAAGGATTCACTCCGAAATGGTATGAGGAAGTACTCGTTGTGGATAAAATTTTAACAATACCAGCAACTCACAAACTAAAAGATTCATTAGGAGAGAATGTTGTTGGAAGTTTCTAGGAATAGGAGTTGCAGCGGACAGAGCAGGATATATTCGTCATCGAGCGAGTGATAGCAAGAAAAGGTGAGCGAAGTTTAGTCAAATAGAGAGGTTATAGTTATAGTTTTAATAGATGGAAACCAACTAGTTTAATAAAAAATCTTTGACTGGGTCGTTAGCGATCCGGTCAAAATAAATTTTTTCGTATTTCAAAAGGACAGACTTACATTTTACTGACCTGCACAATGGTATCATATATTCTCTTCGCGTGAAGTGTAAATCGGAGTTCTCGAACTCTCCCATCAGGTGAAAAGTCTTAACAAACAGAAAATCAAATTTTATATTTCTTCGACGGCCATGAACTTCTAACTGTACACGATTCATAAACGCCTTAAACATCTTCCAGAATATCCTATGCTCAGAGATAGTAAAATTAAACTTTTTTAATCTAAGAAGCTAAGAAGCGAGGTGATATTTTACATTATACCGTGATTTTGATGCGATATAAACTTCTTCATCTTCTTGTACCATACCTGGCTCATCTGAAAATTTATCCTCAATAACAGGAAATAAATAGTTTCAAAATCAAATTCGAAGTGTAAATATCTCTGATTCTTCAAATCTGATGCAGTATCCCCAGAATGTACTCCCTGCTGAGCAAACGCCGCCTTCGATGACTGAGACACGTTGGACGTATGGAGGATGGGAGGCTGCCAAAGGACATCCAAAATGGACAGCTGCCCACTGGCACCAGAAGAGTCGGCCGCCCATCACTCAGTTTCAAGGATGTGTGCAAGAGGGACATGAAGGCATGCGACATTTCATCTGGGAAGTGTAGGCCGAGGACCGAGGCACCTGGAGGCTGACAGTAAGTAGGGGCATAGCAGTCGCTGATGCGAGGAGAGGCCAGCTGGCGACAAAGAAACGTGAGAGAAAGAAGAGTGCGACAGCAACCTCAGACTTCCCATTATGTCTGCACCAACTGCAATAGGGACTGTCACTCGCGCATAGGCCTGCACAGCCACAATAGACGATGCCAAAACCAGACTGAGCTGCCAATGAATGAATGAAAGACTGTCGAGAAATGGGCTCACTGTTGTTTGACAAGGGAAGATCTAGAAATATTCTGAAAATTGATCTGTAAATAAACTGCAATTGTATGTTAATTGTCAAATACGGATAGATTTGTTACTCAAGCTAATATTGTAAATCTTTATCAGCTGGAAGAGTCTGTAGAAATATGTTCCGTGGTGATGTTAACGTGGTAGCTCTCTTTGAAGCAGAACGAGAAAAAATAATTTGATGTTGCTCAACTGCATAGAATTTCATCATATACTTGGACATGGAAATATCATAGTCGAATACGATAAAAAAAAAACTTGAAATAAATACGTCAATTCCTGCTTGATAAATAGCGACGTTGCGCAAATACTAAACAGCAGATGATGGATAACAAATGAGGATTCTGACATTACTTTTTTTTCGATAATGCTGAT
The DNA here is from genome assembly GCA_028554795.2 of Sinohyriopsis cumingii. Lineage (NCBI taxonomy): Eukaryota > Metazoa > Mollusca > Bivalvia > Unionida > Unionidae > Sinohyriopsis > Sinohyriopsis cumingii. The sequence goes on from CM068827.1 coordinate 34,667,370, forward strand.
TTAATGATACCATATGCGACAAATTTGACTGAATGTTTATTAATCTTAAAATACTTTCAGAGAAGGAAACGACATTTCTTCTTTAGTTTCAGAGTTACTTGATACTACCGGTCTTAGATTTTTGAAATTGTTAGGATTTCCAGCATTACCTCTCCTGGTGTTTTCTTTCTGTTACAAGTTCGATATTCTTAAGTCTGTTATCTGTCTGGATGTTGTTAAGGTGATCAACTACCAAGTCATTTTAAATTAGTTCACGAAAAACTTCAAACAATAATATTTAACTTGGTTAGTATTACTTCCTCTAACATATACACCTTAATAACCATCATTATTTATATTACCACAATTGTTTTGTTGATTTAATATATATCACACCTCTGTCACTGGCCTCGTACACATACTAAACAGGATGACATTGAAACTCGTCTTGTAAAGATAATTGTTCGATATTATTGTCTGTTACACTACCATTTGCCTGATAAACTCGCATCCCCGTTGCAATATCATCACAGAACAGAGTATAAATAAAGTCCTTGATAAACATTTCAGTATATTTCAGCATAATTCTCCGATTTCACTGCTATCTTATAAGCAGCCGGAGTTCTAATCTGAAATCAAGCTTTAGTTTTAATATTAATCATCACTTCCAGCATATTTCCTGCGTAGCAGTTGTACTTCTGATGAACTTAAAATATCTCCTGCTCAACAACCGTTAGTTCATGTCCACTAAGCATAATTTCGTCCATTTTATAATAGTAGCAATTCTTTTCTCTAATTCACAATTTTATATCTTACAATTAGAGAGATATAAAAACTGTATATAGAGGATGTTGAAATTTGCTGATATCGCAAAAAGAAACGTTTATTCTCGACTGAAAGATATCAACCTAAACAAATTGCAGCTGCATTTGTTGAGATCGATAACAGCTGAAGATCTGATAACAAATTCTTACTAGTAAATTTCTCTGCCAAAAATTTATATCATGTACTTCTGCCAACAATTAAATCTGAGCTTGCCACGCATAAGAGTCTAAAGATTATAGTTCAGTTGCATGTTCAGGTTTCTAAGCTATATATATATCTTCGGGATCACAGCAGCAAGCTGATGACAGGCTTGCCAATCCAACACCTACGTTAGAGCAGTTTGCTGCTCAGCAACACGAGGAATTTGCTAATCCATGTATCACATCAAAAATTCATCGAATTGTAACCAGGGCAGATGTAATGTCGTTGTCAGATAATATCTTTCAAGAGATATGGAAGAAAATTGATGAGTACACAGCATCAGGGTCTGGTTGGAGATTTGATAAAGTAACATAAATTTTATTTTACACCATGAAATATAATCCACTGCGAAGTAGCTCGTATGTCGAGCTGCTAACTAAAAAAAAAACACAAAATGTTGTATTAATATCAGCAATGTGACATCAAATGTTTTTCAGCAGGCTCTATTATCGGCAATATTTCCAACACGAGATCATCCTTATCAAGTATCAAATTATATTAGTCATGTTAATAAACGCAATTTTACTGGGTTAAGTTTTCAGTCGCTGAAAATCAAATTCCAAAATTCGAAAAGCAAAATAAACAGCTGTTACCTGGTGGAGTAAACGTGTTTGGTGTTGACGATAATCTTAATATCTACCCGATATACAATTAGTGAATGTGCACGTCAGCAGACAATAAACTTGCAGTTTTAGAAAAATCATTATGTGTGGATCAAAAACTTTAACGGGCTAGTCGGAGCATAAGGAAAAGAAATATTTCTGTTTCATATGCTTCCATGGCTGTAAGTCTCAACAGGTACTTGATCGACATCTCGAGTATTGCTCTAACGTATAGCAAATATCTATGCCTGGCGAAGACGACAAAATATTACAACTTAAAAATTTCAGACACAAGATGAAATTGCCTTTTATAATTTACGCAAATTTCGAGTCTATTTTACTTCCAGTACGAGCAGCAGAAAATAACCCTGATGACTCTTCGACAAAAAAAATCAAGAAAATATTCCTTGTGGAGTAGCATATAAGGTTGTTTTCGGTGCTGACAAAAGTTGATCAAAATCAATAAAAGTTTATCGTGGCGAAATCCTGATCTTTGACTTCTGAAAAACGTCACGGATAAAGTTGATTTTATCCTGATGTTACTCCCTAAGACGAAAACTAAAATGGAACCGCTAACAGTAAAACGAGAAGCTTTGTGAACAGGCTCTTTTGCCTCAAGATCATGTAAAAGATCATTGTTATATTACTGGTAGTATCGCGGTCCAGCACATAACAAATGTAATTTAAAATATCCCGCACCAGATTTCGTTCCTTTTGTTTTTAACAATTTCAGAGGATATGATTCTCATAATATAGTTAAAGCGTTCGGAAAGAAAGATATAATAAACCGCCTAAAATTAATAACGATAAAATAAAAAGCATCTCAAATGACACTGTAAAGTACACGTCTGTTACACTCGGCAAGATAAGATGTAATGATAGTCTGCAGTTTATGGCTGAATCGTTAGACAAGTTAGTAAAAGGATGCGATAAGTTTTAGAATTTGACTGAACATTTCGGTGAAACTGCTAGCAGTTTATTGACGCAGAAAGGATTTTTCCTTACGAATATCATGATGATTGGAGCAGACTTGATAACACGTCTTTACCTGACAGAGATAAGTTTTATTCTCGGTCAAATCTTGAAAATGTTAGTATGATGACTATGATTATGCTAAATCGATATGGGACTCGTTCGGCTGCAAAAAACTTGGGAGAGTATCATGATTTGTATCTTATCACAGATGTGCTGTTGCTCGTAGATATATCTGATAATTTCAGAGATGTCAGCGCTGATAACAACGGAATCGACCCAGCTTGGTATTATTCAGCACCCGGTCTAAGCTGGGACGCATTACTGGAGTATAGCAAAATAAAACTGGAGATGTTAACAGACCCAGATATGTTCAACTTTATAGAATGTGGAATCCGAGGTGGAAAAAGCGTCATAACATAAAATATGCTAAAGCTAATAATAAATATCTACCCGACTATGATAATATGGCGCCATGAAGTTTTATAACCTACCCTGATAACAATAACCTTTATGGATACGGAATGTCTGAGTGTGTGCAATATGGTGGTTTCAGATGGATCAGTGAAAAACAGTTTTTGGATGAAACTGATAAGATCATACCATATGGATGTGAGAATTCTGATGCTAGTTATTTTATTGAAGTTGATCTTAACTATCCTGTTGAGCTTCATGATGCGCATAATGACTATCCATTTTATCCAGAATCAATGCTGATCGACTATAGTTTATTATCTGATGAGCAGATAAACTATTCAAAGGGTAAATCTAAAAAAATTCAGTTGTTCAAAAATTAGTTCCTGTAAGGGTGCGAATTTCTGTCGATATATAAACAGCGTATTCACTTGGGCACGAGAACAATTAATTAGATTTATGGGGACAAGTGCTTGGTAAATCGCTATGCTGCAGTGATTTCTAATGTCTGTGTTGGGAGGGGAAGTGTTTCATCATTAAGCCTTTGTATATTTAATCGTTAGACGACTAGATTTGGATTTCGATTTTTAACGTAGCTTTAATAATTTTTCAGTCATATCGCTGCGACCTCTGCAGTGGGGCAGTTTTAGTGATGTCTAGCAACGGGGCATCATGCCGCAGACATGTAGCATGATGCCCCACTGAGTCACAGTATCCTGTCAGAAATGTCAGATTTGAGTTTTTCTAGAATCAGTTTTGGAAAACTAGAAGTCAGATTAACCACAAATTTGGTATCATGAAAGTCGGTATATATATATATATATATATATATATATATATATATATATATATATATATATATATATATATATATATATATATATATATATATATATATATATATATATATTCCTGATTGGTAACGCTAAAGAAGGAGCGTGGTTCCCACACGAAATTTCATAGTTTTAAAACTGCCCTTATCGAAAAATCTAATCAGTCTGCATTTTTTCCAGCAATACTGCAAATATAAGGGATTCCGAGATTGAATTTAGAAGAAATTCTCTCGCAAAACATTTGTCAAAAGGATCGGATATCTGGAAAGTCGACGCACACAATTCGGGCAGTAGAAGCGAAGAAAGCTTTAAAGCACAAGGTATTTGCATCAGTCTCATGTAATTTGTTGATACCAATATAATGATATGCTTGAATTTATTTGCTTATATTTGCATGGATTTATTTGTTTAAATCCGTAGATCAATTTTCTTGAAATGAATGTAAATGTGTTTGAGTTCATCTATCTGAATTCGTACAATGATCTTTATATAAGTTTGACGAATTGTTTGAATTTGTCGTCTTGATTATTATAGGAATCTAAGAATTTCATGCATTACTTTAGTTGATATTAGTTACGAGAATCCGTGTGAATTCTCCGATCTTAGTTGATTTCACGTATGATAAAGACTTGAATGTGTGTACTTGCTGAAGATGCCGTAGTTAAAGCATGTAATGAATTTCATTCATTCATTTGTGTAATTGATATGAGAACGGAACTGTTATTTCTCGCGTGATATTAATGTGAGTCAGGAGGGAATAGCCATTAGGAAGTATATTAATCATATGAAACTTTGTTTATGGTCTGCCATGTTTAGCTTGACCAGATAACCTTTGGTATCTGTTTAAATTCCGATAGAACGAATTCTGACATAACGAGAGGGGAGTAATAATCTATTCCCAGTAGGACAACTGACAGAAGATTTAGGTTGCTTGTCTGTTTATTTTCAAAAGGGAAATAACTTTTATTTTGAAACTGGAAATAGCTCCATGAACGTATCCACTGACGTATCCACGTACCTACGGATCCATGTATCTACGTATCTACCTACTTACGTATCCACCTACCCACATGAAGTTTGAGGGCCGAAAAGAGGCGAGACAATAGGGAGGTTGGAGAAGGGAAAAAAGCGAAAGGGCCTAGAGGAACCACCACGGTGAAGTTGGAGTGGACTGGAATAAGCAGATTATGAAGTTTCACAACGCAATAACATCGATTGTTCACTCGATTATATGATGAACGAGTTGTATCATTTAAAACAGATCGACTATTTATATAAATATATTTGTGTTTGAAATTCAGTGAAAGATTTATTCCAAAAAGAAGCGTATCTTCCTAATGTAATGTATTATCCCAGTTGTTTATGTAATTGATTATATCTATTTATTTATTCCACCTATAAGTTTTACACTTTATATTAATATTTACTCGATCTGGCCAATAACACCGAGGGCGTTCATCTCCTAGATACCGATGCCGACTAAAGCGGACACCTTGTAAGAAGGTACAATCCGCCAATCAAAATCACCCACCAGTTCCTCTACAGTTATTAAGCTGCTTGACAAACGGATATACATTTTACACTCCAATAATCTTATGGAAGCACTTGATCATGATTGGATATTAAGGAAAGTTCATCGAGTTTCATAATTAAATCAGACACCATGGACGAAGATTTATATAACTCAAACACAGCAAGACAAGCAGCTGCCAAAACAGAATTCGAAAAATAAAATCTTTTTCAAGCTTATGAACAACAGCGTCTTTGGCCTGAAAGCGAATCAATATTAAGATCGTCAATAACTTGGAACGTCATAATAAGCTTGTAGCATCTGATGATTTTGTAAGTATGAAAATATTAAATAAAATTTTATAACCATTCAACGAAGAAAGACAAACTTGAAGTTAAACAAGCCAGTTTATGTCAGTATGGCAGTACTTGAGATGTCAAAGTGGCTAATCTACCAGTTTCATTAAGATTTTATTACGGTTAAGTGGTCCGATGCAGAGTTGTTATTTACAGATATTGACTTGCTTATGTACAAGATAGAATCTGATGATATTTATCACGAGTTTTACCATAGCTGAGAATTGTTTGATCTTTCAGATTACCCCCCCGACACACACACAAAATAATAAAGGATTTCCTGTGATGATAATAAAAACTTACTAAGAAAATTTAAGGATGAGATAATTTTTGTTCCTATCGTTGAGTTCATCAGATTACGGAATAAAATTTACTGTCTGAAACTAGCTGATAATAAAGTTAAAAAAAACAATCTAAGGGAATCAAAAGAAATGTTGTCGGTAAGGTGATAGGATTCGATAATTACAAAGCAGTGTTAGACGGATTTTCTAGTAATGTTGAGATGATAAAACTGAGACTGGTGTTATCATAAAATCTGGTCTGTGTAATTTTGATGATAAAAGATAACTGCTCTGTTGTGATCAAAACAATTGCAATAGGATATACAATGTTTGACTTTAGCAAGGTGGAATTTTAAGATTGGTTATTACAGTAAATTTTATGTTAATGTTAGGTAAAGTAAAATTTTGTGTGAAATAATATAATAAAAATCGCAGTAGTCTTATTAAGTGGGCGTTTCTAAGTCAAACCCTATTTTGTATGACCATGATGATAATTCAATGACAGGTCCTCACGTGGTAAATTGATAATAAAATTGACGCTGTTGCCTCAAGAAGTTGTTTTCGCATTTGTTTAGACTAACATGGGGGAGGGGTCTGGGAAAGGGTAAGAATCATGCTGTCATCGTAATACAAAATAGGGTTTTGGCTAAGAAACCCCACTGAATAAGAATAATCAAGTCGTCTACCCCACATGATTATCATCTGGCAGGTGTGCCTCATTGCAACTTTGTCAGGTTTGGCATGGACTAGCATGCACTCATGAATGATGTGAGGCTAATGTCACATGGGTTAAAGCATTTGAACAAGATCTGTAACAAAGAAAACGAAAAAATACGGATGCTAAACATAAACTACAGAACAGAGGTTATCAAGCTGGTATGCAGACCACTGGTGGTCGATGAGCTCCAGTCAAAAAGATCTGTGGAAAGGTTTACAATAATTAGCGAACAGTAAAATCATCATTAAGAAAGATTGTTATGTGGAATACTGAGACCTTCAGCAATATTCAGGCGGTTTGTGGAGAAAAAGTCTGAGAACCACTGCTGTAGTGAAATTAAGTCATAAAGGTCTTATATGCATCCAGTACCGAAAATATCAGTAACGGGTGTGAATTTTGTTAGAAAATGCTTTTACATACCTTTAAAAGGTGATTATTCAATTTATCTGGATGTTCATATATCTGTGTAAATTTGGAAAAACATTTATTTAAACGCGTGGAAAAATAACATATAGCAAAAGTCAATGTTAAAGAACGTGGACATTTTTGAAGAAGGTCAACCTAAAGTATGAAGGTAAAATCAGCAGATATATAATGATTCAAGCAAAGAATAAATGCAAATGGTTAATGATCGGTTCCTCAGTTCCTTGTAACAAAGCATGCGTATATGAATACTGTGGATATCACATGCAAAGCGAATAGGGAATCTATGACCAAAATTGGGTTTGAAGTGTGGTGTTGGGATTAGAGGAGAAATGCAGTTGAATCTTCGATGTACTGGTAAAAAAATACAGAAAGCTGAAACGATATTATAATAAAAAAATTAAGGCCAATGAATCTCCCATAAAAAAGAACGCTGAAGTCTATCTAGCCAATTTTCTAAATAATTATTTAGACAAACAATATTATATATATATATAAGGAATTTGTTCAGTATCCCATCAAAAACAAATGATGAGGATTCTCGAGATAATGTAATTAGGAACTGTCAATTAAAAAAAAAACAGTTGGTTCTATCATTAATACTGGGTGACTCGTATTCAATACAGAAGAGGGATAACATTTATCGTTGTCATAAATTCGTGCACGAGCGTTTTCATTGACTGATAACAAAAATGGACTCGTGATCGATCACATTGATTCAGATCCGAAAGATAATTGTGGAAATAATTTACTAGCTGTTACACAAAGTCAGAATTGCAAATTTAGAAATACTGGTAAGCATGATAAACGCGCAAAAGTTGTTAAATCTCTGGATATGAAGACTGGCGAAGAACAAATTTCCATCGACAAATGCCGTTGGTAAATATTTTGATATTCACGCGGGCCTGTTACAATACGTCGCAAATAATATAACCAAATCAGTATAAACAAAAAACAACATCTCAGCATTTCACACAGCAAGAATCGTGAATGGAGAATACTCTATCAAGCAAAGTTATCTCCGGTAAGCAGTTACCCCGCTTGTAACTGCGCAATATTATATGACTGCCGTGATTATTTTATTGTGTCATCGTAACTGTTATATTCAGTAACTTAACTGTCTTTGTGACAATTAGATGTCAGTGGAGCGGTGTAATTTGTAGCAGTGCAAATTAGTAGAAGTCTGTGTACATCTTTTAACTTTGTCCCTGATAAATTCAGAAAAACAAGAAGCATGACTCAACTGTGTGCAATACGGCTAAGTTATTTTTAGATATCTAGGTAATATAGCTGTTCAGACCTGCATAAACTTTAATTCTCAATGACATCCGGCAGTAATGTATGTGCGATTATTAAATGCCGCTATTTTATACGACGCGTTTGGAAATTGAAAAAAAGCCACGCTGCAGTTTACAACAATTATGATTTATTCAGTATAATGATCACTTATAGGAATCCAGTATATGTAATTTCATAATTTCTAAAACATATCCGCAAGGAGGTCCGTGGTGCGGTGTTAGCGTGACGGATTCTCATACTCGAGGTCTGGTGTTCCAATCCTATGATTGACAAATGTCGACGTTGGCATTTTTTTTTGCAATTTTGCATTAAAAAGTGGGGGCCCAAACCATTTGCTGGAAGCACAACATTTAAAAGCACATGCTCTAAGATTAACTTGTGTATATTTGAATGCCGCACAATTTGCTCGAAGCTCAACATTAAAAAGTACACCCTCCCACCATGTCACCACTTGGTCACATGGTGGTTGATCTTTTGTATTCCGGCGCCCCGAGTGGCCAAGTGGTCTAAAGCGCTCTCCGTTATGGATCATTGCCATCTCACCTCTGTCTGCGTGGGTTCGAGTCTCGGATTCGGCTAATGTGGGTATGTGAGAAAGCTTGCCAGTAGCTTCTCGTGGGTCGGTGGTTCTTTCCGGAGTTTTCATCAATTTTATGAAATTGGTTGATAATCTGAAACATTATGGACAATATACCCATCAAATCTGTGAAATTAACCAAGAATATGAAATAATTTAACGAACGACATTTTGAAATCTAAAAGATAAAATCGTAAACGAATTTGACAAAAAATATGATCTGAAGAAATTAACCTTGTTTTATTTTTTATTCTGAATTAGATTATAATATTGTTTTAAACTTATCAAATTCAATACAAGAATGTGCATAATTTAGAACTCTGATTTCTATCGCACACAATCGTAATAATATGTCCTCGCTGCAGCTCATTTAACTGTTCTCGCGGAAACAAAAATCCTTCATATCCATATTCATCAATAATTATATTAACAGTACATTTCTCTGTGCGTGGGAGTGTCAATATTGGTCTAACGGCACTTTCGAGTACCTCCTTGATGTATACAAAAACTATCGTATGTTGGTACATATATAATTACCACATAAATGTTTGTTGAGTTCATAGACTCAGAAACAGATTTTATAAAATCCTCTACAAACACACATACAGATTAATATTTTAAAACTTCATTCTTAAATCAAGCAATTATCCATGTTGATCAGTAAGTTTGAAATGTATCCGTGATAACAGCGGATTATGACATCGCCAAAAAACTGGATTAACGGGTTCTAACACAATCAATAATCCATGGGTAATTGAGTTGTGAATGTATATAAAATGTATCCCTGCTGGGGCTGACTGGATTTTTCAAGTTCAACTTGATAACTTCCATCAATTACATCACATACAAGGTTGACTGCAATTGTTGAGGTAATATTAACAACACCTGGCAAAATATGACGACCTCTACCTAATGGATCATTATTGTGTTTGAGAATATTCTTCGGATGGTTTATTTTTCTCCATGATTTTAGCACTTTGGGAAAATATTCGTCATTGACATTAATAACTGATTTTGTTAAATCATCGGTGTTAAATTCTGGTATTATAAAATTTTGTAACTGTTCTTCATTTATTTTGCAGTGGCTAAAAAATATTGTGTTGTTTTGTAAAAAAAAGAATCTTATATTAACATTTACAAAACTGGCGTCAAAAGTTACTGTTTAAATAATTAGTTTATTAACAAATTTGAGATTGATGAAATCTGGTTTAGGTCTTGTATTGTTTCAATAATCTGTTATTTTATATCATTGTTATAATGCTGTGATAAAGAGGAAAAAAAGATTTTGCCGATCACCAAGTACACGTGTGTGTTCAGTATTAATCAGACCAGAATACAATTTAATATTTTTTTTCATTAACTTTATTCTGATCATATATTTGTTTTTGTACCACAGGAAGTTTCTCACCAGTACGCAAAATAAAATATTCTTTTTCGCCACTAAATCTCCATGGATGCTCTTTTCAGTATTCGGGAAGTTTTAAAAATATTCTCTTGTCCATGTCAAAGTCAACTCTTTTAGGTTCTCGTGGTCCCTCATATACCGGTGGAACTTCTGACCATCCTAACACGGATCTAATCGATGAATATATATTTATGGCATAATCTGGAGTTGATATTTATATAGCAGATGATAACGTTGGTTCGTGAACAGTGAGAGATATTTTGAATTCGTTTCCTATGATAGATTTGTTTCTGCGCTGGAACTCATCATTGATCTGTTCGATTTGATAACTGCCTGTAGGTATACTCACAAAATCAGGCTTATTTTTATATGCAAATACCAGCAAATTATTTGCTTGCAACCAACCAAATGGTTTTGATCTGATATTTGGCCAACTATGATACACTCGTAATTGTGCTAGTGCTATTTCTTTGGCTGGAATCGCACTTGGAAAGCTAACGGTAAAGTCGGGACTTGTTGAGCTTGCTGATAGGTGTATAATTGTGGTTTCAATGTTGTCGTATTAGCGATGATCTATTGTAGTAATTGTGGTGATCTGATCATTTGACGACATTATTATTATGTGTTAAATCGGAGGTCTAATATCCTTTTTCGTAGATTCTGAAAGTCATTGCCTCATGGTAAATCTTAATAATTTCTATGAATTCCTGATCTGATCTTATTCCATCACTGTGTATTTTATCAACTAGCACACGTGGATATTTTTTTTTTGCAATAATAATAAAATACCAGCAACACCGCTTAGAGCGGTGACACCAATTCCCATTGCTGCTAGCAATGCTGGTGCTATCACGCATTGCTGCTACCAACGCGCCGATAACCGTTACTGATCCAGTGATGACCGCAGATGCAGAGTATACAATTATATCAGTAACAACAACATGTCTGCATGATTTTTTTTTTTGGTTTTACTGTATACTCATCGATGATATTTTTCAGTTGGGTATACCACGAACACACTTGCTCGTATCTGAAATGTTGAACGTTGGTTGGGGAGTTCATTATATTTTAAGTAGGTGGCAGTTTAGCGACTAATTCAAGACACCAATAGCACAACACAGGGGTGCCTTTTTCTTCAGGTTCTGCCACAAATGTTACTTTGTCATTTGGATCTAGTAATACTAACAATACAGAAGGTCCAGATTGTTGAAGGCGGTGTAAAATTGGGGTAAATGCTGTAAAATTTGTATCTCTGATTACGGAGAACGTGTATATGCCAGTAACCTCAGTGCGATTTTTGATGGATTTATTGAGTGGTGACCATAATGCTGATCCAGACACTACTGTATATACTACACTGTCGGTGATCTTTTTGATTTTCGAGAGTTTAATACCAGTAAATGTTGGCTTTCCAAAGAAATCATCAATGATTCCATTGATTTTTTTGCGAAAATTCGCAAATGCGTTTATATGATTATAATATTCAGATCTAAATGTGGTCATTTCATTGTTGGTTGTCATTAACAATGTCTTCATCGGGATGCTGCTATTCTCAATGTATTTCTTTGTTGCAGTGTCATCATTTGCTTCTGGTTCTCTAAGACCAGTATTCTTATTATTAGCCATATTAAGAGAACCAGTCATTGTATCACCAGCGGTTAGTAAACGATCATCAATATCAGTTCTGATCATGTTGTTGTTGCTGTCTACATATCTTTTTGTTGCCACATCATCAACTGATTTTGGTTCTCTCACATTAATAATTGTATTTATGCGTCCAGTAATCTCTGAAACCTGCAGAATAATATCTGTCAATGGGATATTGCTTGTCTTTAATCATCATTGTTTAATCTGGTCCATATTTGCGAGACTTAAAAGATCAGTGAGTTCATTTTTGACCTCGTTAACTCATTCGGCCCCAGAGGTTTTTGTCGTTTTTGCCTGAAATGTGCGTGGGAAAGACATTTGGGGGAGGGGCTATTTCTGAATACATCACAATACATCGGCTTTCAACAGATTTTGCATGAGACTAATGCCTAGTTGTATTAGAAACATCATTTTCCATTGGTTATTTTGCTTGCGCATGAGCAGAAGGGTAAAAGTTGGAGTTTTTTTTTTATTTTTGCTTAATGGAGACATCATTTTCGTATAGAGACTGCAATTTATTCCAAATGCCCACCTTATCCTAGTTTTTGCAAAGGTTCACCTTTCTGTGTGCAGTTAAGACCGGTATGCCTTAGATCTGAGGCCAAAATGTCTAAAATCCAGACCAAAAAAAAAATCGCATTTCGATCTCGAGCGAATTTTGGGTGAGAAAAAAAAATCGGGTCCAAAAAATGAGGTTTTTCTCTCTGTATTTTGTAGTGCAACTAGAACTTCCAGATTATTTGATATCATTTAAAAGCTATGTCTGTCTGCTTTGTTTTAATAGCACCCACGTTGGTGTATCTTAAATGACCTTGATCCTGCAGAGCTTGGAAGTAGGGTACAGCCTCATCACGCCTACAGACGGGATCGGGGCTGAATCGGTTAAAGTTGTATATTTGGATAAGTCGCATTGCTAAATTTTACTCAAGCTAGAAGATCTTCTGTAAATATCTACCATTATATATTAACTAAGACCTGTTTAAAATGTTGGACAATGTGGTATACTCGTGCATGACTTTATGAGGTGATATTAGGGACTGTGACACAGTGTCGATAGCAGCAATTATTTCACGGCCACTTTGTGAGGTTCTATGTGACTCCCTGTTATGCGTTGGGGTGGGGTGCTCCCAATATTTATTACTGTGGAATTCCCACCCTGGCTCGTTTTTGTAGGAAGTGAAATTAGTGATAGAGAGAGGTAAAGCTCCGAGCCCCCAGTCAGCAATACCGACAATTAAATTAAGAACACAAAGGTGAAATCCAAAAGAATAACAATTTAATACAAATTAAACGATATTAATTTCTCAACCAATCTACTTCCTCTCGACCATGTGACAACCTATTTCATCACGTGATTTTAGTGTGAGATGGCTTTCCCCTGTTCTTGGTTTCTACTCATCTGAGTTTACTACGCGAATTGCTTTCCTCCTTTCGGCGTTCTCCGATTCTTCCTGTCCTCCTCCCCTTTTGTCTTCCTTTCTCCTCCTGCTTTTCTTTCTCTCTTTCCTTCAATGAGGCTTGTTCCCCGCCTAATTCTATTCTCTATTTCTCCTTCCGGCGTTCTCCACCTACTTCAATCCTGTCTCTCTGAGACTCGGGACTTGACTATTCTGTCCCCAAAAGCTTCCTACGAAAAACGCAAGGACGTTAGCATTTGTGTTAGCCATCTCGCTCACACTAAATCAACAATCAATTAATCATCAGATCAAGGTTATCTACATCTTTGGTCTCGCATTCGTGCACATCGAAAAACACACACGTTCTTACAGAAACAACGTTGCAATAAGAGCGGTATCCTACTTATCATAAAGAAATCACTGAATTGCGTCACATCAATATATATATTTCCTTAATCTCATTATTCTCGATAATATCACAATAATCCGACGCATTTCTGTACATTACACTCCCACAAGTGTACACAAATATTCAAATATTCTTATTATTTAAATTTACACACTGCAACCATTTCCAAAGTTACAATTTAATTCAACAGTTGCAAAATCTAGAATATCACATTAATGAATACACTAGTTTACTACGAAGTAACTAAATGGCTAATAACAATATTAATTCTGACGAGCCAGCAATCTACATAATCATAGCTCATTTCTCAAGTACGCATGTAAATTAAACAATCAAAGGTAATTCTACGTCCTAACGATTCTAGTAAGTAAATATACATACTGCACTTAATTACAATTACAATGCCGTAACATTCTGCAACAATCGAGCAAATAACTCACTGACCTTTACGAAGCTTTCTGTCCTTAGAATGTACTAAGAATTTTACCGCCAAATCACGAGTGGCTCCCTCGGAGTGAGTATATTCTGCTTTACCAGTACGACGACTTATGAATCACTAATTCGTTATTAGTTCAAATGACTGTTAAGTTCTGGTTCGAATTGATGGCCCCACCCTTCCTCAGTTCTGATTGGATATTAATTCTAACCCCAGTCGGTCCAACTTAACAGACGAGCCTCACGCCATCTGTCGCAGCGGGAAGATTTACAATAGCGTTGAGGGTCCTTTGTTCTTAGAACAAAGCTTCTAACATCTATATGCCAGTGTTAACACCTAACGGGTTGGGGGGGGGGGGGTCTTGTACAAACAAAATCGCTGTAACAGTGCAGGGTCGACATACTCATTGCGCTAACTCATTCCTGTGTTCCTAACTTACGTAATCGCGGGCAGGCAAACGTGACACACATATTGGCAGATCTGTTATTGTCTGTGTTGATAATGCTGAATACCAGATTGCAGGAATACTATGTATTCCAATGTTCACATATTTTAAAAATTCTTTTGGTGGTGCCAGTCCATAGAAATTGAAATGAACAATTCCACATGGATCAATTGCATATGCAACCCAATGAGTACCTTTTCCGGAGTATTTATCGAGATTAATGACACTGGTTTCCTGGATATTTTATTGCTTAGTAACTGATCATGCATAAAAACACCTCTGACGTTTTTTATATTTAATTGCTTAGCAGTATCGATTAAAACAAAATTGGACATAAGAAGAATCAACGAAGTGTCCTGGGGAGTCTTAGACCTTTTCCATACCATGAATGGGGTGTTCCTGGCAATCTTAGACATTTCCCTTTTGTCTGGAAGGGGGGCCCCGAGTGGCTGAGTGGTCTAAAGCGCTGTCCGTCACGGATCACTGCCATCTCACCTCTGTCTGCATGGGTACGAGTCCAAGGCTCGGCAAATGTGGATATGTGAGAAAGCTTGCCGGTAGCTTCTCGTGGGTCGGTGGTTCTTTCCGGGGTTTTCCCGGTTCTTCCTCCACCATTAATACTGGCCACCATGTATAGCCTATCTTGTGCTGAAAAATGGCGTTGAACCCTATAACAATAACAACAATAACAATTTTTCTGGAAGTTTTTTTTTGTTTTGTTTCTGTGACCTGTTGCTTTCTTTAATGCCATCCCAGCAGCAGTTCCAACAGCACCAAGTGCAGCTGCTTTTCCAACAGCTGGGGCTGCAGCAGCTATCACTGGTAAAGCTGCGAGAAGTGGAAATATACCACCCATCTAGATTGAGTCTTTAATGGCACCCACAAAAAGATTAAGTCGTACACCGGTCTTTGATCATTTGGCTTCAATGAAGTGCCAAAGTTGACGTTATGACAATGATAGTTTATTCATACCACCTTTGATTTGTTCTTTTTAGTGATATTTTTATTCCACAATTCCTTCTTGATACAGATTGTAGTTTTTTTAATCTGACCAGGAGTTAGAGTAATACTAACATGATAATATGACATTATAATATCATGAGTGATTTAATTACTTGTTTGGAAAACATTTACATGTTTTCTACTGGGGCATCAATAACTCTCATTCGTCCACCAACACCTTCAAGTTGCATAGTTTTATCTGAGAGTATAACAGTGATTGCTCTATAACCACCAGTGGGTAGTCGAGCTACATGAACTCGGAAGTGTATATCAATGACAGATTGCTGGAATAAATCTAAATGTTCAAACGAAAATAGATTGGATACAGCGTTGTGAAATCCTTCTGAGATATCTGCAAAGCTGAATCCACATTCTGATCATGCCCCATGAATGTCATCAGGCGATGATAAGCACGTGCAATATGATTTTGATCAAAATTTAACGAAACTTCTTAAGAAGGATCTTGATGTCCGTTAATCCTCAAAGCAACTTCACTAACCCCAAGCGTGTATAATACCACTGGATTTTGTTCCTGCAATTCTACTCTGGCATTCTCCTAAAATGCAATGAATATATGTTGTGGTGCTGAACTCCCTGTTGTGATGCTATCTGCCATGTGAATAACCCAGCATCATTACTTGAATACTGTCTGCAGTCATCATCAACCATAATAATATTGATTTATCGCCCTGACTCGTAGAAGAAACTAACCGTTGTTCTTCATCGATCAATGGAGTCATTACTGGCATCCACAGCAAAAGTTTTGTTAGTATTACTTTACTTGCATCAACTGCGTTGGGTTGCCAGATTGCATCACAGGGGTTCATTACAAAGAAAATTAGAAGTCTAACCTGTACTCCTAATTTTCATTGTAACGAACCCTTGTGGATCTATGTGCATCAAATCCTAAGTTGAAATCATCATTCATTGATGCAAATGCATCCCCAGCTGCATTCAGTCTCATGTTGCTGCTGTTGGGGTGGTCAGTGGTATCCTCATTACGGACCAGCTGACCTTGAGTAATCATCAGAATATCTTGTAAGGCCAAGTATCATGGCAACATCAACATTTTCGATACACGATTCAATATTTTTTCCATCAATCATGTATGTGGTGCTGTTAAATAATGCCATAACACCATTGTTAACAAAACCAGGTCGATCTAAAAGTCTGTACACTGTATCATCCGCCTTCAAAAGTCAACCTTCAATCTCAATGAATGTCTCAGCGGGTAAGAAATATCTACTTGTATCCTGAACTTGCAACTCAATTCTTCCTCATGCGTTAGGTACATGTGCATCATAAGAATAACACTGATAACAATGCATGGATTCATCTTCGAGAACTGGTGCATCCAAGTCAAATGCGGGATTGCATATATGTTTAAAGATTATTATATTTGCCAGCATCCAACACGAAGACCACTTCCTGCTATCAAACTAGCAGTCATATTTTTTCTATTTGTGACACGAGTACACCAGCCAACTCTGCTAGATTTTGATTTGCAGCTTGATTTATTATTTTACTGACATTTGCAGGCATAACTTCAGTGCTGGGTAATTTTACTGATTGCGGTTTTCGTCATATTAATCATTCAAGTCTATCCTTGATTGCTGAGAATGCTTTACTAGCAACATCACCAACACCTTTTTCATGAACAGCATTAATATCTTTCATTCCCAGATGCTTTGCAATCAGTATTGCTGTTGAAGCTATCCTTCCAAATAAACCCTGAACAACATCACCAAGTCCATCACTGTAGATCACTTTGTATGTTGGTAATTGTGAATTTATCACCCTGACCATTACAGGTCCACGTTGAGCATTATGTATGATCATCGTATTTTATTCATTGTATCTAACTGCATACCTCAATCACTGTGTTAATCATCAATGAGGAACCGATAAACATTAATGTCCATGATACCGCCTATAAATAATCTTTGACAAATAGCAGCTGCTTCAGATTTCTGGGGAATTATTACTGTCTCGTTTTCTGCCAATGAAATTTACAGTCGTTCGACATCGGCAAGGATGTTATTAGGACATATAGTAATAAGACCACTTCCCCTGTTACCTGTACCAAGACCACTTATAGTTGCTTCTTCATCCTCAGGTGGGCTGAATGGCAAAACTCCAGGTAAGGATGCACTTTTTGCTTCATTGACTTGTTTCTCAAATTCTGCACATTCATGCTTATATTCACCAGTGATTCTAGGTATACCATGAGACTTTCGAAATATAAAAAGAACCCAATTTTTTCCTGAAACACTGGCAGTATTTAGATCTAATAATCTATCACGATCTGGATATCCTGTTGCAGCAGCCATTACATCATTTTCTCGAAGTAGTCTACAACCTTCTTCAGTAAATCGGACTGGTGGTTTTGGTTTTGGAGTAACAAGATCCCTTACAATGCCGACCTCCTAAAAAACTTTGTCAATACCCTCAAGTATTTGTTGTATTTCTTCTTGTAATTGTAGTTGAACTGCAATTATTTAAGCTGAAAATTCTTGTAGTATCTTTTTTGTTTTTTTTAGTTGTTTCTGCTATTTTTCCAGTTGCTTTAGCAGTTTGTTTCATGGGAAGAAGATCTTTGCTAACCTCTGTAACTCCTTCAGTAGCCTTCGTAACTGGTTTAAATAACTGTTCTGCACCTTCTGCAAATTCCACCTGAGACACCTGACACGATTGTAATTTTTGTTTGACAGAATCATGGATTGGAATATATTTCTTAATTGCCTCTAGTCTTTCTCAAGCTAGTCTAGCTGTGTGAGATTCCATTATTGATATGATAATGATTTAGTTACACCACACAACAGCAGCAGGGAGGGTAACAAATATTGTGTCCAGGTAAGTAAACAAACACGCATAAAAATGTGAAAACACAAATGTCAAAAATAAAGTAACAAAATGAGCTGACCCAATTAGAGAAATCTCGGTCAGTTAGAGGTGTCGGTTTGACGTTATTGACCTTGTATTTTCATTTTTTGTAGGAAGCTTTATTTTCGCAAAAGGACTCTTCTAAACTTTGTAGGGTTCACTCTCTCTGTGCTGCTGTAAAGATGTGATCCAGAATGGCAGATTAAATGTCACATGCTGTGCTGCCTAAATGAAATCTATGCCAGTTGAAAAACAATTGTATTACTGTATATTGTGATGTTCAGACCCATGATGTCCTTTTCTTGCCCCAGTTTAGTACCTGGCCACCATAGCAAAGTCCATAGTGATGTAAAATTTTGTCTGGAAGTTTCTTCATGACAGTTAAATGCAGAGCATTTAATGATCAGGATTGAAAAGACATAAAAAAAATTACAGCACAGTACAATACCATACTATGCAGTACAACACATTGGCACAATACAAATACAATACTAAACAGTATAGTAAAATACCATACTGTACAGGCCCGGCCCTAGGATGTGCAGGGTCCAAGGCAGCAAGTGATGAGCAGGGCCCCACCCAAAAAAATGCAATTGCGGAGTTGATTTCCTGAAAACGCAGGGCCCAAGGCTGTTGCCTCATTCACCTTGGCCTAGGGCCGGGCCTGGTACCATACAATACATTAGTACAGTACAAATGCAATACTATACAATACATTTATATAAGATGAAGGTTTGAATCTTGCCATCGGATCAGCCAAGGTCAGCACCACTGGTGTGTCTTGGGGCACTGAACTTCACCCCAATATCCTCAGCACCCAGTAACCTACTTGTGTTGCTTTACCATAAAACACCAACCCCAACCAAAGTGAGTAGGATTTTCATTCAGAATGATGGAATATCCTAGAGTCCAATAAATATATATGTATTTTTTTCACATATTAAGATACACCAAGAAAGTATTCTTAACAATATTTATCAGTACATTGGAATGTATATGTTTGCTTGCCATTATGCAGATTTTGGTCATAAACTGGGAATTAAAAAGTCTGAATAGCAGTTAGGCAGCTATCTACAGTTCTGTTAACTGTTTATACAGCGACCATCTTTTGTCCAACTTTTCCCATTTACAGTTTCTATAAGTATTATATTTTTCCACACTGAAATTAAAATCAACACTCTTTTTGAAGTGATACAGAGTTGGCCTGTTGCATGTGTGTGTGTGTGTGTGTGTGTATATATATATATATATATATATATATATATATATATATATATATATATATATATATATATAATCATTCAGTTCAGTTCATCATATGATCTATTTGAGTGTGATCTCTACGTTGAATGATAATATCTATTTTTAAAATTCCAAATTATGAATGTTACAACACTTACTATTATCCATTGTAGGGTGCCATTTAAAAAACTCTTTGTTACTCAACAATCCCAAAATATTTGAGATACTGTCTCTGCATGCAACATACAAAAACAACAGGGCTTGTTTGGAATAATGTTAATTCTTTTGAGAATTACATTGATAACAAAAATTCTGTGTAATATTTTAAAATGCAACCATCTAAGGTTTGGACATTTGTAGTTTTATATGGTAGTAAGAAACATGACTGCCAATCTTTTTCTTTTAACTTACCAAGTTCAAAATCACTCTTCCTTCTTGAAGTTGGTATTTTATTGTTTCCTATAAATTTTTCATATTTATCCTTTTTTATTTTTAATAATAGCATACACACCGGTTATTCTAGAAAGCTGTTGTAAATTGGAGCTACAATAGATTCTAAATTTACTGTTATATGACTTTATCGCTATGAGTAATTTTTCAAAATCTATGGAATTAATGTAAGTAGAAAACTTAGTTTTAAAAAATATCAAAATCTATCCAGGAACCATCTGCATTGACAAAATCATTCACAAATCTAATGCCTTTCTAAAACCATAGTTTATAATAGACACTTTTTGCATCTATTGTAATATAAGGATTTAACCATATCTGTTTCTAAAACTTGTTTGGTTTTGACCAATTTGAATGCCTTAGTTAGTTACAAAAATGCTTCAAAAACCTGTGGCCTAGAAAGGATTGAGATCCTTTTTTATTGAGTTAATAAAATCTATCCCAAATAAAAATAAATTATCACTATTTGATGCTGAAAAATGTAAACAAATTTTTCTGTTTAGACTGCTCAGATAACATTCTTCTAAGCCATGTAAGTTTCAAAGCATTCACAAAATTAAATACATTAATCATATTTAATCCTCCCTCATAATTGTCCTTCACAAGATTTCATTAATTAATCCTGTTCTTTGATTCACACCATAATAACTCATGAAAGAGTGTATAGCTCACTAAGAACTTGCATAGATGGATTTGGTAAAGACATTAAAAGATGATTGATTCTGGAGTTAGTTAACTATTCTTAATAGTATCTTTCCAAATTGTGTTAAAAACCTTTGATTCCACTGAATTAGTAGGTTTAAATTACTCAAATTTTTTATGGATAATCAACAGATGTAAATGTTTTCAAATAAGTTGAAAACACCTAAAAAAAAACCCAATCATAATACATTCCCAATTAAGTTTATATTTCAGACAATTCATGTTACTGTCATTACTCCACCTGATCCAAACCATCTTCGTTTTTTTCAGTATTTATACTCAAGTCAGAAAATTTTGAATATTAATATAAAAGATGCAAAGCAGACATCATAGATTTCTCTGAACCATGAAGAGTAAGTGACCTATCAGCAAAGTAATAAAGAATGTATGTTATGTCACTTATATTCATTTCACCTAATATCCTTATATTTCTTATCACAAGATAAAAATATATGGGGAGAGACAGTGTCCCCCTGTCTGCACCCTCTTTCAATATGAAACCAACTGGAAACATTTCCATTAATAATTACAGAAGATTTTTATGTTTTAATAGTAAAGTTATATCCATATTTCTTATTGATTCTTTATCATTTCTATATTAGTATTAAATTTTATAACAACAGTTAATCAAATACTCAAGATGAGTAAATGTGCATATATGATGACATTTACATTTTTTTTACAGGCTTTACCATCCCATAGCATATCACTCCATAAAATCCATGAACTTGCATTACAGTGAGGATCCAAAATTCATTGTGAAATACAAGTGTACAATGTCTATTTAATAAATACATCTTACTGTGATCAATATATATTGGTCAGTCAGTAACATATATTTTTTAAATAGACAGTCTACATAAAATTAAAAACTAGTCCACAATGACAGTAGGTGAAAACAATAAAGTAACAAGTGTTGCAGTGCAATGCTATAATATCACATTTTACAAATAACGTTTGGAGTAATTGTTTGTACTTTAACTATTACAAGTGATGAGAAACACACAAGATAATAACTTGAAATGGCAAGTTTCAGGCCTGGATGAATGCTCATATTGTTTGCCAGGTGAGAGCTGGGAAGATGACCAAGCACAAAACTGGAATAACCAGAAGTATATGAGTACCTCATTAATACACAAGGTGAGTGATTCTGTAAAGAAAATAGCTATCAAATAATCAAATAAAAAGACAGATTAGTAGATATATGATTTTGTGATTATATTATGAAATGCTTTAGACTTGGGAGGGTGTGTACTTGCAAAATTGTATGCAGGTGTGCGGTATGGACATAAATTAAGCTGTAACGTTCGTATTTTTCCCTAGTAAAACATAAATAAAGTCCTAAATTTAACAATTAGCAGCAATTATTGTAATTAGCAGTGGATTACATTTGTTACTGTTGCATCCTTTTATCATGTTACAAATAGGTTGAAAATAACATTGGTGTGTAATGTATAAAACATTATTCTTTTGTGTGAATGCCTGAAAATAAACATATCAATTCAATTATGTTGTAGGGATCATTCATAAACTATTGTATGAATGATCCCTAATGGATGAATGGTCCCTACAACATAATTAAATCCATATGTCTATTTATTTAAAACATAGGTTCTTTTTTGTGAATGCATGAAAACAAATAGACATATCAACCGATAAACAACTGTTATAATGTGTTGCATTGTTTGCAGATGCAAAAATGAAATGCATTTTTGCTAATTTATGAATGATCTCTACAACATAATTTAACTGATATGTCTATTTATTTTCAGGCATTTACACTAAAGAAGCTATGTTTTAAATAAATAGACATACAAATTCAATTATGTTGTAGGGACCATTCATCCATTAGGGATCATTCATACAATAGTTTATGAATGATCCCTACAACATAATTTAACCGATATGTCTATTTATTTTCAGGCATTTACACAAAAGAAGCTATAAAGAATACAAAACTTCTTTAAGCAGCAAACCAAATCCTCTCTGGTTAGTTGCATACTGTCTTCTTTTACAAAGCTGTCAAAGCATCTATCCTTCGAAATACAGCAATATTATCTCAAAAGTAAATGACCAGCCTCATCCTTGGGTAGCAGTGACCAAAGATGCCATCATTAGTTCATCACACTATGACTGTATGGCAGTGTACATTTTTTTTACATTTTCCATCACAAAATATACAAAGCACAGACTTGGTCTATGTTTTAATGATAATTTGATCATTTTCACAGTTTTTTTTATATTTTCAGACATAAAATCAATAAAAAGTTAACAACATACACCAACGTCAGGACATAAACTGATCCTAGTTTTCATTATAGATTAATGTTTTAATTATTCATGTTAGATATTTTGAATTGTGGTCATCATATAGACCATGTACTTTTATCTAGAAAAAATACTGATGGAACAATCAAATAATACTAATCAGGGAAGCAGGCAATACACAAGATGCAATCTTTTCAGTACAGTAAATGTGTTCTGGGTCTAATAATGTCTCAGAAAGTAACAGTCTTACTTTCAAGTTAGCTGAGTCATGTTCCCATGCGATAGCATCATTATTCAAAATTGAAGTAGGGGTCAGAACAAGAACATGCACAGAGGAGCCATGCAAATGGAACAATGATTTTGTGAGGGAAAAAAAGTCCCCTAAGTGTGATGAAATTCTATTGTAACAGCAGTCAAAAAAAAGTAAGGCAATTATTGTCACCAGATCTGTAATCCAGCAAAAGAGGAAGAAAAGATAAGTCTTTTAACAAGCCTCAAAAACTGTGGAAATCCACCATTAGGTCTAAGTTTATTTAAGGAGTTTTGGGACAAGATTGCCAACAAAGCCCAAGTACCACCTAAAATCAGGATTCCATGTTCACCTAGATAACAGACTGTATAACCTCATGCCGATATTGCTGATGTGGAAAGGATCACGAATGAAAAATTGTCTGTAGAAACAACACAGTTTGTAGAGAAATCCACATGAGCACAAACAGCTTCTACGTAGTGGAAGTTCATAAGAGTTGGATAAATAACTGCACATGTTGCTTATGAATGTGCTTGCACAAACAAAGAGAATCCTTCAAGGGCCACAATCCTGAAGATAATCACTCCTGGAAATAGTGTACTGAATATTCTCCCAGTGAACTAACACTGCATGTGTAGGTTTTGAATGATACACACATTATTTCTCTATGACACACAACTTGCCACATACAACTAAGTCTGGACTTTGACTCCACATTTACTGGAGCTTCAGCTGATGCTGTTTCAGTATGTATATGCCATGATCTGCAACTATATTCCGTAAAATCTGTTCGCTGTCATTTATTTCAATACATCTTTTTGGCATAGGTGACAGATATTCTTGTTTAGTTTTTGCCATGAAAACTTTTTTCTGTGACTTTGGAGTCACCTGTCGTTTTTTAGCATTTGAGTAGCGCTCAAGTTTTTTCTCATTACGTTTTGTACTGCTTTCTCTGTGGGGGAAAATGGAGGGGATATGATCAGGGTGGTCTGGATCCTTGTTACTGCAGCCTACAGCACAAAAAAGGGGGAAAAAGATGAGTTAACATTTTTAATGTCGAAACTGATCGCTATTTCAGTGATAGCTTTTGAAATGAGTATATAAAAATATGCAACTTTTATATGGGAAGCTAAATACTTATTTAATAGCTCTACATTACCTGTAATAAAATGATTTCCGCAAAGGTAGACCCATTTTGACTGAGGTTCCCATTTCGATCCATCGGGCTGTAATCTTCG
Source organism: Sinohyriopsis cumingii (assembly GCA_028554795.2). Lineage (NCBI taxonomy): Eukaryota > Metazoa > Mollusca > Bivalvia > Unionida > Unionidae > Sinohyriopsis > Sinohyriopsis cumingii. The sequence continues at coordinate 34,692,134 of CM068827.1, forward strand.
TACTGCTTGTACCCATTTCTTCCATCGCTCAGGTTGTTTTTCTTTATTTGGGAAAATGCTGAACACAAGATTGCGATCCTTTAAGTTATGATTTGTGCACCCCCATGAAACACAACTCTTTGGCATTGTGCTTTCTTTATGATAATGAGCACCACCTATGTCTATCGCTAAATGTTGCTTTATTTTCACCTACCGGAACCAGATCTCTACCGAGATACTTGTAAAACACGAATACCCGGATGTTGAAATTATCAATTGCAGCTCAGGTGGCGCTCTACAGTTTCGTATTTTTCCATAGGGTTAGAATTTTAAAGAATAAGAATTTCCCCGGGTTTTCTCACTTGTTATACTGGTTATTTATATAAAAACGAGCTTGTATATCTTAGGTATTATTCAAAGAACCTTTGATTCCATTAATTTTGGTGTATGCTTGATTGGTGTAATATGGGTTATAGAGTATACAGCTTGGCCTTACTTGAGATTTACATCTTTCAAAAAGTGCTAGCTCCAATTCGACATTTTCACTTCCTAAATTTCAGAGATAAATTGTATTTTAAAAATGAGAGCCGTCAACTTTTTTTTATTTTATACATTTTATATATCTGGCAATTCATTCATTGCACTTTCAAAAGCTAGTAATGTATATTCTCGCAAAATTCATTTTTCTTATTTTAATAGCTGCTAAGGATAGTGTACTTTGAACTAAATTTTTAAGGTTGATTTTTGAGCACAAGGTGGTCCTTTCAGGTAGCGGTGTGCTTAGAGCATGTACAATTTCCGAATGTACAATATCCAAAGAAATGTCAGCCATATTACATCAAAGTAGCATAGAGGTATGCAAACATTCTCTCCATTGTGCTTGCTTTAAATGCAAACAACTTCACCTTACATACGTCATTCTCTCAAAAGTAACTGGTGAGCGCCCCCTCAGCGATTGGCATTCCCCATTGGGTGCCCCGCCCCACATGTCTATAACCATGACCCGGTTTGAACTCGCAGAGGTTCAGTATAAATAGCTGGGGGAAGAACTTGATTTGTCAGGTGGTCCTATAGAATACACAAAATGGCATCTCTTCAGAGAATATTTCGAGCTCGAGAGCTATGGTCTGCACTCCGACAGCAGAAGTCGTGTATGTCATTGGCAGCAGCTCCTGACAGAAAGCCAAAAGTCAAATTTGCAAAGGTAGGTCTATTGTTTTGGACCAACCACAGGGGTCTTACATTTTATCAATAGAACACAACGAATGCTGTGACAGCACGAAATGGCCTTATCAGTACTATAAATACACACTATAAACATATACGTGTATTTCTAGTTTAGATAAGGTTATTTCATATTCTCAAAAATTTTCGTATTTTATTGATAAAACTGCCAATTCATGCGGACCAATACATCTTCCTCATGTTATGAAAACATTTCCTGATAACAAAATCTAGTGTCCTAATTATTGTAAAATTAAATCAGTCAAATTACTTATTTTGCATGCCAGTACAAATTCCAGAAAAATGTCTACAATCCGTATTTTGTTAATTATAATTATTCCGCGGTTAAATTTTAAAAGAGACCGTTAAATATTACTCCTTGTTGTGACTACAAGTTGCTTGAGGCGAGGAATGTAAATTAATTATAATTGGTTGTTGGAAGATTTTTTAATCATTGCCACCATTGTCGCTTTCAGTTATTACCAATAATTACTACACTTATATTTCACTTTAGATGTATGAACCATGCAGTCTGAAAGAAAGATTTTTTTTTTTTTTATATTGTTCCCTTAAGCAGCTTTAGGAAGTGTGGTCCAGCAGGTCAGTGGCATGTCGGGAAAAAATAGAGAATTTGTCGGTGTAGGTCAGGGGCATGCAACTATTTTTTTTTTTTCTTTTACTGGGGACCAAAACTGATAAAATGCTTAAGGCCACATTTTCTTATTACTAATTGTGCATATTATATTGCATATTTTCCAACGGACTGCTTTCATTCCCACAGGCTGCACTTTTTTAAGGATTGGGCAGTAGGTTGGACATGTCCAGTCTAGGTGGTGGTTTAGCTATTGCGTTCTTTGTCAGTCAATCTTGCCAGCCCATCTGTCTGGAAAAGTAAGTCTTTTTCAGCCAGTGTGTCAGCCCATCTGTTTGGGAAAGTATGTCTTTGTCAGTCAGCGTGTCAGCCCATCTTTCAGGAAAAGTATGTCTTTGTCAGTCAGTGTGTCGCCCACCTGTTTGGAAAAGTATGTCTTTGTCAGTGTGTCGCCCATCTTTCAGGAAAAGTATGTCTTTGTCAGTCAGTGTGTCGCCTATCTGTCTGGAAAAGAATGCATACCTGAAGCTCAACTTGAAACCAGTTATAAAATATTTCATTTCTATTTGGTACATGTGCCAATCAATATTTTATATTATTTACATGTTTCAGATTTGTGATATCTTTTATAATTTACATTTTTTAAAACTTATTGTTGACATTTATTTAAAAGGGTTTATTTTCCTAAATGTCATCCATGTTTTACATTTTTTTAAAATTTACCTTACACTGTATAGTCACTGTTGTGAAATCTAATAACAAACAAAATTAATAAGTAGTCATTGAAAATAGCTTTTATTTATTGGTCTGCCCAGCATGTGAAGAATGAAAGAAAACATAAAATTGCAAGTAGGCAAAAATGACTAAATTTGATTAGAGAAAACCCACAAATTGTCTTGAGGAAAAATCAGTATGACATGAGAGGGAAAGATTTTTTTTTAACTTGATGATATAATGATTAATGAAAATAATGAGATTTGTTGGAAACATCATGATTATGTTAACAAGTGCTTATGACATTCCATAATTGAATATAAATGATGACATTTTTCTTTTTATAAACTATTTGACCTTTTTGGGTGAAATCTTGCAGGAAAAGTAAAGTATGTGAAAAGAAGCTTCCAGTTAATATGGTAATTTGTTTTTCAGACAAACTAAATGCAAACAACATGGCAGACTTCGAATGTCCCATTTGACTTTTGAGGATGCATACAGCTGAAAATGTATATGTAAATGACATTCTCCATCAAAAATACAAAATAAAGTATCTCAGCCAAAGAGTTGGTGTTTGCTTGGATCTTGTGAACTAATCAGCGATATTTGATTTCCAACATGAATACCCATACATCTCAAGAACATGTGCAACTAGAATCATGTTGTCTTGCTACTGCTACACAATTTCCTGTTAGCACTACCTTTTGCTATTACTGCTATTGCTGCTGCCCAACAGAAATTTGTTGCTTCTTTATGGTACCAATTATTATACCACTCCAATGGCCTAAGTGGTTTGAGCATCTGCCTTGGATGTGGAAGGTTGTGGGTATGAACCCTGGCCAAGACATACCAAAGACTTATAATAATGGTACTTAAGCAGCTGTTTTGTTTGGTGCCCAGCATTAAGAGGTTAGTGTTAGGACTGGTCAGCATGGTGTCAGGATAATGTGACATGTCTGCAGTATGATGCCCCAGTGCTAGACATCACTGTAAACTAGCACACTGCAGACATCGTAGCAATATGACTGAATTTTAAAAAAAAACTACATTAAAAACTCAAATTAGTCACAACACACACACACACTACCATACCATTTTCTTTAGAAAAATGGATTCGGAGAACAGACCCACGGCATCATCTATTTCTGTGCATGCATAATGTAAATATTGTTCTTATTTAAAGAAAGAGACGTCCCAAAAACTTTATATATATATATATATATATATATATATATATATATATATATATATATATATATATATATAGTACACATCTGTTGTACTCCGCGAGGAACACGACATACTATGTGGTAGCGGTGGGTGGGTGGGTTAGGCAGTGATTTGGTCATAGTGGCTTTGCAGCATATGTATGTATGTATGTATGCCTGCCTTAGTGCTTAACAGCACTGCAACACTAACAATGCTGTATGTTGCCAATTTTAAGTAATGTTCTACCAAAAATGTAGAGAACTGTACCAAGCAATTTTTCAACATAGATGGGGAAAATTAGCCTCTTGATTTGTCAAAAAGGGGTAATTTTCTTAATAATGGAGATAATTGATGAAGAAAGAAACTTGTTTGCAAATATAACGAACAATTTTCATGCATTCTATTTAGTTTTTGGTATGTTTATGAAATAGCATAACCCATATCAAACCAGTAAAAATATATTTAAAATAAAAAGCAAAACTGATTTGATTTTCATTTAATATATTTTATTTCCATTTCTTTAAATTTATCTTTTCAGATTTTCATCAACAATGAATTTGTAAATTCTGTTAGTGGCAAAACTTTTCCGACAATCAACCCATCCACTGGAGAGGTCATCTGTCAAGTGGCTGAAGGTGACAAGGTATGCCATACCATTATATAGACTGTCACTTTTGGACAGACACTGTCTATATTTTGATTGAACCTTATTTTTTGTTCATCTACAGTGCTTGAATGAGGTTGGTCATATTTAATTACAGGTGTGTTGTTTCACAAGGATGAAGATTTAAGTTTTTCTTTATCCATTTAGGAAAAGATGTGAATTTCATGAATAATTATGGATTTTAATGAAATAATAAAGGTAGAACTTAAAATTATGATGAATGAATTTCTCATTTTTGTACTCTTGATTGGTTTTCAGAGAGTTTGTATTAGAAGTCGGCACAAGTCCCATAATTTGGTTTCTTTTTAAAATAGACCCTGATCAGGATTTCCATTACTGTTGTGAAAAAATCTAAATTTTTATATCTTGGGAAGATTTCAGATTTCAGTAAATTGTAACCATTAAACAGAAATTTAGATAAGAATTTAAAAAATCTGGTATTTTACTCCCTGGTTTAGAACAAATTATGCTCTTTAAAATTTATTGGGTATTTTGTAAGTACTACAAATGCTGACTCCTAATGATGGACAGAGTCTTAATCATCAGGATGTAAATAATGCCTTTTATAATGTTACAATTAGCAGCTGAGTAAACAAGACAAATTCAGGGTGCATTTTATTATGTGGTTTTAAGATCAAGTGATATTTCCCATAGTGATTAAGTCACTTAATTTCAAATATTTGTGTTTATAGTCAATTTGTTTGTTTAGAATATGTGAATACACTGCTTGTGTATTGCAGCAAATGCCAGAATTTTTCTATTATAATTTTGTTCATGTGGCAAAAGAAGGCATCCATCAATCAAATAGGTTTCCATTTCTATTTGCTAAGTAAAAACTTTTGTTTGCAAAGTTTATTTTTACTCAAAGAGTGTTTGATTTTCTCTCAAGGTTTTACAATAATAGTCTATTGCAATTTTGCAGTGTTGTTCTTCTAAGGCAGGTTCCATACTTTAGGTTTAAATGTTATTATGAAGTGAATGAAAATTATAGAACCATTCTGTTATGCAGCAGAAATGGCGGCAGACTAAATCAAAGATCCTCAAAGCTCTAGATAGGAATTTAATAAATTGGGTATTTTACACCCAGGTTCAGAACTATTTGCATTTTTTAAATATAAATTTGATGGGGTTTCTGTGAACATTACTAACACAAAACTTATACACTACAAGACTGAGTCTTAATCATCAAGCTCTTGATTGTGCCATCTTGAATGTCAAACAGCTGAGTGACCATGACTAGTTCAGAGCGAATTTGATAATATGCATTGGTAAGACTGCAGTTTTCATAATGATTAAATTATGTATTTCAAACATGCTCAGAACATCTGGAACTGGAACCTTTAAGATGGTACAGTGGTTCCCAACTCACAGGGTGTGAGGACATTCAGGAGGGTTGCACAGGGTCACCAGGATTTTTTTAACTTAAAAACTTAACAGAATGTGGAAATGGGGTTGTGAGGCTCTGAAAAACTATATTGAGGATTACAGCCAGAAAAAGGTCAGGAACCATTGCATCACGTTTGCTCAGCCCCAGTTTGTAAGTTGTGTATAAACTAAGGTATTATTACAAGCCATGGTTTGATGTCTAAACATTACTGCAGGCTAGAGTTAATCTCTTATGCAAGGTTACCATGACCAGAGAGAAGACCCGACATCTTGAATCAGTGCAGGCATTCACTTGCATGACTTCCCTCCTATGTGTTTCAGCTTAGTCCTTAGATCAGAAGAAACCGCGAGGGCTGGGGTGTGTTCTAAATCTGTCCCCACATGGACAGACAGTGAGAAGGACATTGTCTGCTAAGTTTGATTGGATTGGTCAAAGTGACACCAAATCGGAATTGAGATAGAGGGTGTGATAACAGTTTTGATCCAATTTATAACTTCTAATTAGCAAGCAAAAATTTAGTCTTGCCTAGAAAGATTGCTGAGCAATATGAGTAGAATACAAGGACAGGTGGAAAGCTATCTCACACTACTAATCAATGATGCAATAGGCCAGGGGTCGTCAACCTTTTTTACATAGCGTGCCATTTTTTTTCTGGATTAATTACAAAATGAATGAGTGCGTGCCACCAGTAAAAGAGTAACACTGTTAAAATTGAGATTTTTGGCTGTCCTTTGTGTGCCACAAAAAACCTCTTGACGTGCCACCTATGGCACGCATGCCTTAGGTTGCTGACCCCTGCAATAGGCTATCACAAGGTCAAGCAGAAGGAGAGTACTTGGGAAATTTGAAGCATTGAATTTCACTTTCTTGTATATTCAATCATTTAATTGTTCGCATTGCTGACTATGGGCACTGAGCTTTACATCTATCTTTCACTAATTTAACTTCCAACCAGAATTGAGCCTGGATGGGACTTATATAATAATTTAAATAGAATATTGGGAGCACCCCACACCAGCAATAACACACTTACCTCAGTTGCAGCATAACAACCCGTCACATCACACATTAACATGTTGTCTTTTGATTAAATGCAGTATCATACAATACGGTATGAACTGTGTTTACAGCAATATGCTGCCAACTTGGGACTAAATACTTATATTGTTTCAGATTTGAACAATTTTATAAATGTATACATTTATCTTGAGATAACTAGTTCATGCCAGATGACAGGGCTAAGGAAAAGCACTCATCCACTTATCCTGACCCCAGCTGAAAATTGTCAAGGCCATTTCTATCTACTAATCACTGGATCGAGTATTTGCAGACTTGAACATTGAGAATAAATCTGAATGCATTTTCTACCAAGTAGGCACTTTTTTTTAGTAATTTAGGCATCATTTTGATGTGGAGAAAGGTTTCCTTGTCTATGAGCTATCAGACAGCTTTATGAATCATACATCTTAAAAATTAAGACAGAAAATGTCAAAATTTGTGATTTTTCATATAATCAGGCAATTAATTGCCTCAGGTCACCAATATTTTGAAGACTGAAGCTGTATTGATACATTGTCATGCCAAAGTGAAGTTGCCAGCAGATATTTCTATAGCAAGTAATTACTTTTCACAAGAAAAATGAGTATTTTACATTTCTCAATTGAGTTTTTACCAATTTTACACAATGCATGTTACTGTGACATGTTTATAAATTGGATAATTTTGAGACAAGAACAGATTAGTCCAGATATCGTTGGGATAATGAGCTAGAAATGTTTCAGTTCATTTTGCAAATCTGCAATCTTCCTTTTCACAAAACTCATTTGTAGCTCCCTAGAATGGAAGTTTGACCATTTAGTACAAAAATTGGTGGAAATTGAGAGAGTTGGAGGTTTTCTTTCAGTTGCATGTTTCAGACATTTTTCTTGTGAAATGTAACTACATGCTGATTTAAATATATGATGGCATCTTTACGTTGACATGAAAGTGTATTAATAAAACCAGAGTCTTGAAAATATTGGTGATAAGGGCAAGGGCACTAATAACTGACCAGATGAAAATTGAAATTTTGACTTTCTCAGTCTCTAATTTCTGCCTTAAAGGTGTGACACTTCATTGAAAAGGAAAATTATGATGCCTAGTATACTGAAAGGTTTCACTGTAAATGCAAAAACTGCTAAGAAATCAAGGGCTGTATGTGCAACTCGAACTTCTCGAGTTACAAAACCTTGTGTCTTATTATCTGTTTATCTAGAAAGACATGTATTCAAACGTAACATTTGCATGATTTTGACATTTTCCTAAGAAGCTATTGTGTTGAGTATGACAAGGACAGGGATGAGCAACTCTTGTAAATCACTCATCCAGGGACAAGTGCCTATTTTTCTGAGCCTTGAATGACAGTGGGGCCAACCTGATGTTCAGTAAACCTGCCACATTGATCAGAAGAGGCTATGAAATGGTCTGTTGTCTCTAATACACACACACATTCACCTAATTGTCTAGTGGTTCTAAATAAAAATGATGCCACATGTACATCCAGCATGGCCAGCTTGAAAATGTTTTAATCGCTATTCCTCCAGAATGGATGTTTGTATCAGCATGGTCTTTTACATCAGGTGATGTCTACCCAGTAGTTGGTCCCAAAGGCTGTCCAATATGGTTACCACAGCATCTGTCTATTGCCACACTACCTGTCATATTGACATCTTGTTGTCACCAAAGGGTATCTTATGATGTGTACTTGTTGTAAATGAGACTGGTGCTGATCAGATGGCCATCTTATTGTTACTTCTGAATGAATTGCCATATCAATATGTGGTCTTCACTAAAAGACTTTAAGTCCTAAATGAAAATGGCCCTGATTTGATGTCCAGTGTGGCCACAGAGACCAAAAGACCTTATGGGATGATCTCTTGCCAATCATCTGTAACATAGTCATCCTGTGGTCTAATTGGTCCTGAATGAAAATGATACCACTTAAACAACCAATAATGCCACCCAGTTACCATCTTGAAAATCTTATAATTTCTCCAGAATGGGTAGTCATATCTGCATGGGGTTTACTACAAGATTTATTTGGTTTGTCCAAATTGATAATGGGGTCAATTTGATGTCCAAAACAGCAACCACATAACCATAAGAGGTTGTAGGATAATCTGTTTTCTATCATCTGTCACCCATCCATTAGCTTAAGTTCGTTATTGCTACTCATGAACTAATTAGAGGGATTGCCATAAACTTTACAAACACATTCATCTCAAGATGGCCACCACAGTCGACATCTTGAAATTCTTGTCATTTATACTCATCTTGAATGAATGGTCATGTCAGCATGGTTTTTCATTAAAAGACTTCCGATGAGGTCAAGTGTGTCCCAGATTACAGCGGGGGCATATCTTACATCCAATATGTCCACCACAAAGACCAGAGAGCTTATGGCATGAGCTGTTTTGTGTCATTTGCAAAATGCACATTCATCCCATGGTCTAGTTGGTCCTAAATAAAAAGAATGCCACTCAAACATCCAATATGGCCAGTCTGATATCCAATATGGTTGTCACAGCGGTCAATTTGAAAATCTTCTTATTGCTGCACCTTCTGAATCAATGGTGATCTGAATGGGTTTGTCACTATGTTACAACTCTATGGTCTTAAATTAACTGACAGAAAACACCACTCTAGTGGCTAGAGTGTTTGCCTCAGATGCGGGAGGTCATGGGTTTGATCCCCCAGCAGAGTCATACCAAAGACTTACAAAAATGGTACTAACAGCTGCCTCGCTTGGCACTCAGCATTGAGAGGATAGTGTTAGGACTGAACGGCCTGGTGTCCAGATAATGTGACTGGGTGGGACATCATGCTACATGTCTGCGGCATGGTGCCCCAGTGCTAGACATCACTATTAACTGTCACCCTGCAGACGTCATAGTGATATGGCTGAAACTTTTGTTAAAGCTATGCTACAAATCCAAATCACACACACATACACACTGACAGAAAAGAGCAAAAAACCAACAAGTTTTGTAAATTTCAACAGATAATTTATTTCCCTTGAATACAAAGTAAAATTTTGAAAAGGAATTTATATTAATGCATATTGAATTCTGCATGGTCCTACAAGTTTTCAGGGTCAAGCTAGACTTAATTTTTTGGGAGAAGTGACTACTTCTTTTGGACAGAATAGGGAGAAGTGAGAGCTCAACAATGAGATGTGGACGTGAAGCAGTTCTCTTATTTGAATTATGCCCTCTATTTCCAAGTATTCATATTTGCATCTAACATTGGATTTAAGCAAAACTTTATTTTCTAGTAGAATATTTTCTGAGTTATTTTGGCCATATGATTCTAAAAGAGAAAACCAGAAACTACATTGTAACAAATTTTAACTAAATAACCAGGTTACATTATTGTAATTGCAAGTTAGTAAAAATGCTCAATCAATAACCCTTTCTCAATTTTTTTATATTTGTATTTTTAAAAAAAATATACTTTCTAACAGTTCACAATAATGGCACTTTAAAAGATTTCTTATCGTGTTTGAACAACCCCTGTACCATGTACATGACGGCAGATGCACACGTGTCTTCAGATCACTGTTTGATAAAACATTAACTACCTATATCTAACACACTAAAATGCATAAATTTACAGACATAGCTCCTTTATAGTTGGTATATGAACTAAACCCTTCTTTCCAACCAAATCAACACAGCTCTGAGGGCATCTATTTTTTAGAAGGAGGGGTTTTCGTAATATAATAACTTCTTTATATAGCGCCATTACAACAGTCCATGATTGGATTGCAGATTTATGGTTTATTTATTTGTCTATGTACTTGTATTAATTTTAGGCATTGATTAAATATTATCTGCTTCACAGCTTTTTTCCAGTATTTTCGCAAATATGAGTCAAGTCGGCAGACAACTTTGATCTTACAATGCTTTTCTCGAATTCCATAATGTAGCATTGTCCCATATGTTTCTGACCTATATTTTAAAGTTAAATCTTAAATAACATAATACCTAGGTTTTGTTAGCAATGTCTGCCATTGTTTCCCCATTACTGGTACTTTTACAGTTCAAACTAATTTAATGGTCAGTCAGCTATCAAAACACGTGCCTGTGAATGTGCAAGAGTTTGTCAGCATAACTGATATTAAAACTGGGCCTGGTTACTGATGCTTTATGAATACATTTCACTACAACACTAGAACTAACCTGGCTAAGGCAAAGGGGCATCTCAAAAGGTATATTTAGTCAATGTGCCTCTAAAAAAAAATATTGTCATCTCTCCTCCTCCTCATATGGTCATATCATTATGTCTAGTTGGACTGAATGATGCCATCCAGACATTCATCTTGCCTGCCAGATTGGCCATCTTGAAAATCTTGTTACTGTATCACTGTTTCTCCTGATAAATAGTCATATTACTGGCAAAAGACTTAAGTCAGGTTGGTCATACAGAAATTAAAGGCCGTCATCAATCAGGCTTATAATATGACTGCCACAATGGCCATCTTGAAAATCTTCTGACATCTACTTCTAAGTGGCAGTTCATATTGTTAATGTGCATTCACTGAAAGACTTGTTAGGATGTCTGGTTGATGCTTAATAGAAATGGTGCCATTTGGATATTGATTATGGCCACCATGAAATCCATCTTGAAAATCTTGGTATCATTGCTTCTCCAAAATGGAAAGTCACATGAACATGGAATTTGCACCAGAAGACTTTCTTATGATCCTTGTTGATTTTAAATGAAAATGGTGCCATGTTGATCTCAAATATGACATCCTCAGCAGCTAATTGGAAAATGTTCTTATCACTGAAGAAATCAAAGTTCAACACTCCACATTTAAAGTAAGAAATGGTTTCATCTTGAATTTCTGGAAATTTCCTTTGAACCAGTAGAGTGTCAGTCCCTTCAGTGGAATATTGTTTCTAATATTTTGACCCCAAATTTTTGCCTAATAAGGGTCATTTGGGGTTATTATACTTAGTAACTATTGTACAATTTTGGGTAGGGTTTATTACTGGATATATATGACATCAGATTTTCCAAAGGAAAGAAAATACCAGATATATGATATCTAAAATTAAGACCAAGAACAGATGGCAGCATTTACACTAATAAAGGTTGAATGTTACACTTGGTTGATTTGAAAGCCGCATAACAATCAATACCATCTGTAAAACCAAGCAGGATGTTTGCTTTTCATATAGATCAGATTGTACATGTACAAAGATGCCTTCAGTAAACTACCTTGTCTTTTGATTTGTTTTTAAGAGTTGGTATGCAAGTTTCATTAATTCATATTGTCAGTGGAGTTTGGAAAATATAAGTTAGGGATAGTAACAGCACCAGTGTAGATAACTAGTTAGGTCTGCCCATTTATGGCCAGTGTGTGTCCATTTGATGCGTTTTATCCCAAAGTCAGTGTCTTCTTTGTCATAAAATTGTAATAAAACTGTACACTGGTGTCAGATGATAAGACTTTTTCACATACCGGATATAATTAAACCCTTAGAACTAGAAATTATTTTTGTGATTGCTGTGATCTTAAAACAAATTTTTAAATTAGGCAAAGAAAAGCCAAAAACATTGGCTGCATCATATTGAAGTACTGAAGGATTTCTTCCAGACCTACTTTACTAGCAGTATTCAGTTTAGAACAAAATTTAGGTTTAAATATATCCAGAATCAGTTTTAAAATATTAAATTTGAGGTTTGTGTTTTGATCACTTCATATTTTAAATTCTGCATTAGTTTCAAAGTTTGTTAAGCAGTAGAAGAAGGCTTTTCTCTCTCCCCTACCCCATGACTTGCCTACAATTTGTTATAAGAATTTTACATGGGTTATTTTCATATTTTATTTTATACACCTTTTATAATATTTATTGTAGCTTTTATTTTGTACTTCATTTTATTACTTCATTTTGCTTTTATCTTGTACTTCATTTTATTACTTAAATTTTATCTTCTATCTTCATTTTTTTACTTCTTAGCTTGTACTTCATTTCGTTACCGTATTTTATTTGGACAGTGTTATAGTGCAGGTCATCGTTTTAAAATTTTTAAACATTTAGGGTTTTCTTGTCATCACATAGCCACTGTTATACAGAATTAGTGCTGCATTAATAATACATACCTTTGTTTGCCCCACTAGGTGCCTCGGGTAGAATTACCACTTGAGTATATAAATCTACTTTATCATTCACTACTCAAGAACTTGACGGGGCCCCGAGTGGCCGAGTGGTCTGAAGCACTCTTCGTTACGGATCACTGCCATCTCACCTCTGTCTGCGGCGGTTCAAGTCTAAGATTCAGCCAATGTGGGTATGTGAGAAAGCTTGCCAGTAGCTTCTCGTGGGTCGGTGGTTCTTTCCGGTGTTTTCTCTGGTTCTTCCTCCACCATTAATACTGGCCGCCATGTATAGCCTATCATGTGCCGCAAAATGGCGTTAAACCCCACAAAAACAGCAACAAGAACTTGACTGTTTATTTAATTCACTTGACAATAAACTTTTGTCAAACACATGCTAATGACAAATTTCCTGTTCATATTGAAAAAAGAAAGAAAATGACATACATTTTTTTGGAATAAGTTAGTTGTAGTAAGTTCAACCTTGTCCATTTTAATTTTTTCTACCAAGATGTCACTCAGAGTCACAGGAGGCTGAGTGGTCTTAGGTTTTTGCCTTTACAGATCACTTTCAGGTCTTGCCTCTGTCCATGTGAGTCTAAACTTGACCCATGTAGGTATGTGGGAAAACTTGCCTATAGCTTCCCATGGGTCAGTTGTTCTTAGAGGGCTCTTTTTATACCAAAATGTTCAGGTTGCCATATATAGCCTATTGTGTATTGAAAAATGACCTTAAACCCCACAAAACCAACCAATCCCGATGGCCATCATCCACCAAGTGTAAAAAAGATGCCCTTAATGGAGTTGGATGAACAGAAGTTATCAGTTTTCCATCCACCTATCCACCAACATTCTTCAGGGAATTGATAACATCCATAATGGACTGTAGTGTCCTTGATGGACTTCACTTGATACAAGCGGACATAATAATAATAATAATAATAATAATAATAATAATAATTAATAATAATAACAATAATAATAATAATAACAATAATAGCTTTATTTAAAATTAGTTGCATGGAACTAGTCCTTGTGGCTCTCCATTTATATGCATTCAGAGTACATGTACATAGACACACACACACACACATAATAAACTACATTTATGTATGGACATAATAAACAAAAAATTTGAATGAATATGCTCCAGCTAGGCACATTGCTTTCAAAAATAGTGAGGCAACAAAATGGAAAGTTAGTGAATTGATACTTTAAGTTTTGTATTTTTTGTCAAAACATAAGTTCCACTTTTCATCCATTGAATTAGAATATGATTATATGCATTTATATTACTTTCTCCAATTTCCTTTGGGATTCTTTTCCAAATTAGCGATCCTGAATATTGAAAACTTTTTTAAAGAGTTCTTTATCTGTTTTTGGGATGGAAAGTTAGTTAGCTGAAATTGATCTTAAATTGGGAGTGTTGCCTTGTTTTCTAGCATGAAATAGTTCATTGACATATAATGGGGCCACATTGTCTGAAAATTTGTGTGCATGTCTAATCTTTCTCAAAAATATTTTGTTCCTTACTTTTTAACATTTAATTATCATTCATTCATTTAGGATATTTTCAGCATGTTAAAAGATGAATCACAGCTGGCCGCATGTTTGCTGGCCAAGGTTCTGATAACCCTATTGTCGCCTTGGTGGATGGAATAGCTATATTGGTGCTTTTGTTCTAGCGACATCTATTGGATTTCATGTGTTGCCTTCCTTGGTATATTATGCCAACTAATCATTAGCGTGGTGCGTTGTACAGCCGCTGAAAATGGTGGTTGCAATTGACCTAAAAAGGATACTTTGTAAGTTTAACATTATAAATATTACTGTGTACCAGAGGGAAACCATTACAGGTGTTTTCAAGTGAAAGGTATTTGTGCAAACATGGACCAGCACTGGAACATTGCTTATTTATCAGTCCATTCAAGTTGTGAGCTCCCTTGTCTTGATCACGTAGGGACAGAGTTCAAATTAATTTTGATTGGATGCAGTGGCTTGCTACCACATTCAATGAAATTCACAGACCTGAAGCTCAGAAATATCTGCTCAATATGCCAAGGTGTAGATAGGGTTTTTGGAACCTTGGCTAGTGAAGATGCAGCTGGCTGTTGATCTAGTTCCATGCTTGTACATATTCTTGGATTGATGTAAATGTGTTAGTCAGTTATAAATATCTAGTTGACACCCTCTGTCTTCTGTACAGATTAGCATGTAAATTTATATCAGTAAAGTTATGAGTTGTGTTTATTCTTGTAATATTAATGTGCATAAAACGAGTTATGTTCCAGAGTATCCAGTAGGGTTAAAAGATCGGAATTCAAAATTCCCCTTGGTGTCAGAACTGGGGGTCAGACTGAGGAAAAAAGAAGTTTTGATATCAAAACTGGGGGTCATAATAAATGTGGGTCTCTGAAGCACAAATGAGAGTAAAGGGAAACATTGGATGTTCTGTGAAATTTGTACTATCCAGTCACAGTAGGACATAAATGTTGAAAATCAACTGCAGGAGTCAACTGTATAATGTGTTGTAATGTGTCCAGCTTAATTCACACTTAGGCTTTGAAGCTTGCAGGTTATTAAAATAGGAATGTCTTAAATTTTTATTTTGAAATAATAAATGTGACAAAGACGATCAATATATTTACATGGTTCATTGATAATGCCAACAAAGAATTGGTATTTATTCATGAGTCGATGCACTGAAGAACATTATAATGATGTGCCTGTATTCCTTTTTCAGTAATGTGCAATTAATTATATGGTATATGAGTACTGTGCCTTAACCAATTTGCCCTAGATGAACTGGCCATATATAGGCTTGATGTGGGTACTACTGTATATACTCCCATACTGACCGGGCCTACTGTGACTGTTCATCATCTACAACATAACCTAGACAAATCACTTGGAAACCATTCTGAAATTATTTGATGCAAATTTGACAATTAATTTATGTAAAAATGAGTTTTGCTATGCTTGTGTTACATTATTAGGACATCCTGTTGGACATGGTCAAGTTAAACCAGGTCCCTTAGAAGTTAAGGTGAAAGCTATCTGTGAATTCCTAGTGCCTGTCAGCAGATAGCTGCTGATGTGGTCTTTGGGTACATGTATATTATCAAAAAAATTCTATTCTTTTTCTCATAATTATTGAATCCCTGATCAATCATTTGAATAAGAAAAGCAAGTTTCATTGTTCTGACAAGTATCAAAAAGCTTTTGTTACATTAGATGTCATACATAAAAGTGCACCAGACCTTTCGGGTTCTGGTTTCAGTCAGTCATTTAAAATGTCTGTTGATGCAGATGATGAAGGGGTTTGTAAAGTATTGACTCAAGAATGCAAGAAGTGTGCATCATCCAGTATTATTTTTCTATAATAAAAAAACGAAACAAGCATCAGAGAAAAATTATTCCACAATCAGGAAGGAATATTTGGCTTTGATATTGACTTTATAACACTTTGAAAAGAGTATTGGTTTGCTCCACCTCCAGTTATTGTAATCAGTGATCACAACCTCTCTTTCCTTCTTTAACAAAATGAAAAACAAATCAAAGATTGTTAAGGTAGAGTTTGTTGCTGGAATACATTGTAAGGCATATCAAGGGAGACAATCTAGTTGAAGATGCACATTCACATGAATAGAAGTACCATATTGTTTAATGTATATTTTGTCTTTCAAATGACAGCTATGTAATTTGAATTATTATAGTATCATATGTATATTTTATTAATATGTAAAAGAAAGTTTTATTGTACAAATCTGTATTTTTCTTAGGAGGGGAGGTGTTCTATATATTTAAGTTGTATTGAGTGATTGATTTTTTGATGTCAACATATTACATTGCTAATTTTTATCTATGACTGTAGATTATATATTAAGATTATCTTTTTATGTAAACATGTTTACTTGGAATTGAGTCTAGGGCATTTGTTTTCCCCTTGGGAATTCCTCATGTTTATCATGTTCTTTACTAAATGTTTAGTAATAGACCTGATCTTATTGACAACTTAGAACATTTTAGGTATGAACTATTGTCCCTCATCCTAGTCCTCTTATTGTGTCTTATATTAAGTCTGCTGATATTATAGTTAATCTTTTCTATGTTAACATCTGAAGTGGAATCTGTCTTTCTTTTGTTTTCAGTTTAAATTTGATAGGATTTATTTCAATTATTCATTGGAATTACAAATTGATCATTAATGCTTTTAAACTAAGTCACTATTTGGGGATTTTTATGAATTCATTTGGAGACATTTTGGATTATATCATAATGATACATTAAAACTTTTAGCACACCAACACTATTCCAGGCATATTGGTGCACAAGCATATTCATTTGGACCACCACTGGAATCCACTTGGAATACTCTTTACTTTTGGACTTGTGATGAAACTTTTAGGACAGTTTGGGTTTATTTCACAGTACTGTATGCTGTTATTTAAATTTTCATTTTATATTCCATGGAGATAAATTAGTTGTTTGAATTTTACTAAACTTGCTGGTTTTCTCTCTTTTCCAATATAGCCACCATGGAGACCAAAAGAGCTTATGGGATGTTCTGTTGTCCAACGTTTGTCATCCATCTGTCTGTTAGCTTAAGTTTGTTATCACTACTCCTAATGAACTAATTGGAGGGATTGACATGAAACTTGACAAACACGTTCATCCAAAGTGGCCAACAGAGTTACCAGCTCGTAAATCTTTTCATTGATACTCCTCTTGAATGAATGGTCACATCAGAATAGGTTTTCATTAAAAGATTTCCTATGATATCTAGTCTGTATCAAATGACAGTGGGACTGATCTGATGTCCAATATGTCCACCACAAATGCCAGAAGAGCTTATGGGATAATGATGTGTTGTCTATCATCTGTAACACATTCATCTCATGGTCTAATTGGTCTTGTATGAAAATGGTGCCACTTGGACAGCCAGTATGGCCAGTCTGATGTATCCATTCTGATGTACAATATGGCTATATTAGTGGCCATCTTAAAAATCTTGTTGTTGCTGCTTCTCCTGAATAGATGGTCATGTCAACTAGATTTTCACTAAAAGACGTCCTGTCTTGTTGAGGTGGTCTAAAAGGAAATGATATCGATTTGGTTGACATTGTGGACTTAACAGTTGACATCTTAAAAATATTGTTATATATCTTGATGAATGGATAGTCATATCAGCATGGGGATTTTACCAAACAATTTTTGATGTCTAGTTGGTCTTAATGGTGACATTCAGACATTCATGCTGTCACTATTTCTTCTGAATAAATGGTCATACATATTACTGGTTGCAGGGAGGGAAGCCAGGGCAAGTGGTCTAAAACACTTGCCATTACCGATTACTGCCATCTCACCTCAGTCTGCATTGCTTTGAGTCTCCAGTTTGGCCACTGTGGGTATGTGAGAAAGCTGCTAGTAGCTCCCATGGGTCAGTTGTTCTTGTTGTGGTTTTTCCAGAGTTTTTCCACCACCATTAATAGCCTGTCATGTGCTTGAAATGGCATGAAACCCAATACAACAACTGTCTATTAATGGCCAGTGTGTATCCACTTGATGTGTATTATCCCAAAAGTCAACATCATCTTGGTCATAAAATCATAATAAAACTGTGCACTGCTGTCATGTGACAAGGCTTTTTCACATAAGATAAAAAGCTCATATTGAATGTACGTGCAGCCACACTTGTCTGTTAGAAACAAATTATTTTTCATTTTGTGGTTGATGTGGTCCTAGGAATTTTTTTTAAAATTGGACAAGGGAAAACCAGAAATGTTGCCCGAAATCTCAGACTGATGGATTTGTTGATATTTCTTTCCAGACCAAGCCAGTAATACACTTAACTATCATTGTTCACACTGTTCTGTGCAAAATTTAGGTCATAAAGGTTTAAAACATTAAATCAGAGGTGTGTGTGTTTTGATCACTTAGCTTTTGTTTAATTCTATTGTAGTGACAGAGCTCTTCATGAAATAACAAAAGTCTTTTCCATCTCCCCCACCCCATGACATGCATATCATATATTGTAAGGATTTTATACATGTTACCTTTAATTTTTACTTTATATCCCTTTTTTTAAAGAATTTTAACATTTATAAATGCATCTTTATTCATGTATTTCATGTTTATATTTAGTTGGAAGACATTTATCTTGTCAGGTTTTTGTGGAATTCATCGTTTTTACATTTTTCAAACTATAGCTTTTGTTGCAATCCTATATTGCCACTGTTGTTCAGCAGTGCTGTAATATACTACATGCATATCTCACACACACATACCTCCCGACTACAGTTATTACAGCTGAAAGAAATGACCCTTGTTCCCCTACTGTATGCCCCAGGTTGAATAACCAGTAGATTGTATGAATCTGCTTTATCATTGTTTCAGTACTTACATAGTCTTGCCGAATTCTTTAATTCTCTTTGTCGTTGAACTGTTACTTAACATATGCAAAAGATAAAATGTATCTTATTCATAGTATAAAGGAAGAAAGACAGAAAATACTATACTTTTATTGATTACACTAGTCACAGTGGGTTCAACCTTATCCACTTTAATCTTTTCTACCAAGATGCGACTCAGACTTTGTCCATCCATCAACCAGGGGCCAGGGGTGGCTGAGTTGTCTCCTTTTCAGCTCACAGATCTCACATCTGTCCACATGAGCTTGAGTCTTGGCTTGACCACTGAAGGTGTGTGAGAAGGCTTGCTCTTAGCTTCCCATAAGTAAGTTGTTTTTCCAGGGTTCGTCCTCCACCAAAATGCTGCCATTTATTGCCTATAATGTGTAGAAAATGGCACTAAACTCCACAAAACCAACCACACTACTCATCCATCAAGGGTGAAAGAATGCCCTTCATGGAGCTGGGTGAACTGGGTGCTATCAATTTTCAATCCACATGTCTACCAACATTCTTCAAGGAATAAGTAAATAAGTAGTGTCCTTGATGGACTTCAAGAAATAGGTATTGTCCTTGATGGACTTCACAAAATAAGTAGTGTTCATGATGGACTTAAGGAGTAGTTAGTGTCCTTGATGGACTCAAGAAATAGTTAGTGTCCTTGATGGACTTCAAGGAATAGGTTATGTTCTTGATTAACTTCAAGGATTAGGTATTGTCCTTGACAGACTTCACTGAGTAGGTAGTGTCCTTGATGGACTTCAAGAAATAGGTATTGTCCTTGACAGACTTCATTGAGTAGGTAGGGTCCTTGATGTACTTCAAGGAATAGGTATTGTCCTTGACAGACTTCAGTGAGTAGGTAGGGTCCTTGATGGACTTCAAGAAATAGGTTGTGTCTTTGATGGAGTTGAAGAACTAGGTATTGTCCTTGTCTGACTTCACTTTACAAGTGGACATAGCTGGCTGTTGATCAGCACCTGACTCTAAATGAAATTTATGCCATGCTTGTACATATTGGTAGACTGAAGTAAACATATCTCTCAATTTAAAAAAATAGTTGATATGCTCCATAATCTGTACATGTAAGTGTATTCCAATGAACTTGTGGATGTGTTCATTCTTGTAATATTAATTTGTGTTACAATGCGTATGTTCTCTATGAATGTACTATCCAGTCACAATAGGACAAATTATCATGCCAGCAGAATATTTTCTCATATGGTTGTTTTATGTTTACTGGCCCTGTTGGGTATCGGCTAGGAGTTTCCCTGCCTATTCTATCAATGGTGTAGCTAGTAAATTGTAGGCTTAGAGTGTAAACACGTCATATTTATATCAGCCATCTCTCCACTGTCAGCACAATGTTTTTCACAGGATACATATCATATATGATGAATAGTCCACTTTTGATACATTTTCTTTATTACAACATTTCCAACAATTAACACATTCAAACTATGATGTGCTGACCGTTTAATTGTTTGGTGGGTGGTTGATTTCCTTTGGTGCTGAGATAGTTTTTTTCCTCATGATAATGTTCTTTTTCAAACAATAGAATGGATATACCGGTATAAGCTGTTATTTTGTCATAAATCAGTAAGATTATCTGTCCTCCTGCTCTGACCTTGAAAGAGTTCAATTTCTAGCATGCACCAGTGTAACTTACACCAGTTATGCCCCTGGTTATCTGTCCTCCTGCTCTGACCTTGAAAGAGTTCGATTTCTAGCATGCACCAGTGTAACTTATGCCCCTGGTTATCTGTCCCCATGCTTTTACCTTCAAGAGCTTGATTTTTCAGCAAATTGTTGTTATTAGGGCCCTTTGCAATGTACACATCAGAAATAGTTCTAGTTATGAACTGGGTCAATCTTTGTCATTCGCGGGAGTGCATTTAATTTTTTTTGTTGCTATAAAAGACATTTAAATTTGATAACAATATACTGTCAGTTGATTCTATTTTTGTTACCTTGAGGATGATATGTAATTTTTAAATATGAAGAAAATGCCTGTAAGCTTGCTTACAAAGCATAATAAAATTTAACATGATACATGTACTGTTCTGTTTATATATAGGGTATTGTATTGTAAAACAGCAATCTGTTCCAGATAAACAGACCATTAGATCAGTAATTTTGTTATGAATTGGGGTATAGGTATACCATGAATGATAATTATGTAAAGCGGTAGAGCGGTACAATACGATATCAAGTTTCCTTATGATCTACACAAAAATAGTATTAATCCAGTTCTTATTGCTGGTTGTAACGGGGGGAGAATTGTCCCTCCAAATTTGGTTTTCGTTATGTAGTGGTTGACCGCCCTCGATGTTATTGCCCGGTTCAAGTAAATATAAATATAAGTGGTGAAACTTATAGGTGAAATAGATAGAGATCTGAGCAGGTATATAGAACAAACCAACACGAGCCCCCGTACATGTAAACAAACAATTTAATCAATTACATAAAAACACTGTGAAAATTCATTACATCAGGAATGTACTCTGCTTTTAGAAATTTAACTTTCACCGAAATACAAAGAAAATGCAAATAGATTTAAATAAAATAGTCAATCTGTTTACTGATAGATTTAGTTCATCATAGGATCGAGTGAACAATCGAAGTCAATGTCTTGTACGATTGCATAACCTGCTCGTCCTCAGTTTGTCTTGCTTCCTCTGTAGCTGTTCAGACCCTTGGATCTCAGGATGATACTTTCCACCATCTGTCTCAGGATACTCTCAGAATACGTTTCAGAAATTAATACGTTGCAGGATTGCGTCACAGGATTATACGTCTCACTGCACATCTCTATACTTCTCAGTATACGTCTCAGAATAACATCACAAGTCCCAGAATAACACGTCTCATATGTCTCAGGATAACACATCTCATATGTCTCAGGATAACACGTCTCATACGTCTCAGGATAATACGTCTCATACGTCTCAGGATAAAATGTCTCATGCGTCTCAGGAGCTATTTTCTCTTTTTAATTAAATATAGAGACAACCTAAATTTCCTGTTATTTCTGAAACAGTTAATTCTTCATTATTCTCCCTCATTATCAGATTTCACTATCAGTGCTAAACAGATGCTAAGGCTATCAATCGACTCCACATGTTCTATAATGACCCTAATTAGTCAAATGGCTAATTTGTTACGCCTTGACCTTACACATTAACACATATGCAGGGCCTGGGGTTCTGAGCCAGCCTCAATTTACACAGTGAATAAATAGGATACATCACATCAATCAATTACTAGATCATTTCAGTCAATACACCCTTATTCTTAATCATACGTGAAATCTTCTAAATTCGGCGAATTCACACGGATTCTCATAATCCTATTAACTAATGTAATATATTAAATTCTTAGAACATAATTCGAACAATTCGTCAAATTTATCTAAAGAAGATTAATGTACAACTTCCTATGCATAAACTCAACACAGTTATACGTCATAAAACAAATTATTACACGAATGTAGAAAAAAGATTCATGCAACTACAAGTAAATAACCTCAGCAAAGCATTATATATGGCATCAACAATTTACAGTGAATTGTCACACTACCTTTGCTTTCAATGTTCCTCCCTCTAATCGGTAAATTAGTTCATCGGTTCCTTTCGACAATAGTCCCCTTTGGACAACAGTTCTTTTACGGGGAATTTCTTGCAAATCCCCCGGAGCCTACTCTGGTTTTCCCACGTAGAAAAGCTTAGACTGATTAGAATTTCGATGTGGCGGTTTTAAAAACCTAGAGAATTTTGTGTGGGGAAACACGCCTCTTATTCAACGTAACCAATCAGAATCGAATATATCTGCCACCTTTTTCCAGAGGCGCCAAAGTCAGGGTCAGCTTGACCTGGTAGTTTGAGTAACAGAGTTTCTGCGATCTCTCAATTGTGACAACTTTACCATGAAAATGAAGTTTTCTTTGTCCCTAATAGTCCGCCTGGCTGCTGTATAAACAAATGTTTAATTAGGAACAAAATTCTCCCTCTAAAGGACATCACCGTACACAGTAGTATGGCGATATGATATGCGCTTGTCTCCATAAATCTAATTAATGGTTCTCTGGTCTCAACTAATGTATTCTTGTTTGATTGACATAAAATTAGCCACTTCACACTTGTCATCTAATGGTTTTGTTAAAATTTGGCCAACATTTGGTCAGTTAATGATCATTTAGGAATAATATTTTCTGATCCTCTTATCCTAGAGTGAAATAAAAAAGTCGCTTTTCAAATTGAAAAGTGAAAGAATCGTCCGGGTTTTTGCCATTTAGGTCCACTGTTTATTCTCTTATCATTTAGAATTTAAATATCATGGTAGAAATAGAAGATATCAAATATCATGGTACTGTAGAAATAGAAGATATCAGTTTTATTTTAGTCATGTTTATGAGTGCTATTCAAACATTTAGTTATTGCAAGTGTTCTGGAATATTTAACTGCTCACATTTGTTTAAACGTACATGTGTTGATTACCACCTAGGTCAAATAGGTCCATATAGGCATTGTTCAGATTGTCCTCTTAAAACTTGTGGTCAGATTTGAAAGGGGAGGGTGTGTATTTGATAATATAACATAAGAAGCCAATGCATGTTTTTATAATGGATATTTGATCTGAGTGTGCTTTTAGGGGCTTCATAGTCCCTGCTGGTTTTGTCTATGGATTAAAGGAACACATCACTTCAACAGCATGTAGTAATATGTGCCAAAGCTTAGACTTCTTAGGGTAAATTAGGATGCCATACTTTCTCTTCTTTTCTGTTCATGCCTTCCCTGCTTTCAGTAGGGCATCTTGATTTGATCCTCTCCATCCATCCATCCGTCAGTCCATCCTGTGAGGCTTGTTAGTACTGTTGTCCAAAAACTACATAACTTAGACTTGTATGCATGCATATATATATATGACATAATTACATTTTCATGACATTACAGTAGTTTTTAAAATTGAATTTGAACTTTTGAAGTTTGGTTTTTGCCAGTGAAAAACTTATTAACATCATGACACAAAAACTACTTGACAGAGAAATGAAATTTGGTAGGCATGTTGTTACTAAGGTATAGATAGCATAAACTGAGTTACATGGTTCTAACTTTGTTTTTCAGTAACA
Source organism: Sinohyriopsis cumingii (assembly GCA_028554795.2). Classification (NCBI taxonomy): domain Eukaryota; kingdom Metazoa; phylum Mollusca; class Bivalvia; order Unionida; family Unionidae; genus Sinohyriopsis; species Sinohyriopsis cumingii. The sequence continues at coordinate 34,716,585 of CM068827.1, forward strand.
CAAATGACAGCATCACCAGTCATTTAATAAATGATGATGACACAAGTAGGAGTAAATATCTATTATATTTACAAGTGTTTAGTCGCCATAATCAAGATAGAGCATGAAGTAGCGAGTATCATAAAACTGATCTGGAGCTAGATTACCATGATTGCAAGGGACCCTGAGTGGCCAAGTGGTCTAAAGCGCTCTCCATTACGGATCACTGCCATCTCACCTCTGTCTGCATGGGTTCAAGTCTTGGATTCGGCTTCTTGTGGGTCGGTGGTTCTTTCTGGGGTTTTCCCAGGTTCTTCCTCCACCATTAATACTGGCCACCATGTATAGCCTATTGTGTACTGAAAAATGGTGTTTAACCCTACAACAACTACAACCATGATCACAAGTCAGGGACATTTGAACTACCACATAATTGTATAGATAGCTGCTACATGGAAAACATTTTGTAAGCTGGGGATTAAGGTGTGCTTTTCATCTTTATATCATCTATTAATACATCTGTTAATGTATTTTCTGGTGGTTAAAGATGCAAAAAAAATCACTGAGACAGGCTAACACACAATCTTACATTGGCTCTGATATCAAGCCAGATGTATCTGTTACATTGTAAATGTTAAGGGAAGGTAATAATTTCATATTTAAGCATTCTTTTTTGTTCAGAATTGTGGTTCCAAAATGTCTGGCTCTTGATTGTCTGACTTGAGACTAGTTTGCCCTAAACTGATTAAAATATTTTAGGCACTAAAGCAATTTTTTTGGTGGTGTTTTTATTTTGAAAATATTATAAAGTTTTTGGAACTTGACTTCTTGTGTTGCAGTGGGGGAATGTTTTCTTCAAACACAAAATTATTCTACCTTTTTTTGGTTTTTCTGCTTTAATGGATTAAATGCTTTGTAGCATAAAATGAAAACAGAGCTCTCTACTTGTGGTATATTCATAAAATTTCTGGAGAGAGACAGTATGGCCCGATAACATTGTTCTTGAGAATCGAAAAGCATGCTGCATTGTTGGTGAGAGCACCTTAACGTACTGTCTCTGTACCTTGGGATCCTTATTCTGACCTTCAATGGACCCAGTTGATTTTATCCCCCAAAAGTCTAGCAGACTGTCTTGGAGGAATCATCACAGGTATATTTACATTCAACCATGTAGTTGAAGATGTTGGAAGAAATGAGAAATGAAACAATGGGATCTAACTGGAGAATGCCTATACCATTGTAATAAGGTATTGTGCAAAATGTGTACTGTATTGTTTGCATGGTGTGACTACAGGCAGATATAGTGGCACAGATAACACGGTACCAGAACAGAACATAAAGAATAGTGAAAAGTCCAGGACCAAGAAGTAAAAAAATTAATTCTCAGTCCCTATTTTTGTGGATGCAGGTCAGTCTTGGTATTTTAACATCCCTTGGGATGTAAGGCACTTTCTGATTGGTTGAACATGAAAAGTTGTGGCAAGAAAATCAATAATAAACTGTTTTAAATCTTTGGTTTTATTGACATGGGATTTTCAACCAAAGACTTCTTTGGAAGTCTAGTTGGTCCCAAATGAAACTTATGCTGACCTGACATTCAATATCCTCTCCATTTTGAAAATATTGTTATTATTACTCCGTAATAGAAAGTTGTATTGAAGTCAAGTTTTCACTAGAAGACTTCTAATGGTACATGGTCATCAATGAAATTGATGCCAATCTAACGTCCAATTTGGATGCTATGGCGATCATCTTGAAAATCTTATTGCTACTGGATGGAGGGTCATACTGACATGAGGATTTCACCAAAAGCCTTCTTGTGATATCTAGTTTGTCCTAAATGTAAATGGTGCCAGTCTTGTAACCTAGTGGCCACCCTAATAGCTACTTCTCCTGAATGGATAGTCACATCTATGTTTTTTTAATAGTTGATCCAAACGGAAATAATACTAATCTTACATCCCACATGGCGACCTTGAAAATCTTATTATAATTCAAGCATATCAGAGATGGTTTCAATAGTGAGCAGAAATTATTAAGTCCTGTCTTCAATTCCAGGAAATGTATTCCAGCCAATACAGTCAGTCCCTTCCGGGGACTCTGTCAAATAGGTGGAGGATATTCCATCTTAATTTTCACTTTTAGAATAGACCCTGTTGTGAACTACAGTGCCCCAGTACTTTTATTAGCTATGCCTGATGTGCTGTATTTATATTGTACTTGCAGTCTTCGTAAAATTTATTTTCCTGCAAATCGGGCAAAATCATTTACTATACAAGTAAGCTTCTGTCTATATGCATCCCTCAGAATGTATGAATACAAATATTTTGAGTTAGAAATTGCCTGATCATGGAAGGTTGTCAAATAAAACTTGTAGTCATTGTCTGTTATGATATTTCTAACATTAAGATAATGTGTGGATTTCCTGGCATGAATTTGTTATGTTGGATCAGTCATGACAATCACAGTCATTGTAGAGTTGGAGTCAAGTTCAGAGGTTTTGAATAGGGATCAGTTGATAATTCTTGGCATATGATATAGTATGTTCCTTGCCCAACCAAATTTTTAGTTTCAGGTTTCAAATTTAGAAGTCCATTTCTGGATATTTTAATTTTAAAAGGTGGCTGAGTTCACTCAATTTAAAAGTTTTTCTGGGTTCTTTTCACTGAAAAGTTCTAAGTTTGACTGTAAAATTAGAAAATTGGGTTGAATAAGTATAATGTTGTGTCCTGTACTTACTGTGAATTCTATTAAGAATATGCAGGGTAGAATTATAATTTTGTAAATTTGCAAGACCTGAATAGGATTTGGCTTGTCAGATTGTAATAAAAGTTATTAGACTGCCACTGAAAATGCTTAGTGTTGGACTGTTTATCTCAAGCTTGATTTCTTTTGTTGCATGTTTAGGAACTACAGCTTTAAAATGAAATAAATTCTTGGGTATTTTAAATAGTTTAAATGAAGTAATTAAAATAAAGTTTAATTTCACATTAAACATTTTTTTTAAATCTCGTTTTTTTTTCAGGCTGATGTGGATCGTGCAGTGGCTGCAGCCAGACAGGCATTCAGGCTTGGGTCACCATGGAGACGGATGGATGCTGCAACCAGAGGTGTGCTTCTCAACAGGTTGGCCGACCTTATTGAGCGTGACAGAGTGTATCTAGCAGTAAGTTGTGAAAATTTCATTAACTATTTCAAAACCCCAGATTACAAGGATTTGTACAAATACTGTAAATATTATTATTATGTTAAAGCTTCCATAAATTTGCATATTTGTGATGTAAATTTTAAAAAATTTATGATTGACTAATAATCTACAGATTACAGTAAAATAATAGCTAGCATCATGGGGGATACGGATTGTGTTCCTGTAATTTGTGGTCCAGATAATTGATAAATTGTTGTAAAATAAATTGTATATCCAAGGGACATATATTAAAAAGTCTTGCAAGATGCCATTTACTTAATGTACTTTTCTTTTATTGACTACCATATTTATTACTAAATCTACTTGTGTAAGTTGGGCCCAACTGCTAACTGCAGAGACCTAGATCTGCCTTTGTTTGTCAAGGTCTATGCTGTTTGCTGTTTGGCCCGGTTTGTTGGGAGTAAATATAGTAAATTAGAATATTTTTGCAAATTCATTTTCCTTTTTAAATTTGCAAAAGACATTTTTTTATTTTGTTACTGTAATTTTGATACAGAATAAATCAGAATTAATTTCTTTGGCTGACAACTTTTTCTGAATGTCTAGTCATGATTTTGTGGATTAAAATTTTTCAACAGACTTTTGTACAGTGCCAAGCAATTACCTAATTTTAAGTCATCCAAACTTACAACATTTTATTGACTGAATAAATTAATCATTGCAGCCCATGATCATCTGAAGTAATTCCATCTAGTACATCTAGATAAATGATGAGCTATCTAAACTTTCTAATAAAAACAATAAGCACTGGTTTTCTTTTTTGATTATAAGTTTTAGTAAATTGAAGTTTAATGGACCAACTAGTTTATTATTTACAGTCTCTTGTTTGAATCCAAAGTACATACTGTATAAATTGACTTTTTATATGCGTCTTAAGTTGTTAATTTTTTTTATGTTATAGCATGTCTCTTTATCGATCCACTAGCATTTGCTTGTCAGGACCCTAACTTTTTATTGGTAGGAAAGATTTTCATCAGATTTTTACCAAGCGTATATTATGACCAGTGTAGTGTGGCAAACTCCCTAGCAAGTCCCCCAGTCGAGAACATGGCGGAGGAACATGTATATATGCAAGGTGTACTCGTGTCTAGAATACAAGTGTTGAACCAATGAAGACATTTTAATTAAACTTCATCCAAGACTGTGCTGTAAGGTCAATCTCATGGCAAGGGAAAATGTAAGATATTTTAATGTAACTTTAACAAGTTATGTCATGACTTGACAGTGTGCCAGATACTATAGCAGTGTAACCTTTCTCAAGGTCAAGGTCATTTCAAAATGTAAATAATTGAATAACATCCATGTATGACAGGGCTTGAAAATCCCACTCGCCCACTTATATTTACAAGTTGTGACTGAGAAAGGGCAGGATATTTATTCAGATGGATAAGTGGCCACCATTTAGGAAGATTCAGTATTATGTACAGTGTTGAACGTGGTGTACATGACATGTAAATGTTCCAAGTCGTTTGTCTTGCAGGACAAGTAGCCAACTGAAAATTGTTTGAGCCTTGTGTAGAGGTATTAACATTTGAACATGTGACTTATTTTAATGAAACTTTAGCTTTTAACATATCTTGACTTGAGAGCATCTCATGCATTCAGTCTTATCACCTGCCTCAAGGTCAAGTACACCGCAAGAGATAATGAAAATATGTGGCCTATTTCCTTATCCAGGTAGTCAGTATCCCTATCACAGAGATCAAGGTCACTAGTAGAAAACAGGTTATGGATTGACGTATTAGAACTAAACCATCAAATTATAGAATAGAATGCAAAGTCTTCATTTAGTAAATTTATTTTTAAAAATGTCTAATTTGTCTTACGTTATTATATAAAGTAACACTGACTTTTTTATCTGATTTCCAAAGAAGTACTTCTTACTTTGTAATAGTTTTAAAAAATATTAATTTAGTTGAAAGATTTATTATATAAAGAAGCAGTGCATCTTTTATGTGTTTTACAGTCCCTGGAGACACTTGATAATGGGAAACCATACACTGCTTCTTTAAATGCTGACCTGGAACTCACCATTCGATGCTACAGGTAGAAATCTTGTGTATTTGTATGGATGGCTGCCTGGGAAAAATAACTTAAATGAAAAGTAAAGACATTCAGCAGGATAGGATGCCAGAGAGAAATAAGACATAGTTGTAAATTTCAAAACATGTCAACAGCAGATAAATGAATTTGTAGTATATTCCTAAAGACAAGAATTTAAGAGTGAGAGTGAACACATTGTTCTGCAAAATTTTTATTGAAAGATCTCTCCAGAAATTAAATGTCATGCAGAGTAACAACTGTAATTGCACAGAGAAATGCCTCATTGAAATGAACCGGTCTGTTGCAAGCTAATATACATTGTTGCAGCATTGCTGTATGTGTACCTGTCACCTGTCACCTGTACCTGGTGTATTTGATGTTAAAAATAGATGGAGAAGTTGTATACAACATTTTTTTTCTAAGACTCGTAACACCTTGGTGGTGGTGGTGGTGGCAGCAACATAATGATGATGAGGAAGTCATTGATTATTATTATTATTATTATTATTATTATTATTATTATTATTTAAAGTTGGTTTCGTGAATGAAAGGGCATAGTCAGATGTAATCAAGCACTCATGGGAGTGAGCATTGTTCAGGTTTGCCACTTACAATAGGATCCTTGGTGATGTGGTGATGAGCATGCCAGACTTGTGGCTAAAGGGTGTGTTTTCAAATCCTACCATCAGCTAAACCAGAGTCAGCATCCTTGGGCACTTTATTCCATTTGCCACAGCACTATGTATCCTGCTTGTGTAGCTTTGCCATCAAACACCAAAACCAAACATTTTTTGCATCAAAAGCATACTACACCAGTGTCCCATCTTCACGTCTTGTTAACATGCTCTTTGTATACATCCCAAGTACTCTAGCAGTGAATATCATCATTGTTGTAATTGTTACTTTTCATTCCTCGTGACACAATTTACAAATAAATATTTTGGTTTGTAAAAGCAAATGAATCTCATTCATAATGTGCTGTCCTGATGATAGTTCAGGTTTTCATTTATAAATATTCATTTGGTATGTATAATAATAATAATGGAATTATTGCCAGAGATCTATTTTATTCTTAATGTTTTGTTGTTTTCTTCATTCTTTTTTTGGTACTGGTTTGTTTGCTGTTAAAGTAGAAATTGAATTTAAGAGTTTTAATATTTTTTTTAATACTTCAACTTTATATGTAAATTATTCAATTATGTAACTTTCAATCATCAGGTACTTTGCAGGATGGGCAGACAAAAATCAGGGGAAAACTATTCCAATTCGTAAGTACAATAAATATTTTCCAATTATGAGTCGGATCATATTTATTATTCCAGTTTCCTATGAGATTATTGACAGGTACAAGTTTTCATTAACAAATATTACATATTACTATTTTTGTGTCAACCACACCTTCATTGAAATAAGGTTTGAATTAAATTTGTGACCTTTTATTGTTATTTATTATTAATATTATTGTTATTTATTATTATTATTATTATTATTATTATTATTATTACAGTACTTGACCAATCCCACCTTCCCCCACAGGCCCCAGAATTTAAAATAGGCCTCTTAAATGTCATAATAGGTGACTGATGGAGGCAGAAGTCATGATAGATCATGTGTTAGTGTGCCAGACTCGTGACCGAAAGGGTGCAGTTTCAAATCCTACCATACATTAAGCCTAGGTCAGCTACCATTGTGTGCCCTTTGGCTCTTTACGCATTTGCCTCAGCACTAAATAACTGTACTGTAAAACAACAAACCAAACTATTTGTTTGTTTCGCTTAAGACATCTTGGATAGCCTCATTTGTGACGGTTACTCTGACAACAATATCTGTCAATGTATTCCATGACATCACATATTTTTGATTTACTATCATGTGTGGTTGTTTGTAAATATGTAAGCATGACTTGATGGTTGTAGCACTCAGTGTTTTCCAGCAATTTAATGAACAAAACATACCTTGATTATGTCATTTGATAAATATTATCTAACCATGATATCCTGAGTATTGTACATCAATAATGAAACTGATTGTATATACTTTAAATTGATGGGTATTAGATGTCATTGATTTGAAAAATAAATATTTGTGGACAAATTTTTGGATTTGTCATTCTAAATATTTTTAAAAACAAATTGAGCAACAGTTTGTATCTTTGTATAAAAGCTTCTACTGTCATTTTCTTTTGTGCTTTTTCAAGCAGACAGGTGTAATCCCTACTGCTCTAATGAGGTTAATTGGGCAAGTTATTCATTTCTTGCATCTATCATAAATGTAGAAATCTTTATTAAAGAAGATGCTGACATCCTTCTGCATGTATGTAGCTTAATTCCATTGTTGTGATTAGGTTTTTCAGCCTTCTTAAAGACTGCTGTCAAAATATAAAGCTCTCAGCAATTACGGATCAGTGAATATAACATCAGTGACATCAAGATGGGCTTCTTTGAAACAGAGTTTCTTTCCTTCAGTGTAGAAACAGTTCTGTTGAGGAAGAATTTCACACTCACAACTCTGATAGTATTGCTGGGACAGTTTTTAATGAAAGGTGTGATGTCAAATCTACTTTGTAGAGCTGCCTGATTATTTGATTCCTATTTTTTTTGACCAAATTTGTACTTGAAAACGGCACCCACTGGGATCGACATTTTATCTTCTTAAACTTTTTTACTTTCACATTTCTCAGATAATTGCAAATTTAATTGGAGTGCATTAAGTCTTAATTATTTCAAATGAAAATATTAGCTTGTGAAGGGAAATGGACACAAAAAGTGAGAAATAGCATCAGATAGAGCAGTAGTTCTTGACTTTCTTGTTGCAACCCCAGACTGGGTTGCCATGCTATTTTGACTGGGTTGCTGAGATCAGCCTTAATAATTTGAAATTTTCTACCCAAGTGGTTGCTCAGCATTTGATGGGTGGCAAGGTTAACACTACAAACCTGATCAGGGTTGCTGCCCAGAAAGGTTAAAGAACCACTGAGATAGTCATTACATTAGTGCAGAGTTTTTAAGTTGGTGAATTTTCCATGCAAATTAAATATTAATAAGTTTCCATTGCTTCTTATCTTTCAAATTATCGTTATATATTTACTTTTTGTGTTAAATAAGTGATCTCATATGGTGTACAATGAGGAGTGGGTGGGATAGGCACACTGAATATTAGCCTGGTTCATATTATGCACTGACTTAAAATTCATTGTGTAGCTTGACCATGAAAAGTAGGAAAATTGGTACCCCAGGAATTTAAGTAATTCCCATTAAAAGAAATGATTTCTTATGAAGATTCTATTTTTGTTCAGATGGAGATTTCTTCTGCTACACTCGCCATGAACCAGTTGGAGTCTGTGGACAGATAATCCCAGTAAGTCTTTTTTTTTTTTCTGTTTTGTTTTTAGCTATACTGGTCAGAAACAAGAGTTTATGGGATGGTCTGATGGCCATCATCCATCTGTATGTTAGTACAAGTTTGTTGTTGCTACTCCCAGAGTACTTGAAGGATTGCCATGAATATGCAGTACGCACATTCATTTCGGGGTCTAGTTGGTCCTGAAAGAAAATGGTGCCAATAAGATGTCTGATATGGCCACCACAGTCGCCAGCTTTAAAATAAATTATTGCTGCTTTTCCTGATTGGATAGACCTGTCAACATGGGTTTGCACTAAAAGGGCTTGTCATGATGTCTGGTTGGTCCTAATTGAAAAGGAGGCCCCTTGTTGTCGAGTGCTCTAAAGCACTCATTTTTACAGATTACTGCCATCTTATCTGTCTGTGAGGGTTTGAGTCACAGGCTTGGCTAATGTGAGTATGTGAGAAAGTTTGCAAGTAGCTTCCCATAGGTTGATGGTTCCTCCTGGGACTGTGTTTTTCTTCCACCAGTCATAGACCTACCAACCTTTATGATTTTGCTGCAAGTCTTATGAAAATGATCCGTAAAATATGAACTTGAGGAATAAAGGCAAAAACTACAGAAAAATGATTGTTGACAAAAATCCAGATAATTGTTTCATCCATGTTTGATTTGGCTCAGGTTTCGTATTAGAATTAGTGGAATTAGTCCAGGAGCCAGACTAACTTGACAGCAGTACCTCATATGCTTTAAACTGCACATATTTTTTCATGTGAAGTGTCTGCATTATCAAACTGTTGATTATAGAATTTTTAAAAATGGCCTCCAGCAAGCGGTTCATGTTGAAAAAAAAAACAGAAATTAAACCTCTTAAAAAGTGTTAATCATCAGCACAGAAGAATAAAAAGGAATATTCAGAAAAAGCAGGAAGGGACACAATTGTATTTATTGGACATCACATGTCCATTTGAGTATGTCTCGTGGGGGGAGATGTGATTGCCTTCATCATGTGAAATGGGAAAAAACTCCAAGGTTTACATCAGGTTGAGAAATAGCAACAAGCCATTGAGCTGCATTGAGTTTGGAACTTAAGTTTATGCAACTGTACTAGTGGTGAATAAGGTCTACATGTACTTTACAAAGTTTTCAGTTGAACATAATGTTTACCATTGCTGCATGTTTTGAATACCAAACTTTTGAATATGTTTTCCAGTTTTACAGTAGCAGTTTTATGATATTTTTTTACACCTTACTGAAAACTTGTCAAACTTGTGGAAAAAATCGACTGCCTTACTGAGATGGTCTCACCAGTGTTGGCAGGTCTGCAGTCATACTGGCTGCCATATATGGCTATTATTACAACTCTGTGGTATTAAACCATGTAACAGAAGAGGGAAAACCAAGTTATTTCCCAGGGATACAAGTGCAAATTTAAAAAGAACTTACAATATTGTGAATTAAACCCAAATAGTCCTAAAAGTTCCATCACAAGTCCAAAAGTATATTCTGAATGAATTACAGTGATGTTACAAATGAATTCTTGAATGTACTATGAACCAGTAGCCTGTAATAGTGTTACGTGCTAACAGTCTTGATGTGTCACAATGATATTATCCAAAATGTCTTTAAATGAATTCACAATAATCCCCAAATAGTGACTTGGTCTAAAAACTGTTAGTGAGCACTTTGTAATTCGAATGAATAATTGAAAGAAATAAATCTTCTCAAATTAAAACTGAACACAACTAAAAAGATTGATTACAGTACCAACTAACTTTCCTTCATCTAAGGTTTTCAGCCATTTGTTACTCAGAGATAAGGACAATTTCACAAGAATGATTTTTTCAAAAGCCAGATTGATTTTCATGAAGTAGATTGTGATCGTTCGGATAGTTCACAAAAGAACTGTGTACATGCTTTTCTAGTAATTTGGAAAGGAATGGAAGAATTGATATCGAATTGTAGTTATTTACATTCTCTTTTGATCCAGCTTTATGTACTGGTGTTACTTAGGCAGTTTTCTATTATTGAGGAAATTTACTTGTTCTCAAACCGTGATTACACAGAAAGGTAATACAATCAGCAATAGTAGATGCAGCTGTGTTAAGAAGTCTTATTCCTGTCATATCAAGTCCTGTAGATTTAAAAACATAAGTGCTTGTGAGGGAATTTAAAACAAACTTGGAACTTATTTCCAGGATTTCAAATTTAATATCATTTGGAAGTTTTGTGGAACAAAACTTTTTAATTATGAATGATCAGGGTCTAACTTAACTCCTGTAATCTTGGAGGCAGTGTTTACAAAGAATTCATTGAGAATATTTGCAGTGTCAAATGGCTCATAAACATTGTTTCCATCATTAATTAGGGATGATATATGTCTTATTGTTTGTACTTTCCTGCTGCAATTTCCTTAAAGATTTTCCAGATATGTTTGGGGCTTTTTTTTAATCAAGAATATTTTGGTAGTGGTTTCTCTTTTTCATGTTTAATAATTTTGCTTGCTTTATTTCTCAAGACTTTTGTGTTTATCTTCATTATATACAGATTTCAACTGGTCTTATCTTTTCATAGAATCTCAAATTTCTTATCAACTTCAAAACACGGATCAGACCAAGTACTTAAAATATCTTCAGTATCATAAAAAATGTTGATAATATCTCGGGGGATTTGTTCTAAATCCTTTAAGAAATGTTCGTTATTGAAAGTTTTAAAAGCTCTATGTGATAGATTTATGAACATTCTTCTACATTATGTTTTCTTTTGAGAAAAATTGCATAATGATTGCTTTACCAAATTTTGGAACAAAAATTCTTGAACAGGTTTTTTAGTATTTGTGTATATATGGTCTGTTAGTGTTTTTGAATTAATATTACCCAAGTGGGTTCATTGTCTAATTGTAAAATAACAAAAGGCCAACAAAGTCCAACCAAATGTTTATTTGTTCACCTAATATGTAAAATTCTTTCTCTTCATTTATAACTTTCTTTAACTGAAATTGACCACTCCAGTGGTTAGAGTGTCTGTCTCGGATGCAGGTCATGGGTTCGAACTCCAGCCAAGTGATACCAAAGACTTATGAAAATGGTACTGCCATAGTGACTGTAAATCTTGGGACAGGGAAAAATATTTTTATTTCCCAGGATTTATGTGCACTTAAAAATTACAGCATTTTTGGTGTCCCAACACTTACAAATGTAAAATAATATCTAGACAAAATTGGCAAGAAAGCCATACTGCTCAAAGCAGTGATCAGCTCTTGTTCGTTTACTGCATCAAGAAACTGTTATAAAATGCTACGATTATATTTTTAAAAGAAAAATAAATAAAAACAATTTGTGAGGCATTTTAGAGTTTACCAGGCAACTGGTACCATAAATTAGTGTACTAGTCGTACTTACACAATGCAAATGGTATATCCTTGTTTATTCCCCAAAAATACTAGATGTAGATTTTGCTTTATTCGTCGTTTTTACCGAATTTCATTCTTCCAAATCACATTTGAAAAGGACATCAATTGCTATTTTATTTACTTTGGCCCACATGCCCAAGAGTTGCCATTTTTTCTCAGAGATGTAAGCAATCCATCAACATTATGTAAATCATATGAAATGACACCCATGTTTAATTATACAAGTCCCATAACCAGCATACAGCATATTCACTTAACTGATTATCATTGATACATTTTAGTTTTATGTTTCAGCTTACTATCACACAAATTTGCTACTTTCAACACGGTATTCATTCCACCTTTGATTTTGGACAGCTGGTTGTCTCAGCATTTCCTTTTGTTTATAACTGGCAGATTTGTCTCTTGTTTTCTGACAGGTGACCAGGGTAATTGTTTGATCCATGAAACTGGCATGTGGTTTTTGTCTGGCAGCAATGCCAGTTACTGTTACTGCACACAAATTAACTGTTGTAAAATCTAAAATGGATTGAGCAGAATGAAGTGCTCTGCATAACAGCAGTACTAAATTATTTGGCCTTCACGTTGATCTGATTAAGATTTTCCCTGCATGAGGAAATTGCACTATTTCTTTTGTCTTGAAGATGATGCCTTCTAAATTTAAGTGTAGAAACAAGATTAGTGACAAAATGGCTTTAAAGCTTTCATGAAGTGTTGCATTCAGTCAAATGGAGCTGCTTGAAATGGCCAAAGAGGTTGAATTAGAATCACCAGCAACTAGCAGGTACTTTAGTCTGTTGGAGTTATTTTGTTGTCTTGTCTAGGATGAGTCTGACATGTGTAGAATGTGTAGACTGGAATATGAATGGATGACAAGCCTGGATCTGTCTGTAATATGCACACTGGAAATGTGACCTGTATGTTGACACACATGAAATTGCACCCCTGTAAGTGGCAGAGATGGCAAGTCCTATAAGTTGATATGTATATTGATAATGTATTGTTTGTAAGTGGCATGTATGTGTGTCATTTAACCCCTAAAAATTAGTAAGAGACTGTTCACGGACTCCTTGAAGACTTTATAATTTTGGGAGGCTTCCCAAGGTCTCTCACAAACATGAGATAATATATCTGGTTTTAGCTAGAGGTTCTGGATTCCTGAATTGTTAGCTGATCTACTGGACTCCCGCAGGATAATTGAAATCCTTTGAATCCAGTAATAAAAAAAAAGCTTTTCATTTTTACCTTGAAACTTGTGAACTGACAGTATTTACATGTGACTTTTGGTTTACAAGTCCAGTGTACAACCAACCAAGCTACTGCAGTTCCAGATATACAGGCCTAAGCTGTACATCATCCATCCATCAAAATTGTTCATACTCTCTAAAACAACGGCTGGACCAGTTTCAAGCAAACTTGGCAGAATACATGCTAGCATGAAGGCATTTCAGACTACATATGATGCAGATCCACTGTCAAATAGGCCTCTATTACTAAAAATGCGGAAAAATCCTTTAAATAGATATTTTTACAACTACTGAGCAGAAATTAAACCAAATTTGACTGAAAATGGCTTTCTCATAAATTGCTTGACAGAATTTAATGAAATTTGACAAAATATCCTAGCTTGGGGGCATTCAAATTTTCTAATAAATAATGATGAGCCAACATCAAATATGGCTGAAAAGCCTTTAAGTGACTTATTCACAGCAACTACTGATCAGATTTGACAAAGAATTCTGGCATCATAGGCATTCAGACTGTACAAATGATGGCAATTGGCCATCATGTATGATCACCCTGCAAGGAACTAAAATTTGCAGAACAGAAATTATTATAGCATGAAGGCCTTTAAATTTGCACACACAAGTCCAGTATGACTTCCATTACTAAAGATATAAAACTTTAATGTCTTCCTTAAACATCGGAACAAAGCTCAACCAAATTTGATAGAAAGGGCCCTGGCATAAAGACCTTTCAGATTTATTCATGTGATGCCAGTCTACTGTCAAATATAGCCATCATTTCTAGAACACACAGACTTAAACAACTCCAAAAGAACATTGAACAGAACCTGACCAAATTTCTCAAAGAGCACACTGTAATAAAGTTCTTTCAAATATTTTACAAATATCCATTCATCAGTTATGTTGGCAGGTTGAAAAGAATAGAAAAACCAGCTGTCTTCTCAAAAACTACTGAAAAGAATTTGACCAATTTGACAATGGGCATTTTAGATTAAAGGACTTTCCAAATGATGCTGATCTAGTATTAATAAGGCCAGCTATACCAAACATAATGAAAGCCTTTAAATGACATTATCAAAGTTAAATAGAATTTAACCAAATTCGATAGAAGGCATCCCGGCATAAAGGCCTTTTAAAAAGATTCTAAAAAGCCCATGGAGAAACTTCAAAACAGTTCTAACATGCAGTCAATAGAATTAGGAGAAATTTGCATCTTACAAACCCAGATTTCTTAACCAACTGCTTTTGGATTGGCTGTTTGGCAGATGTCTGCCATGTGAGTGATCCTAGATTCACATGGCGCTCTTGTTTATACTTACACATGGTGACCTTTTTTCAGTGGAACTTCCCTCTGCTGATGCAAGCCTGGAAGCTTGCCCCTGCCCTGGCCACAGGTAACACAGTGGTGATGAAACTTGCAGAGCAGACACCCCTCACTGGTCTCTTTGTTGCTGACCTTATCAAGGAGGTAAGGGAAGAATTCTGCCTTATTTCAGATGAACCATTCATTTATAACAAATATGTAAATTAGGGATACATTTGCATCTACCTGGATGTCACTATGAATTCATTGCTCAGAATATCCCATCCGGGGCCCACGGGGTGCACCGTGCTGATAGAACTTGTAGAGGTAATGCCACTTTTAAACATCTATGTTGCTTATGCTCCAGTTTCAATAATTTGCTCAAAATCTTTCCTCAGACTGATATTTTACTTTATCCTGCTTATAATATTTCTGATACTGCTGGTTTCTCCATCAAATACAATACCCAATCACATTAATAATAGGAATTACTTCTATGTCCAGAATCCAGCCCTCTCGTTGACTTGAAAAGTCTTTGTGCCTATATTTTTATCAGACAGAGGGAAGTAACACTTACAGATTACTTCCCATTGCCCCACTAGGTGGGACTGTATGCCGGATACCGTCTGTTTTAACTTGGGTGCAAACTGTGAACAGGACTCGATGAATCCATTGATTTCTGTTTTTTCTGTTAGCTATCCAACAATCTTTTCTGGTGGTACAATAAGTAAAACATTAGGCTGTGGAGTGCATCATTACTCCATTTTTGGCATTTTGGTGAAAATTTTCATTTCACAGATTATTGTTGATGTAGGATGTCTAATGGAATCATGCGTTTATAATTTGATATTCGATAACCATTATTTCACCTAGTATTTGCACCTGGTATGTTTTATTTTTTACATTTTCAAATAGTCTGCGACAACATGGCTGTTAAATATAAAAAATTGCAGGCGTTTTAAGATGGCGGTAGACAATCATGCATCTTGCCTTGTCTGCATTGAATGCTCATCATCCAAAGCTTGCAAGGTGTGCTCTTTGTGGAAAAAAGATGTATTGACAAAAAGAGCTCAAGGATAAGGGAAAAGGGTCCGATCCAAAACTAGTGAACATTTTAAGTTTACATCCTCTTTCCAATACATCTAGTTTAGTCAGTGATGCAGGAATGCCATCCCCTCCATCCATTAAATTGCCTTGTACAGAGGACATATTGCACATGGATATTCAGAGATCTAGAATTGAGGATGATCAATACAATTCATAAAGTTTTGTCAACAAGAATGATGAAATTGCATTATACAGATCCAGGCAACCCATAAGGTACAAGTCAGCTCCCTGCCTAGACATGATATAGAGACATTGGAGCTGGGTGTATGAGTGTTTTTTATTTTGCTGGCTGATTTGGACAGCATCATTCTTATTGTGATTGTTTACCACTCTGTTGCCCCTCTCAGATGGAAAAAGTAATGGGTCACTGATATTGCTTGTGCCCAGAAAAAATCCCCAAACTTTCTCAAACAACTGTGGTCACTAATCTTTCACCCATGTCCAGAGAAACTTCTACTGATCGCATGACTTTTGTCTGGCATGTTTTGCGCAGGAAAAGTTGTGGAGAGAATCTCATCAGCTCTCAGACGGCTCTCCACTGTAATTGTGTCTGAAGGAAAATGGTGTATTTTTTGTGACTGGTCTTGCAAATGATGTCACAATATTGTCAGCCTCCATTCCCCCAGCTGGCTAACTTGTTTCTTTTTCTCCTTGAAAGCATGAACCTAGCACTAATAACAGGGATATCACTTCATGATTTCTGAAACATTCAGAGGTCGTGGGCAGTTTGACAGTGCTTACCAGTTTTGATCTATCTTAACCTTGCTCACCGACCCTGTTCCTGAAGTGGAATCTATTGTTGGTCTTCACATGGCTTAACACTTCCAAGTTCGAACCTTTGTTCACTGTTCTCTTGAAGCAGCAATCGTACAAGCTTTGCATCCTGAGTGAGTGAGCTCTATGCTCTATTTATGGATCCATACTATCTACAGTTTCATTCAGATGGTTGAGTCATTTTAATGACTCAATCTGGTTTCATTGCTAAAAACAGGCTTCTGCCTACTAGCAACTGGAAAATAATTGTCTGGTCCCTCTTGTTGTTCAATCCTTCAGGAGAGGCAAGGTTACAGGACCTGGTACATGCTGTCTGGATCATAAGTTCACGAAGTCCACGTGGTTTGGGTGACTGGTTTTTCTCCCACTGAAACTAGGGAAGCATAACATAACCCTGCAAATGGCTCTAGGGAGTCATCCAGTTAGCATTTTCTGATCTCTCACAGGAACAAATAAATCAGATGAAGATTTTGGCTGATGAAATTACAAGCTATTTCTATGAGTCGTGCCTTTCAGTGCAATGGCTGAATTAAAGATATAGTGGAATCACTAGGTTGGCATGCTCATTCCACTTTTATCTCTTTATATTTGCATGACACTGTCTCTCAAAACACTGAGTTGAATCTTGCTGGTCTCTTGGTTGCTGCCCAGACAGTTGCCAGATTATGCTAGTCCACACATCTGCATTATTGTGTACAAACTCAACTTTTGCTGCATTCACCATAGAAAATCTATCTTTGTAATTATATTAAAGTGTGGGTGCCTCTGTAGGGTAGTTCCTTGCATATGTATATAAACTTATTACTTTTGTTAGGAGAGTCACATGCTTAAAAGTAGAGAGTTCTAATGATCCTCAAGGTACTTTCAGGTAGAGATTGGATGCTCAGCATTTCCTCCTCATCCATACCCATTTTCCTAACATTAATGTGATTGACTAACATATTTGACAGAAAAAGTATATTTTATAGTAAATTAGGTTTCCCAAGTATACTTGGCCAGTCACATCTTTAAATCCCTCCCAAACCCTTCCTGCAATTCGAGCATCCAGCCTGAGACATTGCTCAAGTTAAAACTGATGATATCCAGTATACCGATGTTACCGAATGAGGTAATGGAAGGTAATCTGTAAGAGTTACTTCCCTTTGTCTATTCAATCTACATACATTTATGTCCATGGGGAGGGCTTGATTCTGAAGATGGCAGTAGTCATTTCTAACATTGATATGATTAGATAAGTATTTTCGGAAAAATAAAATTTACTTTATAATTTCCATTTTTGTGATAGGTAAGTATAATACAAATCATGAAAAAATATTTAATTTTAAAATTGCACACATGGGAATCTTTTTATTCTTAAACAGATTTCAGAATTCATCCAATTTGTGGAAGTTCCAAATTTTTATTAAGAGATAGAATGAGACAAATTTCAGCAAAATGCAGGTTATTATGACAGTATTTTAATTCTTTATGCCTGCTTAATGTTCAGTAAAAAAAAATTCTAAACCAACCAGTAAGAAACATACTGAATAAAACTTGGGGAAGATGACTTACATGTTCAGTGTAATGGGGGCCATTGGTTCAGTTGGGTAAGTGAGGTAACTGCGCTCTATGTGCAATGGCCCAATTATGTAAATGAACAAATTTAATAAGCAAGGTTTTTGCATCTGCCTGGTTTGCACTTGTAGTTCATGGCGCACTCAGTTGCATTTATATCTTTGTATCTTTTTCAAATTAAATTCATATTCCAATAGGATGAAAAATAGTCTAGTTATTTCTCTTCTGAATAAATGAAATATTCAGATACAATTTGGTTTTAGCATGTACTGATTAGACTGAGATGCTTGAAATGAAGTGCTTAAAAAACAATATAAGTCAGGAAGTAAATAAATCATAATGTACAAGCAGCATCCGTACCACAATATACCTTTATGCAAGTAAAACCATACACACCTACTGTATTCGTAAATAAAACAACCACAAGCAGATCTCACTGTATACCACAATACACCTATATGAAAGTAAAACTATACACACCTACTGTATTGATAAACAAGTAAAAGCGGATCTCAATGTATATCTTAATTAACCTATAGTCTGGTAAAACCTTACACCTCAATTCTATTGATAAATGAAACTGAAGCAAGTGCAGGCAGGATCCTTTCCACGGTATGCCTATATGCTGGTAAAACCTTACACCCCAATTCTATTGATAAATGAAACTGAAGCAAGTGCAGGCAGGATCTTTACCACGGTATGCCTATATGCTGGTAAAACCTTACACCCCAATTCTATTGATAAATGAAACTGAAGCAAGTGCAGGCAGGATCCTTACCATGGTATGCCTATATGCAGGTAAAACCTTACACCCCAATTCTTTTGATAAATGAAACTGAAGCAAGTGCGGGCAGGATCCTTACCATGGTATTGCCTATATGCTGGTAAATTCTTACACCCCAATTCTATTGATAAATGAAACTGAAGCAAGTGCAGGCAGGATCCTTACCACGGTATGACTATATGCTGGTAAAACCGTACACCCCAATTCTATTGATAAATGAAACTGAAGCAAGTGCAGGCAGGATCCTTACCATGGTATGCCTATATGCTGGTAAAACCTTACACCCTAATGGTATTAATAAATGAAACTGGAGCAATTGCAGGCAGAATCCTTACCACAGTTTGCCTATATTATATGCTGGTAAAACCTTGCATCCCTATTCTATTGATAAATGAAACTGAAGCAAGTGCAGGCAGGATCCTTACCATGGTATGCCTATATGCTGGTAAAACCTTACACCCCAATTCTGTTGATAAATGAAACTGTAGCAAGTGCAGGCAGGATCCTTACCATGGTATGCCTATATGCTGGTAAAACCTTACACCCCAATTCTATTGATAAATGAAACTGAAGCAAGTGCAGGCAGGATCCTTACCACGGTATGCCATATGCTGGTAAAACCTTACACCCCAGTTCTATTGATAAATGAAACTGAAGCAAGTGCAGGCAGGATCCTTACCATGGTATGCCTATATGCTGGTAAAACAGCACACCCCATTGGTATTGATTGTAATTGATAAAGATTCAGTCATTTAGCATGATTTTGGCATCTGATGGCGACTGTTTGAAGAATAGAGGGAAGTTTAACTTGATACAGACAGTATGTAATTACTCTTTAGTTCTCTAGCATGGTTCATGTGGAGTATTTGTGCTCATCATGATTCTTTTCAGGCTGGTTTTCCACCAGGTGTAGTGAACATTATCACTGGATATGGTCCCACTGCTGGGGCAGCCATTGCTGAGCATATGGATGTGGATAAAGTGGCTTTTACAGGATCAACTGAGGTAAGTAAAGTCCACAGTCAGGCTGATGCTAATCAGAACGACTAGCCATTTTCTACCCCACCCCCCAATTATCTTCATGTGATGTGTATTACATGTATGAGGTGGTGAGATTTAATTTCTGACACAAGTTTTGTGTTCACATGCCAGATACAGTGGAAATGGCATGTTGAAAAAGATATTAGAGGGCTTGAAAATGTTTTAACTTCTATTATTTCCCCATTATACAGTCCATCCATAAACTTTTGATTCAGTTTGCAATGATATAAATATTATCATATTTATGTTGTGAATCTTCTAGGATGAGGGTTATTTTTTTTTTAAGAAGAAGGATACAAACTGCTCTTAGGAGATAGTACTTAATACCTTGCACTTAATAAATGAACTTGACATAGGTTAAAGTTTATTTGCAAAATCTATAATTAAGCTTACATTAAAAGCATTAAAAGTAAGCAGATGCAGATGTCATGTTTTTCAGTAGTTTTTCTGCATGGTAGGTAGCTGCCATGCCTTATGAGCTGCTAATCCTCTTTGCTGTATATAGTTTGAAGTAAATGTAATTATTTTTTTATGACTGGATCAGTCTTTCTTCTATTTCCATGCAGTAACATCATTAATTATTATTGGATTTCATTCATATTGGTGTGCAGCTTGATACTGATCAGATCTCACCTGAGTTAGATTCTCATTATTCTGTATCATTGTTTTGCTTGTTTATAACCCTGGATTGTCAGACCAACCAACTTTTTCAGTTCAATAATTCCTTTAATTATTACTGAATTGTAACCAATTATTCTAGGAACTTGATTTTTATCAAGCCTTGTCCGAGTTTGATTGTTGACATTCTGCTGCATCATTTGGCAGTTATGGCCCCGATTAATGATCCCACCCACTTTCAATTCATAGAACTTATTTACAATTGAATATTAACTCTCTTAGTAATGAGCTTGAAATTGATAGGAACTCACAGTATCAGAGTTCTACATTATTTATAAAAATGGTACTAACAGCTGCCTTGCTTGTCGCTCAGCATTAAGAGGTTAGTGTTGTGACTGGTCGTCCCGGTGTCAGTATAATGTGACTGAGTGGGACATCACGCTGCATGTCTGTGGCATGATGCCCTAGTGCTAGACAGCACTATAAACTGCCACCTTGCAGACATCATAGCAATATGACTGAAACATTCTTAAAGCTATGTTACAAATCTAGTCACACACACACACATCATTATTTAAGTATTTTTGGAGCCATTTCATATTTATTTCTGCAGAGTAACTCAATTAATTTCAGTTTGATTTTAACCAGATTTATTATGCAGCTTGGTATCAATGAGGCCACAACCGAATTCAGTTGTCAGCCCCTTAAATCAAATTAGGAGTTACAACCCCTGATTGTCAGATCCACCCACTTTAGTTTTAGAACACGAATGACTCCCTTATTAGATTTTAAACAAAAGTTTAGTAGCTAGTCAGATATTAATGAGATTCCTCTGAGTTTGATTGTAAGCATTACTGAGGTACATGTTCAGCATACAGCAGCTAAGTTTAGCAGAGTTATAGTTCCTGGATGTCATACTCTGCGAGTTTGCATTTTGCATAATAGCTCCCTTGGTATGCATTTTGCATAATAGCTCCCTTGGTATGCATTTTGCATAATAGCTCCCTTGGTATGCAACTAGATTTTGATGACAGTTTAGCTTAGAATGATGATTCATCATTGTCTGCATTATCATATAGCATTTTAGTTTCCACAATAATTCTCTATATTAATATTAGAGTTTTTAGTAAATGCAGTATGCAGCCATATATATACCATGAGATGTATAAATTTGTCATTGAAAGGAAACAGGTGGTATATCACTGATACAGCATACATACTACACATATATTTAATTTATATCACATATAAATGCACATATTTGCCATTTAAATGGAGTTATGACTGACTAAAGGCAGCAGTGAATTGACCGAGTGAATGAACTCCTTGCATGCCTGCCAAGTGTGTTCACTACAAAATGTAGTTCTGTGCCTTTTGTGGTGTTTGACAGTCACCTTTGCATATTGATAAGTTGATTGTTTTGTTTTTTTAGTTTCTTTTTTTACTTACATTGATGTAATTATTATAAGATAAACTTATGATTTAAACGTGATATGATTAAACATGAAAGATGGTTTTAATGAAGAAAGTAGAGTACTACAAACACTCAGCCATTCACATACCAGAACATGGAAATAAGTGTGGTGTATATTTAATATATTTACAGTTGATCTAAGTCATTGTTATGCTTTAATTAACATTACTACTGACCATAAAATTTTGCCCATATCTTGCTACGATGGTCCAGAGAGAGAGAGAGACAGGTGGCCTTTGGACATTTTCATATTTAATTGATAATCGATTTTTAGAACATTATAATTAATAGATTTAAGAAACAACAACAAAGCATTAAATACATTACAGTATATGCGCCTTGTAACCAAGAAATTTACTGCATGTTGTTTACAGGCTATTGCAAGTTTGTGTCATTGATTATATAAACACTATTGATAAATCTTAAGGAAAGTGTACACATACCTTTAGGATGAACCATATTCTTGTAGGTTACTTGGTGTAAGTACAGTTTCAAGGTTTTCATCAGCCCAAATTCTTGTTCTCTCTCACTCCAGATTTCTGCATATTTTGTCCCTTATGCATGAGAGGTGAGTGGGAATGAAAAGAAGAAAGGATTGCATTAAGATTGTGTACCATATTAAATTCATTTAGAAAATGGGGATTATTAATACTTTTTATTGTTATTTTCATATGTCACTAATGATTAATGGGTGGAAATTCATCATTGAACTAAAGGTAGAATCAACAGCACAGTTTCAACAATGTTTATATATGCGTATTATTGCACAATGGGTGGATCACAATTTGATATACCGATAGCAATTGGTATATCAAATTGCTCTATACCAACACTTTAAAAGCCATGTTTTTTAAGTGTGTGTGTGTGTGTGTGTGTGTATATATATATATATATATATATATATATATATATATATATATATATATATATATATATATATATATATATATATATATTCCTTTGGTGGAGCAAAAATCACAAAAGTTTGTATGCAGCTTTGTATTTTATGAGTTCACATATTTTTGTCAGTGTTCTACATCATCACTAGTGTCTTCTTAACCTTAATTCAGTTACTATGTTACCACTCTCACCCAGCCCTTTTCTCTTCAAAAACTTCTTGTGACAGTTGTTTATAAAGTGTAGTTTGCCACGCTTAACCTTTTATTACTTTTCTCTAAAACTAATATTACAGTGACGCTTAAAGATTTTTTTAATGACACTTAATTATGAATTTTGAAAAAGTATTTTAATGCCTTATTTATTCAGACTGCATTTTTTTGGGAATGTGTCATGTAATTAAACAAATAGTCTCTATTCTACTTATATTACAATTTATGATTCAGAGAATTTTGTCAGTGGCTGTTATTTTGTTCGAGTTATTTTAATTTTACTATTTTTCAATTCCCAAAATTTACTTTTGTCCAGAAGAGCATTAGTCTCTTCAACGGATTCTTGTTTTTTGATGTAGAGCTTTGATCTTTTGCTTTATTCCCTCCTATATTTCATCAGAGCACCACTATCCTTATACCACTAAGAATATCTGGTCACTGTTTTTATATAAACAAAATGGTAAAGATTCTAAAGAATAGTTGAAACATTCTTGCAAGTAGACTTGATTCTCTGTGTCTCTTCTTTGAAATTCAGGTGGGACAGCTTATTGGCCAAATGGCAGCCAAGAGTAACTTGAAGCGCACGACCTTGGAACTCGGAGGCAAGAGTCCAAACATTATCCTGTCTGACTGTGATCGTAAGTTTAATTCATAGGTTGATTGTATACCAAGTCCTCACAATTTACATATAGCACTCTTAGTAGCTCAACATATAACTTTGCAGCAGAGAAAACCAGAGAGCCAGGAGAAAATCACAACTTTGCATCGACTACCACATGACCCTCCCACATGCTGGACCCAGGATCAAACAGAACTGCAGAGGCATGAAGTGAGCTTGTTACAGCTGTGCTTTTGAGGCATTCACTAATATAAGTTATCTTTGTGTGTCAGGTTACAGTAGAACCTTGTTTATCTATATTATTCACTAAATCCAATAATGTGTACCATTACCATGTAAATTTGTGCTCACACATGTTCACTAGTCTTCATTCAACCATTGATGCTATTTCAACTGAGAGGGTCTTGAAACCTTTTTGGAAGATTGTGGTTCATACAGAAAATTACAGAAAAGAACCTTGGTGGGTTTGGGAGAGGAATTGTACTCTCTACTGCCTTTGATGCTTTGGGTGCCTTTTTGGGGAATTTTGAAACATCTTTACCTTTTTGTCTTTTGCATCATGAATGATGTTTAATTTTTACTGAAAAGTTTTATCATCCTTTGATTTTGGTAGGGTAGCTGGTTTTGGCATTTGTGTTAGCTGAATTTTTTTGATCTGTATTGCCTGAATTGTGCTGTTAAACCCAAGATGAATATTTTGAGTTTTTTTGTTGTTGTCCATTGTGGAATTTGGATAAACAAGGCTCAACTATATGCACATTAGGGGCATTTCAGTTATATCATTTCCTTAACGACCACAATGGATGGTGTAGACAGTGTATTCTATAGAAAGTAGCCTTGTATATGAAAAATTGAATATTACTGGAGTTAAAATTAAATAATATTGGAGTTTTATTTTACCCTCTTAAATTTGTAAATTGTTTTCTGATTACTACTGTATATACTTGCTTGTAAGTCAAACCCAGCTGCAAACAACATAGACCCTAATCTGTCTTTGCATAATGCACTGGCAGAACAGGGTATTTGGGGTTTGTTCAAACTGCATAGACTCAGATATGTTAGCACATTTCGCAATAGCAGATTTTGGGTCTGTGCAGTTGGACTCGAGTTGGAAGTGACTATATATGGTTCTTTTGACTTAAGTCATGTATTCCTAGCATCACTCAAAGGAGCCCCATTTTTTTCCCCTTATATGTTCAGTCAGTTCTAGAAAAACTGAAAACCTATGGGACCAGTTAAATGTTTGGGTTGTGAGGGTTTTTATGGTTTTTTTTGAGGTTCTCAAATTTTACTTAAAATGGGATGCAGTCAATTATATGCACTTAGTCATATCATACTATGTATATCAATTAGTGCCTATTCTGTGTTTCATTAAAATAATTATCATGTTTCCATTGATATTTATAGTGTAAGCAGTTAGTTTTGTTTTAACGCTTTGGTTTTGTATTTCATTGTAAATTTACATGATTTGTTAAAATGTCACCAGCCAGGAATTATGAGGGAACCAGTTTGATAAATTTTTCTTTGGCTAGTCTTTGTTAGCACTAATGTCAAAAGTGAGAATGTGTACCTTTTCAATTCAAAAAGTAGCTGATTGAGGATCATTTATAGTATGAGATAATAGATGTCTGGCAGATTATTGCCACAATAAACTCTGAAAGCTTTAACCTGGTGCAAAGTCTTCCTTTTTGCCTTTTTGCTGACACTGACCATAACCTGTGCAGGTGCTTAGTTTTGTGTTTCTTCATATATGGCTATTAGCAGAATTAGGCCGACCTCATAAATGTTATCTGGCAGCTTCCTGGCAACATTTTGAGTACATTTCAGTTTATTTTGTTTTCATTTTAGTGTAAAAATTAAAAAATCTGCAACTGAAAATTTGTTTGCTATTCTGAGTTGGATTTATGGAATATTTTTTAAGTTAAAGAAGGAAAAATACTGGACCAGAAAAAATATTTCAGTTTCAAGAGGGTTTTAGTTAAGTGATTTTTGTGTCTTGGGAATATTTGCATTTAAAGGTATTTAATGCATTGCTTATTTAACATGCTAAAATATACCACTGGAAATTCATCACAGCTGCAAATGATCTGCACACTTGTATAAGAAACCAGTTAATGTCTCCATGGAATTAGCTAGAAATAGCAGGATGGATGTACTGCTGTCTCATGTTATAATTATAACTCAATTCAAGATATAAGGTGAAATTTAGTCTTATATCTTCATTTTCCTTTAAATCATCATTATTATTTTTTTTAAATTGCAGGGGTTACTAAGCTATAGTTGTGCATATTACAGACCTGGCAACCCCTATGATGAAACATACCCTTATACTACAGACTCGTGGAAATAAAAGCACAAATTATCTCAGTGTAATTGTTTGCAGTGAAATCCAGATACTGACTTGTCTGTATTTGATTCAAATCTGGGTATCATATTAGATTCAGTGGAGTTGTTCAGGGAACCAGACTAACTTTACAGTTGTACCTCAGGTGTTTTAAACGGCACATATTTTGTGATGCAGAGCATCAGCATGATCAAACTGTTGCTTAATTTTCTAAAAATTAGCATCCAGCAACCGATACTTTCAGAATGAAATCAACTTTAAAAAAGTTTTAATAGTATGGAAGAATGAAAATGAATATTCAGATTCTTGGGGGAAAAAGCAGGAAGGGCAACAATTACATTTAATGGTCATCATGAGTGGATATGAATGTCTTGTGGCATTAAAAATAATCGTTGTTGACACAGCCCACATGAAATTAATGATTATTTTTTTAAGGAATTGGTCAAGTTGAGAGATAATACTGAGCCATTGAGCTCCATAGGTTTTCGAACTGCAGTTTGTGAAACTGTACAGGAGGTAATTAAAGTCCAAATGTAGTTTTAATGTTTTTTAGTTAAGCACAATGTTTACTATCATTGTATCAGTTTTTGAATCACACTTCTGGACTTTTAAATGCATGTTTTTTGAGCCTGAGAGAGCAGTACATGATATTTTGTTTTACCTTACTGACAATGGGTATAATTTATTGGAATCTATTGCCTTACTGAGAAAGTCTTGTTAGGGTTGGCAGGTCTGATATTACACTGTTCTCTGTATATTGTGGTTCTCTGTATAACATGATTTGTGAGTGGTAATGGACCCTGACTACTATGTTATAACAAGAGAGAGCTGTATCTATAGTCAGGTCTATAAAGACCACCTATTCTGAAAGACCAGAGCACCTGTCTTGAGAGATCTCTTTTTTACAGGACAATCATACCACATTTGGGGAATTTCTGTATTTTATTTTTGCTACTTCTGTGGCAGAGTAAAAATCCTTGAAAATTGAACTTGACATGAAATTTGTGCCCCAATCATGAATTTAAATGCTGAGAATTTTCCAGTGTTATAAATTTGCATGCAAGTAAGCAAAACATAATTTTTGTATCTACGGTATTCATTTCAAACCCGAAATTACTGTGCTGTCAAAACATACCTTTTAGAACACCACTTGTCTTTCATGTTTAATTCATGCAAGTTTTCTATTCTGTGGTTTACAGTAATAAAATGTCCCATGTATTTTAGTGGATCTGGCAGTGGAGCAGGCTCACTTTGGTCTCTTCTTCAACCAGGGACAGTGTTGTATTGCTGGGTCCAGGGTATTTGTTGAAGAAAAGGTTTACAAGGAGTTTGTTGAGCGTAGTGTTGAAAGGGCAAAGAAGAGGACTGTTGGTGATCCATATGATGAGAAAAATGAACAGGGACCACAGGTGTGTGGCAGTCAGTAGTATTTTCTATCCTTTTTTTTAAGGAGTTGCAGTAGTAATAATCTCTTATTTTGTTAGTAGGAGTTATCAGAGAGCTGTTTGAGATAAAATTTTCATGATATAAAAGACTGAAAAAAATACACTTTTAGGATCAGCTGCAGATCAGCTTTGCTTAAACCTTTCCTTACAATATTGTATAAAACATGCTGAAACAAGCCAAATGGTGAAAGCAGAGGTGTCATTTTTCCAGCACAAGTACTTTTGTGTGTCAGCAATACTATGATTTTATATTTAAGTATTGTAAAAGTCATACAGGTCATGTATGTGCACTTATCTTAAATTAAAATTTAATTCTAATTTTTTTATTACCAAAGTCTGTTCAATCCCTATTATTGAATGCTCTGATCCTTAAATGTCATCAATAAACTTTGATGAAAATTATTGATTGCTATGAACTTTTACAGTGGTGGCCAGGTACTAAACTGGGTCAAGGAGAGGGTATGTCGAGTCAAATCATCACAGTATAGGGTAGTACGAATTTGTTTATCAACATGGGTAGCTTTTATTGTGACATCACAGCATGTGACATTCAATCTGGATTGTACAAGATCACACCTATAGGTTCATCTTATTCAGTAAAGGCATGTTCTTTAACATTCATTTTGCTATGTATACTGGCATGTATATAATGACCTTCCAAAGGAATATGGATGTATGAGTATCCAAATAAAGTGAGTAATTGCCATTTAAAGGTACTTAGAATCAAATTCTAAGAAATGACACCCAGTACTGCAATAATCAATGTTTAATGCATACAAGACCTGTATGACTTTTACTGTAGCTTACATCGTGGCATGGTTCACAAATGAAATTTTAACATTCCTAGGAACCTATGTTTTTCTGTCAAATATATTACCTGATCACATTAGCATAAGGAAATAAACTCCCACCTCTTGAATTCAGCCCAGCCTGAAAGATGAAAAATTCAGTCTTACCTGTTTACAAATCAAATAGACAAAGAGAATAAACTCTTCCAGATTACCTCCCTTTGCCTGTGCTAGGTGGCCACCAATATACCAGGAGTCATTCAGTTTAAGTTTTTGCTGCAACACGGCTAACTTTGCATGAAATAACCTATTATGTCCAAATTCACCATTAATTCTACCCATTTGTCTTTAAAATCTTGTATTAGTAATTAAGTTGTTTTTTTATTGACACTTGTTTACATTTTCTCGAATGTTGCTAACTTAGTCTCTGGCTGTGTTGTCATACACAGTATCATCGATACTTGTTGGCTCATATGCGTTTTTCATACACACTGCTTTGATTTGCACTTGGTTTTAATTACAAGTACATTTGCTGATAGAGCTGACCTTTTGTTATAATTGTAGTTGTCGACTACCACCACCAACTGTGTCAAGTACCAAACAGCATTTTAGTATGAACAGTGTAGTTTTCCAAAGCACATTGTAGTAAAAATCGCATTGTACATCACTTCATGTGATAGAAATTTGTCAAATAATAGTGTTTTAAAAAGGAAATAATGATAAAACATTAAGCTTTGTGGGTTTTTTTCAAATCATATTGTAATACATTGGCTTAATTTTAGTCATGGTGACCATAGCAGTATTGCACTATGTCTAGAATTGGTTTATAAATAACTTATAATGAGTGAGAGTTATAGTTCACACTTTTGGATTGTCATTTCCCTTTATATTGTTTTCATAGTATTTTTAGATGTAATCTGGCTTCTCAAGTTGTTAAATGTCAGGCTCTTATTATACATGCCTTTCTGGCATTATCAATGAGGATGCTGTCTACCATCTCATGGAATAGTCTGCAGAGCAAGGAGCGATGGGCAAAGTGCAGATCTGTGACAGAAGAATGGTGGATGTGTCCATGCTACACCCACTCCGGTCACTGCTCAGGTTGCAGATGAGGCAGATTATCCAGAAAAAGAAGACATATTTATTGACTTAAAGACAGTTTGTATCCCTCTTTTTATCGTGTCTGCCCAATATAGACTTGAAGTTCCTGGGAGATTTTGCTCCCACCTTTGGCAGCCCACTGGGCATAAGCTCCCCAGGATACTGGGCAGGGTCAGAGTGCCAGTAAGTCTAGATGCATGGGGATATTTTCGGCTGACCTTACCTTAGTTTTCCACCTGCTGTCATTGCCATTTGCCATCGGTCTCCTGACCAGCTTGCTGGCTGACTGTATATGGCTTCCTTGGAACAGATGAAATCTTGCTTTGTCCTGTGGGTGCAAGTCCTCCTGCATGTCAGAGTGCCTGTAAGTCTGCTCATGAGACTTGAGTTTAACCCTTGCTGTCAGATGCCATCCATAATAGCAAATGATGATATCAGTCATTACAATGGGTTGGATGTTACTTGAACTTGTACGACCTGTCCATCCACATAACCAGCCAGGTGGCTGCCCCGACTTTGAATACCATGTAGACTTACAATTTAAGGGACTCGTACAATTGGTCCATTGTCTGCAATTTTCCATACAACTGTTAAGGCAGCCATCCTGGCAACACAAACCATGTTAGTTGCCCATCTGCCAGATTAAGTATATTGGACTGATATTGATGGCATATTTGGAGGGAAGATAATACAGTAGTATGATACTGTCATTGACTTTGGAATTCTGCCAGAGGAGAATGTATATCCATATTTACTGAAAATAAAAGTAATTCAGGCATCTTGTGGTTTTAATATTTCTTTAATCCCTTCATATAAAATACATATTACCTTGTCTAACTTGAAAATAATTTTTGAAACTTACATGTATGGCCCTGCTATCAAATTTCATATATAATTTCTGGGTACTATTATTTAGGTGCTGTTAAACAGATTGATCTTAAACCATGTAAATATTGGGTTTTTAATCCAAAGAAACCATCAAGACAATGTTTCATCCTTAAACCTGAAAACCACAAATATCCAGTTGATCAAAACTGAACAACTCATTTTATTATTACTATTCACAAAATGTTTTATATTTATCATATTATCTTTATAAATATTAATTAGATCCATTACATTTTATTTCTGACTATTAAGTTTAATACGTCTATTCAAGTTACCTATGATAAAAATTAATATATAATTCTCTTCTATAAAAATAATTGTATGCACGGTCATGAATTTCTGAAATTTGCTTCTATGACTTGTGGTGGTATGGAAAAAATCACCCATTTTTGAATGTGCCTCGCCCTCCTCAGGTATGTTTAAAT
The DNA here is from genome assembly GCA_028554795.2 of Sinohyriopsis cumingii. NCBI lineage: Eukaryota > Metazoa > Mollusca > Bivalvia > Unionida > Unionidae > Sinohyriopsis > Sinohyriopsis cumingii. The sequence continues at coordinate 34,747,191 of CM068827.1, forward strand.
GGAATAGCCCTCAGGATCACAATAACCTTTTTCATGAAATTGTACCTCACTCAGGAGCAATACTCACTGCCAACTTCAGTTGGTGCCTGACACAGTTTTCTTGTAATAATTAAGTGAAGAGCTTTAATTTCTTCAGTTGTTCTCTACCAGTGTAGTTATTGTACAGTAATCAGTTTTACTCCTTACACATTCAGGTTGATGATGCCCAGTTTCAAAAGGTTATGAGCATGATCAGTTCAGGGAAGAAGGATGGGGCGAAGTTGCTGTATGGAGGGAACAGAGTGGGGGACAAGGGATACTTCATACAACCTACTGTTTTTGGTGATGTGCAAGACAACATGAAAATTGCCAAAGAGGAGGTCAGGAATAGAATAAGAGAATATGTGCCAACTGTTCAATGCTTTATAACAAGATATATTCATGGGAATTGGATCAGTGTCTCTTTTGCAAAAATAAAACATCGGTGATGATTTCAGAAATAGTTAATAGGTATCGTTTAAAAGCCAATTATTAATATCCATCAGCAAATGAAAATACGATGAAGATTGCAAGTGCAGAGTTATGACACTGCCAAACTAAAGCAGATTACATTAACTGCATTACAGCAACTGTTTAAATTGGTGGGAAAAAAAATTGTTTATTTAAATTCATACTCACATAACTAACTTTTTCACTCTTCCATTTCATTTATGCCAAATGCAGAACAATACATATAAAAAATTTATATAGTTTAGTTAATTAGCACAACCAACATTTCAGACAATTCTTCTGTCGCCCAGAGAAAAGAAAAGACAACATTTTGCTGTGCACACGTAATAAGTTTTTTTTAAATGTAATTGATGCTAAATACATACAATATGTACCATTTGTTTTCAGACAAAAAAATTATATTTTAGCTGTCACAGAATGTACAGTTTATTCAGAATCTGAAAAGAAACCTACTGCAGCAGTGATATCAGTCAACCCCTCTTGCCAAACAACAAAGCAATCACCCTTTGTGTATGGTAATGAATAGTAACTATGGCCTGCCTAGTATAGTCATCGATATTTCAATTCTTAAGAAAATGAAAGAGTATTAAAAACACACAAAAACAACAAAGTATCACATGAAATGAAAATTAACCAGGTTTTATTTCCCTAAAAGTATCTTCGTTCCATGAAAATCTGCAGAATTATAACCCAGACTGCTCTTAAGGTTTGAATAGAAAAAGAAATGTAAAATATATTAAATGGGGCAAGTCTTGATTATAATGTTCCATGTAGTTATATACAGTGTGGTTATGTATTGGAAAATTGAGCTCAGAGGTAAAATATTACTAACAAAACTAATGAACCAGTGCCAGGTTCTAGTGGTTCAATATCTGATTCTATTTAAAACATAATGAAGCAATCTCAAGCTGTTAGTTCTATATCAAAACTTGTCTAAGACTGTTGATGCAGCAGTCCTAGGCTCTAGCAGTTCTATATCAAAACTTGTCTAAGACTGTTGATGCAGCAGTCCTTGGCTCTAGCAGTTCTATATCAAAACTTGCCTAAAACTGTTGATGCAGCAGTCCTAGGCTCTAGCAGTTCTATATCAAAACTTGTCTAAAACTGTTGATGCAGCAGTCCTAGGCTCTAGCAGTTCTATATCAAAACTTGTCTAAGACTGTTGATGCAACAGTCCTAGGCTCTAGCAGTTCTATATCAAAACTTGTCTAAGACTGTTGATGCAACAGTCCTTGGCTCTAGCAGTTCTATATCAAAACTTGTCTAAGACTGTTGATGCAACAGTCCTTGGCTCTAGCAGTTCTATATCAAAACTTGTCTAAGACTAATAATGATTCTACATCAAAGCTTGTTATTTAAGATGATCACAACATTCAAGACTCATAATTAAGCAATCCTAGGTTGAAGCAGTTTTATAAATAAAAATAAAACAATAATAATGAAGCAATCTCAGGTTGTAGAGATTCAATACCAAAGTCTATGACTAATAAGATGGTTTATTCTAGATTAGTTTTAGTTCATCTATCCATAAGGCTCTGCGTCTGCCAGGTCTCGTCATCTGTAGCAGCAAAGTAGAGGAAAGCTGTTGTGCTATCCTGAAATTGACTTTCACAGAAAAAAGCATGTGTGTCCATGCAGTCTCCATACACGTCAACCATTCTTTCTTAGTAGATCAGTTTATAATGGATTTCCTGCATAGCATCAAATCCCTGGGGAGGGGCTATGGAACTAACTTTGTACATGTAGATTGGTTGTAAATTCATCAAGTTTTACATTGAGCTAAAGTGTTTTGCACCATGTGTACATATTGTTATACCTGGATTCATGAAACTTGATGAGTGGATGGAGTTTGACAAGCACTACACTCGCATTACAGTAATAGGTCACTATGACCCATGTTTAATTCCTCACTGACTTTGATTTAATATTTCAGTCTCAAGTTCTGATCACACTAGAATCATTAAACTAGATGATTGTATGCATCTGTATTAGTACCACACCCTTACAAGGTCATGTGACCTACATTTCATATTTTACTAGTTAAATTCTTGCATTTATCCCATGATCATGAAAGGTTTTTATCCACTATATACAAATAGTACCTAGTATCATGAAATTTGGTACAAAGGCGAGGAGATGCATCTTGAAAATTACAACACCCTTATCACAAAAGTAGGTTACTGACCTATATTTCATGCTTCACTGGTCTGGGTTCAGTTTTGTTTTTAACAGTTCATGCTTGAATCAGTAAACTAGATGATTGTATGAAAAAGAACACCATGATCAACATTTAACATTTTACTGGATTATGTCAAGCTTTTGAGTTTAGCTGATGACCACTTAAGATTTTACATGCTGTAAACACACTTTCCCATCTAGAATCATGAAATTTGGTTGAGGGGATGCATCCTGATGAGCACTACTCCTTCATTTCAGTAGTAGGTCATTGTATCCCATATCTTATACTTAATTTACTTGGGTTAAATTTTATGGCACTCTTTTTTATATCTCTGCTAATAACACACATTTAAAACTAAAGCTTATCATAACTTACATTTTATCTTTACTGGCTTTGGTTAAGATTTTGCATTTGGCATTATACATGGATTCTGTTTGACTTCAAGGGGTTAAAAAAATCTCTGGTTTTTCAATTCACTATAGTGCCTCTACTTTGATATCATATGAAAGAATGTTCTTTTATTGTTTTATGTATTTTATGCTCTGGTAAATTTTGAAAAGATTTAAAGTTAAAATGTAAAGATCAAAATTGGAAAAACTTTTGAAAAGGGCCTATCATTTTATTGTCAGTATGACTTTAGTCCGAATTTGTTTCTGTGGGACAATTAATGTTTTCTGCTGGATAGTTAATGTTTCTGATGGTTCCTGGAGACTACTAAAAGCTTTGAGGCAATAAGCTGTGTAATTCCTGATTACACACCAGTTTTTAAGAACCACAACAGAATCTGATCCAATTTGACAGAAAGCATCATGTCATAAATGGCTTTCAGAGTTTTGCAAATGATGCCAGTTTGACATTAAATATGGCCACCATGACTAAAAAATAGGCCAGTAGCTTCTTGTGGGTCGGTGGTTCTTTCCGGGGTATTCCCGGGTTCTTCCTCCACCATTAATACTGGCCACCATGTATAGCCTATTGTGTGCTGAAAAATGGCATTAAACCCCACAGCAACAACAACTAAAATATAGAAACATTAAAAACTGTTCTTCAAAAGAATCAGTTCTCAGAATTTTACCAATTTAATAGCATGCATCATTGCTTGAAGGCCTTTCAGGTTTACATAAATGATGCTTCTCTGTCATCAAATATTGATGTTGTTACTAGAAATAGAAAAATATACAAGCAACTTTTTCTCAGAAACCAACTAAGAAAATTTGATAAAATTTGATAGAAGGAAATACTGGCATAAAGATCAGTATTAGACAAAATTAATGATGATCGTGTACCATCAAATATGGCTGAAGATAAAATAAAAACCTTAAGAACTAGACTTCAAAACATATGCAATAAACAGCATTATAATAAGTGTCTGCAGATCATCTGACCCGTTTTTATTGGTTGTGCTCTTGCAGTTGGCTGGCAAGAGATGTCACCCAGATGAGTGATCTCTGGCCTACTTGGGTTTCTAATTAAATCTTATTCTCCAGTAAAACTCATTCCAATATATGTGACCTGCATGTTATCTACAGGTGTGTTCTTTTCATTCACGTGGCTCAAACTTTATTTCTTTTCTCAACTAATAAAGGGATTGTTCAGAAAACAGTAAGTAATATAGTTAAAACAAATGATCTTTGTTAAGATTTGGGGTTCTCCCATTTTCCAATAACTAATTGCCAAGGCAATTTCAGATAAATAAAGACATGAACAAATTAATTCAAGAAAATGGTTTTTGTTTTCCAAAAACAGTCATTGTCTGAAAACAAACATTTAACTTAATAGATAGGTGGTTTGGTCCAAATATGTCTCTTGTATATTAATTAATTTTAAAATTTGAAACCTTTGTTGTCATTGTTGTATAAAGCTCAACTATTTTAACAGATTTTTGGACCAGTCATGCAAATAATGAAATTCAAGACTCTGGATGAAGTGATACAGCGGTCAAATGATGGCACGGTCTATGGTCTAGGTGCTGCTATCATGACAAAAGACTTGGACAAGGCGTTATATCTCTCTAATAGCATGAGAGCTGGTACAGTATGGTAAGTAAATTTCAGCCCAAAATTTTACTGGTCACTTGGATCATGCCAATTAGGGCTTCTAATTGCATCAAGGCTGTTGCATTAAAATAAATGGCATATTAGCCCAGATAAAGTATGGTAAGTGCATTTTGGCCTAAGATTATGCTTATTGCCCTCTCAGATCGAGCTTTTTATGAGCATGAAGACTTGTATTTTAATGCAAGTGCATATTGCAGTGTTGCATCCCAACTGCATAGTGAAAGGATTCTGCCATTCAGTTTGCAACTCCAGCAAAAGTAAAAGTTTGAATTGGAAGATGTTGCACAAAATGGAAATAAACTTATAATGGTGCATGATAATTATGAGATAAATGTAGTAGATAGATAGACAAGTTTTATCTTTTGCATTGAAATGTACCAGTCTCCTTTTTGTAAGTCAGTTCAATTTATATTTAGAACTGCTTGTCCCTAAATGAGCCAGTGCCCATGCGTGTGTAATGGTGCCTAGAGACATACTGAAATGGCTGTCACATGGCTGGAATATAACTGTAGTTGCCCTACTTTGCACTTATCAAGTTTTAAAACTCATTCAGTGAAGCAGATAACCTTTTTCCTGGCAGAGGGGAGGGTTCAGATGTCCTCTTGATAATGTCCACACCTAGTGCAAATGTACTGGACAAAGATCCTCTGCTTTTGTGCTTGAAACAAATACAGGAGGACCGTTGCTGTTGTAAGACGTGGAGATGATGTTCATATTATGCTGATTATGATATAATACTGTAATGACTGTAAGTCTTGGGACACAAAAAAATAATTTTTTTTAATGTCGCAAGATTTATTATGAATTTAAAACTTATAGCATTTCAGTGTCTCAGCGCTTACTGCCATAAAAAAAATGTCTAGAAAGAAATGGCAAGATCACCATACTGTACACAGCAGTGACCAGCTCTGGTTCATTTACTTCAAGAAACACTTAAAACTACTATGACTGTATTTATTTTATTATTTTGCATGTACATATTTTCCAATTTTTCTAACATGAAATAAAAGTAAATAAAAACTTCAATAATTCACGGGGCGCTTAGAGTTTACTGTGCAACTGGTACTGTAATATACTGTAGTGTATAGACCAGTACTTACACATTGCAAATTGTATATCCTTGTTTATTCCCAAAAATACTAGATCCAGAATTTTGCTTTAGTCATTGTTTTTACCAAATCTCATTCTTCCAAATCACATTTAAAAAACATGTCAATTGCTATTTTATTTATTTTGACCCACACCCTCAAGAGTTAATGTTTTCCAGAGATATAAGCGATCCAGCAATGTGATCTAATTCATATGAAATGACACAAATCTGTAATTATACAAGTCACTTAACCAGTATACAGCACATTCACTTAACTGTTCATCATTGATACATTTTAGTTTTGTGTTTTGGCTTACCATAACACAAATTCGTAACTTTAAACTCGGTATTTGTTCAACCTTTGATTTTGGACAGCTGGAAGTCTTGGCATGTCCTTTTGTTTATAATTGGTAAATTTGTCTTTTGTTTTCAAACAGGAGACCAGGTAATCATTTGATCCATGAAACTGGCATGCAATGAGGGTAGTTTTTGTCTGGCAGCAATGCTGGTAACCGTTTGTGTATAACATTACTCTACACGAATTAACTGTTGGAAAATCTAAAGTGAGCAGGATGAGATGCCCTGCATAATAGCAGTTCTAAATTATTTGGCCTCCCAAAATTGTAACGGACTGACTAACTATTGACATCAATATCATTGTCATTCAATTAAGGTATGAACACTTGCTCAATTGAGTAGCATGATTGCCATGGCCAAGTAAACAGGTACTTATTTATGGCTGTTTATGTCAAAGCAAACTACATCTGAGTGTTTAAGGTATTACGGTTATTTTCAAAGCATTATTTCTGAAATATCTGTATTATATTTTGGAGGTATTATTTAAGTTTAGTGCAGTTGTGCCCTTAATTCAAATCCAAGGGATGTACTTCAGTTAGTGCAAGTGAAAATCTTCAAAGTACATGCGGTGACACCCTTATGTAAACATGCCATAACTATATGCAAGCGTTGAACCAAACGCTGCTGTTGTTCATTCTTGTCATACTGGGAGCACAGTTTTAACGAGTTAGATATTTACATTTTCAAAGCAAAATAAAAGGTAATTACTTGTGCATTGATACAATGTTCTGCTGCAATAATGCTAAACAAAGAATAAAAAACTGAAGACAACAGGGATAGGTTACTGTTGTAAACGTTTGCAGCAACCCGCTAATGCTCAACTCCTGTCATCGATCAGATTATGCCAATTTATTGGATAGAAATAATAAGGAAACAGTTGAAAATTAAATATATTAATTGACTTTTCAAACAAATTATATAAATTTATAATATTCCCAAGTAATAACTCCTGATGATAGCCCCTTAACAACCATGGTCACTTCTTTTTAAATGTTGTTACGATTGAGAAAATATATTCATTGCTTAGTGGAAAAATGTTTGGTGTCCCAAGACCTTTAGTACATGAAAAAATTGCTTTAATTTTGTGTCCTAACATTTATAGATCATAAAAAATTACTTTTGAAAAAAATTTAGGGTGTCACAAGACTTAGAGCGTCCAAAGACTTGGTCATTATGGTACATAAGCATATTTTGATTGTGAGTGTAACTTCATTTGCCAAAACAATACACGTGCAAATTCAAGAAACAAGATAGATCCTTGTAGACCTGACCAGCTAATGTTTATTCAGTTAGAAGGGGTTGCATCAAAATTCTTGGATTTTGGGAAAGCATTTGGATTTTGGAGAGGGATAAAAGATAAACAGTAGTCTAGACTTGTCACCCAGAATTTCCATTATTTGAAGAGTATGACCACCCCTGCAGTAGACTATGATACTAACCCCTTAGGAAGGGGGCTGATGGGAGGTCTAGATGCAAAACGGTTGGCCCAGACACAATATAGTACTTACCTATTTCCCCTTGCTTTTATTTATTGCCATCTTGAATCTTGGAATTTAGGGCTATTAAGGACATGAGGGTAGGTACAGCATAGTATGTGTTTATTGGCCCAGGCTTGTGTGTATTGCCCTTTTTGATCTTCCCTGTTAGGATTTTAAAGGTTCTTGCATTTATAAAAACAATAATCAAAGTTTTTATAAAAAATGTCAACACTGTAAATTATATTTAAGTATGGTGACATTTTGGCCACTGAATTATTTAGTCACATAAAAGTACAGTGAGTTGCAAATAGGCAGGAATATCAATTTTTATTTATAGTTTTGAACTTGTGTAATATAAATTATCTGCCCTTGCAATATCCACTATTCAGTGTACATGAAATTAAGTGTGATCACTTAGTTGTTATCTTAATATAGGGGATTATATAACTGTACATAAAATTAATCTCTGCCTACATTGTTGAAAGTTCAAATAAATTACTGACAAAACACCATTCAGAGCACTTTGTAAAAGTAAGATTTACAAACTCACATTCTCAGGATAGTTGGTGGTAAATATACCATCCCTTTTACATGAAAATTATGTGTACAAGCTATTTTTTTGAGTACCTAAATAATGTTTTTTTTAATAACATAGCTATATATTCTATTTACAAATTAATAAATTGGGAAAGGTAGAATTGGTAGAACTACATGTTTCTTACAGTCTGTTACAAATACAATGACAGGTTCTTTGTTTCACCACCTACTGGAAAACTCTTAGTCCTACAATGTAAGACATCCACTCTGATATGTATGTTCTTTGGGGTCGACCCCAAAAACATAAATATACGGTTGGACATCTTACATTGTGGGACTAGGGAAACCCCTGCAGTCCAAAAATTATTGTCTGAACTGGCTGACATTTTTTGCGTTGGAATCTGTGAAAAATCTTTCAACACTCTAACATTTGGAAGACTGCACTTCTGATGATGATGGATATGGTAGTCATTATATTAGAAAATTGAAGGTTTGTACAATTTTTTACAAAGGTGGTTTGCAATTAAAGTTAATGCTTCTCTTGCATGAGGCATAAGTGACATTTTCATTAATCAGAATTTTGTTGAATATCATTATTTACGGTGTTCTAAGAAGGTCAAGAAAGAACATAAAATAAATGAATTCTTATTAAAAGTTGATAATTTCATAATGTTGATTAAAATTTCCAGATCCAATCTACCATATTTGACAATAAAACGAGTGATACAGAGATGTTTCATTTAACAATTTAGATTTTCTTCAAGTTCAACAAATATGGCTAATATTTTTTGTATTTTCTAGTTTTAAAAAATGGGATCCATGCCTGACCCCACATAACAGACGGATTCATGAGTTATCTAGGCGCAAGTTATTGAGGGAGCGGTGTAGTTGGTTGTTGAGTAGTGAAACTGGTTTTGTTTTGTTTGGTGTTTTATGGCACAGCAACGTAGGTTATTCGGTACAAGACATTCAGAGTAATGTACCTTTCCCAAGGATACATCACAGTTGTCAGTGAGGGATGATTAGATGGTAGGATTGTAACCTGCACAATTTTGGTAAAGTATTCAACTCGCTAAATATGGCTCCTGCCTCCATTAGTCACCTTTTATGACATGAATGAGATTGCATCAGGCCTATTCCACTCTTACAGCATGCATGAGGTCACAGACCTGCCAATTCTTAGGAAAATGACCCTTAACACACAGACTTACGGAATGAAAGGAAAAACTATGGAAATATCATTGTTGTGGTAAAATCTGAATAATTGGCTCATCGATGTTTAATTTTGATCCAGGTTTGACATTAGCTTTAGTGGAATTACAAAGACGGACTAACTTTATAGTGGTACATCAGATGCTTTAAACTGCACATATTCTTGCATGTGAAGCATCTGCATGATCAAATTGTTGATTATAGAATTTTGTTAAAATGGCATCCAAGTACCAATAGATGTTTAAAGATGAAAGGAAAAAATAAGCCTTATAAAAAGGTTTTAATAATCAGTACAGAAGAATAAAATGGAATATTCCAGTGGTTCTGAACAAAAGCAGAAGGGGACACAATTACGTTTATTGGAAATCACGTGCCTATTTGAGTATGTCTATTTGAGTATGTCATGTGGTGGGAGATATGATTACCGTCATGTGAACTGAAGAAAACAATTCCAAGAATTGTCAAATTGAGAGAAAGCAACAAGCGATTGAGATGCATAATGTTTGGAACTGAAGGTGTACATGTACTTTACAAACTTTTCATAATGTTTATCACTGGTGCATCAGTTTGAAACACCGAACTTTTTAAATACATGTTTTTCAACTTGACAATAGCAGTATATACTTTATTAGATGTTACTGAAAAGAAATCAGCCTTACAGAAACAAATCAGCTGCCTTACTGAGACGATCTTATTAGGGTTAGCAGGTGTTAGATGGCACCAGGTCTATTCTAGACTCTTCCATCCTGTAGTAGAGTTTATCACTCTTATGACATGCATGAGACTGCATCTGGTCTATTCTACACTGGGGCCCCGAGTGGCCAAGTGGTCTAAAGCGCTCTCCGTTATGGATCACTGCCATCTCACCTCTGTCTGCGCCGGTTTGAGTCTCGGATTCAGCTAGTGTGGGTATGTGAGAAAGCTTGCCGGTAGCTTCTCGTGGGTCGGTGGTTCTTTCCAGGGTTTTCCTGGGTTCTTCCTCCACCATTAATACTGGTCGCCATGTATAGCCTATCGTGTGCTGAAAAATGGCGTTAAACCCCATAACAACAACAACTATTCTACACTCTTATATCATCAGGAGAGTGCATCTGGTCTATTCTACTCTTATGATATGTATGACATTGTATTAAGTCTTTTCTACTCTTATGACATGCAAGAGATTGCATCAGGCCTATTCTACACTCTTACAACATGCATGATTGTGCATTGGGCCTATCCTGCACTCTTATGACATACAAGAGATTGCATCAGGCCTATTCTATAGTCTTATGACATGCAAGAGATTGCATCAGGCCTTTTTAACACTCTTACAACATGCATGAGAGTGCATCAAGCCTATTCTACACTCTTGCAACATGCATGAGAGTGCATCAGGCCTATTCTGCACTCTTACAACATGCATGAGAGTGCATCAGGCCTATTCTACACTCTTACATCATGCATGAAAGTGCATCAAGCCTAGTCTTCACTCTTACAACATTTGTGAGAGTGCATCAGGCCTATTCTGTACCCTTACAACATGCATGAGTGCATCAAGCCTAGTCTACACTCTTACAACATTTATGAGAGTGCATCAAGCCTATTCTACACTCTTACTACATGCATGAGAGTGCATCAAGCCTATTCTACACTCTTACAACATGCATGAGTGCATCAAGCCTAGTCTACACTCTTACAACATGCATGATAGTGCATCAGGCCTAGTCTACACTCTTACAACATGCATGAGAATGCATCAGGCATATTCTACACTCTTATGGCATGCATGAGAGGGCATCAAGCCTATTCTACACTCTTACAACATGCATGAGAGTGCATCAGGCCTATTCTACACTCTTACAACATGCATGATAGCACATCAGGCCTATTCTGTACTCTTACAACATGCATGAGAGTGCATCAAGCCTAGTCTACACTCTTACAACATGCATGAGAATGCATCAGGCATATTCTACACTCTTATGGCATGCATGAGAGGGCATCAAGCCTATTCTACACTCTTACAACATGCATGAGAGTGCATCAGGCCTATTCTACTCTTACAACATGCATGAGAGTGCATCAGGCCTATTCTACACTCTTACAACATGCATGATAGTGCTTCAGCCCTATTCTACACTCTTACAACATGCATGAGAGTGCTTCAGCCCTATTCTACACTCTTACAACATGCATGAGAGTGCATCAATCCTATTCTGTACTCTTACAACATGCATGAGAGTGCATCAAGCCTAGTCTACACTCTTACTACATGCATTAGAGTGCATCAGGAAAATATTGCTATAAAAATATGGTGGACAGATTGTCAAACTTGTGCTTGACATTTGTTGACAGAATGTTGTGTCACCGTTTCTTCCCTTATTTGCATATTGAACTGTAATCAGTGGCTGGTATAGAAAACATCAGGTGGCTTTTCATGCACCTTCCACAGTATATTTCAGACTAGAGTCAAGATTAATCACCAGATGTTTCTAAACAACCAATCATTTATGTCAAAATTACTTCATTCCGGAATAATTGGAAGTTTATAGAATCCTTCATGAAGTCTCTAAATGGTTAAAATGGCACAGAATTTGATTATAACCAACAGTAACTGATTCTTTCTTTCATCTTACTGAAAGTGAACAACCTCAGTTGAAACAGCATTTTTTCATACCTGTCTATATTCTCATTTTACCTTAATAAAATTGATTATTGTGGTCCTTGCTACATCATATTATTTGCTTTTTCAGGGTGAACTGTTTTGATGTGTTTGATGCAGCATCTCCTTTTGGTGGGTACAAAATGTCAGGAAATGGAAGGGAACTTGGAGAGTATGGCCTCCAGGCATATACTGAGATCAAATCAGTAAGTTGGACACATTGAATAGTTTTTAACATCATGGTAGCTGATATTTCAAACATAGATGGCACTGGCCAGCTCTTCCTGATCTTTATTTTAGTGGTATGTCTGTTATGCAGGTCCTGAATTTAAATTTAGGCAGCAACTGTCTTCAATCCTGTCCCGTTACTGATACTCTTAACTGTGTATAATGTACACTTTTTTCACAATTTTCTTATTTTCAGTCAGGGGTGCACATTTTTTACAAGAACTAAAAGACAAGGGTTTTTCCAGGTAGACCTGACAGAAGGAGGCACTATAGATGCCTACATGTGAAATATTAAAATCCATTGCACATTGCATTGTGACAAAATTGTGTATCATCACTAGCCTTATTAAAGAAATAATGCTTACAAGCCTTGATAGATAACTTCTTCGATTGCTTATATTAATAAACTAGCATTTTGTTCAGTGCTGTGACTAGAAATGCATGAACTTAATGATTGGTAACTTGTTCTAAAGTTGTGCAGAGTCCTGCATTGCTGCAGAACAAATATGATAATTACTGTATCTGTACTATAAATGTTCAGTGTTCCGTAACTGTGGATCAAATACATTTTTTCTTCATTGAATTTAAATAAAATAAAATATTTTGAATTCAAGCAGTTTTTATGTTCTCATCAGAGGCACAATATGGGGAAATATTTTGTGTGACTTGTTAATCTCTTATGGCAACACTGACATAGTCATAAAATGAAATAATCAACAAATGTACAAAGTAAACATTTTTATCTTCTTTGGAAATAAACTTGGTTCTTATTTTTATTTCTCATCTGATTTGATAATCTTTGCGACTATACGTGATTAAAGCTTCATTGACTCAGTTTGGTCTTTTCACAGTAATCCACGCTGGCTAAGCTTTGATTTGTTTAACATAGTTACAATGCACATGTCTAGGTAATTTGCAGTGTATTTACTTTTCTTCAGAAAATGAGCATGGTTCTTTGTTACAATAGAGTGAGCAGTATTTAATTGACAGCAATGTGTTTTCAAAGGTAGACAGTGCTTTGTTGACTATGTTTTGCCCTTTCAAAGTAATCAGCGCCAGCTAAAGCATTGATTTGCTAAAGATGCTGGTACTTACTTTCCTTTTTCTGTGTACCAGTAAATTTGCAATTTATTTACTTTTCTTTAGAACTAAACTCGGTTCCTTGTTTTCTTTCTCATTTTAAACCACAGTATTTGATACTTCTTTGTTACAATACAGTGAGCAATGTTTAATTGACTGGGTTTGGAGTTTTTGAAGGTAAACATTAGTGTGGGCTAAATCTTTGATCTTGTCAGACATCGTTACAATGCATTGCCTTGGTAAATTTGAGTTAGTACACGGAGATACGTTTTAGAGATGTCATGAATGTAAATGCTGGACCTAAACTTACTCGAGGACATACTGCGACCTTTCGAGAGTGATGACGATGAAAATGAATTTGAGTGATTTGATGCAGAAGACTGAACTCCATCAACAAGGCAAACCTGAAAAATGGTCCATTTAAGTGCCATCCATATAATCAGAAAGATATTCTAACTTTAAATATTGCACCTTTTTTCATGCTTTATCCAAAATGGCCAGCTGTTATTACACCGTAAAGCAGGGTGAAATTATCAAGATTTTGAACTTGTATATTGCATGTGTGTTGTGCAGTCCCCAAAATAATTCTAATTCAGTTGTATGCATTTTTCTTGTACATGGGTACACACACATGCACACACGTGTGTGTGTGTAGAGAGAGAGACTAAAACCTATCTTGCACAGTCACCTTGGAGAAATAAGGAAAATGGCATCTTAATACAAGCCTATTCCTGTAGTAATTTGTTCTGTGTATAAACAAACTGATATTTATCTTGAGACTCAGTTGAGACCTTTCTTTTTCTCAGGCCGCAGCTATGGAGATTTATGCCTCTCAAGTTCTGCCTGAATTGTTTGCTAAGCCTTTCTTAACATGAACTCCGCAGTAGAATCTGCCATCAAATCCCAGAGACCAGCCATATTAACTTGATAAAAACTTCATTTGCCTTGCAACAGGGATATTAATACATTGCATGATCATTTGGACTTGCATCAGTACTTCTGTTTACAAATTTGCTGAATACATAAATAATGGTTTTGGCCGCATTTTTTAATTATCACAATACTTCATTTTTATTTTCTTTTTCAGGTCATAATCAAGATCCCACAGAAGAATTCTTAAAGCTGTAGAAAAAGACAGACTGGAAAAGACCATGTCATAAAGTCCCAAAGTTGAATAAAACGGATTTTAAAAAAAGAGAAAAAAGTAAATAACCACCTTTGTAGTGATAACTATGGTAACAGTATAAATACATCATTTTTGGTATGCACAAATATATTTTTTTATCTTTAATTAACGTTACTAGTTCTGAATGTGTTATGACTTATTATAACAATAAAGTAGTTTTCTTTGTTGTCATGATTTGAAATGCTTTTTGTTGATTATGAAATTTGATTTTTTTAAAGATTATTCTATCTTTACTATTTGCACATTTTAAGTCTCTGATAGACTTTTTATATAAACTTTAAAGGGATGAAACAGTAAATCTACTGTTAAGGTGAAGTCTTTGCTCTTGTTTGAGTTGAAGCAGAAAGAGGGATTTCACTCTTGTGTTAATGGGAATCAAATCTCCACCAGTGGTAACATTGTCATGAACAGTTTCTTAAAGTTTTGGTAAGAGTTTTTCTGCAATGATGTGTCATTTTGTATATTTTGTCTAGGCTTAACATGCAAGTCCTCATCTTATTGTTGTCCTTTTTAGAATTTTTTCATATAAACAGCAGTATATTTGATCATATTGTATGTTACATATATATGTGTATGTATATAAAGCTTCATGAGTTTTGAATGCATATTTTGTACTGTTTACAGGCTTCTGAAACATTTGACTGACACACAAACTTGTATTTTAGTAACAGTTATTGTAAAATTGATTCTGTTTAAATTGGGAATACTCATATAAACAGTTTGTTTGATGAAAATCATGAAATCGTTTGTACATTAAAGCATTTTTGTATCAGTGTGTTGATTAGCAGAACACCAAAATTTTGCTAGTCTTTGCATATCATTAAATATACATTTTATACATTGTACCATCTTGTCAATCTATGCAGTTAGAAGTAGTACACATTTTAAGAGATATGCTGCTTTATCATGTATCAACTTGTCTGTATTTTGCTCAACAAGAGACCAATCATTGGGGTAATAAAAGTGTTTTTCAACTAAGTCATTATGTCAGTATTTTTCAGAAATGAGTTGCTTGTCATTACCTGATCAGTTAAGAGTTAAGGAACACAGGATTGTTTAGAAAATGAATTTAACATTGCAAAAATGTAGACATGTCAGCAAGGCTAAGAGACTGAAGGTATTATTTTATATATGTTCCTCAGCATCTCAACATGTCATTAGACTTATTATGTAGTTTTTTCTCTGTTAACTTTTCATTGTCAGAATCATTCAGTATTCTACGATACTCAGCACCTTGATATTGCACACACATGCACAATACGTGAATAAAAATAATTTAGTGTATTAGGAACTACTTTGTAAACAAACCGTGTACACTCACAGCGAAGTGAGCGACTAAGTTGCCTAAAAAATCAGGAAAGCAAAAACAACTTTGCCCTGTGATTTGTTTTAGTGATACATTGACTAACCAAACTTTTTGAGATGCCACTTTGACTTATCCAGTTTAGTTCTAGTGTTGCAGCAAAAGGTATTCAACAAGCCATCTGTAGCTAGGCCTAGTGTTTATATCAATTACACTAACAAACTCTTGCACATTCACAAGCATGTGTTTTGATAGCTGACTGACCATTAACCATTTCCAGAGTAAGTTTGCAACTAGGCCCCTATCACTTACCAATTTACACGTTATCCTTTGATGATAAAAACATACAAACTTGTGTTTCGTAACTTTAACAATAGTATGTAAATAGCAACTTGTGTTTTAAGAATATAATCAGTGATCTGGATATTTTAGCTGCCTCTTGTGCACTATTTCGTCATAAAATTAGTTCGAAACTGTAAGTGTACCAATAATGGTGAAGTAATGGCAGGCATGGCTATTTGAGAAGTACCAGCTTATTAGATTGATTTTGTAAATCATAGGCAAACATATTCAAAAATATATACAATTCATAGAAAGCAAAGCCCTGGTATTATGTTACCTAAGATTTAACTTTAAAATGCAATTATTTAGGTCAGAAACGTATGGGACAGTGCTATGTTGTGGAATTCGTGAGAAGCATTGTAAACAAGGTCAAGGTTGTTTTCTGACCCGACTTGTATTTGTGAAAATATGGAAAAAAGCAGTGAAGCAGATAATATTTAATCAATGCCTAAAATTAATACAGACAAATAAATAAACCATAAATTTGCAATCCTATCATGGACTGTTGTAATGGAGCTATATAAAATGAGTTATTACGAAAACCCATCCTTCTAAAAAGATGCATCCACATTGGTGTTGATTCGGTTGGAAAGAAGGGTTTAGTTCATATACTGACTATAAAGGAGCCATGTCTGTAATTTTATGCATTTTAGTGTGTTGTGTATGAATAGTTATGGTAATATTTTATCTGCAACAAAGAATGAGGATAAACAGTGTGATCTGAAGACACGTGTGAATTGGCCCCCATGTACATAGTACAGGTTTGTTTCAAATGCATTTAGAAATCTTTAAAGTGCCATTACTGTGAAAGTATTGCTTAAATCCAATGTTAAATGCAAATATGAATACTCTTTAAAATCTTGTTCTTGCTACTTCTCCTGAATGAATGTTATATTGCCACTGGGATTTACCATAACAATTCTTGTGACATACAGATGGACCAAAATGAAAATGGTGTCAATGTGGCCATCTTGAAAATATTATCATCACTGCTTCTTAACCGATTAGGCCCCGATCCCGTCTGTAGGCATGACGAGGCTGTACCCTACTTCAAAGCTCTGCAGCATCAAGGCCATTTAAGATAACCAACGAGGGTGGTATTAAAAGAAAGCAGACAGATATAGCTCTAAAATGATATCAAATAATCTGGAAGTTCTAGTTGCACTACAATATACAGAGAGAAAAACCTCATTTTTTGGACCCGGTTTTTTTCCACCCAAAATTTGCTCGAGATTGAAATGCGGTTTTGGGTCCGGATTTTAGACCTTTTGGCTGCAGATCTAAGACATACCAGTCTTAACTGCACACAGACAGGTGAACCTTTGCAAAAACTAGGATAAGGTGGGCATTTGGAATAAATTGCGATCTCCATACGAAAATGATGGGTCCATTAAGCAAAAAAAAAAAAAAAACTCCAACTTTTACCCTTCTGCTCATGCGCAAGCAAAATAACCAATGGAAAATGATGTTTCTAATACAACTAGGCATTATTCTCATGGAAAATCTGTTGAAAACCGCTGTATTATGATGTATTCAGAAATAGCCCTCCAAATTCTTTCCTACGCACATTTCAGGCAAAAACTACAAAAACCTCTGGGACCGAATGAGTGAAGGGATGGTAATATCAACATTGCGATTTCTAAACAGCTTTTTGTGATGTCTAGTTGGTCTAGACATTCAATATGCCTGTCACAGTGGTCATCTTAAAAATCTTATCATGATTTCTCATGGATGAGTCGATTATATCAACAAGTTATGTTCACTCAATAACTTATCATATCTGGTTGGTTGTAAATTAATTTTTTGGATTGGATCCAACTTCGAATATGATTGCCACAATTTCCAGCTTGAAAATCTTGTCAATACTTCTTGACTGCTACCCACATCAACATTTTGTGCTTTCACCATCAGACTTCTTATGATGTATGGTTGGTACTAATTAGAAATGGTACTAATCTGTTATCGAACAAAGCCATTAATCTTGAAAATCTTGTTATTGTTGTTCACTCAAAATGTAAAGTCATATCAACATGTGGATTCCCTCAGAAAACTTGCAATGACTTGTTAGCCCTAAATGAAAATGGTACCAAGTTGACATCCAATATGTCCACCCCCTAGCAGCTAATTTGACAATCGTTATTACTGAAGAATATCAGAGATGGTTTCTTATCTTGAATTGCTGAAAATTCTTTTCAGCCAGTAGAATGTCAGTCCCTTCAAGGGACTCTTGTTCTGTTTTTAGTAAATGGCAGACCAGCAGTCTGGGATGCTTTCTGTCAGATTAGTAAGAGGATTTTATGAAAGTCATTTTGAATATTTTTTTCAGTGTTTAATAATAGCAGACCTGTTTGATGGCAGATCAGTAAAATTTGTAGAAATTTGAAAGATATCCATTCCAGGATACTTTCTTTCAGCATTAGTCGTCAAAATGTTGTTTTTTTAGTAACAGTGGCCATCATTGTAGAAACAAATAAACTGCTGAATAGAAATCAACCAAAATTGTTGTTATTGTAGTAATTAACACCATTTTTCAGCACAAGATAGGTTATACATGGCACAAGTATTAATGGTGGAGGAAGAACCTGGGAAAACACTGGAAAAGAACCACCAACCCACAAGAAGCTAATGGAAAGCTTTCTCACAAACCCGCATTGGCTGAGCCAGACTCAAACCCACACAGACAGAGGTGAGATGGCAGTGATCCATAATGGTGAGCACTTTAGACCACTCTGCCACTCAGGGCCCTGACCAAGATTGTTAAAGCTATGTTAAAAATCAAACTCACACACACATAATATGGTTATTAAAATACAAACCCTGGTTAGAAACATCTGGAATCACAAATCCACATAATCCATAATATACATCTTTATGACAAAATTTTAGCAGGAACAAAATCCACTATGTATCCTACTAATTATTTGTGAATTACAGTAATTATTACCATGGTATACCACAATTATGTTAGGGATTAACAAATTCAATGTTAGGAGCCCGATACTTTTTTGTTTTACATTCCATATGTTGATAGTGCTCCGATTTGTAGCATAACAGCACTATTATATCCATGATATTATTTGGAAAAATATTTTGAGATAAAAGAAAATAATGGTTACCCTCTTATATGGCCACCCCTTCTGCACTGGGAAAGTGGCTATATAAGACAGGTGGCCTTTCTTCTAGATTTGTGACCAGTATGTACATGTAGTAAGAAAGCTACAAACAACTTAAAAGCATTCAATATCTACATTTAAAAGTAGCATTAATTATTAAAAAATGGTTTATTTCAAGTTAATATTATTAGCTTTTATTCTTACATGTGAAATGTCAGTAAGATATTGTTGACATGTGCATGACAAAACCATTCATAAACATCATTTAAATCTTGCTATATACATACATTGCCTGGCATTTAAAATAATTCGTTCCATTTACACCCCTTTTCCCACTGACAAAGAATATTCTTCTTATCTGTTACGATGTTGTACATTTGAGTCTTCCCAACATAAAATGTTTCGGCTAGAACTCAACTCTCCCCATTGTCATCGGGTCGAATAACCTTTTTCTTCTAAAGTATTAATTCTCCATTTATGTGATGTGAATTTTTTTTATGATTTATTCCTATGTTGGTATGTTCAGTACTGCAACTTAATTATGCAGATGAAAGTTTTGTAGAGTAACAAAATGCCTTCGAATGCTCCGGTGGCCTAGTGGTTAGAGCGTCCGCATCAGATGCGGGAGGTTGTGGGTTACAAAGGACTTTAAAAAGTGGTACTAACAGCTGCCTCGCTTGGCGCTCAGCATTAAGAGGTTTGTGTTAGGACTGGTCAGCCTGGTGTCAGGATAATGTGACTGGGTGGGACATCATGCTACATGTCTGCAGCATGATGCCCCAGTGCTAGACATCACTATAAACTGCCACACTGCAGACATCGTAGCGATATGACTGAATGAAAAATTTAAAGCTATGTTAAAAATCCAAATCACACACACACACACACACAAAATGCCTTCTTTATAAAGGAATTGATACTTGTGCTGTCCAGTGATTTTTCAGTCTTTGTCTGGTACCCCGTTTTGTTAATCCACAAAACCTATATTTAGCCTCTGCTGACCATATTATGATCTTGACAATTAAGTCCGGTTATAAACATCAGAAACAAAACCTCAACCACTGTCTGAAACCCAAAACTATCAGATCATTGTTGACCACATTTCCCGTAAACCTCGGTGCCAAGGAAGTCTGGTTGTGAAAAGTGGGTGGCCGCTGGTCATGGGTGTGCATTCATAAGGGGGACCTCTGTCTAATATTTCGACTCCAAAGAAAAATCACAGAAACCACCACCCCCCATGAAATTGTGTGCTGTATAGAAAATTAATTTGCTGTTAATTATTGCATTAGTCATAATCAAAAAACACTAACTCAGATGGTATGATTAAGTTTACATTATAGCTGATACTGGGAAAGACATTATGCTGACATTGGAGAGAGCTTATTGATATAAACCAGAAGTGTTGATGACTGAAGCCTACAATTTACTAGCTACACTACTGAAGATGACACTTTGATTGGGATGCCAAGGCCATGGCAAGATATTTATCAGAAGGGTCAGTAAATATTAAAAACACAAGTTCCACAAACAAGAAAATATTTAGTGGACTTAATAAATTATGTAAGGTTCAGATAAAAAACAAATGCACTCCTGAAAAAAAGCAATTTTATTTGCAGTATTCACCATTAATCTGACAGATAAGAGATGATTTTTAAAATTATTTTGTCATGAATAATATAAACCTGCTGTTTAATATTATAATTAAAGTCATAACAAGATTGCTGAGGAATTCCTTAACATTTCTTACTGATGAAAAGTACCAGTACAGCGTAGGTACAGCGTGCGAAAAATACAGTGCTAAAATGGCATCTTGAACACCTCTAAAAATTATGACCTTAACTTTTTCCCCAAAATTGTCTGGCTGCTTTGCACACACAATAGCGATGTGTGCAAGTCTCTTGCCCATAACTGAAGGCAGTCAAGATCTTTAAAAGTCAAGGTTACAGATGCTTTAATCTGTGATCTACAGAGTCAAATGGCTTTCATACCAACTGAAATTGTAATTCATGTTTTTTTTCAGGCTAATTGTTAATTAAATTTATAAGTGTTTCGCTCGACTACAAAGTACTGTCTAAACTTTTAAAGAACCATGGTAGCTTAAGACTTTTAATGCAAGGATTATGGGTTCAACACCCACCCAGGTCAGCCACCACTAGAGAGGAATTAGCATCCTAAATCTAACAGATAAAGCCAATAATGTGTTGATACTGGAGTTAAAACAAACCAAAACCAACCCTAAGCTTTTATTGTGGCAAAAATAATACAAGAAAAGTCGACATGAGCATCACAGTTTATTGCTGAATAAAAATGACAGACATTGCAGGAAAAATCTATAAAAACAAAATAGTACATGATCTAATGATCTTTTACATACTAAACAAATACAAATTTAAAATTTTACAAATCCAAAGTAAGGGAACTCTACTGGGGACACAAAATGTCTTTGTTTTCGACCTATATTTCCATGAAGAGGAAGGCTAAATAGTTACACTCAATTACCTGTCATCATTTGAAGATCTCATTTGTACCCAGCTTTTCCAATGTATTAATACTACTGTGAATAACTAAATAAATGGGGATACAGTGGAGGTCTGAATAAATTAAAAGTGCAGACAACTTGTGATCTGTATTATCGTAATAAAGCCTGTATTAATAAAATAAACCTTCATCAGGTTCAAGCCCATCTGTTGTATGTAATGTTTTATGACTTGGTTGTTGTTGTTGTTATGGTTTAACGCCATTTTTCAGCACACGATAGGCTATACATGGCAGCCAGTATTAATGGTGGAGGAAGAACCCGGAAAGAACCACCGACCCACGAGAAACTACTGGCAAGCTTTCTCACATACCCACATTAGCCGAATCCGAGACTCGAACCCACGCAGACAGAGGTGAGATGGTTTTATGACTTGGTAATTTTGCCCTTATGATTTATTAAACTGTATCTATAAAGGAAAATTAAATGTTCAAATTTTCTTTAAGTGCGGTTCTCAACTGTTTTCATGCAACTTTATCATGTTTCACACAAAAAAAAAACGTCTTTGGGGATTTGAGGCTAGACAGAAGTGATGGCTAAAACAAGCGATTGAAGAAAAGAAAAAAATGGAGGTTGATTACATGATGCATGTAGTAATAAATGAGTCAAAATACTTTACACATTATATTTGCAGATTTGATCTCCAAAACTGGCACAGAGCTTGGACCATATGTATTCTTGGACAAGGCACTTTACTTGCATCTATACCATATAACCTTTAAAGTGTTGATGTGCCATAAAGCTTGCACAAAGAAACATTATCTTTACTGCCAAAATTGAATAAGTTAGTAAAAGCAAAATTATTTATAATTATAATGAGAGCAGTTCCTGCTTGGAAAAGGAACCAAAAATAGAATAAAAATATGGATTTGGATATTTATTCATGTGTAACCAAATGATGCTTGGCACTTCTACTGAAGTAGCTGTTGTAAAATGCTGATTATGAGTTTATAATGGTAGAAATATGAACTGATTCATTAAATATGTAATGCAATGAACAGGACGCTTCAGTTCTCCATCAGTCGACTGAATGACTTGCATAAACCATATGAAAACCGAAACGAAAGTAGTGTTGCTTATTTACTTAAGTAATCTCTACAAAAGTTCTCATTTGTAAACTGTGCATTCGCTGGATTAATGTGTATTAATACAGACAATACAAAAATTATTTTTATGTACATCATCATAAATTCTATGAAACTGTATTGGAAATTTTTCATCCTAAAAAGCTCTATGGGAAACTTTTCACCCAAGAATAAGATAAGATATATTAACCCATTTGCACAGTGCCTACAATTTATGATTTGCTGAGTCATGTATTACACAAAATTCAAATCTGATGACATCAACAAAACTTAAATAGTCCAAGTCTACCCTCAGACAAATGTCAGATTGTGAGTTCAGTTTTCATCGCCGCCTTCTATCTCTATCTCTCTCTCTTCTGTCATCCTTTCTCCTAAAATGAAGAAAATTGCTAAAATAAGAACATTCATTAATTAAATGTATGTTGGTCAGAAAGTAAAGTTTAATCGAACAATGTTAATGGGTTTTTTCTCAATATTTAACAATTACATTTTGATTTAGTAACTTACTCAAACTTCTTACAAATGGAGGAAAAATACACTTGAGCCATGCAAATTAGCCAAGCACATTTTTTCTTAATTTTAAAACAAGTTGTCATTCCTAAAAAAGAAATAAACATCTTAATATAAGAACCACTTTCCCCATTAACAAAATCACTATGACACACCAAATTTATTTACTCTATCAAAGAGACAACGACCCAAATTCCATTATTCTCCCACCCACATGCATGTCTTGACATGTTTTGGTATTAGGGATGGACAGGTAGGGAAATTCTGCCAGGTACCTGGCCATGTCATTTTTTTTACCAGGTGGGGTTTCTCCACTCCCATTTTGTTCTTTTTCCCACCACCCTCTCTCACTTCCCTCCCCCTTACTCATAGCTGCCAACCCCCAAATAAAAAAATACTTCTTGTGACAAAAATACTGATTTTCTGGAACAAATACTGATTTTTAAAATTTTTTTAATGTATATGTAACTATTTACAACAGATACAACCATCAGTAAAGTAGGACAGTGCTTTACATAATTATTTAATGTCAAATATGCACGTGTTGTACCATATTCCATTCGGGTGCCCATTCAGAAGGTGCACAAGTGCATCACACTCAGACACATACTTTTTATAGTAGCCTTTTCCACACCTTATTTTTTTCCCAATCATTATCAATTTGAATGTATCAACTTTCATTGATGATCTCAATTCTGTGTGATTTTCTTATTTAACTGTTTTCGTTCTAGCATATGAGTAATCCTTTACGATTTTACTGTCTGGAAAATGTGTGCAAAATAAATCACCAGCAACACTAGTAACTGAAAGAGGAAGGTTAATTTCCAAAAGAAATTTAATAAACTGAATTTCGATCAAATTACCTCAAGGTTCTCTCTGGTATTTATATACGTCATTAAGTTCAGGCTGAGTTGTGTATGATGAAGCAGAAGCTGATGTTTATTAGCCTTTTCGTACTCTTTATTTCATAGGTGCCTAATAGCGAAATCACCTTACACAACTTGCAAACCGTAGAGTTTTCTCCTTTACTAGATGGTTTCACAAATCTAAACAAGACGGCACAATTGTCCTAGTTCTGTTGTTTGTTTTTTTTTGTCTTTCCTGGAGAAAATTCTGAATATTCCGCTTTCCTATGCAACATGATTAGAAGTTGAATATTACAAAAATTAGATACAGTGACAGCGGTAACTGTTTCTGCGAAACCCAATATGGCGTATAAAGACAGGCATTGTAGCCTTGATTTCAAATGAACCAATCATATTGTAGAACTGTATTCCTACATACATGCGATACATTTCTTTCAGAATGGAACCGAGTGCCCGTTCTAAACTGAAAATTGGAAGGAACCTTTTTTAATATTTAAAAAAAAAATAAAAAACGTAATTTTTGCCCAAAAGAAATGTACACCCGTATTCAGGTCCAAAAATACGGAACAAATACGGAAAAAACAGGACAGTTGGCAACTATGCTTACTGCTAGGGGTGGGGCCTTAACCCATTAAGATCAAATTTTTATCTTAAAACCTGGCAGAGATGGGTATTTCTGGGTGGTTCATACAAACCGGACCTGGTACCCACCCATCCATTCCTATTTGTTATATTCTCATACTATGTCAGCATGTGATTTGTTTTAGCAAACAAGAATTTAGGATTTAGTTTGATACACTACAATAACAAAATTACCTTTGACTTTTCCTTGGTCCCCTTACAAAGCACCAATCTACAGCAATCTTCTGCCCCAGTATTTCTGTCCCATTTAAAGCATCCATTGCACTTTGGGCTTCCTTGAAGGTTTCATACTCCACCAAAGCATAACCCTAAAACATGATAACAGAGAGTCGGGTTGGTTAAATTTTAATGGCACTTTTAACAGTTTTGGCTGTATCATTCTAAAGAAATGGGATCTAAGTTACTCTCCCAAGAAGACAGCACACAGAGACTGGCTTGGGCCAATATAAAACCTGTGACCCCTAGATTACAGGTCCAATGATCTACAAACTGAGCTATTGCAACTACAATGCAAACATTAAAAAATCCATGGACAACTGTTAGATGATGGGGTTTGTCTTAAATCCTAAAGGAAGAACCAGCGACTTTCAGAATGAGACAGATTTTAGACTCCGTTTCTTTAAAAACTGGACTCTTGGAATTAAACTCCAAAGTGCAGTTCTGGAAATTTTTGTCTGTCAAAAACTTACCAAGTTTTAATAAAACTGCTAACAAATCAAAAAGAACTCCCTTTAATTTTTTCTTCATATTTTCAAACATGGATTTGCTTTATAAAGAGTGCAAAATGAAAATACATTAAGTCCATCTTGTGATTAATATAATCAATTATATAAACTTGGGTGTGTTAAAACATCTGCATTACTAATCAAAATTTAAAAGCAAAAGCAATAGATGATTTTCCTCAACCACTCTGCTCCAAATTAGGATTTTTCAAACATCATCTCTGCCGAAAGTTTTAACTTTACTGAATCAGTGCATTGCGTATAACTATGCCAGATTTCTTGTCCATTCCATAATTTTATAATGGAATCCAATAATGCCAGTCTTCTTGTTCAGACTGAAGTATTTTGATCAAATAGATATTCTTACGTTTTAATTTCTTTTTAAATTTTCATTTATTTGATGTAGCTCAGCACTTCAAGTGATATAGTTCTAAAGCTCAAGGGCCCTCAGGTCTGAATTGTTTGAAAAGAAATTAAACTGCACTCCACTTTTAAATAGCCTGAATTTTCATTAAGCTTGGTATTCAACCTATTCTACATTTAATTTTGAAATATTGCGGAGAGTGGGCTGACCTGCATGTCATCTGTATTTACCTATTTAGAATCGCTCAGTGGCATTTCCAGTAATGCATTCCAAGCTCTGTTAATCTGATATACTTCACAACTTTAAAAAAACTCACTGCCATCATTGCTACTATCAGACTGTTTTTGCCAAACAAAATGAAAATGTTGTGAGTCTTCAGTTTACAGTTTTACAGATACCCCACATTTTAAACTTGCACTTGTACAACTTCCTGTATAAATGCAAGCTCACCCTAAAGAAAAGAATGCTTGTTCCAGAGTTCAATGTACCAATCAAATTTAGTTTAAATATTCAAGTCAATCCAAAGTATCCAGATATGTAAACAGATGCCTACTTGAAATTTCTAATTTGTGGAAGTTCTCATACATCACTGCTTGCCAAGAGTTCAAATTTGTACAAATTTTGCATAATTTGTGCACTTGTGTGACCTTGCAGCATGTTTTATATAATGTTGGGTCAAACTTACTTACGATTTAATGAGGAAAAATTAGAAATAACAACTGATGCAGTCAATCAAGTCATAATTAATATACAGTCTATTAGAGAAAAATATTAGTATAATGGAGTTAAATTAATCTGAGCTCTTGGGTGGCACAATAGAAAATTTCAACCAAAGAACAATGGACAATGCATCTTTGAAAAGGTCAAATTATTTGCCTGTAAAATGCTGCCAAATATGTAATCTTTCACTCACTTTAAGATAACCTGTTCTTCTGTCAAGATTCAAATGAAGATTTTTTATTTCTCCAAATTCTGCAAATTTGTCATAAACATCATCTTCCTGTGCCTCTTCATGCACCCCTGTTATGAACAAGATCCAGCCTTCCACAGCTGAAATAAAGGTAAAAGATTTTTTCTTCAAATTATCTATTGGCTGTATTAATAACGGGACAAGCTCTGCAATCTAGGAAGTATAGTCTTATTGACTGATTGATTTTATTTTTAACGGCGCATCAGCACTGTAAGGCTATTTAGCGCCAAACAAAATGTTATATGTATAATCTTTTAAATATTATGATAAGTCTCATATCAACCAGCAATATTAAAACACAAATAGTTGAAATTAAAACGGTAAGATGGTAACGGTGAAAAATAAAGCTAGGAAGTGGTCTTAAGCTGTGCATAATGACCACTCAGTGGACTACAAAAAATTGGTCTTGATACATGGGTGTTCTTTACTTAAGAAGCATGTAAATGGATTTGAAGGAAAACTAGAGTTTTGACAGACAGAAATATAGAAAAAATAGAAAGAAAATCAGTACATGCTTAACATAATTACGAAAAAAATTCTTATCAAGCAACCAGGTGATGCTATGGCTTTTACAGGGGTGATAATTAATCAGAAAATGAATCATTGGTCACTACATGTATATTTAAGTACATGATGATTTACACAGCATGGAAAAGAAATGACTGTTCCCGCTTGTGTTAAGCAAGTGGTTGCTTTGTTTAGCAGATTATATTTAAAATTTTGCAGGAACTGAAAAATTATGGTCTGTATGCATATGCTGTCACTATACCCTGGCCTGTTAAATATCCAAATTTGGTAGTTTCCATGTATAAATAGAACGCCAGCAGAAAGGATGATTGTTTAGGGCAACAGAGGATATTACATGAGTTCTGGATTTATATGATATTTTTCTACCCAAAATTTGCTTGTGGTAGGAATCCGATTTTGTGTCTGAATTTTAGACTTTTTGGTCTCAGATCTAAGGCAGACCGGTATGAACTGCAAACAGACAGATGAACCTATGCAAAAAGTAGGATAAGATGGGCATTCGGAATAAAGAGTGTTATCCCTCTGCTCATGTGCAAGCCAATGAAAAATGATGTTTCTAACACAACTAGGCAGTATGTTATTGGAAGATGACCTGGAAGTTGGTGTTTTAGGATGTATTCAGAAATAGCTTTCAAATTGTGTTTCCTACTCAAATTTCAGACAAAAACCTCCAGGGGTTAATGTGTTATGGTTTTCTATTTTTAGTAACAGTGGCCATTTTGAATCATGGTTCAGCATCATTTGTATAAAAAGGCCATCATATCAGGATGCTGTAAAATTTCATCAAATTCAATGTCACAGGTTTTGACAAATCATTTTAAGTTGTGCTTTCTATCTTTTACACTGTGGCCAAATTTGCAGATGGACCAAAATTATTTGTACAAACTTTAAAGGCTCTCATTATAGGATGGATTTTGTCATTCAGCAGTTTTGAGAATCGTTTGCTTTCATAATGGTGTAATAAACCACAGCAACACTCTGAAGTTATATCATGCAAGACAGAGTTGTTCAAAAGTCCAGGGCCTTAACCACTGAGCCACCAAGGCACTGTTTTGAAAAGAAGACCTTTAAATGCTTTTCTGTTTCCAGTAATGGCAGCCACATTTAAACTGGCATCATTTGAACAAACTTTAAAGACCTTCACACCAGGATGTGTCCTGTCAAAGTTGCTCAACTTCCATTTCAGTGATTCTGAGAAAACATTCTTTACAGGTTTTCTAAATTTAGTAACAGCAACCATATCTGATGGTAAATCATTCATCATTTGTAGAAATGTGAAAGGTCTTTATGTAAGAATGGTGTTTGTCAAATAAAGTTCAGTAGAATTCTTAAAAGAAGTGGTTCAAATGTTTCCCATTTTTTAAAATGGCAGCAATCTATATTTTTAAAAAAAAAATATATGAAAGACTTTCATACCAGATTTCTTTCTGTCTACTGAAAGGTTTTGCATTATAATAACAGCAATAATAAAAATGGGAGTCAGTTGTACAAACTTGACATTCCTTTGTGCCATAATGCTTTCTGTCAAATTTAGTCCAGTTCACTTTAACAGTTCTTTTAAACATCTAAACTTCTGTTGTTTTATTTTTTAGTTGTTTATTTTGGTGGCCATATCTGAAGGTTATAAGCATTATTCATTTAAAATGTAATGGTGTTCTTGCCAGTGATCAGGGTCTACATACTGCATTCTACACTTGATTTCAAGAGAACATAACAAATATGCATTATATTGAGTATACATTGTTTGCAGTTACATGATCCAAATTTTAATCCCTGAATCACAGATGTTACTTACATCTTTGTGGACCAGGTCCTCCTTCCTCATCCACCTCCATGGCTTCATACTCATAGTCCTCCACACCACTCCGTGTTGGTCCATCTAAAATATTAAACCCATAGAGAATTAGTCCTCTTTTCATGCTAAAAATTACCAATACGGAATCCACAAATTAACTTGATGACACGTTATGGCAGTTCTGTTAAGAGCAAACCGAAAAAGGATGGTTAATACAGATCTATTTATCTACCCTGTATTTACAAAGCAAGAAATTTGTCAATACATATGACATGGATTCCCCAAACAATATGATGCAATTAAAAGACAAATGTCCAAACAAAAAAAAAGGGACCATAACTCCATACAAAGGTTCCTGAAACAAAAGTAAAAATCATTTTTAAATTTGGTCTTCTTTATGTAATGCCTCATGCCAAATTTGGCATCAGTCTGAGAAGTCCTTCAAAGCTTATTTAGTAGAAATTGAGGGAAAAAGTTCCAAGTCAAACTGGGGCAAAAACTCGGTAAAATTCTCCTGGACAATGGTGAAATCAAACTTGATCTAGGTCTTCTTGCCTCAGATAAATTTGATTTCAATGCATTAAGTCCTTAAAAAGTTAAAGCTTAGAATACAAATTTAAAGAGAAGAAATGAAACAGAATGAAAACATTCTAGCCAAACAGTGGTTGTAATACCATAAAACAATGAATACTGGAGTTGACAGAAATCTAAATGTAATGCCACCTACCAAATGGAAACAAATGGAACAGCACAGTTCAACATGGGCCATCAAAATGTTTTTAAACTCTCAGTCATGGACTAGCATAATTTTTATAGATCTAAAAGCATTCAATGAAAGGATGCTTTTTGCCAAATTTGGTAAAATTCAGTTTGAGTGGTTCTGCATCATTTGTATAGATCCAAGGACTTCATGTTAGGAGTTATTTTTGTACTTATTTTAATTATCAAGGCTGGTAATATTCAAGGGCTAGGATACACTTGAATTTTAGAGAGAAGTGTCCTCTTTTCTAGACCCAATTTAGGGGGCGCTCACCAGTTATTATGTACTTTTGAGAAAGTGATGTATGTAAGGTGAAGTTGTTTGCATTTAAAACATGCACATTGGAGAGAATGTTGGCATACCTCTATGCTACATTAAGGTAATGTGGATGATATTTCTTTGGATATTGTACTTTTGGAAATTGTACATGTTCTAAGCACACTGCTAACTAAAATGACTGCTCCCTTGTTCAAAAAAATCAGCCTGAATTATTATAAAGTACACTATCCATAGCAGCTATTAAAATAGGGAAAATGAAATGAATTGTGCCAGACTAGACAATACCAGCTTCGGAAAGTGCAATGAATGAATTACCAAATGTATAAAATGTAAAAAAAAGTTATCGACTCTTTTTTTTATACAATGTACCTCTGAAGTTCAGGAAGTGAAAATGACCAAGTGGAGCTAGCACTTTTTTAAAGATGCACATCTTGAGTAAGGCCAAGCTGTATCAGGGATCGTCCTAGGCTTCGCCAATGTCGCAAATTGCGATTTTTTTTCCTTATTGGCGACAAAAATATCCCATCTGGCGATTTTTTTGGCGACATACTTTTTGGTTATTTAATTTGTACATACAATCATAGATTTGGACTGGATAAATTAAAAGGGAGAACGAAAGGAAGCCACAAACTTGACTAAGCAATGCATTAGAATCAATCTGTTACACAAACAATCCTTTGTTCGTATTGACAACCCCATCTTTACAGTACATTGTTACATCATAATCTGCTTATGCTGACATCTGGGCTGAGTACTGTATGCTGTGATACAGTCAATCATGCTACCGAACTATACCTACAACTGACCGACTTCTGAAGACGCGAATAGAACAGATACAATTAATTGAATGGCTAAATCTTCTGTTGTTTTTTATTTTTTTTTACATATACCAGTACAATAGTTTTGCTGAACCTTCATAGAAAACTGATAACCTTTGAAGTACCGACTACTGTGTATAAATACAACGCAAATGGAAAAATCTCAATCACAATTATGTCTGTCGCCAGTGCAGCATTTTACTCATTGATCTTTTCCTTTTGCCATCAATCCGTGTTACGGCTGCTGAGACTTAAACTCCGAAACAAGAAATAGCACAAAAAAAAAACAACAACCAGTTTTGCATAATTAATAATAATTATTTATTTCTCAAAATACAAGAGTGAAAGAATCTCTAAATTGGGTTTGAATTTATGCTTATATATACGGTCCAATATTGCCAGGTGTTGACTCGTGCAAGTTTCATTCGTGGGAATGGAGATCCTATTTTGTTTGTCGAGAAAATTTATACAGCATTCAGTGATCATTCTTGGGATTTAGGAAGAAATTCACTACAAGCTTTGTGAAGCTAGCCATGGGGGGGGGGGGGGCTGCTGATAGACTACTGGTGTCACCTGTCAGTGCTGTGGACTGTGAACGTGGATTCAGTAAGATGAACCTCATAAAAACTGACATCAGAAATAAACTCTGCATCTCATCTCTCGAGAATTTCATGAGAATCAGCATGTACAGATGTGAAAAATTAGACTTTGAAACTGCATTCAACAAGTGGGCAGCCCTAAAATTGCGACGGATCTTCATGTAACACTCTGTAACATTTTGTTAATGCTTGTTGTAATTAAAGAATTAACTAACCCATCTTTTGTAATTTTCATTGCCTGTTACATTAATAGACTAAATTAACACTTGGAAAAATGTACACTACTTGTTCTGGCGACACTTTTTGAAAACTGGCGACAAAATATTGAGGTTGGCGATTTTTTTGGCGACAGCTTTTTAAAAGCCAGGACCATCCCTGTGTATACTCTATAACCCACATTACGCCCATCAATCAAAACCAAAATAAATGGAATTAAAGGTTCTTCAAACTATACCTAAGATATACAAGGTCTTTTTTAAATAGCTACTATAATTAGTGAGGAAAGCCGGGGAAATTCTTTTTCTTTAAAATTCTAACCCATGCAAACTACGAAACTGTACAGTGCCACCTTAGTACCTGTAAAAGTTGATGGATGAACAATTTTCGTGTGGAAACATTTTGATGGCATTTAAGGTGCCGAACAACCAGCAGGATTTAATTGATTTGGTTAAGATATATTATAATTAATTTTTAGAACAACAAGTAATATTTTATTTAATCTGAGGAAATATTCTTACATGACCACGTTGACAAGCACTTTAATCAACTTCAGTTGTAAAGCCCAAGAAGCAGGCAGTGTGATTTGGATTTTTAACGTGGCTTTAACAATTTTTCAGTCATATCGCTACGATGTCTGCAGCATGACAGTTATAGTGATGTCTAGCACTGAAGCATTATGTCCCACCCAGTCACATTATCATGACACCAGGCCAACTAGTCCTGAGCTCCAAGCGAGGCAGCTGTTAGTACCATTTTTGTAAGTCTTTGTGGTATGACTCAGCCGGGCATTGAACCCATGATCTCCCACATCTTGTTTGCTAATATGTTCAGAAAATAATATATTACCAGCACCAAATCCTCTTCCTTTCCTTTTCTTTGCCTTTTCCTTCAACTTCTGAATTCCCTCTGAAATGTGAACAAACAATTAACCACTATATTACAGAATCTTTATTTTTAACACTCTGCCATTTTTACATATTGTTAAATAAACTAATTTCAATCAGAAAGACTGACTGAACATTATTCACCCATAAAACTTGAGGAATCATGATCAACATGCTCATGGGAATATACCCCACCACATGGCCGTATGTTTGACAAATCAAATGTGTTTCCAGTTGGCCGATAGTCCCCGTTTTTTGTTGCTGACCCTAGCACTTTTTCTCCCAGGGTTTAAAAAGAATTAAAACAAGAATTTTTTTCTCCTCCTGAAATTGATTTGTGCAAACTGAGCCAGTTTAACCCAGTACTTTATGCGCTTAGTATGTTATATATACTAATCATTATAATATATTGAATGTTTTAGGAAAAAACTACTTACCTACCCTCATTTTAAAACCATTCCAACAGGAATCATTTTCTGGCCTTGTCAAACAAAACAAAAAAAAAGAGGGCCTAACACTTGTAAAAAAAAGTGCCATGACTGGACAACATTCATAACATGAAATTCATCTTAAGTTTCACAACAAATCCACTAAAACCTGCTACAGTAGTTGCCTTCACAAAATTCTGTCACACAATGGACCAAGCTGCAACTCTGTAAGGGCAACAACTCTTACAAAAGCCAAGGGAACACATCTGTCAACATCTTTAAATTATGACAATAATATGTACATAGTTTCACAGGAATATATTTTAAAAAAAACACAAACTACAAGATAAGCTCTATTAACAACATTTGATCCTGCATTTGGCTTAAAGAGCAATAACTCTAATATTGTAGAAACAAAGTGATTAGTCTATATGTGTATCGTCAAGTGATACACTAAATCATTTACCAACTTCAATCCATCAAAAACTGAGGACTAGTTGAACTAACAAGACTGTTATATATTAGGCTAAAGAACAAAATGGGCATAAAAACTACCAAGAATTATCATTTCAGTTGTTTGCTAATATGTTCATCCTTAGACAGGTATGAAAATCAGTATTTCTCAAGTGTCAATTTGTTCTTAATATTCCATTTATCGTATACCATGATTATACATTAATGTTTTCAGTGATTTCTCATACATCAGATCTTTGTTTTAGCATGCTCAAATTACTTGTGTGAACCCTGTTATAGTGCAGAGTCAGGTGTCATGCTGATTTTTTCTTGTGTGTGTATGATTTGGATTTTTAACGTAGCTTTTAAAAATTTTCAGTCATATCTATACGATGTCTGCAGTGTGGCAATTTATAGTGATGCCTAGCAATGAGGCATCATATTGCAGACATGTAGCATGATGTCCCACCCAGTCACATTATCCTGACACCAGGCCAACCAGTCCTAATACTAGCCTCTTAATGCTGAGTGCCAAGCAAGGCAGCTATTAGTACCATTTTTGTTGTTGTTGTAGGGTTTAATGCCATTTTTCAGCAAATGATAGGCAATACATGGTGGCCAGTATTAATGGTGGAAGAAGAACCTGGGGGTAACAAACCCAGAAAGAACCACCAACCCACGAGAATCATTTTTATAAGTCTTTGGTATGACACAGTAGGGGATCAAACCCATGACCTCCTGCATCTGAGGCGGACGCTCTAACCACTAGGCCACCAGAGCGGTCAACCTTTTCTTGTAGTAAAAGGCAAAATGAAGACTCCTATATGCTTAATGTTTAAAAAACAGACAAAAAAATTGGTGAAATGAAAGGTAGATATATCACTCATTATATCAAAAATTCAGTCAGTATGCATTAATTTGGAAAAACATC
This sequence comes from Sinohyriopsis cumingii, assembly GCA_028554795.2. Classification (NCBI taxonomy): domain Eukaryota; kingdom Metazoa; phylum Mollusca; class Bivalvia; order Unionida; family Unionidae; genus Sinohyriopsis; species Sinohyriopsis cumingii. Next base: position 34,781,875 of record CM068827.1, read on the forward strand.
TTTAAACAGCAATCATATATTTTTAGGAGTATCTTTAACAGAAATATTTTCTCAACAAATAGCAACATGCAACTAAATATTCAGCAATGAAAAATAATGGAAAATGAAAACTAGTGATAAAGCTGCAATAAATACCAATATTTAGAGTTATGCCAAGAAAAATTCACATTTTTTGTTTTAGTTTCGCATCACTGAAATCATTATAAATATGTAGCAGATGGGGGAGGTAAAACTAATCATGGTGTATTCACCTGTCACGATTGTTTAGTTTGTCTTTTCTTTGCCATACAAAAATGCTTGTCCATGCCAGATGCACCATCCTCTGTTCTGTGTAAGTTCCTAGAACACATGAATTGACTCAGTCTGACTCCTAAGCACATGCACAGTAGTGCATCCTCATTATTTTCTAAGTCTTTTACTAATAAAAGACATCAGATCAGGGAGGGAGGATGGTATCTAACTGCAACAGGTATTACATAATTAAAATTAGTTTTACCTCCAAAAGAAACTATCACTTTAATATCAGCTTTCATTGTTTAGGGCTAAACGCTATTTTTCAGCACATAAAAGGCCATACATGGCAGTCAGTAAGTCTGGTGGTTTGGGAAATGGAAAGGAATCTCTAGACTTCCTTGCTTTGCCTTTTCCTGCTTATCTTTCTCATCGATGAATGCTGCAGAAAGGCAAATGAAAGAGGGTTGCCCACTGGAATTAAGTGGTTGCATACCCTTTTGGAATCTGATCCAGCTCATCTCAATCAGGCTGAATTCACATCGTAGCCAGTTTCAATTGACCAAGAGCTATACTGATGATCCTTTAGGTTCTGGGAAGCAGCCGTGGCCATAGACAATGCATATCTGGGTGTCTTGAATACTCCTTCCAATTACCATTGCAGCACAACAGATGATAATGAATCTTCATTCAGAGGACTGATGGAAGCTAATGACTAACTGAGAACAGATCAGTGTGTGAAGCTATGGTCACCACTGACATGGTCTTAGTCTCCAAAGCCTCTGACATCTTTACCAGAAGGCAAAGAGAATGACCCTGATGAAATTGAAATACAAGCTTAACAATGGCTAGTTACTGTATAATGCTGAAATTTAAGTATAAGAAGGTTCATGTGGAACACAAAGACTTTAACGAAGTCTAAATATACTCACACATGAACATTTACCTTGGAAACCATGTTGATCACAAATATATAATTTTGTTCATTATAAAGTTCCAAAGCTTATTCTATAACAAGTTCACAACGATTATGCAATCTGATGACAAAGTTAGTGCACAGGAATCTGACATTTTATCAATAAATTATGACAAAATCTCTAACAACATGAAATCACCTTATTGGTACTATAAATTAACACAAGGAGTGCAAACATGACCCAGCCTTCCACTCGATTCTACTTTTCTCAAACATCTTTTATTGCCTCAGAATTGCAAGAATACTGAAAAACTACACGTAGTAGTTACACATAGATCTTTAATTACAGAACAATGGTAGATGCAAAAGTAAGTTTTTACTTATCATTAACTTGATTCAACTTTAGGAATCCTGTTCCATTGAAGAATTAGACATTGCTTTCTTCATATACTGCATACAAGTGACTCTCAGTTTCAAAACATGTACACTATGGGTCACAGTCACATCAAAGGCGAAATATGATTGGCTCATAGTTAGTCCTACATGTAAGACATAGCACATTTTGATTTTGTTGAGGTGCTATGTCTTACTATCCAAATAACAGCCTTGTATAGTGTGTTCCGATGTCGTTGACATTGGAATGAGTAATCAAAGTTTCAGGAACATCTCACACATTTGGCAGCCTATACTGACATTTTTCTATTAATTTATGTGTAATTAATATACTTACTGTGCTGTCTTTATCCTGGTGGAATGAAAATATGACACTAGCAAATGGATGCATTTTCACGTTCCTTTGACATACATTTGAATTTGTTGCAATGTGACGGTAGTCAAGGTATGCCGAAGTAAATTCAAGTTGGTTAATGTTTGGGATATGTTTCTTGAACGAACGAACCGTTGCTTACAGTTCCAATAGGCATAATATATTTTTTATCTGTTTCGTTAAAAAATGTTTTAACTTTATCTGATTTCGGCATTCTCAGCTTTCCAGCCAAGTGAAAAGTAGGCTAAAGAAACTTGAAAACGGGTCCATTTCTTCTGTGAGAATTTGAATTTATTTGAGAAAAGGCATCATAGAAAGCAAAGTCTGACTAAAACATTATAACTTTACTTTATAGAAAAGCATCATTATTTTAGTTGTCAGTTGTATGAAATATTCCTGAAAATTTTACTTTCGTAATGATGTTAGTCAACATTAAAACACACTACACAGCGTCATTAGTTAGGCTGTAAGACCCTGACGCCCACAACATAAATATCATCGTTGGGTCTTACAGGTAGGACTAGCTCATAGTGTACATGTTTTGAAAATGAGAATCGCTTGGATGCAATGCATGTGCAGTGAGGAAGCCTATGTATATTTCTTCCAGGCAACAGGATTCCTAAAGAGTATGGCCATGTTCCTTTAAAGACGGAAATTGCAGAAGGAAATCGAGGGTCATGGGTGGAACCAAGTATTTGGAAGTTACGTACATTCTGTCTTATACAGTATGATAGAGAGGGTCCTATGTCAGAACGGGTCATGGGGGTACTCCTACATGTAAAACCTGACGCTGATATTTATGGTAGCACCTAAACAAAATCAACATGTGCTATGTCTTACATGTAGGATTAGGGGGTAATATGAGGTATTTTTGTCACTCTATAATTTTTTTCCTTCAGATTGTTTTTTTCTTCTCAACATCAAGCTCGCGTCAAGCACCCATGATAGTCGACATCAAAACACGCTAACACTGCGCCGTTATTTAGGCTGTAAGACCCATCCCACACACACCCCAGAACAAAAAATATCAGGTGATGTGTTACATGTAAATCATCTGACCCGCTTCTGTCGCGTTTCAAGTAACAATGATCGTACAAAACAACAGAAAGAAAATATTATAATCCCTCTTCACTATTACCCAATAGAATGCTCTGAGAAATAATCTAAATGTTTATTCAATTAAATCAACGAAAGAAATTAAAGCTTACGATCTCCCTCCTCGTCAACCTCAAATTCATCGGCCCCTTCCTGCACGTCTAAAACGTCCGCCATGTTTTTCAAACGCGTGGAATTTTCGAAACACTTCTGACTTCTTCCTAGTAGTAATTGGTACGTCTAACACACAAACAGGTTCCGATCTGACAACTGCGGTGAATTGAAAGCTGTATATCAGACCACCATCACTACATCTTCGATAGCCAAGGTTCCGTTATAATAATCATATCCACGTGGTTAACATATCGGAACCATGGCTAGCGAATATAAAATACTTTGACACAGCATGATAAATAAAAATGCTGAGAAACAAATTAAACCTAAAAAGGAAAGTATTTTTATTTAATTTTTTTAAAAATAGATTTCTTGTAACATAAAACGAAGCATATCAGAATTAGAAACATGCCATGATGCCTATTAGGTGTTAAAATGTAATATAATTCATGGTACACTAGAAAACCAGAAAATCAAAATGGAAGAAATCGCAGATGCTGTCATTATAGCAGAAAAACTCGAGGGTGACAAGGTTGTGTAGAAATTATTTGCAGATATTCACCAAATTAAAGAAAAATGGTCGAATTCAAGCTTTATATCATTGCTGATGGTTTCATTTGCAAAGAAAAAAGTGACATAATATATTTTCATCAATTAACTTATAAAGGAAAGTTATGAGATTTATTCATATTTTGAATTACCATAAAATGTTCACATATTTCTCTTTTTTGTACGCAGACACTTGAAAAGTTGCAAATATTGCAATTTCTGTCTGTTGCATCTATAACAATAGTACTTAAGGTTTAAAAAAAACACATTAAAACTGTATAAATTACACATTGGTTTGATATTTTTGTAATATGACACCATCTTGGAATCTCATAAATGTCCTTTACATTCACTAGACAGAGTTCTGAAAACTTTTTCAGTTTTATTTTTGTCACTAAATAACCAATAACATTCCTAAAACATTTTTTGTTGGTTGCTGAACACTTCTACACATAGCTAATTAAGAACACAGAAAATGATAATGGACCACATATTAATACGTACAAAGTGAAATCATGGAAGCTATACAATTATACTGATTTCTTGGCCTGGGCAAAACAAAGTGAATGGAAGTATAAAAACTTGTTTTACAATCAGCAAGACATCAATACTGCAGCTGTTCTTATATAGGTAATTAAGAACACAGGTACACCACTACCTATCAAAGGTATATTTAAACTGTGCCTACTTGTTTGACAACTTCTATGACACGAGTTGTAGCATCATGTTGTTGATATAAAACAAACAAACATGGATGGATAGAGCATAATATCAAAAGTAATGATATGAATGATGTTACACAAGAGTTCATTAAAGACACTACAGGTAATGGAAGAAATGAAACTTGATGATGCAAATGATAAGGAAGGAACTCGGCTGGAATGGAAACTGCTACCATATGGACTTGCTTATAAGACAAGTCTAATTGCAAACTACACAGACCAGATCTGCCATTGCATAATGCATCAACAGATCTGGGTCTTAGCAGTTTGTTAGGAATAAACAATAGAATGAACAACATAGACCCTGAGCTGCAGGCACATTATATTATGGCAGATCTGGATCTTTGTTGTTTGCAGTCTGACTTGACTTATAAGTGGGTATAGGTGGTACATAAGATGGAAAGTGTCAAATTTTAAACCTAGATGATACAGAGGTGAACTTCCTCAAAAAGCTGGAAAATGTGGAAGAATGTACAAGTGGCCAATAAAATCTGGATTGAGAACAAACAAACAAGATTTTAACCTGAATCTTGAAACAGAACCCACTCTCATCAGTAAAACAAGATAAATGTTTCAAGTCAATTAAAAAACAAACTTGCCAAAATTGAGAGAAAATTTTACTGTGTTTCATGAATACCACAAAAATTTTGTTCACTTCTTTCTTGGTTATCTTTTAATTGTCGAACAAATCATTAATACAGAAAACAACAAGGTATAATTTCAGTTTACAAAAAGTGACCTCCATAATGAAGTGGCAATACTAGGATATGCACTAAAAGAGAACATTTGTGTTTATAGTTTGTTCCACAGTATATTATCACACTACATTAGAAACCAACACAATGCTATTAAAATCTACCTAAAATATAAATGACCTAATTGTTAATTGATATCATTGATCAGTTGGTCCCACTGAACTGAAAATATAAAGTTTAATTTCAGAATAACGCACACACACACACGCACATACACGCATGCACTCACACACACACAAAATATAATTTTATTAAACAATCCACTTATACTGAAGATGTACATCCATAAAAATCTCCTTACCAAAAACCCTCAGTATACATCTCCCCTTAATGTTGATAAATGACATTTGTGGGTCATCGTTTATATTTAAAAGGCTGGATATATATATTTATCATAAAAATTCAGAACATGTATATTTTCCTGAACTTTAAAATTAAATTTAAACAAATCTGAATCAGGACCATTTTCTTAGGATTTGGTGATTACATTTACAGCCTTAATTATTCCATGACAAACTCAAGGATCAGTATGAAATGAATTTGAAATCCTCTCTAAAATAATTTGGTTGTTCATTTCTCAAATGACAGATGCATATCTAAATAAAATTCCCCTCTCTGTCAGTCATGTCTCTCTGTCAGTCATGTCTCTCTCAACTCAAATCAAAAACATTACCATTTTAGTTTGTTTTTGGTCTTAAAAATTAAGGTAGGTATAAGTGATGATATGCTTGTATATCTAATTGTCTAACAAAAGTTATCATGCCTGTTATACTCTTGGTAAAATAGAAAACCTGTCAAAAGTGAGAAAGAAATTTGGTCCTAAGGGTTTTAACTTTTGAGGGGTTTCATTGTACATATAGTGTATATTTCTTACCTGAACATAGGGTTACAAATTTGATTTGACCACAAATGTTTGGCAAACATGATGAAATAAACAATGCTTTTAATTTACTTTTCCAAAGTGTATATAGCTTTTATATGGGCAAATTTAATCCAAAGTGTACATATGGACAAATTTAATCCAAAGTGTACATATGGACAAATTTAATCCATAGCTTTTATATGGACAAATTTAATCCAAAGTGTACATAGCTTTTATATGGACAAATTTAATCCATAGCTTTTATATAGGCAAATTTAATCCAAAGTGTACATATGGACAAATTTAATCCATAGCTTTTATATGGACAAATTTAATCCAAAGTGTACATAGCTTTTTTATGGACAAATTTAATCCAAAGTGTACATAGCTTTTATATGGACAAATTTAATCCAAAAGTGTACATATGGACAAATTTAACTCAAAGTGTACATAGCTTTTATATGGACAAATTTAATCCAAAGTGTACATATGGACAAATTTAATCCATAGCTTTTATATGGGCAAATTTAATCCAAAGTGTATATAGCTTTTACATGGACAAAATTTAATCCAAAGTGTGCATATGGACAAATTTAATCCAAAGTGTATATAGCTTTTATATGGACAAATTTAATCCAAAGTGTACATATGGACAAATTTAATCCATAGCTTTTATATGGGCAAATTTAATCCAAAGTGTACATAGCTTTTATATGGACAAATTTAATCCATAGCTTTTATATGGGCAAATTTAATTCAAAGTGTACATAGCTTTTATATGGACAAATTTAATCCAAAGTGTACATGGCTTTTATACGGACAAATTTAATCCAAAGTGTACATAGCTTTTATATGGACAAATTTAATCCAAAGTGTATATAGCTTTTATATGGACAAAATTTAATCCAAAGTGTACATAGCTTTTATATGGAAAAATTTAATCCATAGCTTTTATATTGACAAATTTAATCCAAAGTGTATATAGCTTTTATATGGACAAATTTAATCCAAAGTGTACATATGGACAAATTTAACTCAAAGTGTACATAGCTTTAGCAGCAGAGGGGGCGAATCGGACATTTTGTCCAATCGTTATTTTGCTTAATTATTACTTTCTGCACTCAACGATCTAGTGTCGTCAGCGCCTGGTAAAAAAAAAACGACGACGACGCTGGGGGATCGTCCAATCGTCATTTGGTTTAATTAACACCTTCTGCGCGTCGATCCCCAGCGTCGTCAGCGTCCGGTAAGCACATCGACGACCGCGTCGATGTCATTGCCCCCTCTGCTGCTAAGAAGTTATTTACAATGATCTTACAAACAGAGTGATCACTAACTCCTCCTCCTGTAGATCAATTAGGTTATTTGACTGATCGGTGAGTTTAAAATTAATTCTCGTTAAAAACCGATCATGGCATCGCATATAGACCGGATTAATCGGATTCTCAACGATTAAAAATCCCGGAGGGGCTGTTGGTGAAAATGAATAAAGGATATATCCCTGTTGAGCTTGATTTGATTGATTGGTATCTACCTGGTAACTCCCTTCGATAACATCACACACTAGATTGATTGCTATCACCGATGCGATATTTACGTTGTATGGAGCAATATGCATACCATCATCCCCGTTATCGTGTCTGAGGATATAAGTTGATGGACTGAGAAAATCATTAAGAGACTTTCTTAGTTCTGGCGCGTTGTATCCTGGAAACTTGAAATCGGGTAAATCGGCTTCTGTGATATTATACCCGGTTAGGAATTTTTGTTTATTATCATCGCTGCTATCGGATATTGTCTTAACGATTCGCTCATTAATATATTCCATGTCTGATATAAGTTGATTTAACACCTCAACGTGTTTTCGTGCTTTTGTTTTCCGTAGCTGTTCTAGTTGTGATTGGTAATTACGATTAATCTCGGCAAACGCACCAGTGATATCATCTAAACGAACTGTGACCTTGGCTGACAATTCAGGAGTTTTCTTATACGGAAAAAACCATTGCATGGTATTCCTGTCTTGAAATATAAACTCGCTGGGTAATAACGTGTTTCTTATAATAGACAAATCATTCAGATAACTGGGATTAATCTCATGATACGATTGCACATTTGTGTGCAAATCCGCGGGTGGATTCTTAGGCCATCCTAGTATGGTTCTTATTGAACTGTTATAAATATCAACCATATACCCCGGTGGGCTTATTTCAATCGTCGATGATAACGTCGGTTCATGAACCGTAATAGCGATTTTTGATTCCTTTCCTGTGATCGATTTTATTCTGCGTTGAAATTCTTTATTGATTTGCTCTATTTGGTATGACCCAGTTGGTATTGTAACCTCCTCCCAGTCTGGGGTCCCATCGGGTTTATTTTTCCGTGCAAAAACCAGCGAGTTATTAGGTTGTTGTCCGTTAAATGCGTCCGCTCGAATATTAGGCCAACTGTGATATACTCGCAATTTTGCCAGCGCTATTTCCTTCACTGGAACCGGCGACGGGAAGTTCACACTGAATTCGGGTTTCGTTGACGTTATTGATATCATATTTGTTTGTACCGGAGTGGTGTTCTCCGCGATCCGCTGAAGTAATTGAAACCCTTCGGGGTTCAGCGACATTATTATTATTTGTTGTCTTTAGTGTCTAATTTCAACAACCAGGTGGTTCCGGCTTCCAGTTGAAAATCCTCGATTTTTGACATCGCGGAGCTATACAACTGGACCATCGTGGAGAATTCAACATCGGATACGAACAAATTATCAATTGACAACGAGATCAACCCGGATAATTTCGAGTACGCGTCGGATACTATTTGATGTTTTACTGTATACTCGTTGAGTTTTTTCTGAAAACACGATGATATCTTCCTAGTGATTGCGTTGGCGACTCCAGCAACTGTTGTCATCGCGGAGACAGCGATTGGAACAGCGATCGGGGCTATCGTGGTCACCGTGGATAAAATAACACCGGTACCGGCCACTATACCCGACACCGAGTACACGACCGCGTCGATGGCGGTTATTTTTCGGCGGTATTTTTTTATTTTTGCACGGTATTGTTCGGAAAGCGTTTTCAAGTTCGCGGAGAATTCTTTTGCGGTATCGAATCGATATTGATGTGACGTCGGTGATACCTCTGATTCAATTTCCTTGGTGGTCATTTTTATTTTAAAAGAACTAGTGTTTTTAATTACTTAGATTCGCTACAAATTCCACATACCATGTAATGTTTGCCCCGGCTAGATTTCTATCAACGGCATAAATTGTAAACTTTTCAGTTGCGTTCTTGTCTATAATTGTTGATATTGTATTGTTAAACCCGGATGAACTCGACGATAATATATTAAACTGCATCATTGAAATCAGTGTCAATCGATAAATGCCCTTAACAGTTGCGGTGATATTTACTGTATTCTGTGTAGGAGTCCAATCGAATGATCCATGCCGAATTGTGTATACTGTGTTGATGATGTTCTCATGAGGGATTTTTATTTTTTCAAATTGCTCTGCTACTCTCGGTAGCCCGTCTTTAATCGCTTCAACATCAGTTCTGATTATTCCTACTTCCTGCCAATGCGCGTCTATATTATTCTTGTTCGCTGCAACATTAGTTTTGATTGTTTCTATTTCCCGTGTATTCTCGGTCATACTTTTTTTGTTTGCTGCAACATCAAGTTTGATTGTTCCTATTTCATATGTATGCACGTCTATACCTTTTTTGTTCGCTGCAACATCAGTTTTGATTAATCCTATTCCCCGCCAATACGCGTCTATATTTTTTTTGTTCGCTTCAATATCAGTTTTGATTGTTCCTATTTCCTGTGTATGCGTGTCCATATTATTTATGATCGTTGTAACATCAGTTTTGATTGTTTCTATTTTCCGTCCATGCGAGTCTACATTATTTATGATCGTTGCAACATTAGCGCCGATTATTTCTATTTCCCGTTCATGCGCGTCTACACTCCTTTTGTTTGTTGCAACATCAGTTTTGATTGTTTTTATTTCCTGTCCATACGCAGTGATATCATTTATAGTTATTGTAATCTCATCCGGCTTGGTATTTTTTTTACCAAAGAATTTATCAAAGTTGTCATCGATCCTGTTAACATTTTTTCGCAACGGGGGTAAATTGGCCGACATCTCCATAAGATCCGAAATAGCATTTTTTATTTTTACAAGATTTGGTTCGTCTGCCGTCGTGGATCCCCGAAAAAATCTTTCGACAATGTGTTGCACATCGTCGAAATGCGTTAGCGTCAACACGATCCGTTCTTCATATAATTTAATTTCACTACGTAAACCCTTTAACGAATTTGACATGGTTATATAATTGTCGCCAAGTGTACTTATTTTTCCATTTATCGTCAAGATGGATTCACCCGGTTTGATTCGTCCGTCGCTGGTATACAGCGCGATAGTGTCCTCGGCGGCATCGCGCTGTCGTATTAAAACATCATCCAGTGACACATTACTGGATTTCAATTTACCCTGGCGGTCTTGAAATACAACTATTTCATCTGGGTCAACACTGGTTAAATTCAACGTATCAGCGATTTCATCCTCAATTAGTTTTTTTATGTCATCGGTGGCGGGCGTTTCCGTGGGCTTTTTCAGCGCCGAAACCGGTCGTCCCCAAATATCAATCATTATTATTGTAAATGTTATTCTCTAAAATCCGTTGAGCTTCTACGACTCCACTAGTGTATTCGTTTACAACCACATGAGGTGGTTTTCGCGATGATGAAATCGCCGCAAGTACGTTTAATACCTCGCGGCCACATATCGGTGGGTCACTTAATTGCTGTGTTGGCAGCGTGGAATAAAAAACCCGGGCCGAACACGCCCGGGCTGAACACGCCCGGACATACCGCATGAACTCTTTCGGCGGAGCTAACCCGTATGAATCAAAATAGACGATCGCACGCGGATCAATCGCGTATGCAACCCAATGAGTTCCCGCTCCGGAGGACCCATCGAGGTTAATTATGCCGGTTTCAATATTCCTTGGTGCCGCCGGTAATTGATCCCTCATAAAAACACCTCTGAAGTTTTTTATCGCTAGCGCGTTTGCGGCGTCTATTAAATCAAAATTAGACATGGGAGTCATTAAACGGTTCCCGGTAGTCTTAGACCCTTTCCCGAGTACCATGAATACGGGGTTCCCGGTAGTCTTAGACCCTTTCCGGCCACGGGTCGTTTTTTTTTGTAGCCTTTCCCGGTTGCCTTCTTCAATGCCATCCCCGCCGCGGTACCAACGGCTCCTAACGCCGCCGCCTTAGCCACTGCTGGTGCGGCCGCGGCAATCAATGCCGGAATCGCAGCTAACAGCGGAAATATCCCACCGGTCTTTTCCATGTTTTTAATTGCTGCGGCTGAAAAATCTATTTGAACACCCTTTTTATTCTTCATCGCATCATTGAAATGTTTTATTTGACGCGCCGTCAACGATATCTTATGATTACCACCCGCCATCTGTGACGGCTTCAGCGTTATTGTGATCCCGCATTGTTTAGCCGACTTTGATCGTAATTTCTTGACTTGACCATCAGTCAACTCTACATTGACGACACTATACGACATTTTATTGTAAACGCGTTTTGTGCTTTCAATTACATGTTTTCCACTGGCGCATCAACGATTCTCATTCGTCCACCAACACCTTCTAGCAGCATTGATTTATCGCTGAGAATGACAGCGACCGCTCTGTAATTAACACCAGCTGGGGCTATACGAGCTCGGAAGTGTATATCAACGACGGATTGTCTCGTTAAATCAAGATGTTCCAACGAAAAGTAATAAATCGGATACAGGTTTTTAAAATCAAGTTGTGATATTTGCAAACCAGTGTCGACGTTTTGATCACGACCCATATATGACAGCAATCGATGATACACACGTGCGACATGGTTGTCACCGTAATTAAGCTGTATATCCTCGGATGGTTCCTGTTGTCCGTTTATTCTCAGCGAAACCTCCATGACTCCTAATCGATCAAATATCATATGGCTGCGTTCTTGATTACCCAATCGTTCCCTATTCTGTAGCGCTATGAATATATGACGCGGGGCTGAAACACCCTGTTTTGATGCTAGGTGCCATGTAAACGTATCGGCGACGTTATCCTCTTTAGCATCAGTTGTTACCGCTAGCCAACTCAACAACGATTTCCCTCCCTGTTCCATAAATGCTAACAATCGTGCTTCCGTGGTAACTGATGGAGTCAGCACCGGCATCCACAATGCCATTTTAGTTAAAATGACTTTACCGGCAGCGACGCCAGCAGCATGCCATATTGCATTGTTATCATCGCCCCTTCGCGTCAGCGCGATTGTATGCTTAGCCCCATAGACAACTTTTCTAACATTTCTGCAGAATCCAAATATGTGATGGAGTGGAATCGCGCATGAAAACTTTCGGCGTGGTCCTTGCAACATTCCTATTCGTGTTGCAAACCCTAGATTAAAATTATCGTTAAGACTTTTTGTAACAGTGAACTCAGCACCCGGTCTTGTTCTGCGGTCTGGGTTGGCTGCTTCAGCTTGATTAGGAACTGAAGTATCTCTTTCCACCAGCACGTTAATGTACTGAATATGATCAGCGTTATCGGTGGAGTCCTTTGCGAACATTATAGATGGGCCCGCCGATCTTGTATAATCATCCGAATATCTCGCTAACCCAATTATCGTCGTTGCAACATCAACCTCACGTTCTATTGATTCAATTTCTCGCCCGTCAATAAGATATCTGGCGCTCTCAAATAACGCCATGATACCGTTGTTGACGAAGCCAACTCGAACACGATGGTCATCTGCGTATGGTGCATTATCGGCGGCATTTGTCACGAGTTCTCCCTCAATTTCGATAAACGCTTCACACGGCAGAAAGTATTTACTGGTATCTTGGACCTGAAGTTCAATTCGCGATCGTAGGTCAGGTTGCGCTGCATAATAAGAATAAAATTGATAATCACGGACAGAATCATCCCTGCGCACTGGGGCGTCCATATCAAACGCGGGATCAGCGGTACGCGCAAACATTCTATTATTTATCATGTTGATGTTTTCAATTGCGATTTTTTCGTCGTAAATTCTTTGAATTTAAACCACTCCCCGCTATCGCGTTCATGAGCGCGTTGGTTGCCGCATCGGCGGATGGCGAAGTCGCCAACGACGGAGTCGTCGCCGCCAACGACTCTAGTTTTTCTTCCACGGCGTTATTTATTACTTTACTGATATTCGCAGGCATCACTGTCGTTGATGGCATCTGTTTTTTTCTTGAAAATATCTTGGATTTCACCAACGACATTAGTTTGTCCCGCGCGGCTGAAAGCGCCTTTCCGGCAACATCTCCAATAGCACTAATACCCTTATCACGAATAACATCAATAGCCTTCATTCCTAATTGTTTGGCTAACGGCGCTACTTTTGGAGCCATTCTTGTAAATAACCCCGCAATGGTGCTACCGAGACCATCTCCATAGTACGCGCGGTAAACAGGCAATCGCGAGTTTACCACGTAGACGAGTACTGGTTTATCATGGTTGTAGTGTATGATCATCCTTATTAAAAACACCAGTTTTCCAATTAATCATCCACGAGCTCGTCTATGAGCGTTCGATATGCATTAATGTCCATAATACCGCCTGCAAATAAACGCTTGCAAATATCAGCGGCCTCATTGATTATTTCCGTAGAGTTATTTCCGGCTCGTTTTCCTCCGATTAGTACTTCCAGCCGTGATATATCACTGAGAACACTATTAGGACAGGTAACGCCATAGGATTCTTTACCAACAGAGTATCCTTTTCCTTTTTTTGGTGTTATAATCTTAACTTCCTTGTGGAATGCGTCGTAATCGGATTTACTATGATGTGGTAATGCATCTTTATGTTTACTTGCTAAATACACTATTCTTGCCCAGTCCTTTAACGACTTTATATTTTTCTCGTAACCGCTATTGATATGCTTCTTATCTCGTATGTTCTTAGCAAAATTGTTGGCAGTAAAATTAATTAATTCTTCCCTGTTGCTGAAGCCTCTAATTTGATCTATTGTGCTCTTCTTGAGTACAATACGGGGTATATTCCCCTCTTTTTCTTCCGGTATTTCTTCTTCTGGTGTTTCTTCGGGTATTTCTTCTTCTGGTTCTTTCGCAGTAGCACCTAGTTCTTCTTCGTCGGCCATTGTAACATAAGGTTCTTGTGGTTCGGTTATAGCGAGTGGTGGTGGCCTCCGTGTTGTAGCAGCCGCTATTTTTGCAGGGAGTGTTTCTAAAGACCTTTTTGTTTGTTTTGTCTCTGCCGCTATCTTTTCAAGCGCACCAAGAACGGGTACAGTTGCCGCCGTAACATCCTTAGTCGCTTTAGTTACCGGGGCAAATAACTGTTCACTTCCAACAGCAAAATCAGTTTGCATTTGTTGTCGCGTTTGAAGTTTCTCTCTCACTCTGTCTCGTAACGGTATAAACTTTCTAAGCGCTGCTAGTCGCTCTCTGGCTAGCCGAGTAGTAAGTGATTCACCTACCATTATTGCAAATTACTCCGCAAATTTCTAATTTTCCGCCGAGTGTACCATCGGGGGCTCCACGGAGTTTTCGTCTATAATCCTTCTAATGTTTTTGATCTTACTAGAAATCTCCCGGCGTCGTTCATAAACACGTCCGAGTTTTTTTCGTATTATTTCAACGGCAGTGAATAGTCCAATGAATGCATTTGCGTCATTGTGGTACAGGTTCTCATTAATCGTATGTTGTAATCGTTTTATAAAAAAGTACTCGCGGGCCAGGGTAAAACGCCCCCGTTTCGACTGTTCGTTAATAATCTCATAATCGGATAATATTTTTTCACTGTCGAGACCATCAGATAATTCAATTCCTTGATTTTTTAATTTTGAAATCTCAGTTAATATATTATTGATGTCTTGGGAATCCATATTCTTATAAACATCTTATTTCTAATATCAAAAATTTTAATAAAATTTAAGTTAAAATTTAATAAAAATTATATGGACAGTACAATGCCGTAAATCTCCACTCGAGTGTTGTGGCAGATTACAGGCATACATGGACAGTACAATGCCGTAAATCTCCACTCGAGTGTTGTGGCAGATTACAGGCATATACATATACTTAATTAAGGACATTCACATCTTCGCATCCATCTGAACCCAAGGGAACCCCAAAGCATACATCTCCGGGAGGGAGGCCTAGGGTGACAAACGTCATCGTAGACCGCCCAGAAGATATGCTTGGGGGACATCACTACATGTACTTAATTAAGGATGAATATATTTACAATGAAATGATTGATGGATGATGGGACGGCACAAGACAGCACAAACATAAAACGGCGGGGCGGAACTCTACGGCCAATTCAACCAATCAAAAGCAACCCAATTAAATTAACCCGGTTGCATGATTGTGAACAAAAGACAAGAGCGTGGGTTAGTTTTGATTAGTTGAATTGGCTTTCGAAAGCCCCAGGCTTATAACGAGTCATCTTATATATAAAGTGACTAATACAGCGGCGTCAGTCACAAGGTGTGTGTTAATTTGAATTCCCTTGAATCGTTAAATCCTTAAATACTTATTAATGGTGTTTCACGGCATTTAAATGAAACCAAATATTTGAATAAAACATTAAAAAAAAGAATACAGCTGTTAGATAATAGCGTGTATTTCATTAGTTTTCATCGTAAAATGATTAATTAATCGCAACATTAATTGGACTTCAAGGGACGCAACATTAATTGGACTTCAAGGGACGTAACTCTTGTCATGCGACGCTATCACAAAACGAGTTATCTCCCTTTGATGTTATATATGAAAATCGAATTCTGTGTCCGGTCTTTTTTGAGATCGCTGTTTGATATACTCGTTCTGCAACAAATTGTATTGAGGCGATACAAATGTCAAAATATTTTCCTGCCTCATTCATCGACTGAAATATTTTTTCCTCGTGAGTTGTTGTATCAAATGATTTGACGCCCCTTGTTGCTTTTGAGTACTTACCAGTTTGGCCTTTTTTACTGTTTTCACTCTGAGAGATGGCTTGCAGATTACACAGTCTGTTATTTTGAGGACATCCATCAATATGATCAATAACGAGACGATCTTTGATCAATCCGTGGAAACATTCATAGATGATTCTGTGACAGAGATATTTTTTCCCTCCAGCAGTAAACATCAAATATCCGTGATTGTTTTTCCATCCAACCGGCTTCTTCAGTCTACGATTTCTAACAATGCCGTCGCGAGATGCCTCGTAATTGACGAGCAGGGAATGCGGCTGAAATTCTTGGTCCATTTGTATAATAATACTACTTGTCTAATTTATTATTTGGTTTAATTATGAATCTTTCAACGTAGTCTTGGGGGGTTTTGATGACGAAGTCGGCGGTGGGGTTGATGACGGCGTTTTTTATTCGTTTATCGTAATAGCGTTTTAGTTCCCTGTATCGCTTTTCGCCACAATTGATACACAACTGTGATTTTCCTCTTACACCGACGTGGCAAACCAAGCACGGGAGGGGGCCAAGAGAACCATTACGAACGCTTTGTAAATGATACCCGCAGAATTCACCTCTACATGATTTATTGCACGGGGTTGTTGACCCAATCATCAACCATTTGCAGTGATTCATTATACTATATTCTTTCATTTAAATACTTGTTTTAATTATATGGATGAGTTCGAGAGATTGGCAGCAATTAAACCCCGGAAAAATATTAAGTTCAATCTCGATAGAGTCCTCAAGGACACACCAAAAGCGTTAATAAACGATAGAACCCTGTTGAATAAAATACGCGATTGTATCAATGAATTCAAGCGTGATGGTGCATCTCATAGTTGGTCAACATTTCGAATTGATGGTGTTGTTGATGCTACCATGAACGACAACCGCGCAGCAACGATAATATCACAACTTGACGGTAAAAGGTATTTCTTCAGAGTAAAATTTATTGTCCGGATGGAATCAGGTGATTGGATCATACGTGATAAATTTGAACCAGTTCTCAGCGACAAGAAAACAGTCACTGTCAGCCGCGACTCCAAGCCAGGGCTGTTAACCGGAGTTGACAGACCATACTATGAACGAGCGTATCCTGAAACAGCAGTTGTTTATGGAATATACCCGTTAAATAAGAAACCTGATATCGGAAAACTGAAACCGATGAAACAGTCAACGGGGATAAATTGTGTAGCAGAACGAATAATAGAGCATTTTACAAATGCATGTCGAGGAAACAAATTGACTGATTTACGACGTAGCAAAATCAACCAGTGGGAACTAACCGTAAAAGAGCGTGGAGCAACCATCAGCGACATAGCGAGATTAGAAACATCGCTGAGATTTCCAATAACCGTTACAACGATAACCGGTGAAGTATTATACGAATCGAAGTATAAATCGAAGGGAGCCCCAATCAAAATTATTGATCATAACGAACACGCATGGACGCCCGTGATCACAATATTTCCACGGGATAGAACAGTAAAGTATATACCCGAAGAATTTTTAGGAGAACAATTCTCCAAGGATGGTTTTCTCGCGGAGAGGAAACTATTTGATGCTATTGCCTACTTGTTTAAAAACGACCCTGTATCAGTGTGGTTACTTCGCAGCGCTGAAAACGATGCGGATACCTTTGATCAGTTTGTAAGACCAAACGGCGAATTATATCGCACTGAAGCATTTCACAACAGGATGAAAAAAACCGCCATAGAATTTGAGGAGCATGATGAACAACTGCTAACAAATTGTTTTACGATTCCATCGGTTGTAGCTCATGTTGCAGCAAGGAAAAATGCGTGGAGACCAACGCGCAAGGAATTTCTACCGGATGTACAATCCAGTTGTTTGGAATACTATCACGGTGGACTATGGAACACTGAATACAACCGCGACGCTATGATTTCGGTTGATATGGTTGCCTGTTATCCAGCGAGTTTTCTCGGGTATGGATCCGCCGCTGAGTATTTCAAACGATTTGGACACCCCAGACATGAAATGACTCGTGTTGCTATTAATGGACCACTGCCTGATTTTGATTTAACCGGATTCGCTCGCATAGTATCATTTGAGTTCGCGGCAGGACTTCATCGCTGTTGCTATATTTGGATCGGTAGACACATGGCTGAAAAGAAGTGGTTGCCAATAGCGCTGCTACGGTATATGATTGATTGTAGCATGCTAGTTTCGTTGATTGTCAGTGACGCGATTATATCATACCGGGCGCAGACTGAAGTCTGGTTACCAGAACCGGAGCGTCTAGATAGCATAATTGACGAGTCCAGAAAAAACATTGATGCCGACGAGGAATATATCATCGAATGGTCCAGGAGGATATTTAACCAACGAAACAGAGAGGCAAAAGATCTCGGTAGAAGAATAATTGGTAAGTTTACACAAGGTGGAAAAAACCACGACTACAAACGATATTGCTCACGGCTGATTATAGATGACGCAGAATATGATTTCGTAATCAAGGACGCAGTGGCAAAAAATAGATACGTGAACTGCAAAACAGCTTTCTTGTCCAATGGAACAAGGTTGGGTACAGTTGTTACCTACAGCGACGGAGACAGCCCGGCGTATCCACATTTGAGGGCGTCTATGCTGGGTTATGCCGCTATCAATTTATTCTCGATGATAAATAGATTTCCCGATACCGCGGTTAGAGTAGCCGTTGATTCGTTTTATGTTGACGTAGCGTATAAGGGAAACGTAGCCGAGTTTACTAGTCCGGACGAGAGTTGGGGTACATGGAGAATTAAAAATGAAATACGACGCGATTATTCCCCGTCAGCAGATGTCACCGTTGAGAACAACTACTTACGCGGTGATAAATTGTCAGAATGGTCTAATGCACCATCGTGTTCTGATCCAATTTGTAGACACAAGACGGTTTATTTAAGCGGCTGTGGCGGGTCAGGAAAGACGACTCGGGCAATTGAATTATTTCGAACGCGGGCAAGTATAATCGTGCTTACACCGACCCATAGACTAGCGCGAGAGATAAAACAACGAAATGTTGACGCCGTTACTTATCACAGCTTTTTTCGATACAGCGGCGGTGAGTGGACTCCTGATCGAATGGGTGAAAAATTTATTCCTGAGGTTATCATCTGGGACGAAATATGTACTGTTTCGTTAGATACTTTACAAATGTTTCTTGAGTGGCTGCTGCGCGCGAATACAGCGGTGATCATGTGTGGCGACCATGGCCAACCACCACCATTTGTCGGCGAGGGTCCACATGAGTGGTTGAGCGGGTTCGTAGACTATTATGAAGAAACCGATACTGATTACCGAGCACTTGATGAACAACTGCGCGAGGTTAAAAAACTAATCAGATTACAGCCGGATAGAGTTCAGTGTGAAATAATCCGCGAGGTGATTCCGGAAACGCCGTTGAATGAATTCTGGGAAACATGGAGACCAAACGATTTGATTGTAGCGAGTAGAAAGATAGTCAGAGACACACTTCAGCGGAAGTTGTTTACGTTGCATAAGGAAAAGTTTCCAACGCGTCCAGTGCCGTTATGTTATAGACCCGCGGACACACGGCGGCAGAACATTGAAGTTGAAATTCCAGCCCCGACAGCGTCGGGGACAAAAAAACAAATTCTCGTGCTGAATGATATTGTGCTCGTTGATATCGGTGTCGTCGAGGACGCGCTACGTGCTGATAAATCCCCGTGGACGCTAGGATACGCAACAACAATACATTCCTCGCAGGGACTAACCATCACGGACACAATTGTTTGGATAGTTGATAATCGCATCGAATGGTCGAATCTAGTCTATCTTGCAGTGTCCAGAGTACGAAGGATAAATCAGCTTCGAAGAATTGTTATTGACGCAGCCGGTGACGGAGTCACTGACGAAGCCGGCGACAAAGTCACCATCGATGCAAGCGTCATTGATAGAAAACTCTCGGGTTACCGCCAACAGGATAAAAAAAAACAGCGGCGTTTTGATATTGATGCCGAATTAATAATCTCGCTACGACAACAACAGAATAATCACTGCGCGAGTTGCAATTGTATAATGAGTTGGCGTTATTCGGATAAAGACACTCGCCAATTTACCGTGGATAGGATCGATAACAGTCTCGGTCATGTCAAAAACAATGTGAGGTTGACCTGTCTTGAGTGCAATAGACGCAACGGCGCTAGTTAAGACCACGTGGGGGTAATTGAGTATCGTTAGGTATCACTTGTAGTTGCTCGCGTGTAAATCCGCGCTGAGGAGCAGTTGAATCCAGTCTGTAGATCGGTGGTCTACCAGTTGATCGTGTTATCGTTGATATGTTATGTGTGGTAACACTCCAAATAGGATCGGTAGCCCTTTTTTTACCGCCTTCAAGCTCTCCTGGTTCATATAGATATCTAACAGTGACATCGCCAAGAATCGGCTTGGAAACGCTATTTATTTTTGATTTTCCGGGTATATACTCGTATTTAATCGCGTCGCTGGGCTTCATGTTGATTGCTCGGGTAATCTCGTTATTTAACGCTGCAATTACACCTGGCAACCTTTTAACCCATTCACGAGATCGTTTTTCTTGGATGAATTCCTTCGCGTATTGATATCCAAATAACCGTTCAGCGAGAGTCCGATTGAATCGTTCAACAATTGCCTGATCACGATGTAGCGCAGTATGACCTCGTCGTATTGCGACGCTATGATGTTTCAGCGTTGATAGAACAGCGCCGCGAAATTCACTACCGGGATCAACTTGTAATAGATTTGGCCAGCGCAGAGGACCTCTTCGATAAATTCTTTCAAACGCAGCGGCTACTTCAGTTGCCGACTTTGTTTTTAACGGCTCCGCTTGTTTGTATCGACTCGCAACATCAACTACGGTTAGCGCGTATTTGTAACCGTTGTCATGCGGCAGAAATAGTATATCAGCCTGATGAACTTCATTAGGTACGCTGACATCAAAGCGCAAGAAGTTGATTTGTTTAGGCGGTGGTAGATAGATTTGCCATATAGCCTGTTTGGATAACCAATTAACCGCAGTGGTCCTTGTTACCTTTGCAGCGCTTGCAAGCTTACCAATTGCGGCCTTCCCCTTCCAGTATCCTCTCGGAGAATAATAGATGGATTCCATGTTGTTATTATAAACGCTAGCGTTTTCAATTACCAGCACCAGAAGCTCCGCTTCCAATCATTAATTTACCTTTCATAGCCGATTTTACCAACCATGAGGCCAATTTTTCTTTGACGGATTTATCAGGAATAGCATTTAATGCGTGAATTAATTTTACATCCGCGATATGACGCTGTTGCAGATCGCTACTTTTGTAAGCAACATCATGAGCATGACACGCCTTATCGATAGCGTTTATTGGATACTCACCGGGTTTGGGCTGATTTTGATCATCGAGTCTAATATCTAATCGTGTTCCGGGGCCACAGTAGTTATATCCTGGGAGGTGTTTTTCTCCTGGATACTTTGCCCACGGTGTTCCGGGGAGTTTTGCCAATTTGGCTGCGATGTCACCACCTCGCTTTTTTTTAAAACATCTCCGGGTCTAATAGAAATAAATCTAAATTTCTTTGTACCGCATTGTACACATTTGTCAGTAAGGGCCGATCTGTTATTTCTTGTTGTAGCGGTTGTCATATCATTTGTGCCAGTACGTACTCTACACTTCACACAATATAGATCCATAATTTATGTATAGAGATATGAATATAATTGATTTTTCGGCGACTAAAACAAGAGAACCAGTTAAGCATGTTGCAGCGTTACCAAACTCGATCCGGATGATTATCATCGGACCATCTGGATCCGGCAAGACGCAATTGTTACTCAATTTAATAATGAGATGGATGAAGTGGGATAAGTTGTATTTGGTTGCTCCTAGCGTAGATGATCAACGATGCTACGAGGTGTTGAAAGATTTCAACGAGAATGCATCAGCGATCGCTAAAAAAAATGTTATTGAGTTTATTACGGATATCAATGATGCACCGGGTATTGATGATATTGATGGCGACGTTAACAATCTAGTCGTGTACGATGATGTTATGTTAGACAATCAAAAAAACCCAGCTAGGATATTTTCCAGAGGCAGGCATAAAAACACTGACGTGATATATGTCACTCAACGATACACTCAGATTCCAAAAGTAATTAGAGACAACTGTAATATTCTTGCTGTGTTCAACGGCGTTGATACACACACGCTACGAAATATTTGGCAGACATGGTGCGGCGGTGACATGGACTTTAATGTTTTTCGAAACTTTTTTAGTCATGCTCAGTCGACCCCACATGGATTCGTAACGATAAATTTACATGATCCTCGGACACGATATCGTATCGGACTTGACCAAATATTCGGTTAGTTGTAAATAATTTTCATTGTAAATAACTTCTTAGCAGCAGAGGGGGCAATGACATCGACGCGGTCGTCGATGTGCTTACCGGACGCTGACGACGCTGGGGATCGACGCGCAGAAGGTGTTAATTAAACCAAATGACGATTGGACGATCCCCCAGCGTCGTCGTCGTTTTTTTTTTACCAGGCGCTGACGACACTAGATCGTTGAGTGCAGAAAGTAATAATTAAGCAAAATAACGATTGGACAAAATGTCCGATTCGCCCCCTCTGCTGCTGCTTTTATATGGACAAATTTAATCCAAAGTGTACATATAGACAAATTTAATCCATAGCTTTTATATGGGCAAATTTAATCCAAAGTGTACATAGCTTTTATATGGACAAATTTAATCCATAGCTTTTATATGGGCAAATTTAATTCAAAGCGTACATAGCTTTTATATGGACAAATTTAATCCAAAGTGTATATATGGACAAATTTAATCCATAGCTTTTATATGGGCAAATTTAATCCAAAGTGTACATAGCTTTTATATTGACAAATTTGATCCAAAGTGTACATAGCTTTTATATGGACAAATTTAATCCAAAGTGTACATAGCTTTTATATGGACAAATTTAATCCAAAGTGTACATAGATTTCATATGGACAAATTTAATCCATAGCTTTTATATGGACAAATTTAATCCAAAGTGTATATAGCTTTTATATGGACAAATTTAATCCAAAGTGTACATAGCTTTTATATGGACAAATTTAATCCAAAGTGTACATAGCTTTTATATGGACAAATTTAATCCAAAGTGTACATAGCTTTTATATGGACAAATTTAATCCATAGCTTTTATATCGACAAATTTAATCCAAAGTGTACATAGCTTTTATATAGACAAAATTTAGCCCAAATTGTACATATGGACAAATTTAATCGAAAGTACACATACGGACAAATTTAATCCAAAGTGTATATATGGACAAATTTAATCCAAGGTGTACATATGGACAAATTTAATCCAAAGTGTACATAGCTTTTATATGGTCAAATTTAATCCAAAGTGTACATAGCTTTCATATGGACAAAATTTAACCCAAAGTGTACATATGGACAAATTTAATCCATAGATTTTATATGAACAAATTTAATCCAAAGTGTACATAGCTTTTATATGGGCAAATTTAATCCAAAGTGTACATATGGACAAATTTAATCCATAGCTTTTATATTGACAAATTTAATCCAAAGTGTACATAGCTTTTATATGGACAAAATTTAACCCAAAGTGTACATATGGACAAATTTAATCCAAAGTGTACATAGCTTTTATATGGACAAATTTAATCCAAAGAGAACATGCTGTACATGAAATTACTGTACATACTATACACGGATGACTGTAACCCAAAGTGGGGGCCCTGAGTGACCGAGTGGTCTAAAGCACTCTTCATTACGGATCACTGCCATCTCACCTCTGTCTGCGTGGGTTCGAGTCTCGGATTTGGCTAATGTGGGTATGTGAGAAAGCTTGCAAGTAGCTTCTCGTGGGTCGTGGTTCTTTCTGGATTTCCTGCCCCCCCCCAGTTCTTCCTCCACCATTAATATTGGCCGCCATGTATAGCCTATCGTGTGCTGAAAAATGGTGTTAAACCTTACAACAACAACAACAACAAAATGTAAAACAAAGTGTACATAATGTACATGGAAGACTGTAACCCAAAGTGTATATACTGTGCCAGGACAATCAAAGTGTACATACCGTGCCAGGACAATTGTAACCCAAGTGTGATAAGAGCAAAATCTAACTTTTTGAGAAAGTGACAGCCAAGAGCAACATAGCAACTGGATGATATCTGAATATCTAAATCAGCAAACACTTAAAACACCAAAGTTGTAATAGATGAATACAACATGGTCATTTCTTCTGAGCCTTTTAA
Organism: Sinohyriopsis cumingii; assembly: GCA_028554795.2. NCBI lineage: Eukaryota > Metazoa > Mollusca > Bivalvia > Unionida > Unionidae > Sinohyriopsis > Sinohyriopsis cumingii. Next base: position 34,806,179 of record CM068827.1, read on the forward strand.
ACTTTACTTTTTTTAAAATTACATTCATTCTTTCCTCCAGTGTTAGAACTGGCTTCTCTTTTTAATTGGATGTTCTGCTGTTTATATCAAGCTCTTAATGTTATCAGTGATCAGTTGCAATAACAATTACTGTAGTGGTTTTCATCAGGCTTTAGGTAAATATGGAATATACATGTACCAATTAATGAAATAAAATGACATAATTAACTTGTCAAGAAATATAATACTTTAATATGCTGACACCTCTTAGTCTCATCCCAACACATTTAGTTGGTTAAGACTTATAAGTGACACCCTGGTTTTCTAATGATGTTTTGTGCTTTGTGTATCCCTTCCACCCATAAGGTGTTATAAGTTTGTTTGTCTCCACGAAGAATAAAGATAAAAATTTAGTCAGGGTTAGTCTAAGTTTTGTTCATCACATGATAGAGTTTAAATTAACCCATTAAAGTTTGGTTGGTTGTACTAATTTTCCTATGCCTGGGCTGGCATTGGGCCTGGTTTCTATCCTTCCTTACTTGGAACCTAGGGAAGTACTGTACTATCCACCTTGGGGACTATTTAAGTACCAGGGTAGTTTTCCTTCCCTTTCCCCTGTTGTTTTAATATTGAGTAGTGACTCTGCCAGAGTCATTTTAGTCCAATGTTATGTGTGCCCATATGTGTTCTGTTGTATTGTGTCCCCTTTATTGTGTAATGACAGCTCTATCTAGGTCAAATCTTCTATGGTTTGTTTTCTTATCTAATCCTGTCTGTGTATAATTTTGAATTGTATCCAAAAATATATGTGTTAAAAATAATAAAGTGTCCATATGCATTGTATCTTTGTACCATGAGTGTATGAGTTGCATTTTGTTATCTAGTTTTTCTATATGCCATAACATATTGTTGTCCAATTATTTTTGTAATGTTTTGCACCTTAGTGCCTGAAAAAGGATTGAAATCTTTCATCATGCAGACGTGATGGAAAACATTGTTTTGTGCTTTAAGTTTTTACCTGAAAGTGCCTTAGCACTTGATATAGGGATGGAAGTTTTCTGTGTTAGTCCTAAATCTCTCTCTAGCAATTTCTCCTTAGAGTGCACATTTATGATGCATAATTATCAAGAGAAAGTTATTCTTTTGTTAGTTACAATTATGATTTAGTAAAGTTGTATAATTTTCTGGTGTATGTTTCAAGTCGTTTCATACTTTTGAAACACCTTAGCATCCCAAAACGGATCGAAATCTCTATCACACGGACGCGATAGAAAACATGTACGTGGCATATTTAAGTCTTTAGTTATGTTGTCGAAGTGCTATGAACTTATGTAGGGATTGAAAACCAACATCACGTGAACATGATTAAAATATCGTAATTTATTCCAATTTATATCGTTGTTTTTTGGTGTTGAATAATATCACATCTATATATGAGGTTATATAATTATATAAAGAGGGTTATTAATTCTAGTATTTAGGAAGTTCTTTCTAAATTATTAGGAAGTTGAGCTTCATTCAATGATGTTATGCGCAGAGCTTGGATACTATTTGTTTCGACAAACTGAAAGTTATACTTGGCTATAGTGAATTGAAAAGAAGTGTTGTTCTTTTAAGCAAACTAATAATTTCAAAATCTTGTATTCTTTAGATCAATGAAAAGGATTTGTTGGTATAGTTTCAGCAAATTGATAGCTACACCACAAGTTATTCTACATTGTTTTTGGTTTAAGTGTTGTAGTGTTATAGCATCATAATGCTTATAAAATACTTGGTTCTCAATGGCTTTCAAATCCTAGAATAAAAATGTATCTGCCTTTGGCAGATACAAGTTGTTAAAATAAGAAACTGACAAAAAAATGTTCGATTCTTTCAAAATGCAGAAATGCACCATCTTCCAATGGTGTAAAACACAGGATAAGAAACACAAGACTCAGGAATACATCAAAAGTCCACTTTTAATGCTGATATTGAGAGTACATTCTCCATTCTTTGACAAATACAAAGTGAAAAATGAGAAATCCGGACCCAAAAACTATTGACAGCTTATTAAATGTAAAACTTAATAATGATAATGAATGTCATAAGCGGTCTCCAGTCAGTGATTTTTTGAGAAGAAAGTTATAAATGCATCTGGATTTTAAAAGAATTAAATCTTTTCATTGAACTATGAGATATACAACTGTTTCATTTCATTTGCAATACATTGACTGATATTCATTCATTATTATCGAAACATTTTTTCATTAGAATCTGATTCATGTTCAAAACTTGCTTTTTTTTTTAGCATGATGGGAATACATATTCTAGCAAAATATTCAAATTTTATTTTCAATCACATCTAGTTCAAAATTTGCAAATCTACTGGTTTGATGTCCTGGTTGTGTGTGACACACACACACACACACACACACACACCACTCCCTCAATAATTCGCGCCATGATAACTCACAAATAGGGCTGTAAAAAATCACGAAAAACCAACCCGGGTACCCGTTGCGAAATTTAACGGGTACCCGGGTACCCGTTAGCACATGAATGACATGTACAACCGTAGACCAACTAATTGTTATCCCCATTTCTTTAATATTTTATATGGCGATAGAGGCTAACCGTGTAATGCACTACTCGGTCTGATGCGTCCGCACCAATGTAGCTGCGAATGATCTGACCGCACGCCATTAATTAATAAATTTATTTAGAATGACCTTTGTACACAGATGGTAGGTATAATCCAACTTTTAATGATCACTGTGATCAGCCGCGTTAAATCCTTTAGAACACTCACCTTTTTTTAAAGTATAAGTCCTTGTTAGAACAGACCACGTTTATTCATCGGCTTTTGACCGCAGATTTGAATTACCCATGCATGCGTGTAAAGCAGCTTTACCACATGTCAAGAGTAATGCGTTAAAACCGTCTTTGTGTGTGTGTGTGTGTGTGTGTGTGTGTACGAAGATTTCAAGGTGTCTAGGTGATAATTGTTCATAATATAAATTGTGGGATTTCTTGACATGTGTGTTCGGAAATCAAAGGTATCCATCTGGATTTCATTAAAAGAGCACGCAATGTACCGATCATTTAGCACCCACAATCAATAGTTATTGTCTACAAAGAGGTTTATTACCTGTAGAACAATGCTATGTTTTAACCTTGGTATATAATGCCTCGGGGATAACGGTTTGTCCTGTTGCACAATGCCAATGAATTTTATTAATCCAAACAGACATTCTGATGTATTGTTTATTTATATTAAGCAGGGATCTGGTTTCTAATTAAAGCTATAGCTGTCACACCTGTTTGAAGTGGTTGGCGAGTGTGGCGATTTTTTTTTACGGGTACCCGCGTTTATGTTTCAATACCCGGGTTTTTCAATACGGTCGGGTACCCAGGTACCCAAGTACCCGTTCACAGCCCTACTCACAAACCTGCTTATAATGCATGGTCAGGTGTAGATCCCATTTTCTAAACCAGAAAATACAAAAAATATTTCATCCCTATTTCTTGAACTTGAAGAAAATCGCGATCAAAATTGGTAACTGAAATGTTGATATGTCGCTTGTTTTATGGTCAAAAACAGTAGATAGGACCTGGAAATTTTAATCAACAATTTGAAATTATCAACTTTTAATTAGAAGTCACATAATTGGTTACATTTTCTTTCCAAACAACATTCTCAGTATACTGTAATTAAAGATATTCAACGAAATTTTGATCAATGAAAATGTCACTTACGCCTAGTGTATGCTGTACATTAATATCTGAATGCCAATTAAATAATATTTATTAAGTGAAATTTGTGTTTTAATTCTATCTTTTAGTTCCTCTTAAGTGTAATCATCATAAATGCAACATGTATTTAAACGTAAAATGTGTCAATCTACCACAACAACTATGTCAACAAGTGTTTCTCTGAAAACCTAATTAAGTGCCGACCATGTTTTGATAACTGACTTGCAGAAGTATTTTTGATTTTGTATTTCAGCAAAAGTCCAAAAAGTGACATAGGAGAAAATGTATTATCCCTGTAGTCATGATCCAGGTCCCATAAGGTTTGGTATGATGTGGAGAATATATTATTACCTTTAAGGTCTAGTATGATTTGGAGAAAATATTATTACCCTTAAGGTCTGGTATGATTTGGATAAAATATTATTGCGTTTAAGGTCTGGTATGATTTGGTGAAAATATTACCCTGGTATGATCAACAGTGGCAAATACCTCCCAATCAATCGAAGCCCTGTTGAAGACAAGAGAAGAGTTACTATAAAATTAGGGTTTTTCCATTTAAACACTGATGGTACCTAAGGAAGGCAGTTTAAAAAAATATATGCCAGGGTTCTGTTTAAAATACAAGTTAATAGTGAAGTTCATAATTGTTAATACTTATATCTGCCTAATGTTTATCAAACAGAGTAGCTGACAGACGAATGCACTTTTGTATTGATACCTTGCTTAATATACGCAGTATCGAAAATGCCCTGCAAATAGTTATTCTTGTTAATATACTCTAGGTGCACTGCATGAGTTACATAAACAATATAATAAGCTGACTTGTACAACTAGCCATTCTTGTTGCAGATAGAAGGAGTATAGGCATTTATCAATTTTTGAATTTTGAAGAGATGAACAATGATCTGTGAGTATACCATGACATTTATTGTATTTTTATTTCTTGCAATTTTAATACATTAATATAAAAAAATTTGAAGTCCTTCACTACAACAGTTTTGGTGTTGAAGAGGTATCATTACACATGTGATTGTATAACATGAATCATGTTAAATATTTCATACCTGTTATATGGATTGCGAGATATTTTTTAATGTATCACTAATATCTATAGTGAGTTGAAGTCATTTGTTTGTGATGTCAGATTGTTATTGTACTGTGATGTCAGATTGTTATTGTACCGTGATGTCAGATTGTTATTGTACATATTTGTCAGTAGAGAAATGATTACTATGTAATTGTAATGAATGCTTCACATATTATTTATATTAATGTTATGAAGTAGTGTAGGGATCGTTACGAATGAGTTTGCACCTAGTTAAACTAAATGGTTTATTTGTCAGTGGCTTGCTAGCTTCAATGGTTATCAGGGTACCAGAATGTTGCTTGGGTAATCCTGGACAGTCTAGCTGTTGCACTGAACCATTTTGAACTGGACAAGCAAATAAGAGGTTTCATTCAGTCCTGTGCAGAAACACTTTTGTTACATGTGTGGATGCAGAAGTCTATCCTGTGTGGGCAGACATATTCTAGTCCTGTTACATGTGTGGATGCAGAAGTCTATCCTGTGTGGGCGGGCATAATCAAGTCCTGTGTAGCCATGTTATTGTTCCCTGTGTGGGTTTACATATTTAACCTTGTTTTGGCTTGTATAATGTTATCCTGTATGGACCATTATTGTTCTGTGTTAGAAGATACATCTGTCCTGTGTAGGCAATTACTATGAGACCCCTGTTGTCGACATGTTATATTCCCTGTCTGTGTAGGCAATTATTATGAGACCCCTGTTGTAGACATGTTATATTCCCTGTCTGTGTAGGCAATTATTACGAGACCCCTGTTGTAGACATGTTATATTCCCTGTCTGTGTGAAGACTAGAATTTGAGATAAACTTTTATAAATATAGGCCTCTTGACATGTTTTCATATTGCTTTAGCTTGAATTTAGTTGTTGATTGATGTAATACTCATTTTTTTAATGTGAATTTGTAATTGATCTGATACAGATTAAATGTAATTCTTGATAACAGGTATCTGTGTGCAGTTTTTGCTTACCCCCCCCCCCCATATACACAGGCACATATACAGGCCTATTGTAAATTGCAATAGTGAAGTTGTGACAGGTACTTTGGTTTTACAGAGTTCATATTAAAATGATAAGAAAATTCTAAATTGCATCTAATGGGGAATATCCCACATTAAAAGTGCCTTCAATGGATCCCAGGTAAATTTTACTGGAACAACCCGTATATATTTACAATCTCCGCTGAAAGAAAATATAAAAATTATAAACTAAAATATATACAACATCCAAAACAATCTCAGAGTGGGTGTGTGTATATATATATATATATATATGAAAAGACATATAATCTCCGAAGCAAAATAAAGTTTCTCAATCTCAAACCAACATTCTATTCCTTTATAGTGTCTGCGTACATGTTAATATAAAAAAATTCTGAATAGTGCATACTTGTGGAAAAATAAAGCCTCACAACCAATTGGATTTCACAAGATAACCTGCATACAATTTTTAAACAAGAGGCCCAAATGGGTCTGAGATCACTCACCTGGCCAATATCTATCAAAATGCCAAATACCATGGCAGCTGGCCAAGAAATCTGGATAAGTATAATGCTTTCGGTCATATAAAGTTAGGAATTTTCGTGCAAACTTGTAAATATTATGCAAAAATGTTTCATGTGAAATTTAGTTAAGCTGACCAGTCATTTAAGGCATCTTAAGTTATATAAGAGTTATTCTATTTTAAGATGATTCAACATTTAATCACTCATTTCTGAAGAAGAAGAAAACTGTAGAACTAGTTTTCTGTTTTTAGTAATGGCTGTTATATTTGATGGAAAATCAGCATCATTTGTACAAACTGGAATAGTGTTTATTCCAGAATATTCTTTCTAAAATTATGATGACATTAGTCTAATTTGTTTAGAAAAGAAGCAGAAAAAAAGTGATTTGTGATAGATGACGGTCAAGGCATGCCAAACAATGCTCACGCAATGCAGGACCAAGCAACAGGCAATTTTTGGCCTTTTGGTCAGATGAGTTATGGAATTTCTTATCAAACAAGAGTCATATAGAGGCAACATATTCTCTTTGTACAGACTTCGACTGAAAGCAATGTATGGTCCCTCATTCTCAATTTTATTTTACTTATGCTAGCAACATATGATCCAGTGCTGCTAAATTATGCATTACTAGTGCTAAGGCTGCTTCCTGGGAAAAGAAAAATACTGAATGTGGAAAATTCTGAGTATCAAAATGAACTTCCATGCAACTTGCTTGACATGTATACCAAACTGGGTTAAAAAATCTTTCATTGTTTGGAGAATTATGTTCCAAAAATAAAAATATTCAGTTCAATCCTCAAATATTACATACCTGGGGATAAAGAGAGAATGTTCTTTTAAGTCTGCTTCATTAACCCAGGTGGTATATGTAAAACTAATTGGTTGATTAATGGTAAATGTAAAATTAATTGGTTGATTAATGGCAAATATTGCAATGAAACTTATTGGTGTCACTAAAAAACACTTTATTTCTTTGTCATGATGTAGTCCCATCAATTATCATATCCTTGTAATGGAAACAAGATGGAGGTTGGCTCCTTGCCCCATTAATATGTTACTGAATTGGACAATTTAGATTACTAGACACTGTACATTAATTGCAGTGAATGGTTCTGAAGCTTTACTCCAGACACAAACTTGTGAATGATAGATGAATGGACAAAAATGTAAAAACCACTGGAACTGGAGACTATGTAATAGCAAAAGGCCTCTTGTCTACTATGGGTATAAATACTCATTGACGGATGGATGAACAGACCAATGAACAAAAACACAAAAAATACCGGAACTGAAGAACTGTGACAAGGCACAAAAGACATTTCCTTATGGATGCTGACACATACAAAATGTACCAGATTTAAAAAAAAACCACAGGCAAGAGTGTGGATATATTGGACCTGAACACATAAACCCTTTGAGTGCCACTAACCATAAATTTAACACTTAGGACACAATATTTGGTAAGCTGTGGTAAGTAATCTTGGCGCTGCAGCTTACTAAGTACATTAATTAAAACAAGACAATAAAAAGTTTAGAGATGGACTTGAAGAAATATGTTTACATATACAATGCAAACTTTATGTTGGCTGCACTCAGCAATGAGCAAAATATCACATGGCAAAAATAATAAACCCCTATTAAAACAGTGAACATTGAAACAGTAGATATATGGACTTTACAATCATTTGCCTAATGGAATGTCCCTAGAAATAAGATTACATTCATGAATGTAACAGTTATCTGGACAACAAATTATCTGGCAGAATTACCATTTGTTATCTGGACATTAAAGACTTGTATTTCCCCTGGATATCTAGAATTATTGCCCAATATCTAGAATTATCCCATATATACTCCAGTGAGTTTGGATAAGAAAGTTTTTACTGTACAAAAGACAAAATCTTTCATTCAAAATGTAAAAGAATTTTGAAAAAGAATCCCACATACTACTCAGTACGTTATGATAAATCAGGATTTGAGCAAATCTGTCTTCGCTATAATTTTTTTGCTAAAGAGATTTCATGAAGTATCATTTACTTAAACAATTTTAAAGTCCCTAAAAGTTCCCAAAATTTAAAGTCCTTAAAAGTCCCTAAATTGATCATATTCACAAACATTAAATGATGCTAAAATATCATAATTTGTTGACAGTACAAAACATAAATTGTAAGGCAGATTTTTTTATAAGACCACACGTCATTTGAGACTAGACCTGGAGATTAAAAAACTTTTAATCAGAGGTTTGATATCAACATTCAAATATCATCTAATCAAAAATGATTTTTCAAATGTAACATCATTTACGATTGGTCAAAACAGAATATCAAGCTGAAATTCAGACTCCAGAGCTTATCATTTCCAGGCCAGATTCTTTTTGTACAGATCAGCTGTGTTATATGTATGTGATAACCTCTCAAGAGAAACCACTTGTCTTAAGAAAACCCTTTTTGCTTGGAGAAAATGTGGTTAACTATACATGTTTTTCTAAATACTTTTGGAAACATTAAAGCTGTGTCAGGGCAATGCTGTGGTCATTGTTGTTAAAGTGACCCCTATGTCTTGCCATTGGCTTGCACTGGAAAACAAATGCAGTGGTCAATCACTTAGATGACCACTATCAGATTACACCTTAAGTTCAACTACAATGAAGAGTTCATATTTTTTCAAGTCCATACAGTTTTTAAAAAAATAAGACTGATCAGTTAAAAGAAATATGAAATGTTACAGTAAATAATATTAATGGTACAAAATACAAACATCTATATTATAAAATATATCAATATATATTTTGAGCAAACAATATGAAAAAGTAAATTTTTGGATTGTATAAATATGAAATGAATCAATCAATACCCTAAACTATTTATGAGATAATACACAAAAATAAATCCAAATGTCTGAAAGACATATCATGAAGTTCTAACCAACAATAACATAACTATCATCGATATAATCTTATAAAACTAAAAGAGGTAAATGTGTCAAATTTCTCTCACAATAATTTGAGAAAGCACATATGAATAAGCCATCAGCCACAAGAAATACAAGACATTAGAATTTCCCAAGTAGCTGGCAAATTTTGCTCAAGAAAAATAGTCATCTTTTGGTAAATGGGTGTATAAGAAAGGAGCCGCACTTCGGAATTTTCATTGCAGGTCTTCCTCTCATTGACCTCTCGACTCTTCACTCATTATCCAGTAACTATTAATTTATTTTTTAATAATGTTCCACTTTCTCATAATTATTCTTTGTTACAAGCTAATAAATATTTTATTTGATGTTAAATAGAACATTTTTGCAGCTACCTTGGAAACACATCACTTGTAAACTCAGCTGGCAGTAACTAACAAGGCAAAAACTGGCAAACAACATTGGACAAGTCTAGAAGTTTTCAATTTCCAAACTATGTATTTGTTGAACTGAACTGCTATCTGAATGTATGTATGGTCTTTGGTGACTGATAGTGCCAACATAGCAATAAATACTTCTCTTAAAAATCTTAAAAACTTAAAACTTCAAAGCTGAACCAAACAAATGCCAGGAATGGGGAGCTATACCTGATGGCAGATTGACAGCTGTATAAATCTAAAAGGTCTATATGCCAGAATGCTTTCTTTTCTGTCAAATTTAAACAAATTCTGTTCCGCAGTGTCAGTTTTATTTGATTGTCAATTCGCATTATGCATACATCTATTTTTTAAAGGTCTCAAAGCAATTTACATAAATATCCCCATAAATTCCCTGCATCCAACCTCTACCCCATAATAGAGATAAGCCTGTTGTCAAAAGAAGATAGTGTGAGTACAATGATTGGTCAATATGCATATCTTCTGATGAAGAATGTAATATGTACAAAGTTTCACAGCAATCCACTAAAAAGTGCAAAAGTGGTTGTATTCAGCATTCAGCTGTAAGTCAAAAGGGAAAAAACTCTTTCAAACAACAATGACAAACAAAGATTTGTTAAGTACTTGCATCGATCAGAGCACACCTCCCCGCTGCTATGTACCCTACACTGGCTATCCATTCTATCCAGAATCAAACACAAAATTTGTTCTCTGTGCTATGTTTCACTGTCAGACTCTAGTCCAACATACCTATCCGACCTCACCCATGTGTACACACCAGCAAGATACTTACGCTCCTCTTCTGACAATCGTATACTCATTATTCGAAGTATGAAAACAAAGTCATATGGACAGCGTTCTTTTGCATACCAGGGCCCAGCAACATGGAATGAATTGCGCACTGAACTTAGACACAGTGATCACATTCAAGAGGGCTCTCAAAACTCACTTATTTCGACTGCAAGAACAAACTTAAAGACCTAACAATGTTTCCTACCTTAAATATTTTCAGCATGTTTTTTAATGTTTTCTAATTTCATGGTGTTTGTATTTGTAATCATATCATTATATGTTTTTTATCTTATAGGTGTTGTCTAATGTTGTAAAGCGCTTAGAGCTTCTAAAGATTAGGCGCTATACAAAGTCCTCATTATTATTATCTATAATAGATGATCAAATTAACACCTGTAAAAGTCACTCTGCAGTCGTAAAATTCAGTCTTACGATGCATTCAGCTTCAGGACAAAGTAGGCAATAATACCAAAAACAACAGCCTTTCAAAGGAACTGACACTCAACAGGTCAAAAAGAATTTCTTGGACATCAAACTAAGAATATTTTCTGTGTTCAAACCATGTCCAATGTTCTTCAGAATTGCAAGATTTTCAAATTAGCTGACATGGTGGACATTTCAAATGTCAGACTGGCACCATTTTCATTGGGAACCAAGATGACATAATTTAGGAGTAAAGCGACATAAAAAATTTGTTAATGGTGTAAACTCCATGTTGATAAGTCTATCCATTCTGGAGAAGTGATGTTAGCAAGATTTGGTTGGAATGGTGGGATATTGGGTATTAGATTGGCACCATTTCTATTTAAGACCAATTAGACACCATAAGAAACTCTCTCCTGAATGACAAATATCGACATGACCAGCCATCTCAGAGAAATAGAAATAAGTTCTTTTGGTGTATGACAAGTAGAGCTAAAAATTGGTACCTTTCAACAAACAGCAAATTCATGATATCTTGTCAAAAAACTATTAAATTGTAAAAATCCTCTATATTTACATCAGTCAGAAACAGCATAACAATTATGTTTTACATTTTGACAAGTTGCACATAAAATTTGATGATGCATCAAAATATTAATTAAACAGCCAAATTAGTTGGGTTTTTGTTGTTGTTGTCTATCCTGATTTACAATAAACATTTATTGGCTGAAACTTTCTGACATCTTCTTACATTCTATAACATTTTTATACCATTTAAACAGCTGTTCAATGCATTTTAAAATTTGTTTATAATCCTATTTCAGTTACATCATATCATATTCTTTTAATGATTTTATCAGTAGATTACTGGTTGTCAAATTTGTTAAAATGTTTGGAATTTTGCTACTGTCCTCCATTCTAATGTATACAATTCAATAATTTGTTTCCCAGACATCTATTTTATTAATATTTTGCTACTTTTACAAGCTATCAAATTTTATAAATAAAATTTGAATTCAAAGTCAAATATCAATATTATTTCAATTGCTGACTGAATAAATGGTCCACCCTAATTTGTTCAATGAAAATCTAGTGACTAATTTTAAAACTTGAGAAAGGCTGAGTTTATAGAATGAAAAGAATGGGTCCAAGAAGAGAACTCTGTGGAACACCATAACATAGATGAGTTGGGCTAGAATGTTTGCCATTTAAAGACATAATTTGTGTCCTTTTGAATAAGTATGATCTCAACCATAATAAGGCTGTATCACAAATGTTAAATACATGTTGGAGATGGTCAAGTAATATATCATGGTCTATTGTGTCAAATGCTGCAAATAAGTCAAGGATGGTGAAACTATAAGCTTTCCACTATGCCAAAGTGGAGGGAAGATCCTTAACTACTCTCAGAAAGGCAGTTTCAGTACTATGGTGAGGGCGATATGCAAACTGTAAATTGCAGAGAAGACTATATTCAGATGAGATACAAGTTGGAACAGAACAACATTTTTTCTAAGATATTTGACATGATTACCAGATTTGCACCATTTCCATTTAGGACCAACTAGATATCATAAGAAACCTTTTGGTAAAAGCAAAATAATGATTTTTCAAGATGGCCAACATAGTCATATTGGATTTCTGAGTATCAAGATTTTCTATGATGACTTACTAGACATCAAGGGAAGTTGTTTAGTAAAAACCCTATGTTGATATGACTATCCATTCTAGAGTAGCAGTGAAAATAACATTTTCAAAATGGCCACTGAGGTGGCTACAGTGGATGTGGAAGCAGCACCATTTTCATTTAGGACCAACCAGACATCACAAGTCCTCTGGTGAAAACCCCATGGCAATATTAGTTTTTGTCACATAGTGTTAAGATTTTCAAGATGGTGGCCATATTGGATATCAGACAAGCACCATTTTTATTTAGGACCAAGTGGACATCAAAAGTTTTTCAGTGATAACCCCATGTTGATATGACCATGCATTCAGGAGGAGTAGTGATAACCAGAACTTTAAGAAGACCACTATGGCTGCCATAATGGATGTCCAAGTGGTACCATTTTTATTTAAGACCAAACAGACCATATGATGAATGTGTGTGTGTAAAGTTTCATTGAAATCCTCCAAATGGTTTAGTAGGAGTAGCAACTCCAAGTAGTTTAGACTGAGTAGTAATAGCAAACCTGTTCTAATGGACAGACAGATAATGGACAAATGACCATCATGACCAGTAGAGCTAAGAAAAGGTGGTAACTCATAATAGGTCATAACACTATATAATCATTAAATCTGTCCAGTAAGAATCAAATCTCTCAAAACAGAAGGTCTCATATGACAGTGGTCTTTCAAGACAGGATTTACACACACACACAATAATACCTGGGTACATTTAAAAGCACATTCTAAATGCTCTCAGCATGTCTGCCAGCAAATGGAATGGGTAAAATGCAGTTTCTCTGCATATTTAAGTTTTGGCCTGAGGACATATAGTGCAAGACTAAATCATAGTTTTTGTGACACAAAAATGGATACATAATAATTCTACTATTTTGTGACACAAAAATGGGTACATAATTCTACTATGATGTTAAACAAAAATGGGTACCAAATAATTCTACTATTTTATGATACAAAAATGGGTACATAATAATTCTACTATTCTGTGACACAAAAAATGGGTACATAATAATTCTACTATTTTGCAACACAAAAATGGTACATAAAAATTCTACTTTTTTGTGACACAAAAATGGATACATATTAATTCTACTATTTTGGAAAAATAAATGGGTACATAATAATTCTACTATTTAATGACACAACAATGGATAAATAATAATTCTACCATTTTGTGAAACAAAAATGGGTAAATAATAATTCTAATATTCTGTGACACAAACATGGGTACATAATGATTCAAATATTCTTTAGAAAATGTAAAAGACATTTTTGAAACTACATGTTTTACTTAGCTAACAAAAGAGTATATTTAACAACCAACAAATGTAAATCTTGATAAATATGAATGTAGGTGGGTGTATTTATACACCTGAACTGTGTAAAACATTTTTAAAAAATAAGTGTATTCAATTGAATATACATTTATAGACAATAATGACAGATGTTTAATATGTAAGTAAAAATACAAATATATTTTACATCAATATTTGAATATACTAGTTCAGTTAGTTTTAGTTACACTTGGAATAAAGTAAATATAAATCTTTCTCAAAATTGATAAAATTAACAACCAAAATGTGAAAATTAAGACATAATACTCACATATCAGAGTTTTTTGGTAACAAAATTAAACAAAAATACTTGAGAGGAAGCATTATGGTTCTATACATGCAAGTGCATGTATTTTACTAAATTTAACTGAATATCAATTCATTAATGCTAACGAGATATGACTGCATTAATGAATGACAAATACCAAATATCAATTTTAGGTCTATGGTACAAGATTTACATATATAATCATTATTACAAGATTTTTACACTTTCTGAATTTGTAAGAAGTCAAATGTAACCTATACTGTACTTCTATCTAATTATTAAATTAAAACTCACCACACTTTTGAAATCCTTTTTAAATCTAGCTTCCACTTTTCAGTTGAGTACATACTGATAAAATGATCATGTGGCTATTATTTAAAAATTCCATCCGTACTGTTTTAATGTAGCAATTCATAGAGGCTTTATTTAGCATCAAGCTACTGCCTGAAAAATGGAAACTTCATAACATTTAAGTTCATTACCATATTTACTCGATTATAAGACAAATCAAACTGCAAACAACAAAGATCCTGATCTGCAGTAGCATAATGCACTTGCAGATCAGGGTCAATGCTGTTTGTTCTACTGATTACTCCAAACAAACTGCACACCCAGATCTGCTAGCGCATTATGCAGTGGCAGATCTAGGTCTGTGCAGTTTGTAGTTGGGCTTGTCTTATAAGCAAATATAGATGGTAAGTTTACAATTGAAGGTGATTTATAAAAATGAGACCAGCCACAACAATCATTTAAGAAAAATAAGTTGATACCATTTATAAACAAATCTTAATAAAATTTATAATGGAAGCAAAGTATTGAGAATATAAGATTTTTTTTCCCAATTTAAAAACATTGTTTTTTTCTTCAAATAAATTTTTGATAGGTTTCACTGTAAAGAGTGTCCACTAAAGAGATGAAGCACAACAGGAATTTAGACTGGTTGCTCTATCAATGGTCTTCCTAATTTGACTGATCTACAGCTGACAGAGGAGATGTGAATGATAACTTTAAACCAGTCACTCAGCCATTGTCCTGAGAATCAACCTGCAATTAGAATTAAAAAGACTTTTAATGCATATTTAAACAAAAAGCAAAACATACTGATCAGTTTAATTCAATTCGAATCTCGGATTCGGCTAATGTGGGTATGTGAGAAAGCTTGCCAGTAGCTTCTCATGGGTCGGTGGTTCGTTCTGGGGTTTTCCCGGGTTCTTCCTTCACCATTAATACTGGCCGCCATGTATAGCCTATCGTGTGCTGAAAAATGGTGTTAAACACTACCACAACAACAACAACAGTTTAATTCATTTTTATGGTTGTCTGTCCATCTGTCTTTCTGCATTTATCCATCCATAATCCACAGATATTATATTCAACATATTTCTTGCTATCAAGTTTACTACAAATGACTGGACTGATATTATATTTTGAGTACATCAAGAACTAATTATACTGAATTTTTTTGTTCATTTAAAGCAGAAATGTGTTCATGGAACACAGATGCCCCACCAAAAAGCCTATAAACAGTCAAAAATGCCAACCTTGACAAAGCCATGATAAACAGGCAAATGGGTGACATCTGAGGAGGAACACTATATGTCCTAATGCCATTGAATGTGTGTGTGTGCATAAAAGACTGATCTGGCACAATGGTTTTATAAATGAAAACTTACATAAGAATCTCTTTAATATCTGAAAACAGTGGACGATTCTCAGATTTCATTGCCCAACATCTGATCATAATCTCTTGGTAGATTTTTTCAGGGCAGTCAGCAGGTTTTGGCAACTTCACATCATTACAGGCTTTTTCTGTGAAGCGGTGCTGTGGGTTCCTACTGGAGGCAGAGAAGCTGTCACCATAATTTGGTTCCTCCCCATAGGTGAACACTTCCCACAGAAGAATACCATAGCTCCAAACATCAGAGGTTTTATTGAAGGTCCTGTATTTTAAAACCTCAGGAGCACACCTACAAAAAACAAGAGGCCCAAAAGAATCTGAGATCATTAAAATGAAATTGAAAGTAATTATTTAAAACATTTCAAAACAGTATTTGCTTTCAACCACCTAGAATCGAATTCCTCTGACAGTCATAAAGATGAACTATGATCCTCATCTATGTCATGTAATAAACCAAATTAAGAAATATAAAAATTTCAAAAGTGAAAGACAATCATTTAAACATTAAACATTGCACATGTGGCTATTAAATTACAATTTAATAATGTATTTTGTGAAAGAGAATGGACAACCATGTTTGATGGATTTTACATGTTTACAGTTATTTGAAATGGTTTATCTAATTCCTGTGAGTTCGTTCATAAAAATTTTCGAACATCTATCTCATACATTATATATAGCCACTAAACACTACCACACTTCCATAGACATAGGCCTGCCTGTTAACTGGCCACTAAAAACTATGACACTTACACAGACATGGGCCTGCCCGTTAACTGGCCACTAAACACTACCACACTTTCATAGACATAGACCCTGCCTGTTAACTGGCCACTAAACACTACCACACTTCCACAGACATAGACCTGCCTGTTAACTGGCCACTAAACACTACTACACTTTCATAGACATAGGCCTGCCTTATAACTGGCCACTAAACACTAACACACTTCCATAGACATAGGCCTGTCTGTTAACTGGCCACTAAACAATACCACACTTCCATAGACATAGGCCTGCCAGTTAACTGGCCACTAAACACTACCACACTTCCATAGACATAGGCCTGCCTTATAACTGGCCACTAAACACTACCACACTTCCATAGACATAGGCCTGCCTTATAACTGGCCACTAAACACTACCACACTTCCATAGACATAGGCCTGCCAGTTATCTGGCCACTAAACACTACCACACTTCCACAGCCATAGTCCTGCCTGTTAACTGGCCACTAAACACTACCACACTTCCATAGACATAGGCCTGTCTGTTAACTGGCCACTAAACACTACCACACTTCCACAGACATAGGCCTGTCTGTTAACTGGCCACTAAACACTACCACACTTCCATAGACATAGGCCTGTCTGTTAACTGGCCACTAAACACTACCACACTTCCATAGACATAGGCCTGTCTGTTAACTGGCCACTAAACACTACCACACTTCCACAGACATAGGCCTGTCTGTTAACTGGCCACTAAACACTACCACACTTCCACAGACATAGGCCTGCCAGTTATCTGGCCACTAAACACTACCACACTTCCACAGCCATAGGCCTGCCTGTTAACTGGCCACTAAACACTACCACACTTCCACAGCCATAGGTCTGCCTGTTAACTGGCCACTAAACACTACCACACTTCCATAGACATAGGCCTGCCTGTTAACTGGCCACTAAACACTACTGCACTTCCATAGACATAAACCTGCCTGTTAACTTGTCACTAAACACTACCACAAACAAAACAAACAAATTAAGATGAAAGTGAAAGTAAAACCAAACAGAACAGAGTTTGAGTTAATAAATTCTTTCTTTAATTATAAATTTTTAATATAAAGACAGACTTGATAAACAAAATTCAAATTCAAATGTCAAAGGCCATATGAAGATTTAACCTTTTACCTCATGTAAGCGCCTCTGACAAAGAACTGGTAAATTCTGTGTATGAGAAATGGCAGCTATGGCTGGTCACATGGCATTACAGACTTGATGGTGAATTAGTTCCCTCATGATTATAAAGCACATAAAAATATTCTTCCATGAAATATAACTATACAACTATCAGGATCAGATTTTACTCTTAAATCTTTCTACATACAATAGATGCATACCAAACATGTAAAATGGTTAAAATTGATGCTGAATGTAACATATACTACACTGCTGTAACAGTTACCAGGCAGGCTTATGTCTATGGAGTCAAATAGGTAATAGCTGTTCTATTTATAGTGCACTGCACTGTGTAACTTTGGCAATTGCCTGCAAAACCATACACTCTATGAGGTAAAGGGTTAATCAAATGAATCTGATGTGCATTAAAAACAAGTTGTCACTAAGCATCATCATAACTATCAAATCTGCATTTACCAAGTCCCCTTTGTGGATCATCAAGACCACTACCAACATTTTCATTACCACCACCACCTTCCTATACTCCTCCTCTGCCACAAGTACTACCACTACCAACACCATCATTATCACCTTAACTGCTTCCCCTTTATCCTCCACCAAGACCTTCACCATCATTACAATCACTACATTATCATAACTTTCAGCAACACCTCAATCACAACTATCGTCATCATTGTCATCAGTAGCAGCAGCTATGCTCCAAGTCAACAATACTTTTTAAGTACTTGCCATTTGTAGTGAAATTTTGCTTTCTCTGATCTCTGGTATGGAACTTCATTAAACACTTTGCCAAGGCCAAAGTCACTGACCTTGGCCTGAAGGTCACCAGTCAGAAGGATATTGGAGGCTGTTAGGTCACCATGGAGGATATTAATGGAGGTCAAATACTCCATTCCCTGGAAAAAATATTGCAAGATCAAGCAATATGAAAAATGTTAATATGGATCATTTGGAACACTGTGTCACCTGCTAATCAATTCAAGATGCAACTCCTTACATGACTTTGAACTAGAATTCTACAGAATGCTGTCTTGCCTGCTCCAGCACGGCATGATATAAAAACCTTGTGAAAACGTGTCCCTGTGACTTACTTTTGCATGTTGTGCTAAGTACCCTCTTAAATGAATATTCCATAAAGTTTCATGATGGTACACACAGCAGTGTCAGAGACATCTGAGCTACATGCAATAATTCAGTGTTCTCACTAGAGTATGAAAAGGAGGTCACTGTGGCCATTTTGTGTCTATGATGAGTTATACCCTCTTAGATGAACACCCATCATGTTTTATGACTGTACATACAACAGTGTCAGAGAAACTGACTAAATCCAACATCATAACATCAGGGTTCATACACCTTTGGTGTGACAGAATTCAAGGACTTTATCAAATTTTTTTCAAGGACCCTGATACCCAGTGTACTCTAGGTATATTTATCAATGGCCATTAAAGGATTAGTGAGAATGATGTAATTTCCTGACAAGGAGCTTCCTAACATTTGTATAATGGGCTTGAGACTTTATAATGGAGAATATAAAAAAACAAATCTTAGGAGAATAAAAGGAGATTATTTAGAAGAAAACCAAATGAATTCAGATCTTTATTATGAAGAACAAAAAAACAGCAACATAGACTACATAGCAAATTGTTCACCATAAAAGTATGCTGCATGTCGCTGCATTTAATTTTTTATATCTGCTGTCACGTGATTGCTCATCAAAATTTGACAGGTACATTTACACATAGGTGTAAGTACAGTGTGCAGAAAGCAGCCTTTCTGTTAACACATGCAGCCATAATTTACACCCAAAGTTTGGTCATGACACCGAAATTCAGTAATAGACTTCCAGCAGACTTCTGAATTTTAGATTGTACATTGAAAATGAGAAGCTTGAATGTAAAAAAATGAGCAAATGGTGACCATTTTTGTGTATACTTTTCATTATCTTTTGTTTTGAGAGTTTGAACAGCTGATTCACCATGACTTAAAGTACAAAGATTACCACTGCATCAGAAAATTAATCAACAAAGAAGAATGATCGTTGGAAAAGATTTGCACACTTTTTAATGTTCTTTATAACCAGGTCCATGTGCAATTATAAATATCTCATTGGTCAAGTGTTATAAATTACCCAACAGCAAACAGTTTTATTTCGATTACATGACATAATGGTATGAAAAGAAACTTTTGTAAATTTGTTTGTCGATTAATTATATATTTTTCAAGGACCGAGGCTAATTTTCAAGTACTTTTCAAGGTTAAAATGATTTTCAAATATGTTTGAATGATGAATCAAAATTCTAGTACATTTCAACGTACTATCCAGTCATTAGGATTAGTGATAAAAAGATTTTCAAGCTGCAGCGCTGAAAGAAAACTTTTTTAGAAACAGGCCATGGGCTGGTAAATTAAATAAATGCACATGTTCTGACTGAAATTCCACATGCCTGGACTCCAATTTCCACATCCTCAAAATTTCCCTTTTTGTAATACTGTCACACAACATTGCAGTAGCTAATATTTGAATATAAAATTCGATATGTTTCAAAAGAGTTTGAAGGTAATGCAAGTGTCACTAGTGTTCATCACTACACTCACTAGGGACTGGAAGGTCCTAGTGTTCATACTTCCATGTGGGATTCTCCGAGTGAATCCTGGCCAGAACCAAGTTGACATATGTTGATGTATTGTTGGGGGTGGGGGGCTTGCGTGATTCACAAAGTAAAACTCCATCAACCAAGAGTTCTGAAATTTATTTTTGTTTGGCTTTGCTGATAGTTGATTGCTTCCTAAATCGACTTCAAAAAGGAATTACACTTGAACACTATTCCGCGAAATGAAATGATCATGCTTTGCATTCTATATAAGCAGTAAAATCAGACTTCAAAGAAATGTTGCCACTGTTCCCAAACTTGTTAAAATATACATATGGTTTAAACATTCTCATTCAAGGCAATGACTTGTAATAATTTTTGTTCTTGTTATTGCATCTAGCATCTCTTTGATTTACCTATGAGTTGTTCCACTTCCTGATCCTACCCATCTAAATTAGCTCAATGGGCTCACCCACTGCAGCCTTCAAACACATCTCATTAGCTATTGTTAGCCAATATGTAAAATGGTGGTTTATAACTGACCTCTTTGCCTTTAATTGTCGTTATTTAATCTGCCCAAGGGATAGTTTTACATCAGCTCCAATCAGGACTTTTTACCATTTATACATGCAATGTGTAATGGGCATATAATGAAAGTGGTGGTTTTTTTCCTTTTTTTTTCTCTAGTTTTGAAGATTAATGAAAACTGTGTTTTCTCAAAACACAACTGTGTCAGGGGATTTGGCAGTAAAAAATCATATTTTTAGCATGACATGCAATCCTTCAATTTGATTAAAATCATATCTCAATTTCATGTTGGGCAGTGGTGATCTGATTTAGATTGCTGTATGTTATGGCAGGTACATCACCACCATGAAAATACATTTACACATTTCATCAGTGTGATCCAAGTTTCCTCAGGTAAATTATATTTAGAATTTTTTTTTGACAAGCCTGACTGGCACTTCACTTGGAAAACAGGACAGGCTCGATCTAAAATTAGAACAGCCCCAGGCATCGGGATTTTGAGGACTGAGATGGCTGCCAAAGCATCCATCAAAGTTTGTTCTCAAGACGATGGCACAACTAATATACACAGTCACTTGCTCATAACCGAACTCATCCAAAATCTTCATGATATAAAACCATCAACCAATTTTTGATGAAATTACAAGAGAAATGTAGTCTCAATATCAAGAAAGGCAACAAACCAATTCAACTGGATACAAGGTATCCCAATATTATAGCCTATATTTAAAGTTTAATGAAAATCAGTTTTAAAAAAATATGATTTGAATAGTGTCAACAAGCTCAGCCAACCAGATGCAAGACCACTTCATTAATATGCATGTACCCTGTTCACTTTCAATATTATCCAAGGTCTTGGCTTGATGATATAAGCCCTTATTCTAGTTTTGATTTAAATCAGATCAGAATTATGGCTTCTACAGTGGTAATCAGCTCAGCCAAACAGTTACAAAATCACCAAATTAATGCGCATGGATCTTGCTCATTATCAAAACGGTCAAATATCAATGATATAAACATATATTCCAAGTCTGATTTCAATCAGACAAGAAATACGACCTCCAGACTGATCACAAGCTCAGCCAATCAGATGCAAGATCACCTCATTAATATGCATGGATCTCATTCATTAGGAAAGCCATGATACATGATGTGACAGAACAGAGAAGTCAGCTTAGGACAAATCAGTAGATTTGCAAATTTTGGTCAAGAGTTCTGATTTCAAAAGAGAGAAAATTTTCAAATAAAATGGTGACTTTTTAATTGTGGCACATGTCTCTGGCTTTATTTTCTCAACAAGGTTACAAAGCTTGGGTCACTATGTACATAGCTTCCATTCATTTTTGTCCATTTGTGTGAAAATTTTCGTGTACAAATCATTAATCTGACTAGATCTGAAATATGATCTACTACCATAAATGGAAGATCATGTACAGCTATAAAGTTGGCAGTACCTCGGCATGCATATCTTTATCTACATCTGATGCTAATTCCACAAACATGGATCTAAGTGATGGCATATAATCATTGTCACATTTCATATGCGTTAATATGCTGAAGGATGCGTAATATCATTTTGCCACCATTGCAAATTTTAAAATCAGCTATACAGGATGGGTAGAATGTATAATCACATAGGTGTCAACTTGTATGGCTTACCCGTAATTTGTAGCTTTTTTTTCCATTTTTGTCAGTGTTTGTTTTTTTTGTTTTGTGTGCATCTGGGACTTCTGAAATAATATTTTTTTATAACGAGATCAGGGTGGCCCAAAACAACCAATCAAATCATACTCAAAACCGCACTTTTCCTTTGACAATGAAACAAGTTTAAATTCATGGTTAAAACTCCTGTGTGTGTAGATCCTGTCATTTATCGCTCTGAAATTTGATGCTCACTCGGATTTCTAATATCGACTAACCACCTGTGTAGTAAGTATGTTTTCTTATTTTGTACATTATTATTTTATTATTTATACTTATTACTATCAAATGCATTAAGTTTACAAAAATGTTCATACTTTACATAGTGAGGAAGTCATGTTGGTGTAACTGTAATTCGTCCGACTTTTCTATGTGGAGATAAAGTCGATTTATTAAAATTTTTAACAATTTACTAATTAAAAATAAACAGTCTCCTGAATTGAGCACCGGCATTTTATCATGCTGTCATAGTTTTGAATTACATTTGTCAGATATGTAATGCAAACAGGAAGATATATTGCCATGATGACGGAAGTAGTACAGATACCGAGTGATGTTATTCTCATGGTTCAAAAATATGTAAAACTGCCAATTAATATAAAGAGTGTTACCAATATCGGCACACCATATAGCAAATTCATAACTTTTCAAACATCGGATATGCAATTTTAATAGAAATGATCAACAGCTTACAAGGTATAAACTTCTGGACTGCTACTTTGTCAATATTTTTGATTTTTAGATTTCGATTTTTGGATAGCTCCCGGCGTAATATCTTCGGGTTATGGGCAAAAATATAAATTTGTAACACATTTGTAATCAGGAGATCTTCCTATAATACACGTCAAATCTAACAAATTTAATTTTTTTTTTTATTTCTTTCATCTAGTTCCATCAATCAAATGGCTGAGCCTAACTCAAAGAAATGCAAGCTTGAAGACTCAGGCTGATTGGATTAAAGCTTCCCTGGCAATGTAGATGTATCCAAGTTAGGATCTTCCCATGCTTTTTGTTAAATATGCAGTAAAGACATTAAAGTGGTGGCATCAGGCATATACGATCTGGAAAAACACTTCAGGACAAAATTGCATGAAAGAAATTTTGAAATGGAGAAGGGAGCATCCATCAAAAGCTTCTTTCCTCATCCTAAGTGTCATAAGTAAAAAGAATGAAATAAAGTTTCAGAAATGTAAATAATTATGTAAATATGTGTAAAAATACTTTGTGTATAGCATTTGTTGTTTTAAAACTATTGATCTTATAAAAATGTATGAATACATTTTTTCAAGAAAGTTTTCTTTTGTGGTCTTTGTAAAGTTATTATTGGTACAGGTGTTCATCTCAAAGGGTTGACGCCTATGTATTCATGTCCCTTGAACTTTATTCCAACAAAGGAAATTCCTGCTTACATCCATTATTGAATCTGGGGTAATATCACAGTGGCTCACATTTTGTCATTTTAGCACCAGAAGATAACATATGCTTAGACATCTTGACAAATTTTAGCCAAACCACACCATTTTATACTGATTGAGCTGTTTTGTAGTCCAGACATAATCAATTAATCTCCTTAGTCCTGTCAGAATTCGGATCACATGTGGTATAATCCATGTTGACAAACTTCAAACACTGAAGGCAATCGTTGCTGCTGATGATTCAAAACAATGTTACAGTAATTATGCTAATTAGAAATTGTCTTGTCCTGCTTAAGCCAGTTCATACTCACTTGATTATAGGCACTATTACTGTAAATATACTACACTGAACGCAATGTGTGAAAAAAAATGAAAAATAAAATAAAAATTTAAATGATAATTTTGCATACATTGCTGATTTCAGTGAGTGACAAGAGAAACCTCTCATCTTGGGAGGAAACCCCTCCCATTCTGGAGATTCATACATCCAATATCTTGATGATAGAAGCCCATATTGCAATGACCTATCATGTTTGTAGCATTGTTGCAACTGTACAAAATGGGGGAGGGTATCCACTAATATGTAATGAACATGTTTTCATGAATAATCAGCGATGACATTCATTGACTGCGAATGCAACTGAATCTACAGTTAGAAATACCTGCTTCAGTTAAGTAATTTTCATAATGTATTTTCTTTCAAGCCTGTAATCACCAATTGTTTTCCATATCATCATTGTTCTGTGTAAAGCAGTGACCGACCTCATTGTTGAGACCTCACCTAATTGCATATATGTAGGTTTCTTGATCTGATATTTTCATTTTAATTCCGTCGTTATTTATTTCAACTTCTGTAATTTAAGTTTTAGTTATCTAAAAAAGTTTAATTTGTGGCCTTTACTGTGATATTCACCATTGTGCCAGTACAGTCAATCAAAAGGATAATTTAAATTATTGTAATAATCCAATACATTGTTTTTAATAGTTACATATTCACAGCTGTTATTGTTGAGTGTGATTTAACTATTTTTGCAATAAACTGATGAACCTGAAATCAGAAATTTGCTATTCAAATGTTTTAATTTAAAGGCACACACACATACACACTCATTTGAAGCCAATAAAATTATGTCAAATTACATATATTTGCAGTGTTGATAGTCAAATACACACATACAACTAAATGCCATACAATATTTCAAGTTTGATAAAAATTAGATTGGAAATGTGGCATTCATAGCATGACAGGTACAGCCAATCAAATGCAAAATCACCTAATTAATACATGTAGATCTTGCTCATTATCAGAATCATCTGGGATCTTATTGATACAAGCATTTGTTTCAAGTATGATCGAAATCAGACCTGAAATGTAATATACAGCAAGGTAGCAGGCTCAGCCAATCAGATACAACATCACATAATTTGTATGCATGGACCTCATTCAATATCAAAATCATGTACCATCTTAAAAATAAAGCATATAATTTGAGTATAATCAAATCAGATCAGAAATACTTCACAAATTTTCAAATTAGGTTCATCTTTTAAAGATTATGCTTCTTATAGCTTCTCACACCAGTTGGCAGTGTCCTTTAAAAATATAACAAGCCAGTAAAAAAATTATTGATAATCTTTTAGGTAATGCACTGAACTCCTGCCCCTCTTATAATGCTGGCATGGGGTATGAATTCAATTAAATTTGTCATTTTTATTTGATTCCTTTCAATTTATTTTAGTTCTTTGCTAATGAGAAACAATGATAATTTTCATTTACAATATTAATAACATGTTGCATTTTGATCCACTACTGTGACAGCCAGGCTGAACCTCCCCCAGTTTAAGGTTACCTTAATTATAATGTAGGTCAATTTTATGAACAGCATTATGAAGACGGAGCTTGGTAATATACAAATTTAATAAGCTTATCATAGCTAAAATAATTATAATTTCATATGATTTCTTGACAAATGCAAGCAGCACATGTGCCTTTCCATTACTTTGATATTCCATGAAATTTAAAATTAAATTTAAAACAAATTTATATACATATCACTACACCTACTGCTGCAATATCTTTAAGTATCCTCAGCAGCTGTGTCTGTCTTGGTAAACTTCCTTTTTTCTTTTGATCCATCAAATAGTCCCTCAGATTTCCATTTTCCATATATTCCATCACAAAAAGGTCTGAAAAAAGGAACCAAAATTTTACTATCTTTGCCTCTTTATGCAGGGTCCAAAAATAATTTTTCCATGCACTTTTACCTTAGAAAAGTGAGTTTCAACAGTTACTCAGCACACATTTTACTCAACACAATATATCTCTCCACTCCACATTCTTACTAAAAAACAACAGGTACCATAGACAAGTGTGATACTAAATGGAATCAAAATGACAAAAAAATCATTTTCAGAATGAAGACAGTGAGTTTGATTTTGCCTCTAATACATGGCAACTTAGATAAAAATAAAATAAAAGACTGTTTTTAACTCAAGAAATTGTAGTCCACACCTAGTTACAGAGTTCTTAATGGTACAAGTTTATAGTAACACCTAGTGACAGAGCTCTTAATGGTACAAGTTTATAGCAACATCTAGTGACAGAGTTATTAATGGTACAAGTTTATAGCAACACCTAGTGACAGAGTTCTTAATGGTACAAGTTTATAGTAACACAGTGACAGAGTTCTTAATGGTACAAGTTTATAGTAACACATAGTGACAGAGTTCTTAATGGTACAAGTTTATAGTAACACATAGTGACAGAGTTCTTAATGGTACAAGTTTATAGCAACACCTAGTGAGAGTTCTTAATGGTACAAGTTTATAGTAACACATAGTGACAGAGTTCTTAATGGTACAAGTTTATAGTAACACATAGTGACAGAGTTCTTAATGGTACAAGTTTATAGTAACACCTAGTGAGAGTTCTTAATGGTACAAGTTTATAGTAACACATAGTGACAGAGTTCTTAATGGTACAAGTTTATAGCAACACAGTGACAGAGTTCTTAATGGTACAAGTTTATAGTAACACCTAGTGACAGAGTTCTTAATGGTACAAGTTTATAGCAACACCTAGTGACAGAGTTCTTAATGGTACAAGTTTATAGCAACACCTAGTAACAGAGTTCTTAATGGTACAAGTTTATAGTAACACAGTGACAGAGTTCTTAATGGTACACATTTATAGTAACACCTATTGACAGAGTTCTTAATGGTACAAGTTTATAGTAACACATAGTGACAGAGTTCTTAATGGTACAAGTTTATAGCAACACCTAGTGACAGAGTTCTTAATGGTACAAGTTTATAGCAACACCTAGTGACAGAGTTCTTAATGGTACAAGTTTATAGTAACACCTAGTGAGAGTTCTTAATGGTACAAGTTTATAGTAACACATAGTGACAGAGTTCTTAATGGTACAAGTTTATAGTAACACCTTTCAGTAATCTAGATGTCATTTCAATATGCAGACATTTTCCTTTTATAGAAAATATCACAGCTTTATAAGTTAGACAATGAAGAAAACAAGAGGCAGAATATAACATTTTAAAATACTTTTTTGTCTGGTCAAATAGTGTTGTGCACTATTTATTCATAAATTTTAGAGATAGTTATCAATAGAGATATGTGTATCTTTAAGATCTAGTTTTATGTATTTTTATGTATTAAAATATCATTAATCTGTGCTGTATATGCATATCTCCATGTCAATTATTTGTTAAAGAATAAGACAATTAGATGAAAAATGTAAGCTATGATGTCATCTTGTTAATGTTGTTGTTGTTGTAGGATTTAACGCCATTTTTCAGCACATGATAGGATATACATGGTGGCCAGTGTTAATGGTGGAGGAAGAACCCGGGAAAACCCTAGAAAGAACCACTGACCCATAAGAAGCTACTGGCAAGCTTTCTCACATACCCACATTGGCTAAATCTGAGACTCGAACCCACACAGACAGAGGTGAGATGGCAGTGATCCGTAACGGAGAGCGCTTTAGACCACTTGGCCACTCAGGGCCTCCTTGTTTATATCATATTGTTTATATAATTCATCACTTAGGAACAGAATATATTTAACGATTTAAGTAATGACAGTAAATTCAGTTTGAATACAGTCTGAAAAAGAATAAAGCAAAACCGGTCACACATTCTACGTGTTGGTGTTGTTTAATTTATAATTTAGCAACAAACCAATTCAGAATACATATGTTTTATAGTAAACCATACTAAATGCCCTACAAGTTGACAATAAAGAAATAAGGTCGGATATACAAGGGGAAAATAGTTGCCACATGTATGATACTGTGAGGCTGCCTATTTAGACATCTTTAGTTCAACAAAATTGGGCATCCTTAATTTGCCAATCAATTGCTGGTGCTTGCATAATGTAGAACATGGTTTCTTTTAATTAGGAACAAGGGCCAGTCCTTTTCACAAAATAGTTGCATCAATACGGATTAACTTTTAATTAGTCACGCTGGCTTTCTTGCTTGTTTAAGACTAACTTTTACATACTGTGCAGTTTGGCCACAGGTAAATAGGGCACATGCTGGGGAAAATAAGGCACATCCTTTGCGAATTTCACACATACTGGACCTAGAAGATTGGTCAATATTATATTAAAGGATAGTGTAAATCATAAAAACGTGGACTTTACCTTCACTATTTGTAAGATGTGTGGACTTTGCTTTCAGCATTTGTAAGATGTATGGACTTACCTTCACTATTTGTAAAATGTATGGACTTTACCATCACTATTTGTAAGATGTGTGGACTTTACATTCACTATTTGTAAGAGGTGTGGACCTTACTTTCACTATTTGTAAGATGTGGGGACTTTATTGTCACTATTTGTAAGATGTGTGGATTTTACCTTCACTATTTGTAAGAGGTGTGGACCTCACTTTCACTATTTGTAAGATGTGGGGACTTTATTGTCACTATTTGTAAGATGTGTGGATTTTACCTTCACTATTTGTTAGATTGTGAACTTCATCTTTGCTATTTGTAAGATGTGTGGACTTTACATTCACTATTTGTAAGATGTGTGGACTTTACCTGCACTATTTGTAAGATTGTGGACTTTATTTTTACTATTTGTAAGATGTGTGGACTTTACTATCACTATTTGTAAGATGTGTGGACTTTGCCTTCAGTATTTGTAAGGTGTGTGGACTTACCTTCACTATTTGTAAGATGTGTGGACTTTGCCTTCAGTATTTGTAAGATGTGTGGACCTTACCTTCACTATTTGTAAGATGTGTGGACCTTACCTTCACTATTTGTAAGATGTGTGGACCTTACCTTCACTATTTGTAAGACATGTGGACTTTACCTTCACTATTTGTAAGATGTGTGGACTTTACATTCACTATTTGTAAGAGGTGTGGACCTTACTTTCACTATTTGTAAGATGTGGGGACTTTATTGTCACTATTCGTAAGATGTGTGGATTTTACCTTCACTATTTGTAAGATTGTGAACTTCATCTTTGCTATTTGTAAGATGTGTGGACTTTACATTCACTATTTGTAAGATGTGTGGACTTTACCTAAACTATTTGTAAGATTGTGGACTTTATTTTTACTATTTGTAAGATGTGTGGACTTTGCCTTCAGTATTTGTAAGGTGTGTGGACTTACCTTCACTATTTGTAAGATGTGTGGACTTTGCCTTCAGTATTTGTAAGATGTGTGGACCTTACCTTCACTATTTGTAAGATGTGTGGACCTTACCTTCACTATTTGTAAGACATGTGGACTTTACCTTCACTATTTGTAAGATGTGTGGACTTTACATTCACTATTTGTAAGAGGTGTGGACCTTACTTTCACTATTTGTAAGATGTGGGGACTTTATTGTCATTATTCGTAAGATGTGTGGATTTTACCTTCACTATTTGTAAGATTGTGAACTTCATCTTTGCTATTTGTAAGATGTGTGGACTTTACATTCACTATTTGTAAGATGTGTGGACTTTACCTACACTATTTGTAAGATTGTGGACTTTATTTTTACTATTTGTAAGATGTGTGGACTTTGCCTTCAGTATTTGTAAGGTGTGTGGACTTACCTTCACTATTTGTAAGATGTGTGGACTTTGCCTTCAGTATTTGTAAGATGTGTGGACCTTACCTTCACTATTTGTAAGATGTGTGGACCTTACCTTCACTATTTGTAAGACATGTGGACTTTACCTTCACTATTTGTAAGATGTGTGGACTTTTCCTGCACTATCTGTAAGATTGTTGACTTTAAACTATTTGTAAGATGTGTAGACTTTATCTTCATTATTTGTAAGATGTGTGGACTTTACTTTCACTGTTTGTAAGATGAGTGGACTTTACCTTCACTGTTTGTAAGATGAGTGGACTTTACCTTCACTAATTGTAAGACGTGTGGACTTTACCTTCACTGTTTGGAAGATGAGTGGACTTTACCTTCACTGTTTGTAAGACGAGTGGACTTTACCTACACTGTTTGTAAGATGAGTGGACTTTACCTTCACTGTTTGTAAGATGAGTGGACCTTACCTTCACTGTTTGTAAGATGAGTGGACTTTACCTTCAGTTTGTAAGATGAGTGGACTTTACCTTCACTGTTTGTAAGATGAGTGGACTTTACCTTCACTGTTTGTAAGATGTGTGGACCTTACCATCACTGTAAGATGAGTGGACTTTACCTTCACTGTTTGTAAGATGAGTGGACTTTACCTTCACTATTTGTAAGATGAGTGGACTTTACCTTCACTGTTTGTAAGATGAGTGGACTTTACCTTCACTGTTTGTAAGATGAGTGGACTTTACCTTCACTATTTGTAAGATGTGTGGGCTTTACCTTCACTGTTTGTAAGATGTGTGGACCTTACCATCACTGTTTGTAAGATGAGTGGACTTTACCTTCATTATTTGTAAGATGTGTGGACTTTACCTTCACTGTTTGTAAGATGTGTGGACCTTGCCTTCACTGTTTGTAAGATGAGTGGACTTTACCTTCACTATTTGTAAGATGTGTGGAATTAACATATTACAGGATACTATTACATATTACAGGATACTATTACATATTACAGGATACTGTAAATCAGATCATTCTGATCTATTTTTATACTGGTATGAAACCTGTAATTAAATTAAATTCATAATGTACAAAGTCAGTATCCTGTATTAATCATTTAAAATATCAAGCGTTATGGATTTAATTAGAACAAATTATAAATTGTCAATTCATCTGTGACACAGTCACTCAATAACATAATTGTATTTTATACTAGTGTTGTATCCCTCTGTCTCTCCCTCCCTCCCTCCATTCACATTTGTTTATTTTCCAAGGTGCAACAGATCTAACTTGCAAAATATACCCCAACTTACAGAAGGATCAAGGAAAAATTGTTTTTTTCCTGCCCTAAACAGAGGTGGTCAACTTACACATACTGACCTATAAGTGAGTATATACAGTATAGTTTTTACCAATTCCCATCCCTCCACTGCAGCACTTTATAAACATTTCTGTATCTCACTAAACATTGGCACACCACTGTTAAAAACTGAATAATACATTTCTGCTGTGACCATATAGCAAACAAACTGCTTCACTCTGTCCTCCAATGACAAAACTGACCAGCTTTCAAAACTGACATACACAGAGTGATCAATGTTGATACACCAATGACAAAACTGACTAGCTTTCAAAACTGACATACACAGAGTGATCAATGTTGATACACCAATGACAAAACTGACTAGCTTTCAAAACTGACATACACAGAGTGATCAATGTTGATACACCAATGACAAAACTGACTAGCTTTCAAAACTGACATACACAGAGTGATCAGTGTTGATACACCAATGACAAAACTGACTAGCTTTCAAAACTGACATACACAGAGTGATCAATGTTGATACACCAATGACAAAACTGACTAGCTTTCAAAACTGACATACACAGAGTGATCAATGTTGATACACCAATGACAAAACTGACTAGCTTTCAAAACTGACATACAAAGAGTGATCAATGTTGATACTCCAATGACAAAACTGACTAGCTTTCAAAACTGACATAGAGTGATCAATGTTGATACACCAATGACAAAACTGACTAGCTTTCAAAACTAACATAGACAGAGTGATCAATGTTGATACACCAATGACAAAACTGACTAGCTTTCAAAACTGACATAGACAGAGTGATCAATGTTGATACTCCAGTGACAAAACTGACTAGCTTTCAAAACTGACATAGACAGAGTGATCAATGTTGATACACCAATCACAAAACTGACATAGAGTGATCAATGTTGATACACCAATGACAAAACTAACATAGATAGAGTGATCAATGTTGATACACCAATGACAAAACTGACATAGACAGAGTGATCAATGTTGATACACCAATGACAAACTGACATAGACAGAGTGATCAATGTTGATACACCAATGACAAAACTGACATAGACAGTGATCAATGTTGATACACAAATGACAAACTGACATAGACAGAGTGATCAATGTTGATGCACCAATGACAAAACTGACTAGCTTTCAAAACTGACATAGACAGAGTGATCAATGTTGATACACCAATGACAAAACTGACATAGACAGTGATCAATGTTGATGCACTTAGTGAGAAAACAATTATCTGTTAGACAACAGCTAGCTTTTGACTGCAGAAGGCAGGTGACTGTTACATATGTGACTTTTATCTAAAAAAAAATCATGGGAATAAATTAGAATGACCATCAAGAACAGGTGACCACTATATAAAGCAGTCCATTCTGACAGATATGACTGCAGCTGTATACAGTTTGACCCTACTACAGCACGCCCAGTTATAACACAAATTCGGATATAACACAGTCATGGTGTGGCTCCCGAAATTTCACATACATGTATTTTTCTTGTACATGAAAAAAATGTCTTTCTTAATAGTATGAAAAATACTTTAAAAGTTTATTATCATTTTGGGGAAGAGATTGCATATGAATAATACAAGTTGATCATGGCATGGCTCCTGAAATTTTATGTTTTTTTCTTGTACATAAAAATATAGATTTTTCTTCTAAAAAGTATGAAAAATAATATGTAAAAAGTTGTGATTTTTTTCCCTTATTGGTGGCAAAATATACCATCTGGTGATTTTCTTTATGTTGGCGACACTGTTGGCCATTTAAACTTGTATATACAACCATTGGTTTGGAGAAGAGAAATTCTGAGGCCCCATGAAAGGCAGCTGCAAACTTGATATAAAATGCACTGAAATTTATCTACTGTTACATAAACAAATTCTTTGTCCATATTGGCAAACCATCTTAACAGTGCATTTTTATATCATAATCCGCTTATCTTGACATATACCATGAGTACTGTATGTTGTGAGATATCTGCTGTTTTTGTTGACATTTCTGGTAACGGAGATCAACTAGACGAGGCATTATCTCATAATCTATCTTTGTTGGATTTTCAGCTGCTTGCAAGTAATTATTATATTTACACAGACTGACATTTGTATATGGATGGTAAATAAAATTCCTCTTCTTTCACTCACAATTAAAATTCTTCAGAACGCTCATATTTTCAGTAGCAATCTTTGTCATCAGTCCAGAATATGTGTCTCTATTGTCCATTGACCCTTTTTTAAAATTTATGATGCATGCATTGGAAGCAGCATCACTCAGCTATCACAAATGTAAAAAAAAAAATATCTTACTTGTCGGTCTACTCAATAGACAAGGAGGAACAGTCACTGCAATCAACCAAACCGCCAGTTCCTTTTATAAAAATGTACCCAGATAAAATAGTTTGCTTAGATTTCAAAGAAAACAGATTACCTCTGAAGTACTGATTAAGAAAACATACTAAGCAAATGGAGAAGAAAAAAATCAGTCTCAATCATGAATACAATTATTTGATGTTGCCTCCACAATAAGAAACAGGCATTTGTTTTGTTCTTCAGAGCTGTTCTTTTGCTGTGATTTCAATAACATATGCACCCTTCATCAAAGGAAGCCGACTACAATCTTCAGTGAACACAAAGAACCTTTCTTCAAAAGAAGTCAGTATCAAACTTAAATAAAAGCAATATAATCTTTTTGCAGGAACAAAGTATATGCTTACAAATGCTACCAATGGCAGCTTCAAATGCAAACTAACTTATACCAACTTGGGACATACTGAAAAGTAAATGTGCTTCATCATTCGTTATGTGATTGTGTTATTTTTCCCCACTGAATTCAGACCTATATGACTTGTGACAAAATTATTGAATACTTTAAATGGGTGTGTGCATATTTTTGATGGGATTACTTGTATTGTGGATTCAATTTATTGGATGAGATTCATTGGTGAGTACACAACATTGATCTCTATTCATGCTATACATTAGACATGTATATAAAAACAGTATACATGTATATGTACCAATGCAGGGTTCTCTGAATAAAGTAAAATATTATATATACCTTCTCTGTTTTCACTACAGGTGTATTGCTCATTTAATATGCATTAATTTAAGATGGTAACTGTTCCAATGAAGCAGGTATTTTTGCACCCATATTTATTCCCTACCCCCCTCACAAATATTTGGGCTACATGCATTATTTTCTACAGCTAACTGACCTGGTTGCCTATAACATGGTTTGGTCTATAACACAGTAGGGTTCTATGGCTCCCAACTACCGTGGGATAGCGGGGTCACACTGTACATGTTTTAATCAATGGCACTCTATCCTACCCTTGTGACACATCAATATACCCAGAAGTCTCACAATATTTGGATGGTTAGCTTTGTGTAGAAGTTCAATTTCCCGCCCGAATCTTTTTGCATCATCTCCACCACTGAAGTTGGTCTTCAGACATTTAATGGCAACAGGTTGTCCATCCAAAATGCCCCGTCTGACCTGTCCAAAGTTTCCCTGAAAATACAGATACTGCAAATTGCAAAATGTTCATAAAATAATATGTGTGTGTGATTGTGTGTCTGTGCTTATTTAACATGAAAAGCATATCTCAAACTTTTAATCACACTAATTGTAAGAATGTTCCCCAGTATGCATATGCATAATATATATATATATATATATATATATACACACACACACACACACAAATCATATTGTGAATAACAATCCTTTCAAGTGCACTGGATCCAGCAAGGAATCATGTGTGTCAGGGATTGATTTAGATAAATGCAATAAACTGACAACGAACGGTGCAAAACTAATATCTAGCTAGCCTGAGTGCCTTCGGCTCTTAATGAGTCTTTTTCAAAGGCAAATACAAAACATAGACAAGACAAACAAATAAACAGAAAAACGGTTATGTTTGCGAAACTTTACATGGCTGTTTCTACAGGAATTCAACCTATTAACTCTATTATGTGTCAACTAATTTATTTCAGCTGGTTGCTGATACTGGAAAATATTTGTATTGACCTAGAAATTGATGAGCCATAATGACATTTGTTATTTTATGTAAATTTATGTAAGAGCAGATTATATCCCGGACATTTCAGTGAACACGTTTTGCAGGCTTTTTTCTTTGGCATGACCACTGGCCAATGCTGACCTTGCTGAAGTGAGGGTTAAACTTCTACTTCTCTTTTTCTTTTACCTACAATGCAAGATTCATTCTAAACTCCAACTGGGTTCTAGCTCTTTCCCTGTTGTTTTTTGTGATGACATTCTGGTTCCATGATTCTCTCATCAGCAAATATGAATTTACTATTGAAATGTCAAAAAAGCAAAAAAACAGATACTTCCACCATTTCAAGGACTTTCTACCAGTGATGTAAGTTGCTTGCATTTGATCTGTATGGTCTACTTCATTCTTGTACATGTTGTATAGTTTGACTGGGAGTGGACATGGAATATCCCTGATATATCCACTGAATGCAGAAACTGGATCACGCATACAAGTTAACAGTTAACAGGCAGGCCTATGTGTATGGAGTCGATAGTTCACTGCACAGGGTAACTTGCAACATGTACATCGAAGGGCTAAAATGCCATATATTCTATGAGTAAAGGGTTAAAAACATGTTTATTATTGTATCATTACAAATAGACAAACATGGCATGTAACAATAAGTGAGAAGGGTGCCTCTAATATATTGTTTTCTCTTAGTCCACTTCTGGGTATATGTACTTCATAGTTCTTGTTTTTTCTTGTGTCCCACTCAAGACAAAAACAGAAACATCATGCAGGCCTTGGAAAGCAAGCAAAGAATGGAAAGCAAGCATAGAATGTGCTGATGTAGTTTTCTCAACCAAAATATACACTTACACCAAGCAAATCTGCTTGGTCATGTTTTGATTTTGAATTCATCTAGCTATCTAGCTTTGGATCTGATGTACAGTCAGAAGATGTAAATTGTGCTTCCTTGATTGAATATCCGAGTCAAAGGCAGACACTTATTTATATTTATTGAGGAGTAGTATAATTAATTTAAGCAGAATATGGTATGCACTTTCTGAGGAGCTACATTAATAATCTATAGTATTGATAAACATAAAAAATGCAAACAATACTCAGGTGGATTTTGTTTACCTAAAAATACTTGCAAGGAGTAATAACTGAATCTCATGACAGACTAAATTTTTCCAACTTTAAAAAAAACAACACTATACCAGCTGCCTTGGTGTATCTATGGGAAAGGAAGGCTGCTATTTTCTTGGCAATGATGTGTTAAGCATGCCACTAAAAACAATCAGCTAGACTAGTTTATTTTCAGTACTGATCCATTTTATCTGATTAACAGAGCTGCCAGCCCTTACAAGATCTCAGTATGGCAGTCAACATTTTTCTGTAAGCTGGACCAGTTTTCACTGAGGTATAACAAAATATCATGTACTGCTACTGTCAAGCTGGAAAACATGCATTTAAAAGTCCAGAAGTGTGATTCAAGACCACTGCAGCAAAGGTAAACACTGTGTTCAACTCAAAAGTTTGTAATGTTTACTTGAACCTTAATTACCTCCAATACAGTTTCACAAACTGCAATTCCAAACCCTAAGAAGTTCAGCAGCTTCTTGATATCTTCCAACCTTATGCAATCGTTAAAAAAAATTCACATGGGCCATGGCAATGGCAATTGTCTTTCCCCACATGTGACATACTCAAATCAACATGATGTCCACTAAAAGTAAGTTCCTTTTTTCCCCAAGAATCCGAATATTCACTTTTATTCTTCTGCACTTTTAAAATTTTTCAAGCATTTTATTGTCCCTTTCATCCTGAGATTTCACCTGTTGGACACCATTTAAAAATAAAATAAGTAACAGCTTGATCATGTAGACACTTCGCATCACAAAATACATAACAGTTTAAAGTGTCTAATGTACTTTGGTGAAGTAAGTCTGGTTCCCTAATCAATTCTTCTGAAACTAATATGAAACCCTGATCCAAATCAAACACAGACAAGCCAGTATCTGGATATTACTGCAAACAATCTTATTTCAGTAATTTGTGCATTTATTCTGTAAGTCTGTAGTTTAGGGTCATTTCTATAACACTTATGGCAAAATCATAAGGGTTGGAGGGTTTGGATTTATCTTGATGACCTTGAAATTGAATCTGTGTTCTTACCTCACCAATGATATCCTGAATTTGTATTCTGTCATCAGGTATAATGAGACCACTCAAAGAAAAGAAGTACTTGTCAGGCAGTGAAGTCTTCTTTTCAGTATGATTGGCTGATGAGGCAGCTCCTGAAATCTCATTGGTCGGTGTAAGTGCTGATTGGTTGTCTGATGTAGAATCAGCACTGGCTGAATGTGAAACATTCTGCCTAGGGGTGGGTCCCTCTTTTAACCTTTAAAAACAGAAGAAGAATAAAAGAAATATAATTGTAAATATGTTTTCAGCAACAGTTACTGTATCATTGTATACACAATGTTTGTACTATACTTTCACAAATCAACTGCAAGATCAAAAGCTGAGAAGTAGTCCCAATCTTTCAAATAAAAATAATTTCTATGTTAAGATGTTTCAGTGAGATATTTTTGTTTTAAAATTTTCTTCTGAAGTAAACTGATTGACTTTTGATGCCAAAAATTAACATCAGACAAAACAAAAAGATCATTCTTTGCAAGCAGTTTCATAATAAAATTTGGTTTCAGTAAACCTAAAGAGAGAATGTACAGTCAAAACTGCCTTTAAGGCAACCTGCCAAAAGCAGTTGCACTTCTGATATCCCTTGCAGCAAGAATGAAAAGTTTGTAATAAAGACCATTATAAGTCATTACTATATGCATTCTCCAGGCAATCTGCAGCATATGGTAAAAGAAACTGCAAGACATTAACTACAGTGAAACCTATTTATCAGTCTGTAAGACACTCAGTGAAACACAATGTGAACTACAGCAAAACCTATTTATCAGTCCATAAGACACTCAGTGAAATACAACATGAACTACAGCAAAACCTATTTATCAGTCTATAAGACACTCAGTGAAACACAACATGAACTACAGCAAAACCTATTTATCAGTCCATAAGACACGCAGTAAACACAATGTGAACTACAGTGAAACCTAGTTACCAATCTAAGACACTCAGTGAAACACAATGTGAACTACAGTGAAACCTAGTTACCAATCTAAGACACTCAGTGAAACACAATGTGAACTACAGTGAAACATATGTATTGGTCTATAAGACACTCAGTGAAACACCACATGAACTACAGTGAAACCAATATATCTGTCTATAAGACACTCAATGAGACACAAACATGAACTAATTTTAAACCTTTTTATCTTTCTGTAAAAGAGTTAATGGGACACTAACATGAACTGTAATTAAACCTATATATCTGTCTATATGACACTCAATGGGACACAAAAAGCAATTTTCTTTAGTAAATTATGTTTCTCCAAGAATACTAATCTGATCACATTGGGGAAGATGCTCTACTAAAAGGTCTATGACTGGTCCGAGAGTCTCATTGGTACCAGATACAATCTCTACTGCCAGTGAATGTCCACATTCTTCTGATCAGAGAACAAATCCATCATGGAAGGGGAAGTCAAAAGCGGAAGGGATTGGATAAACAAAATCAGAAGCCCCTATGAAACAACTTGATTTCAAATTTGCAGTTGGAAAACAGATTGATCCACAAGGTTAAAAAATGAAGAAGAATGGCACCCCAGACATAGGTTGTCTGCGGTGAGAAGGACTGCCATTGAAGACTTGCCAAACTGCTTCCAGAAATGAGGATAGCTTTTCAGCCTGCCAAAATATAGCTACAGATTCCAATCTAAAATAGCATCAGTAGTAATCACATTTCTAATCAAGGTGGCATGCAGGACATTTTTTTCACCTTGTAAAACAAAGGATTTGTCATATTTACCATTGCAATGTTTGGATCCAAGGACAACAGCTCAGTGCTGAATGTTAGTGAATGCATGTGATACCAGCATGGTACGAACTGATGACCTCCAGAAACTGGTATAAATTAATGTACTTACCATTATAATATGAGTGTGATGTAATCTGGAAGAGCTGTTACTATTGGGCCCAATTAGAAAGACAGTAAAACTTCCTTCCAACCTTATAAAACATCAAGATTTTTTCCTCCTCCAATACATGGGCCAATCCATGAGGGGGACAGGAGACACAAAGGCAAAGGGAGGGATCATACTGGCTGGTTCCTCAAGAAACTCACTGAAGTCTACCAACACAGAAGATGTAATTCTAATGAGCTCACTCCTGAGAGGATGCAGGACTTTCCATCTCAACACCCATTGGATGAGGGAAGGCTTGGAATTCATAACCTCGTCCCTCAACTCCTCACAAAGAGTGATGGGACTGTCCTCATTAGCAGACCTCTTAGGAGGACAACATTGACCCTCATCCTTCCCAGAATGTCTTCAGGTGGAGGACAAGCCTCACACATGTTTGCCTAGCTCAACTTGAGTAGATGAAGTTTGTCTGCATTCTACAACATCTTATCTGCTTTGAGGCCAGGATATAGGCATCCACAGCAACAAGAAGGGGAAAGAGGATTTGCTTCACTGTCTCATAGGAATTAAAAGGAAACACAGGAAAGGTGGAATGCCGATATGCCTTCCCTTTCTAGTCACAAGGGCACATACTGACTCCCTATCCCCATCAAGACTGATTGAGAGCATAAAGATGGGAGTGGGTGGGGAACTGACCAAATGCCTGTCACTGGACAGATGATAGGAAGATACAGACTGGTGACTTGAAGACTGGTGACTGGGTTTGGCAACCAATGAAAGCCCACAGAGCTCACATATGATGATAGAGAGCAAAATAATGCTCTCCCTTTTCAGGGAGAAGCACACTGCTTTTCACCTTTACTGAGCCACTAACACTGAGAAGATACTGTCCCACCCTAGCTTTGGGGTGCATCTCATTCCACAGGTGTTTTTCCTCCCTTGGTAAGGATCCATGACTGACCCCTATCAGATGCTGATTGCATCAGACCAATTGTCAGGATCCATGGACTTTATTCCTTGTTCTGAAAGACTCATAACATTCCTGCCCCACATGGACAGTACTTTTCTTTAAAAATGAGAAAGCTTCTATACCCTCCTGGCATTGAGGAAGCAAAGAGAAAAAATGGTTTTTCTTTCTCTCCCTATAAGTACACCAACTCCTGACAATGTCCAGAAATAGACAACTGTCTGTGTGTAAAAGTTTACTACATGATAGAGTAATTATCCCATGGATCATTTTAGTGGCTACAGTTTGCCCCCACTCCAATACAATTCACAATAAAATGGTAACTGTTATAAAAATATTCTAAATGTACACATAAATGTAAATTATTAACAAATTGTTTTATTATAACAATTAGAAACAAAACTCTGGATGGAAGAGCGAAAGGTAGCTTATACCTATGCTATCAATGAATTTGGGAAAGGGATAATTTTAATCAGGCACTGATTTCTAAGTAATGAACAATAAACTCCTGAAATATACCAAAAGAGTAAAATAAC
The DNA here is from genome assembly GCA_028554795.2 of Sinohyriopsis cumingii. Lineage (NCBI taxonomy): Eukaryota > Metazoa > Mollusca > Bivalvia > Unionida > Unionidae > Sinohyriopsis > Sinohyriopsis cumingii. Next base: position 34,847,147 of record CM068827.1, read on the forward strand.
ACAAATTGTGTAATGTCTGAGGGGATTATCACTTGACCAATACAGCAAATTAGATTAAAATATCAAAGTATGTCATAGAACCCAAAACAAAGCCAATTCTCAGTGAGTGAATTTCCACATGTACCAAGTACATTGTCCAAAGAAAAGATGGAGTGTATTCCGCATGGGCCTATAAGATGGGAGTATGACTGAGTTTGTCTCTCTTAAACTTATCATCTAATGAGAGGATGGGAATTATGTGCTTGGATGAAGGGACTTGCATTCCAGAACTGGTAAGCATGGCAATTGTAACAGGTAATGTATTACTGCTCTTAAATTTTACTCTTTATGGGCAGGTGTCTTGTCTTGTATATACAAACTGACTATATTAACTTAAAAACAGGAGTATAATATCTATTTATCTGTAACTATTAACTAAGGCAGGTTTTACTTTGCACTGTTTTGACTCTAACCTGGAAAGCAGCACCCTGATATCTGGTCTTTGATCTGGATTGTATTCCCAACAGTTTAACATTAATTTATATATCCAGTCTGGACAGTCGCTGGGTTGGGACAATCTCGTACCCTTCTTCAGTGCCAAGAGGTGACTGTGAATATCTGTGACTTCTGGCAATTCAGGGTCTTTGCCAAATGAATACACTTCCCAAAAAGTAGTGCTGCAACTCCAAATGTCAGCCTTGAATGAAAATGTCTCGGCCAAGAGATATTCTGGTGCACTCCTGAAAACAGAAACAAATGTGCCATTTTCATTATGAAATTTATCTATTTCGGGCTAGTACAAATCCTTCATTAGATAGCTAGCCCTGTACAAGTTAAAATACTCTAGGCAAGTCAAAGTTTACATTCCTTGCAAATAATTTCAGATAAAATATGAATTTGGATTTCTATGCAAACAAGAGATAAATCAATTCAAAGTAGGACATTTTTAAATTTCTCAACATAATCAAAATTTATTTAAATTAAAGGAAGTTTAATTGTGTATGATTTTCATATTGATACTTGGTAAGTTGTTTTGGATTGGCTATTTCATTAAGAAATGAATAGAGAGATAAATCATTTTTAAAAAGTTGACAATTTTTAGTGCCTCGTCAGGTATTGAATTTAGCCTCCTGGCTCGTCTTTTGTATGATTATAAATCTCACCATAATTTTCACAAAGTTTAACCCTCACCAAACTGATTCAGCTCTTGTAAGATGAAGACTTCGAGCTGAACCTGAGATCGTAACCTCTTACCGGCAATATGCTTTACTCAGAAAAACATGGTCCAAGTCTAAATATCTGCTTTTACAGCTGAAAATTTACCAAATACTCAGATCAGGGGTCAGCAACCTATTTTACATAGCATGCCACTTTTTCCGGATTAATTACAAAATGAATGAGCTCATGCCACCAGTAAGAGATTAATACTGTTACAATCAAGATTTATGGCTACCCTTTGCATGAAACACAAAACCTCTTGACGTGCCACCCTGTGGTACGTGTGCCTTAGGCTGCCAACCCCTGACACAGATAATTTACATTATATGAGTATGGTTTTATGATTAGACAGTAGTGCTGGAATAACAACTGGAAGAAAACTGCCATGATAAACAGTAATGATGCAATAACCATACCATATTTAGCTGTGTATACTGCACACTTTTTCATGTAATTTTCTTATTTTCAGTCAGGGGTGTCAGTTTTATTCAAGAACTACAAGAAACATTTTTTTCAGGTCAATCTGATGTTATGATGAAGGCAATACAGCTGCCTACATGTGTCACATTCACTCCTTGTGAAATATTAAATCTGTTACACACTGCATTGTAACTAAACTGTTTACCAGGACTAGCCCTATTAAAGAATTAATAATGTTTACAAGCCTTGACAGTCTTGTCTTTGATTGCTTATGTTAATAAACTCACATTTCACATCAGTATGTATCATTTGTGCATGACTAAATTTAAATAAAATATTTTTTGAATTCAAGCAGATTAATGCTGTTCTCATCTGTGACTTAGTGGTTAGTCTTTTATAGTAACACAGTTACATAGTGAAACTAAACAACCAATAAATGTCATAACAAAAGTCACAACAAAAACTGAATTTTGTGTTGAAAAGAGCAATGACAGTGAAGAGGACAAGTTTCTATAAAGATAAATCAGAATCTGCAGGGTTAGCATTAAGGTAGAAACATGTAAGGTGTGTTTTGGCACAATGCTTTAACAAATCTGTCCCTAGCTCTAGTGGTCACAGACCATAAGACCTTGTGGGTTGGTCTGCTGTTAGTTGTCTCATGTTTGTCCATCTGTTAACACATTTGTTATTGCTCTCCTCAAAATCATTTGGATGACTGCCATGAAACTTTACACACATATTCATCCCAAAGTCTACATGGTCTAAAAATGAAAATGGTGCTGCTCAGATATCAAATATTTTGGCCACAGTGGCCAACTTGAAAATCTTATTATCACTCTTTCTGAATGGATGATCATGTCAACATGGGATTTTCACTAAATGGCTTCTTACAATGTATGGCTGCCATCCCAGCCATCTTGAAAATCTCTGATAGTATGATAAAAGAAAGTTTGTATTTTTGTTACTGTTCTACATAAAAGCATTTTATCCCCCTCCATGGCTCTCTCCTCATATCATGTGCACATGCCCATGTATGAACATTACCCATAATGCCCCTGAAAGAGTACAGTCATATGCAGCAGAAGGCTTTAGGCTAGATAAGTAATCGCCAAAACTGCTATTATAATCCTACTATGTACACAGTCCACAAGGATTAAAAAGTCCACAAAGTCAACTGTCCACGGCCACGACACATGCAGCACGAGTACATCATATATCATTTGCATCAATGCTCACATTGCCACATTCTATGAACATCAGTGTAGCCACAATATTGAAAATGCATTACAGACAAAATCTTGGAACCTGAGTATAGTTTTCAGTGCAGCTGTGCTCACAGACTGAGGAAAAATAGCCTTAATGAAGAAATGTATAATTATGGCATGCCAATTATTATTTAAAAGCAAAATTACCATATCTTGTTCTTATGCAAGAGTCAGCCAAGTTAATAATCACCAGAGTGAAAGCTACTTAAATAATTACCTAGAGAAAGTGCTTGCAATATCTGTGAGACCTAAAAAATGTTATTCCAAGACTTTGTATGTTTACGATTACACAGGACCAGGTATGGATAGGCACACAGAAAACCATGGAACAGTAATTCAGAATGGTGACGTTTTCATATTGGCTTATTACAGAGAGGGTATGTGACCATGGCTTTTTTTTGGCCACCCTCATAACTTCTAGTATTTCATTTCTTTTATTTATGTGCTAAATGTTCTCTGTGGTATATTCAGTTACCATGTTATAACCTCTCACATTGAAGCCAGCAACCTTTATACACTGGGAAGTGACTTTTATACACTGGGAAGTGACTTTTATACACTGGGAAGTGACATTTATACACTGGGAAGTGACTTTTATACCCTGGGAAGTGACATTTATACCCTGGGAAGTGACATTTATACACTGGGAAGTGACTTTTATACACTGGGAAGTGACTTTTATACACTGGGAAGTGACTTTTATACACTGGGAAGTGACTTTTATACACTGGGAAGTGACATAGCCTCCTCCTGGGAATGGAGGACAAGGCATGACCTTATAGGCCAAGTGACTTTCCACTGAGTCCCAAATTTCATCAAGCCACAAGCAACAAATGGGTCAGATGTGTCAATATATATATACCATGTACACAAGACTGGTGGTGTGTCACACACATCACTTTTATGCCTTTTTTTTTTCGAACACACTAAGGTATCACTGAATGCTGAAAGGAAATATATAAATACAACAAAGCACCAGAACAAAAGGGTAGGAAATGTTTACCACGACATTAGGTTACTATTATAGGGATGAAACATAAAAGGCACCACATCGCTAGCAATGTACATGTACTCAAAACTCACAAAATCGTGAAAATAGACACAGATACAAACAAAAACAACAACTGTGATACAATTGACAGCAACAATAAACTGATGAAGTGTTGAGCACCCAAGATACACATAAATAAATGTACCAAATCCAATCAGATGAAAGGAAGATATTATGAGTGTTAGAAGTTAACTAAGATATCAGACTGGGATCATGTTCTTTTTTATTCTACACCTCTAACTCTAATTACCAATTGGAGCATGAAATAATATCTTTTCACCGGGGACTGGTTCCAGAAAAAAAGTAACAAAATGCAATAATAACAGGTAATGTATTGCTGCTATTAGAAACATTTTTCTTCTTTCAGTCACTGGGTCCTTGACCTCTAAGCTTTTGATCCCAAACTCATATAATATGTTTCTTCCTAAATTCAAATGAAAGACACCCATAAAGTAGGGTAACTGAAGATTTTGGAGATCCTGAGTTAATGTGTGGAAAATATCTTTCTTCTTTTGGTCACATTAACCGTTACAATTGGACAAAATCATAACATTATACACTCTGCCTTTTGGCTGACTATAAAAAGTGTACAACAAGAATATGGAAAGTGTAACTTTAAACTGGTAATTTCAAACCAGATCCTCATACCAAAAAGGCAAGTAAGCAAGTTTTGTCTTTCTACGGTAATAGTTTTTGTCTTCAGCTAGAACTCTGGCAAGTCCGAAGTCTGCAATTTTTATGGTACCATTCATGCTATTCTCCGTCAGAAGTACATTTTTTGTAGCCAGGTCGCAGTGTATGATTTTCTCACAGTGCAAGTATTCCATGCCCTGAAACATAAATTTGGTGAGAAAAATAGAAACATTTTTCATCCATCTGCATGTCTGTCAATCTACAGTTGGAGGGAATTTTGTTCTAATATTTTCTATTTTTCAAAATTTACATGCATTATTTTCATAAAACAAATTAATATTTTCACTTCTGAGGTATTGAGTAATATATTAAAATAACTAAATGAAATTTTATATTCATGATGACACATACTTATATCCCAAGCCCAAGGTCAGGCAGGGGATAAAGAAATGTATTTCATCCACCCTTCATCAATCAGTCCATCTAAAATCTCAAATATGTCATCATCATGTCTTCAAATTAATTGTATCATTGATTCTTAGTAATTTCAGAATGGTCAAACAGTTTTCTGAACAACAAAACTGATAAATGTACCTCATGTTAACATTTTAACTGTGTACCATTCCTAGCACAATAAAAACCAGTCTGGTCAAACGTATCATCCATGCAACTTTTCATGTCCAATCTGAGGCCATATTATAATCTTTTTAATGCAGTGCTTTGTGCCTCTATCACACTAATGGTAAACAGCAGCAGAAACAGCTTGCATACAGGCAAAAGTCTATTTCCAAAACATGCTACAATATGTAACTGCACTAAGTCATCGTCCGCTGCAAACCAGTCTGTGTGCAATTCATTTTTGCTTCAGTCCAAACCATACTGAGCCACCACCTACTGTAGGAACATTAATCCCTCTACTATTCCAGCTTGCTTAAGTCTAAACTGCACTGACCTGTGACTGCCTACTATAGGGTAAGTCTATGCATTATTCCCGCACACTTCAGTCTAAACTGCTCTGACCTACTCCCTCCTACAGGGCCAGTCTATCTATTATTCCAGCTCACTTCAACCTAAACTGCACCAAGTTACTACCGACTACAGGGCCAGTCCGTGTACTATTTCTGCTCACTTTAGTCTAAACTGCCCTGAGCTACTGCCTACTACAGGGTCAGTCCATGTATTAGTTCATTCGGTCTAAACTGCACTCAGCTACTGCAGAGCTGCCAATCCTCCAGACTAGCAATTAGTGAAAAAAGGGATAAAAATTAGTGTCTTTTGAACACAATTAGTGAAAACTTGTACCATGACACTAGCTCCATCCACTCTGATAGTCAGTAATGCATTATATGAAAATCTCAAAATAAAACTAAAACACATTATTGACACTAATTACATGTACAAATTTATTTACTGCCACATTTACTGATAAACACAAACTTCACACTATTTGTCATGATATGATGCAGTGGCAGACTTGAACATCCTCAATCAGGCCATGGTAAATTTGTTTTCAAAATGGTTTAGCCTTCTTGCCTGCTGGTTAATCTTGGTGACTAAAACTGTTGCAAATTTTCAGCACCAAAAGAGGCTGTCTAATTTTCCCCCTGAACTTTTTTACCTACTTGGTCAGCCTTTGGTTGAATTGGAATCATAAGCTAAAGGCTAGTCTTAACACATTAACCCCTAGCGACGACTTAATGGGGCAGGAGGTAGTAGCCTACTGCCGAGCTCTGTAGCGTCATGCTCATGCAGGATACACTAAAGTGGGTGGTATTATAGAAAGGTAGACAGATGTAGCTCTACAATAATACCAAATAATCTGGAATATCTAGTTGCACTACAAAATACAGATAAAAAAATCTTTTTTTTTTACCCAACTTTTTCTACCCAAAATTCGCCCGTGGTTGGAATCCGATTTTGTGTCCGGATTTTAGACTTTTTGGTCTCAGATTTAAGGCAAACCGGTATGAACTGCAAACAGACAGATGAGCCTTTGCAAAAAGTAGGACAAGATGGGCATTTGGAATAAAGAGTGGTCTCCATACAAAAATAATTGCTACATTTAGCAAAAAAAAAAAAATCCAACTTTTACCCTCTGCTCATGCGCGAGTCAAAAAGCCAATGAAAAACGATGTTTCTAACAAAACTAGGTAGTATGTTACTGAAAGATGACCGGGGATGTGGTGTTTTCAAGTCTATTCAGAAATAGCTTTCAACATGTGTTTCCTACTCTATTTTCAGGCGAAAATGACAAAAAGCTCCAGGTTTTAATGTGTTAAGTAAACATACAAGTAGCCATTGTGACTAATTAATAGTCAAATCTACAACACTGTAAATATCTTGTGAAAAGGACTGACCCTCTTAAGGCCACTCTGACATGACTTCAAAAAAACAAATGTTCTACCAAGAGTTTATGTAAGCACTTACATTTATAGCAGGCATTTGAGATTGTTTGGCAAATAAACAAATCCCATTTTTGTTGTGTGTGTGTGTGTGTGTGTGTGTATGTGTGTGTGTCTATATATATATATATATATATATATATATATATATATATATATATATATATATATATATATATATATATTTATATATATATTTATATATATATATATATATATATATATATATATATATATATATATATATATATATATATACACATACATACATACATATATATATATATATATAAGTAAGGGTTAAACAATACACCTGTCCCATGTATTGACACGACTCATGATACACAGCCTACAATATATGTTAGCGATACACACATTAATTTGATGGTCTTTCTACCTTTATAAGGTCTGTCATTGGTAAGTGGTGGCCTTTTTATATGACTTACTAGTTGCACTTCCAGTATGCAGACATGACAAGATAACAAAAATACTTTCAAGCAAACTATCTGTTAGTTGTCAGTGATTTTTATTCATCATTTAAGGCCACTTAAGATGGCTCCATTTGATCAGATGCAGGGACTCACTATAGCACCTCTGAAGATGAACCACGCAGGGGATCAGCCATTTTGGTTTATCTGCATATCTCATATGTTTAACATGTATCTGTAAAACATCCTTGATGCAAGGTTCAAACTAAAACATAATGCTGTTCCAGGGAACAATGAGTCAATCAAATTTAGTTTAACAACCAATTATGTTTTGTGACTAGCAATCAAAATGGTGAGTGCCTGGTAAAATTTCACCAACAATATAGTTTCATTTCGTCTGTCAGCATATTAAAGACATACTAAATTTAACACTTGCAATTTCTAAGAAAGTAAATTATCTCCCTATCAATTTGAGTATATGCCAGGGACTATCATAAAGTCTGGGGACTCCTGAGTTCCAGAAATAAAGAGTTCAGGTCTCTTCATCCTAAAACTCTGTTGAGAGTGCTGTTGGACATTTAGCAGTAAAAACCAAATAAACACATGCAGGTTCTTCACTTTTTCATGAGTCCCTTGAAATGTGTTAAACTCTAAGGATAAGCTTAATATCAGTTTTTCAAGAGTTAAATACTCCAAGATTTCACAAGTGACCATCATTAGTGCCAAATTAAGCCATTTCTAAAACATGCCCTACCCGGAACAGTGTAAATCTAGGCCCCATATTCACCAAACCTTTTGAGCAAAAACCACAAGCTCAAAAGTGCAAAACAAGGTAAGATATATTTGTGTGTATTTATGTCATGGAAATGGCAGTCCTGTTGTCAGAAAAAAAGTTAAGGAAATCTAAAAGTTCCATAAATTTAGCTTTATTCTAACTAAAGCCATATACTTTTGGAAATATGGGCTTAAACTTGAGTTCCTTACTGAGAATATGGGGCCTGGTCAGCTGTTACATAATGCACTAGACAATCAGGGTGTACATTATTGGTCATTATTGGGATTTAAAGTAAACTGGACATAAGAAAACATTGGACTGGATACCTAACTTTTGAACATCATGTTACATTACATGTAAAATACATGTCAGAATTAAATATTTTACTGGGAGATGTTTTCAACGGGTCTCAATGTTCCTTCTTATGACTTTAAGTGTTCAGCATAGATCATGGCCTTGGAGATCCTAAAATTAGGAACCTGAGTTTGAGATAGCTGGGTGTGCCTGGTGCATATCAACTTAAATTCATCACTGTGCAATAAACATAAACCAGGGCTTGTGGAAAAAATTAGGAGAAAGCAGATTTTTAAGCAAATTATGTCTCTCCAAGAATACATTCCCCAATCACATTACATTAGAAGAATAATAAGAAGAGAGGATGCAGAGCATCTGACTGCTAGCTTTGGTATCCTTCCAGAGAAGAATAGCTGAATTACCCCATGTGAATGATAACCCATTCTCCTAATTACATAAGCAACACAGCCGTGGATCACAAGACCTGTGATCCTAACATATAGTTAAGATGAATATTGAAATTTTCATACCTAAAAAATTTAATCAGCGAATCCAATGAAGCTAACAGGCTGTGTTGAGTGAACTAGTTCGATCTGGTGTAAGTCTGTGCTGCTGCCAATGGACATGACAGATTCAAGGTTTGCTTCTGAGAGGAAGGCCCAAGAAAGTTGACTCTGCTTGAAAGCCAACAGCTTCTACAATATCTCAGATTGAATGCTGCATTTGAACGCGAGGCTCACAGAGATGGCACAAAACTTCTGAGCAGTAATCTCATGAGGCAACTCTGGTCTAGTGAGATGTTAGAGTACACCAAGCATACAATCCACTTCAGCCAAGAAGAGCAGGTTCGATGGGTGATATCTTTTGTTCCGGATCACACCAAATGGAGGAGGTATTTGTGTGCCCCATGATCTGTCTCTGTGTGCTTTAAGTAGTGTAGTACTTGAAAGTGCAAACAGGATCTTGCATGACTGTTGTTCTCAACCTGTCTTTGGAAGAGAGCAAGCAAGTGATGTCTCTTTGGTTACTGACAGACAGTGACATATTTTGGGCTACAAAGCCTGGTTCTGTCAAGAGAACCACCATTCCCTCCAATATGAACTGAAGAGAGTTGGGGTCAAAATAAAGGGCATGCAGCTCTCTTCCTCTGCATACAAAAGCTAAAGCTACCAGGAAACATGACTTGTAAGTCCATGACTTTAGCAAAGTTTAGGCTAGAAGTTCGAATGGATTTGAATTGAGCCATGTTAAAACCCAGGACTGGTTCCATTTGAAAACAGAATGAGGGATATTGGTTGACTGAGACCAAAATTGTCAAAAAGATTCTATAGGGCTATATCCTGCCCCAAATCTTGTCCGCCGTGATGCTAGAATGTGTCCAATATCATGGGGAGGTAGCCTTTGATAGGGGCCAAAACTTTCTTCTCAAAGATCCAGAGAAAAAAGTCAGCCAGTTGAGGGATTGAGACAGAGGGAAGATGTTGTTGGTATGGCACCAGTCCCTCAAAACACACCACTTTTCCTTGTAAACCTTCAGAGTGGAGATTCAAGATTCTCTCAACAATCAAAGGTTTAAATTGTTTGATTCACAAGGCTGTCCTGATAAGAGCCAAGCATGTAAAAGGCAGTCCAGGCAGGGAAGGACCACCCATGACCATGGTTGCTGGAGGAGATTCAGGTTGGCTGGAATCTTTCGATCACTAGAACATTCTGAAAGGGGTTATCAGAATCAACTTGCCATTCTAACCTCATAACTTCTGGATTATTTTCGGTCTCTGCACCATGTGATGGGAGGCAAATGCCCACAACCACTCCCAAATGAATAATTGTGCATCCATGGCCAAAGCTTTTGGGTCTAGAACTGGAGAGACAAAGGGTGGGTAGCTTGTGATTCCATGTCATTGCAATGAGGTCAATCATCTGACACCCTCAAAGAGCACAAATCTCAGTGAAGACCAACTGATGGCAAGACCATTCCTTGTGAAGAATTAGACTTCTTCTAGATAGAGTGTTAGCCTAGACACTGAGTCTGCTGGGAATGTGTCTGATTTGTATGTTGATATGAACATGTAGAAACTACCAAATCGTAACACACACATCAGGGAATTTGGTGCCTCCATGTTTGAGGAGATAGATCACCAACAGAGAGTTTTCAGGCCTAATGAGGACCATGTTTGCCTCAGAGCTGATCTTTTCAGGCATTGATGACAGCTTTCATTACTAGGATGTCAAGGTGTAGAGACTGTTCCCCAGACTCCCATACTGCACTAGTGTCAGTACCTACCATTATTTCTGCCTGGAGCTTCTCCAGTGGGATTCCTATGGTCAACCAACCTGGGTTGCATCAATGATGCAGGAATGATTGAATTTCAGGTGTGATCATGACTGTTTGATCAAGGGGTCTTGAAAAGGGGTGCCATGTGCTTGCAATGTCTGCATTAAAAAGACAGTTGAGTGGGATCAAGTTCACTGATGCAATGAATAAACCAAGGAGTTGCAAAAATTCTCCCACTGAAATCCAAGCCCTGTTGAAAACAGAGTCAACGAGCTTGATGATTCTGATTACATGAGGAAATCATACTAGATTCCATATGGTGTAAATTCCATGTCCAGGTGGAAAAAATTCTGGGACGGATGGAGGTCCGACTTTCCCAGTTCACTAGAAAGCCTGGATGATCTTAAAGAGGGAGATCACTCCTGCCTTGGGGTAGAATAGAACATACCATATGCTTCTACAGGAGTCCATCCAGGTACACTGCTGTCATTGTAGATGATGTTGATTGAAACACGGTGACAAAGAAAGCAATAATCTCGGTAAGTCCAAGGGCTGATGTTGAGGCCAAAGGAGAACTTTGAACTGATAAAATGTGTTGTGGTAAGCAAAACAGAAAATGTTCATGAGATGGGATGGATAGAGATGGTAAAATACATGTTGATCAGATTGACACTAATGGCATACTTGTCCAAGTGAATGAAGAAACAGACTGAACTCACTCTCCAGTCAATGATGGGTCTCAATCTGCTGTTTGCATTCTGAAAAAGAAACAGCCTTGAATAAAACCCCAAGGTCTTTGCACAAGCTCCACTGCCTATCTTTCTGATGAGCGACTATATTTCCTGTTGTAGAAAGGCATCCTTCTCCCGATTTGATAGTACATCTGATAAGAGGGTAGAAGAGAAGAGGGGAGGGGTTGGATGAATGAAACCTGAAGCCACTCCAAAATAACCAAGATCACCCACCCAGTTTGAGGGAGTGTTTTTTAATGTACTGAGAGTGGAAAAAAACAAACCAAGGCATCATATTCCATTTTATCTTCAGCATGCCCAGACTGTATCTACATTCTGCATAGATAACTGTTACCAGTCTGGACAATACAATGTAAAAGTTGCAACCCCTTGCAGAGTGTTAAAGTGGCTGAATTCTGATCTCATCTCTTGAATAAGTGCTCACATCATTAACAGATTATGAAGTAATAATGTACATGATGTCAGAAATGATATTAAACTAATATATTACATCTAAATTGATCTTAAAACATTCTTCATTGCTGACATGAATTTACTTTTGTTTATACCAACATGTAGCTGATATGCTTTGTTTTCATCACTGAATTTAACTTAGACTTTAAAAAATGGTCTCTCTGTGACATAACAGTAAATTTCAAAGTGACAAAACTAAGTTAACCTGACAGATTTCTATGCAGAATCGAGTGAGATGATGAGCTGGAATTTTGTTCTCATTGTTTTTAAGAAATGTCTGCAGGGAGCCACCAGCAACATATTCCATCACTAGACAATTATCTGAAAAGAAAAATCAAAGAAGAGGTCATACTACCATGCAATAACTCACCAGACAAAACAAATATATAAAAAAGGAAATAAATAATGACCAAAATGTACAAAAACATGCAAGAGCAGGTGGCCCAAAAATATGGGTTAGCTGGATGGTGTCAAAATTTCTCCAGTTCTGTTGACTGTTTATAAAAATGTTTGAAGATTTTACTACCTTCTGCAATGTTTGGTAGAAGACCAGCATACTTTGCATGAAATTAAAAGGCCATCACATTACTAATACTTTTTATTATATGCTCATTTTGTTCTCCGTTAACTTTACATTGTCAGAATCATTCAGTATATTATGATACTGAACACGAGTGCAATTGATACTGAACTCACATGAAAAAAAGAACTACTTTCTATTGTAAACCTTGGATGCAGACACCAGCACTTTTGATTTATTTTATTTGACTGTGGATGAAGTAAACCAGCTGAATGAACTAAAACATATTTCGTGGACTGCCACATACCAGCTGCTTTGGCACATTCCAAGTTAACTTTTTTGATACAATGTTTCAGATTTAGGCAAGCTATAGATGCCAGACAGGGTCCTTACAAATAACATGCAAGTGACAAGGCATAAACTGTCTTCTTTAGCTGGTAATAAGAACGGCAAAAAATATACTTACAGTTTTACATCCTGAATTTTCTCAAAATGTACTTTCTTAGTTCTGCAAATCTGAATTACATGAGCCATGCTAGGGGTTCTCAAGCTTGATTATGCATTTTGAAATTGTACCGTAATTTCAACTATATTCCAAGTGCAATTACATCCTCCTTACTGCACTCAAAATGAAATAAACATTATATTCTAAAGCATCTTTTTGATCACTGCAACTGAAAGTCTTCAAATTTTTCCCACATTGTGATTTCAAACATTCAATGGCAGAACAGAAAAACACTTGCAGATGTGAACAGTACGCTGCTCCATTGCCACTGAAATCTGATGTACTTCATTTAGAATTGGCACATTAATCCAGCCCAGAATCACAAAATTTCATAGAAACAACAAAAAATTCCTAAATCTATTCATTCCAGATCAAACAGAAAAGTTGTTGCAATGCGCATTTGTCACAATATGACTCCAAATTTCAATTTCAAGTAGACCAAAACGCCATTTTCTTTTGAAAGTTCTGTTTAGCGTGTGACCAAGTTCAAATTTATTTGGGCATAGTTATGTGCGCATTAACACTGTTGTTGTTGTGTAATGATGAATCTGTTCTTGTGTATTTAGTTTGGAATTTGGCATACATTCAGTAACTTTGTTTTGTGTAGTGTATTTTTATTTACATAATTAAGCCTTAGGTAGAATAAAAAAATGAGCATATAACATATAATAAAAAGGTTACTGCATTTGTATGGGAAAATATGAACTCGTTTTGTCGGATGGATATACTGCACTCCCAAGATCGTGCAGTATTTCCATCCAAAGAACTTGTTCATATTTTCCCATACAAATGCAGTAACCTATAACTATCAAACTTGGTCAAAGTCTGCTTAGAAACAGTACACCCTAATTTACTTTGTCAAATTCGGGAAGGCAAAAATGTACATTTAGCAGCTCTTTTCACACCATATTATACTGCCACCATTACTTCTAAAGATTGACGAGACTCAGGTTAAATAACTTTCTGGCCTTGACCCAGCTTCTTCACACATTTGCCTTATACAATAAGATAATAAGTGATGCTCATCCTCTTTATAAATAAGATGTTATTGATATGGCATCAAGGTACACAGGACTAGATTTTTATGAGTATTACAAGATGTTTTCAGCACAAGCAGCAGACTAACGTTGCTATGACAATTCAAAAGTGATTGGTATCTAAGAAACAACACTTTGTTGTGTGGTATGTTTGCAAATTATTGGGCAAATACCTGTTTACTGTGTAACAAGTTACATGCTCCAACTATCTATATTTTGTCCTACCCTTTTGCATAAAACAAAAATTTGGTCCCACCAACTTGGAAAGCTCAGACACTTTGACATATTAGAAGAAAAAAAAAGAATCTAAAACCATGGTCGAGGAATCTGTAATAACTTCAACAAAATTAAGGTTTGCCCACTGACTCATTATAGAAATTTGCATGATATCGTTTTCTTACACTGTAAAATGGGTGATTCATAAAAAGTGCTCAAGACTTCAAAAAACTTGCTGATTCAGCGAACAGACATAACTAAGTGACCACGAAGGGACTTTACAATGTTGACCAATTGCTCCTTAAGCTAAAAATTCACCAGGAGAGAAGAATTTATTAGTTACCTGTAACTTGGTTTCCAGCTGTGGTTTGATTAAAGTTAAGGTTTAACTTCAGTTTCTTTTGAATGCAAAAACTTGATTTCAGCACATACATAATCTGAAGTAAATACACAGTTATTGCAAAGTGAATCAGGACAATGATTTGCATGCCAACATAGAGGAAAATACTCTGTTATGTGTGACCCCCTTCATGCTATTAATATTACACAAAAACTGGTGAGAGATAGCTGGCTTTGCAAGATAGACATCAAAGATGCTCTTAAATTAATCAAATTAAATTAATCAATGCCCATCAAACAATCAATTTGGCCTTATTATCGAGCTAAGTGGAACAACAAGTATTATTTTTTTCACACGATTTATCTTTGGCAGCAAATCTAGTCCAAAAATATCTGATCTCTTCTTCAAGGCCAGGTGTTGAATCCTACAAAACAATTATGACATGGAGTTTGTCATGCATCTGTTGAATGATTTTCACACAAAAGACCCACCTGAAGATTGATAGACTGATGGCATACTGGACTTTGGTGTTAAATAAACTGGGAGTTCCATTATCTCTGGCTATGACTGGGGTCCTGCCAGCATTCTGAAATACCTGGATATATCACTGGCCACAATCAAGATGGAGGCTATTTTTCCTTTAAAAAATATATCAAGCATAGCAGACATTTTACAGTCATCTGCCATGTAGGAAATTTTGCACGCAACATGAACTGCAAAGCCATTTAGGACATGTAAACTTTGCTTGTAGAGTGAATTATCTTGGAAGAGCTTGCATCTCTTACCTAATAGTATTATCCACTACTGTGAAAATTCTTCATCATCATGTCAAACTAACACCTGAATATCATTCTGACTTATAAATGTGGTCCAAATTTCTTCAAGTCTAGAATGAAATTTCCTTCTTTATGAAAAATAAAATTACTCCAGCAGCAGATATGCAATTCTACATTGATTTGGTGGCTATTATAACGAGAAATGGATTCAAGGAACTGACCACTAGATTTTATCCCATTTTGTTCTTCAAATTCAATTTGTGTGAATTGTACTCTATTGTTGTTGCAGCTGTATTGTCAGGGCTGGAATGGACTTGGAAAAAGATTATAGTTAACTGTCATGGTTCAGCTACTGTTGATATAACAAATAAAGATCAATCACTCTAAGATTCCACTGATCATGAAATTTGCTGACAGATGATTTGGTGTGCAGCTAGATGCAAGCTTTTTCTACAGGTCCAGCATATTCCACTTGATACAAACTTGATTGCTGACACTCTTTCATGTTTTCTGATGGGCAAATTCAGGCAGTTAGTACCACTAGTGGATGTTGGCCCAACAGGCTGACACCAGTTTCCAAGCATACACTGGTTTTAGAAGAGAGGTGAATTGTTCTTGCACATCTTCTGTATCTCCTTTTGCCAGGCACACATGCAGAACTTTGTTACAATTCCTGCTGAATTTTCTAACTATGTTTGGTGTTATCACAAATCTGCATAATACTTTTTCCCTCCATTACTGAAAAAGCACTATATATTTTGTTACTTATTGCTGTGTTTCACAACTGCAAAGGATCATAATAAAGCTGTAATTGGCTGGGATTCAACATTACTATCTGCTGGCTGAATTCAGTAACTCCATGCAAATTACAGATTTCAGTATATTCTTTGGGGAATTAAAAGAACTCGGTTAAAAAAACCAAGGCCAAGACTTCCCATTACATTTAGAATTTTTCTGTGACATTGCAGTGTGTTAGATTCTGGTGATTTTTCACCCTTTTTAGACCTTACAATGAAATGTATGTGTCTGGTTGTTTATTCAACATTTTGCATTGTGGTAAGTTCACCAACAAATCCCATCTGCCCTAAATGTGACTGGTTGCAGCTAAGAGGAGTGACATATTCTGCTGACTGGTTTACTCTTTTCCAGGACCTGTTGTTTTCCAAAGCAGATCCTCTTTAATTGTGAGTACACATTCCAGTTTACTGAAATGATCATGTGTACCCAGTTTCTTGAATGGAACAGTACCTGGAGTGAGGACAGTTTCCAGTGCTCTGCTCCTTGTGAATTTCTTAGGATGCCTTTGCAAGAGGGACCTGTATCTGTCACATCTTGGAGAAATATTAATTCACCTCAGATGTCAGCATCATAGATATTATGGATATTTATTCTATACAGGGGCAGCCATGACAGCAGCCATTGCTGATGCTGAAGATCACTTGATTCAGTCTCTAGCAAGAAGGTCTTCATCCTGTTGATCCAATACATTGTGGACCCATGCCCAATTTAAAATGCACAATTGCTTATGTATTCATAGGACTGCCAATTGGCCTTAACAATAATTTCAACAATGGCTTTATTCCTAGCTGGAGTTTATTATGTTCCAACTACTGGCCCTTGTAACTTTCCATTCTCTTGCTTGGGTCTGGGGTTTTTTTTCTTCTTTTATTTGCCTGTACATTAGTGTATAGCTTTTTTTGTCATGACTGCAGCTGTGTTTGAAACCCATGCTCATTTGATCATCCTCACAGGACTGGTTGGATTTTTTCATTTTATGTTTATTTTTTACATTCATCCTTGTGCTACTTTTCAGGCCATACCATTTAAAAGCCCACATATTTCTATCCTCTTGAGGGCTCTCACTTGCTATTTTTCCAAACTACCAAAGTTGTTTGTCATCTGTTTTACTCACAATTTTGATGCTCTTTCACCTACTAATTTATTACCTGCTGCATGCCTTAATTTCATCTTGACTTTCAATCAATTTCATAATTGGGGATCACCCTTGCTGTTTAGGCTCTGGGATAGTTTACATATAGAGTTGGGCCTACTGCTGGGATCCGTAGAATATTAGAATAAGGGGTAGTAAGGCTGTAATCAAGCCACCTTATCACCCCAGGTCAGTAGAATATTAGAATAAGGGATATGGTAAGGCTGGGATCAACCTGCATTAGGCCAAGAGTCATCCATGGGATCAAGCTAAATTTCTTTTTCTTCAAGTATTTACCTGAGAGAAGCCAAATTTATTTATGTCTTTATGTATGTTGGGGATGAAAAGGTGGAGGGGAATGTATGTAGAACTGAAAATGGCACATCTTGTGCTACATGCTTCTGTGTATCCTATAGATGACCCCCAAACAACAGTGGGGGAGCCCAATGGTAATGACTATAAAGCCAAAGAGTGATGAAGCCTCAGCAGTGATGAACATAAAAGAATGTCATTTATCAACAAGATTTAACAAAGCCCTAAGGGTATTTACCTTCACATTCTTTCAAAGGAGAGAAGACCATGCCCCCTACCAAGAGGCACAAACATTACATGGTGTTGCAGAAGTACATTTTGTACAGGTGAGACAAGATTCATGATTGTCCTCACTAACCTTGCACTTCTGACACTTACTACATCAGTGTTTAGATTAAAGATTTGATTAACAATTTTTCAGTCATCGCTATGATATCTGCAGTGTGGCAGTTTATAGCTATGTCTATCACTGGGGCATCATGCTGCAGACATGTAGCATGATGTCCCACCCAGTCACATTATTCTGACACCGGGCCGACCAGTCCTAACACTAACCGCTTAATGCTGAGCACCAAGTGAGGCAACTGCTAGTACTATTTTTAAAAGTCTTTGGTATGACTTGACTGGGTTTCAAACCCACGACCTTCCACATCTGAGGTTTATGCTCTAACCACTTAGCCCACCGGAGAAGTCCTCAATTAGCTTTTCATAAGAAGCCAACAATGACAAATGCTGATGGATGATATATAAGACAAAACAGACAGTGCATGCTGGTTGCAGGGTCATCCAATAAGCTCACAGGAAATAAATCTCAAGAAAAAAAGTAAACTAGAGCAATAATTTCATGGTTTGCCATGGCAAATTCCCATGCATTTTATTAAAATATATCCACCTCTAACCCCACTGCCTCACAACCATGACCAAGGGAGATAACTCCAAATCTATTACATATGTTTCTGTCCTCCTGGTGGAGCACATATATCATGTTTAGTCAAACAGTATTTATAAAATGTCATCACAAATTCAATCTTTGGCTATCAGCAACTGAATCATTCTTGGTGAAGTACCTTTATCTACTGACCCTTGAACCCCTCCCAGGGAATTGTTCCTCTCTACAAGCACCTGAACCATTCCCAGCGAACATCCTCTTTAGCAGTCAAAATGTGAGCAATGTATTAATCAAGTCTGGTGAATATCCATCCAGTGGTTTAAGAGGAGATTGAGTTAAAGACAGATGCACAAACAGAGTGATGGATGGACAGATGGGGCTATCCCAACATGCCCAATGATTAAGCACGGAGATAAGACATCACTAGTTACAAATCTGCAAATAGAAACTTGATGAGACCAATTACAAATAGGTTTTGTGAAACGTTATATCTTGCCTTGTACTGTATAAACTTCAGTACTACTACACTGTATCTCATGAGTCCACTTTTTGTTCTGCTGTTCCATCCAGAACAAACAGCTGCTTCAGTGTTTAATGTTTGTCTACAGAATAGGTAAGCACTATTATCACCCCTGCCTTTACAGTTTCTATTTAATCAATGGAGGAAAAAATTATTTCAATTGTTTAAATACAGAGGTATTCACGTTGTTAATGGTGGCTTTGTGGTTAGAGCATCTGCCTTGGAAGCGGGACATCATGGGTTCAAACCCTGGCCGAGTCATACCAAAGACTTACAAATGTGGTACTAACAGCTGCCTCGCTAGGCACTCAGCATTAAGAGGTCAGTGTTATGACTGGTCAGCCTCATGTCAGGATAATGTAAATGGGTGGGACATCATGCTACATGTCTGCAGCATGATGCCCCAGTGATAGACATAACTATAAACTGCCACACTGCAGACATCATAACGATGACTGAAAAATTGTTAATCTAATCTTTAATCTAAACACTGATGTTCAGTATATGGTGAAGTGTCTACAACATGAAAATTAAAAATTGAGAAATATAACAGATCTAAAGATGACGAAACTGCTTGTGACCTCAACACCTTCCTTTCAAGCTTTTATTAAATCCATATAGTACATGTAATTGTAAAGATGATTTTTTTTTACCGTCATCATAAACAGCATGAAAGAAAAATGATATTCCCTAAAATTACTTGCATGATAAAATCACATAATTTAGTCTCTATTTTCAAGTATTTCTTTTAATAATACTGTTTTGTAATAAGTATAATTTTTCTTTCAAATCTGAAGAAAAGATGAAAATTATTCATAATGTCCTACATATGATTTTTGTCTAGTATGTGGTGATATATGATGATGTAAAAATTAAACTATCACATGTTTCAAATGGGTGATATTCTGAAAATTTTGTCATTTCAATCTTGTGTTTGGGCCCATATTTCATAATAATAATAATTCCTCAGTAAGCAAAACTATGAAAGCTTGTTTAAAAAATTAAATTAATAAGATAATCGGGTTATTTCTGAATTTTCCTGCACATCGACTTTTCAGACAATACAACAAAGATATATTAGTGAACGTAAGAGTTATAATTTAAGTCAATTTGTTTAAAATTTGATTATGGTGTTTTAGAGTACATATTTGAAATGAAAATAAAATTAGTTGTAATAATGGAATGCAGAAATGTTTGCAGTGTTGCCTTATTTTTTTAATTTAGTCTTCTTCAGACAGGCACATATGCAATCAGTAGCCTAAATGTGGCAGGTGGAGGTAAATATGGAAGAACTTCCTGCTAGAAAGGTCTATTATGGTGATGTGGTTAGCTGAAATTTGTTTAACAGAGAATATGGCTGGCACACTGGGAATGCCAGACAATGAAAACTTTGTTACTGTCATGTTGTTCACCTGATGGCAATGGAAATTCTTTGCAGTTGGAACAGAGAGATCCTGATCATAAAATGTTCCTTTCATAATAAAAAATTAACAGAATTCTTCTCTAGCCTGCAAGATAATTGCTGATACACAGTACTTCCCTTTAGAAACGTAAAGTCATTTTCTTCAATAATCTTTTGATCATCTTCCTTTTAAAAAAACAAAATTAAATTTCATCTACAATTGCTACAAAACAAATTTTCACCTGGATATTTTCACAATATTAATATGTTGGATATCTAGAGGAAGAAAAAGGTGAAATTCTTCATACCTTTCAAACAAAACCCGTAAAATCGTACAATATTCTCATGAGTTAATCCAGACATAACCTCTGCCTCTTTTGCAACTGAACTCTGGACAGTATCTGGCATCCCTTTAAATAGCTTGATGGCAACTTTTTCCTTCCCATCCATGTTTCCTGAACACACTTTTCCAAATTTACCCTGTAAATTACAAATTATTAGTTGAGAAGATTGTGTATTGAGACTGACAAAGTTTAATTACTAAGTTAACTTGAGTATCAAGGTCTGGTTAGAATATTACAATACTTGCAACATCACGCCTTTTTTTAAATACAGAAATTGAACAAAAACAAATCCATTCTATTTTAATTTAATATCACTGTTGCCTTGAGCTCCATTCTACCTCATTCTTTATTTCAGTTATTTTTCTGACACATCCGTAGGGACATCAGTTTTCACAATGCAAGGCAACATTGCTGTAAAAAATATAGGACCAAATTCTGCCCTGAGAAAAAATAAGGTTATTACATCACCATGCTGGGAACAGACCAAAATATTTCATCACTTTGCAAGGAACAGACCAAAATATCTGCCTTGAGGTATCGAGACAAAGAAAAATTCTATTGCCTGTAGCCATGGGTACTAGAACATCTAGTTGTCCACTGCACCTAGGGCAAAAAGTCTGGTGTGTTCCTTACACACCCATAAATTGTTACTTCATTTTACCAAAGAGCATACAGATATGGACTGATGCTGTTTGTAAATGCATCAGTTTCCTCAGAGTACTTGTGATCATTAATTCTAAATTCCAGTCATTAATATTTTATCACATCAGGCAATAGTTTGCAGGTGCAGTAATTTCTCCACTGTATAACTGTCAATTTTGCTTTAAGATGTAGGTTGTTCCTTATGTCATAGACCCCCCAATGAAGAAACCCCACATGCTAATGTCAAAAAATCTGCAGTTTTATTACTGTAAATGGCAGTTACTAGATTTAGATTTGGTTTTGATATCATGAAATTTATACACTTTTATAAGAAATCACATTTCTAGACAAAATGTTTTTTTTAAAAAACTTATCTCAATAAATGACAATATGTGCCAAAATACTGAAAAATGAAAATGTTAATAAATGCCTACTGGCAGCAACACTTTGAAGTAAATACCAACTGAGAAAAGGTCTCATCAATTGAAATTAAGGTTTTTACACATTATCCTGACACCAGGCCGACCAGTCCTAACACTAACCTCTTAATGCTGAATGCCAAGCGAGGCTGTTAGTACCATTTTTTAAGTCTCTGGTATGACTCAGCCGGAGATCGAACCCACGACCTCCTGCATCTGAGGTGGATGCTCTAACCACTAGGCCACCGGAGCGGTCCTGAGGAATTAACCAACGCAAACATATCATTGGATTTGACTGGTGGTTCATTCATGTTTGCTCGTAATAGATACATGGGTCCTCTCCTTAAAAGGGAAGCAACACCAACTTAATAGATACATTAATTTGTGAATACTGCATGTCAGCTTGATCTATGTATTTCAAGTCTAAATTCAATAATTGACTTTGATTGGCTACTTCTTTTGATCTAATATCTTTAAATGTTTAAATCCATTAGATAAATATTTGTGTAGAACAATGTAGATCATAATTTTCATGTATAAATTAAAGATGTAAAACCCAATACCCATTTTCCGCAATTGTTTACCAAAATTTGTACCACCCTCACTATCTTGTGCCCTTGCCCATGTAATGGTACATGTTTATGGACCCTGCCACTCAAGAGTTATCAGGGAAGAAATGTACATGAACATTACTTTCTCTTCTTTATTGACAAAGAATTATATTAATTCATCCAAATACATGCACTATTGTACGCAAGTATCTGACTTAAAAATGCTCCAGTATGATTTTATGAATATGAACTGAAATATAAAAACTGATTATATATCAGCCCTATTTTTAAAACCAGTATGGCATGATAAACTCTTTAATGACCAATGGATTTTAATGACCTGAACCATTGGTCAATGTATGCAGTCTTCAACTAAAGTTACACTGCATACACCATTACTGTTTTACTGCTCACTTGGAGACTTTATATCTTCTCTCTAACAATATCAAAAATAATTTCCCATAAATAAACTCATTAAGCTGACAGAACTCTGATGGGACTGGTACTAATCATTTTGGAAAAGAGGTATTTCAGAATAGTGTTGTCATAGCTTCATCTGACAAGATGGACGCTTTGTCAAACATTTTAACAGGAGTTCTACAACAATTGTATCTTGCAACAAATGTACCTGTTTTTACAGCCTTCATGACTAGCAAGAACTGGCTTTATGAAATTTTAATCAACTAGACCAGATGGTTCCCAAAGTGGGCAATACTGCCCCCTGAGTGGCAGTGGGATTACTGAGGAGGGACACTAATGATGAATAATGCTTTTTATGGGGTAAATAGGGGCTGCTGAGGATAACCAAGGGGGCAGTGGCCCCAAAAAGTTTGGGAACAACTGAACCTGATTGAATTTTTTTTTTCTGCTTTGACATAACTAACAGAACATTGTATCTGATGTTTGGTTTACCTCATCTGCGATAACTGGCCTAACTATTTGTTATTCAAGCATGCTGCCTGTTTGTTTAAAATGTTCTGATTCTGATCATCTATCATTCTAATTGTCCTCTGATCTTATTATCTTTTAAGTACTTAAACGGTGGAGATTTACTCTAATAAACATACTTGAATGGCTGTTTGTAGTATGCACAATCAATTAGCAAAACTTGGTTAATGTGGTTATTGTCTTATTACTTTAATTTGAAACAAAGCAACAAAAGTATTGATTGTTACAAAAATGCCAACAATATAA
Organism: Sinohyriopsis cumingii; assembly: GCA_028554795.2. Taxonomy (NCBI): domain Eukaryota; kingdom Metazoa; phylum Mollusca; class Bivalvia; order Unionida; family Unionidae; genus Sinohyriopsis; species Sinohyriopsis cumingii. Next base: position 34,870,689 of record CM068827.1, read on the forward strand.
AGTGAAGATTCCATTTGATGTTTGACAGTATGTACAGCAGTATAGATGTAATCAATCTGGTGCAACACTGTATATGTTTTCTTGATGTGCAAAGCCAGGATTAAACAATAATGATGACCAATGCTCAAGACAGTCTGACACCTGTCATACAAAAATTTGCTATTCAATGTTGTTGTTGTTGTTGTTGTTGTAGGGTTTAATGCCATTTTTCAGCACAAGATAAGCTATACACTGCTGCCAGTTTCAAATGGCAAAGGAAGAACCCAGAAACCCCCCAGAAAGAACCAACAACCCATGAGAAGCTACTGGCAAGCTTTCTCATGTACCCACATAGGTCAAGCCCGAGACTCGAACCCACGAAGATAGCAGTGAGATGGCAGTGGTCATTAACAGTGAGCGCTTTAGACCACTAGGTCACTTGGGCCCCCTTTTCAATGTTTGTATGTCAGATAACGAGTTTAAAATTATTAAATTTTATAGTTGTGAGTTATATATATGAAAAAGAGCAAGATTTACATTCATAGATGTCAATGTCCAACTTGAACATCTTCCAGTCAAAATATCAATATCAATACCATTGGACATGTCTGGTACAAACAAGAGATTCCAAAGGCCTAATTTGATATATATATATATATATATATATATATATATATATATATATATATATATATATATAATTCCAATTGTTATGAAGTGACAGAATTTTCTTCAACCTGATTGGATAAAAATGGTCACATGATACTGATCAAGAATTTTTCATACATAAGTCTGCAGACTAGTTTCCAGGTAATTTTATGCTTTATCTATACAAACTCCTTAAATCATATGAACAAGCCCCACCCACCCACCCACCGTCATGATTTCCAAACAAATTTTGCAACCCCCTAGTTCAAATCACCCATTAGAAATTAAAACAATGAAATTACGTAGTCATGAGTCCTGTACTCCAACATTCACTACTTTCGCCAAAGAAAGCATATGGGCAGGTTTAACAAGCCAAACTTAAAAAATTGTTGCCTTTTGCTTCGACAATGTGTTCCACCAGCTATAACTAAAGATCAGGGTCACATAAAATTGACACAAGTTTGGTTTTGTAAAATTGACACAAGTTTGATTTTGAACGATCAAAATACTTAGAAAGCAAGAACAATGCCTGCTATAATAACGTATGCCATATACAAGCATACTGTTAAGAAAAAACAAATAGCCTGGATTAAACAACATATACCAAAACAAATTTCATTAAAAAAATTATCATAACAAGCTCCTTAGAACACTGGCATGACCCACTCTACCCTATATTACAATAAAAAGAATAAATGGCTCATGGCTAACAAAGATGGAGCTATTTATTCTGTTCAGTGAAGAGGCAGATTCAAAGAAAACTTTGAGCTACCTAAAACTGAATACTATGTTGATGAAATCTGTTGATATGATGAAAGAAAGGAAGTAAACTGGAATTATAAGGATTATATGACCATGGTGTACCAACTGTAACCTAAATATGTTCCATCACACTGTTAATATATTCCAGTTTTTACCAATAAAATTTGCCACTGTACCAGAAAAAGATGAGGCTGTTGGTATCCATGTAACGACAAACAGTAAAATGTGTTTTAAGTCTTGAATGTTAACTGTCTCAACATCAAAGTCTGTAAGAAGCCGACTTATTCTTTTCATACACCTGTAATCCCATATCCGTGCAGAATTTGATAAGTGACAACAACACAGCACCAGAAGGAAAGTTGGCTTATCTCTTTGATTGGGTGCAAGGGTATGATATTTGATTCAAGATGAAACAATATAAATTAAAGAACTCTGTCTGTTTTAAAGATGTTAATCAGAGCTTAATTTCATTCGAGTTAAAGAATCTTTTTATATCAAGTTTATTTTTTATACCATTGGTGCTTTTATTACCTCTAAACTTATTCAAAACAAATTAATAACTATGTATTTGTTTGCAGGGGGACTGGCTTGGTTTAGATTCTGCCAGCTCCTATTTATAGATGACTTTAAGTCATGAGAACTAACCATGCTGAACTTAAAAGGCATTCACACACGCCAAGCCTAAAAAACTAAACATTTTATGCAGTGCTTGGAAACACTTAAGTATTCACTTTATAAGTGAACTCTGAAGCAAAGTTGTTAATAGTGTGTGGATTAAGTTTGTAATTGACAGTGAAAATACTTGAATGGGATTAAACAATAGTTTGTTCCACACAGAAACGTGAATTTTATCCAATCTGCAACTCAGTAAATTTACCCATTTCATGTTAAATATTTTTCATGAAACGAATTAGGTACTTTTAGCTACATTTACTGACGCTGACCTGGTAATTTACTGAGGATAAAAGTCACAATGCTATGTGGAATGAACTATAGTGTCGTGTTGTTGACTTGTGAAACTTACAAACACATCTCCTGTAAAGGTCAGAAACTTATTCATTTCATTTCATTTTCTTACTCTAACAGCAAAATTTTCTCCACTCTATGCAAGTGATAAAACATGCATTGATGAGATAGGCTGATTAGCATTTGTACTGGTAAAATTTGGTCTTGTAGTGTCCTTGCCAGAATGAGGTACTGGTAGTTGCAAAACCCAAGTGGCAGCCCTGTACTTAATCACTCACAACGTTAACAGTTGAAAAAGATTAAGTGAAATTTACACATCAATAAATAATCAACCATGATCATATATATATATATATATATATATATATATATATATACACACACACACACATTCTTGTATTTAGTGGATATCGAGGACTCACGTATGGAACCACATACCGAGGACATTTGTTCTGCTGATGTTAGAGTAAAAAGAAATACAGTTTGAGGCAGTAAATTAATAGCAAATGGTGACATATCAAGGAGGTAACTGTATTATCAATTCTAAGAAATATGAAATTTAGTAATGTAAGCAAGGACGCACATGTTTACACAAACAGTCTGTAAAATCCATGCAAACTAAGGACACAAACTATTTGATAAAATCATGGAGACCGTGGACATTGATACATTTTGACCAACGAGGACATGTTTGCATATCTAGTCCAGTCTTAACAATCAATACGACCACTCAGGTGGCATAGTGGTTAGAGCATCTGCCTCAAATATGGGAGGTTGCAGGTTTGAACCAAGGCCGAGTCATAACAAAGACATGAAAATAGTACTAACAGCTGCCTCACAAAGCGCTCAGCATTAAGAGGTGTCAGAATAATGTGACTGCATGGGACATAATGCTACAAGTCTGTGGCGTAATGCCCCAATGCTCGACATGAGTATAAACTGCCATACTGCATACATCATAGCAATATGACTAAAAGATTGTTAAAGCTAAGTTAAAATCAAATCCAAATCACATACCAGTATTAAGTAACTGTAACCTCCATAAGGTTTTCATCTAGGGCAATTACATTATTTGAATATATACCTTGTTGTTATTGACTGACATGAATTTCTTGATTGAGTGATTGTCCTGCAATTAGACTTTAGCATGACATAACATGCTTCAGACTAATCCACTGCTTTGGAGATCATATTGTAATAAATTTGGAGTATGCGAATTTGGTTATAGCGCCCCGTTTTAAGGAATTCTTAGATTTGTGTGATTACTTGTTTCATTATTGGAACTTCGTACGACGAAAATATTCCATAGCCCAAAATAATTAGCCAATTAGTAGGAGCAAACGTCACGGAGTGAAGTGTTAGAGAGTTTCCATGATGCCATGGTTGACTTTTAGTGAAATGAGGTCAAAACCACATGAGTGTCCGCTTGAGTAATATAGTCCCTATTAAAACCTAATGGTGTACATTGGTTGTGTGACTGCAGTGGCAGTATTTACGGTAGGAGACCGGTAAATTACACAAAGGAATAAACAATAAGGGATTCGACATATACCGTTTAAGTTGCCATGGTGGCAAATGTAACACAGTTGTACTGGCAAAATGTGCCTAAAACCATGAATTGACTGGCCTAAGGTGGCGCAGTAAAAATAGTTTAATGTGTTAGGGGATAGTTGTATAATTTCTACGGCATGAACTGCTGATGGTACAGAAAGTTGATGAAGAGAAACCATGCAGATGTGCAGTTGATAGATATTTGGTAAGTTTTGAGATCTGTGGTCTTGCACTGATTAGCGAAAAATTTATGTACAGAATGGACATGTCAGGCTTTCTAATTTAAAACTGAAGTTGCATAGAAGTCTTTTGGAAATTTAGGGTAAACTTATGACTTCTAGCGGAATCGAACCAGGGTTTGACACTGCTCGGTCAAGCAAATACCCCTGGATTGTAACAATACTATTTGGCTGGATTTGAGCAATAATGGCAGGAAACTTGCCTTATCGGCAATGACTATTTGCTTTTTGACAAAATAGAGTAATATCTTCGTCACATAATACGCATAAAAATCTTTTCTCTCTCTCTCTTGGGCATGTGCAGACGTAATGTTGAAAATAAGAATGAATGTCTGTATTACTCATATTGTGTATTTCATGGAGACATTGTGTATTTTTCAAATCACTCTGGCTGAATAAATCGATGATGCATACAACATTAATTCTGTTGTAGTCTGTATAGTTTTATCTCAACCTCAGCACAAAAAATAATGATAGACTAAAACACTGATAACAACAACAACATCAACTTATCTATGTTAACTGAATTGAAACCTCCTAAATAGCTTTAAAGTTCAGTAATTGCAGAAGTGAAGAACAGAGTTCTATGAGAGTACATGTATGTATAGAGTTAGTGGATGGGGTTAATTTTCTAACACCTTTTTACAAACAGTTTATCCTGTTTTATTGTTTTGGAGCCATGAATGAGCAAGAATATACTTTAATGGTACAACACTCTCTTGGTTCACCTTCCAAATCACTTAGTATTATACATTTACTAATTCAAGGTACCACACAAAGGTGCTTCGTATCGCTGATTGGAAGTTTTAAACAGTTTTTTTTCTTTATCACCTTCTGTTTAAAACAGACTGAAAAAAGACTAAATGAGTAAGAATATTACAGTCTAATGCAGCTCTAAATAAATGTACTTTTAAGTTATAAATACAAGTTGGTCCAGTAAAACATCCTGAGCATTTTGGCTATTGTTAAAAACCTCTTTAAATTTGGGAAAACAATATAGATTGATGCCTTGTTTTTATATGTTACATGTTGTTTTAATAAGACTTCATTTACAACAGAACTATTGATACAAATATAATTCATGATATGTTAAGAAAGTCATCAAATCACCAAAAGAAGCAAGTATATACATTTAAAAGAACACTGAATGCATTAAACAGTTTATGATTGCTTGCATGTTTAGACACAGAGCGTGATAATGAAAAACATATTGCTGTAATTAAATGTTTCATTTTGGGACTGATCATCTTGATGATAAATGTTTGACCTCTGTATAATATATTTTTCTTTCTATATATTTATTGAAGTTTTGTGCATGTAACTTACAAATTCGGCTAGTGATAATTCGATCTCACTGTAACGGGATTTTTCACTTGATTCACATCTGTTCTCTCCTGTTTGAATACTAAGTAGGCAAATGATGAAATAAGAGTGAATATAGCTCATTTAATAATCGCAAAATAAATTTTGCATATCAGGGATATCTTTTCAATATCTTTATGTGTGTAAAATCTTGCCACAAACAGGACGTTTTAACTTTACAGATGGGTCGGATAATGAGCAATTTCGGTGCAACTCTACAATGAATTCATGCATATTTCCAATAGCATTTTGACGTACTTCTTTCATACATGTCGTAGTCTTATTTGCATGTATTGGACGTTTATGGTATGAATGTATCGTGAGTTTTCCAACACTAGTCTCAAATGCATGAAATATTAATAAAAAATACCAAGGACTGTTATATACACTAGCTTATCTTCTTATAGTTTAGCTAAGTACATGTAGTTGGTATCTGATGCTTGGATCTAAAGGGAGTTAATACATTTTTGCAATGTGTAATTTGATAGCGGAGATCTCTCTACAAGTTTTCCACCAGGCAATTGATGACATGGTTTCAGGCATGTGTATCGCCAGCTTTGGAAGAAAGATACACTCCAAAATCGTGAACAAGTACCAAGCGTGTAAATGGGAACCTTCCTACAAATCATGATTGTATGTTATTCTAAGCTAAAATAGTTGGGAGAAGCAAGATTGTACTATTTTTCCAAACGAGGAGTGTCCTCAGTACATTGGTGTGTAATCTCATGAATATCCTCAGTTTACACCAAATACAAACTCACGCACACACATAATCACAGGGTGAACCCACTATAGCATAGTGGTTGGGGTCAATAGAAGCCGACTGTGTTATAGACTGAACTGTGTTAAACCAACCAAGTCAGCTTGAGAATGATGCATGTACCAAACAAAGATGGCAGGGTGTGTGCATGGGTAATACAAGCAGGTGTGAAAATAAGTGCTTTTGATTAAATGATGACAAAAATCTGAAAAACACTTGAATATCGACAACTTACATTTGTGTAGTACAGTTTATAATGCGTTAAGTACTGTACAATGTGAAAAATCCATGAATTTGAGTATATATCACCTTATAAAATTCATGTATCAGTCACATCCCATTAGAAAGCACAAACAACACAAAATAAAATAATTTATGACCAACTAGGGATCATAAAAACACTTCTAGTGCAAAACCCAATGTCAAATGAATCTTTACAGGAGCAGCAATAACAAGATTTTCAATATGGCTGCTGTGGTGGCCATACTGGACATCAGATCAGCACCATTTTCATTCACGACCAACTAGACATCATAAAAAGTCCTTTACTCAAAACCTTATTTTGATCTAGCCATCCATTTAGGACTAGCAGTATTAACAAGATTTTCAAGATGGCTGTTGTGGCAGACATACTGTATGTCTAAGTGGAACCATTTTCATTTGAAGCAATTAGATATCATAAGAAGTCTTTTAGTGAAATCCATTTGCTAATATGACCATTGATTCAGGAGGAGCAGTAAAAAACAGCAGCCCTATTGAATGTCCAAATGGAACCTTTTTCATTGAAGATAAACTAGAGATCATAAGAAGTATTCTGTTAAAAACCACATGTTGATATGACTTTTGGTTCAGGAGTATTAGAGAAAACAAGAGTTCAGACGACTGTCATAGCGGCCACATTAGGTGTCACCAATTTCATTTACAATCAGCTAGACAGCATAAGAAGACTTTTAGTGCAAACCCCATGTTGATATCTAGGTGGAGTAGCAATAACAAGATTTTCAAGATGGCTGCTGTGGCAAACATACTGGATACCTGAGCAGCACCATTTTTGTTTAGGAGCAACTAGACATAAGGATGAATGTGTGTAGAGTTTTATAGCAACCATTCAAAGTAGTTTAGGAGTAGCAACAAACTTGTGCTAATTGACAGATGGAAATTGGACATCAGATAATGGACAACAGGCCTTCATAAAAGCTCTACTGGTCTAACAGTAGTGACACAAATTGTGGTATCACAGTGATTGGTCAATCTAAGCATCGTCAGATGATAACCATAATATTAAACAAGTTTTACTATAATCAATGAACAAGTGAGCCTAACATCACTTACCTTATTTAACTTAACACTTGACCATTTCAATAAACAAATTTCTGTAGTATTGAAAACATGTAACTCCCCCTCTCTCTCTCCAATATTTATATCATGTAAAATTCACCTATTTTACTACAGTCTGAAAAACATTCTTTTGAAAAATATAGGTCTGAATTAGTATGTGTGGCTCTAAATCACAGCTGAAACAGAAATATCTTGATATAAACCTATTTACCAATTTTTATCTAAATCAGATGAGAAATACAGTCTCCAAAGATGCTCAGCCAATCAGACATAAGATCACCTCTGACATTAATATGGTTAGATCTCATTCTTGTTTTATCCACAACCTAAGACAATGATGATACGAGCCTATTTATCAAGTCTGAGCAAGGGTTTGGTCACCAAAGTTGTAACAAGCTTGGCCAATCAGATTCAAGATTATCTCATAAATATGTGTAGATCTTGCTCTAAATAAACTTGTTCAACATCTTGATGATATAAGGCTATTTAACAACTTTGGTCAAAATATGGTCATAAATGCAAATGCCAGAGTGGAGACACTCAGCTGCAAAATGATCCTACTATTAAGCGTGGTTTTAATTCCTTATCATACTTGTCTGAGATCATGATATAAGCTCAAGCTCAGCCAATCAGATGTAGGATTACATCATTAATATGCACAGATCTCACTTATAAAATCATCTGAGCTCATCATGATACAAGCCCATAATCAGATGCGAGAACCCCTCTTGGATCCAGATCATTATCAAACTTGTCCAGGATCTCAACAATAGAGTTTAAGTTCAAAGTCTGATCAAATCAGACCAAAAGATATAGCGTTTAAAGTGGAAAAAATCTTGGCAAATTTGATGTCAGATCTCATCAATAATATGCATGAATCTTTCTCATTGTATAACATTTTCCATATCTTGATCATATGAGGCTATTTTCCAAGCTAAATCAGAACTGGGTCAAATATATGGTGTCTAGAGTGGAGTCAAGCTCAGCCAATCAGATGCAAGATCACTTCACTAACATTTGTGGATCTTGCTCATTATCAAATTCATCTGAGAGCTTCAGGATATAATCCCACATTCCAAGTTTGATCACAAATGGATCAAAAATATAGTCCCCAGAGTGGTAACAAGTTCAACTAATCAGATACAAGATTAACTCATCAATATAGGCATGGATTTCACTCACTGTCAAATTATTCTGAGATATTAATGACATAAGCCTATGTTTCAAGTCAGAGCAAAATCAGATCAGAAATATGTTTTCAAGAATGGTAACAAGCTCAAGTCAAATGCATGATCACCTACAATATGTATGGCTCTTGCTCATTATCAGTTTCATCTGAGATGTTGATGATACAAGTCCATAATCCTAATTTGATTAGATATATGATGGTCTCCAGAGAGGTAACAAGCAATTGTTAACAGACTATGGGTAATGCACACAAGGCCATACTACAAGCTAACTTGTCTGACTGTTCAGTTGTACAAAAAAACTGCAGGATTAGTTGCACTTACAAGACTGTGTTATAGACAGAACGATGAGTTTCAGGTGGATGGACACAAGAAATCATATATACACATACCTCCACCGCTAGAGAGGAAGGTGTAATTAGTTCTCTGTAACACTCTCATCTTTGGTTATCAACTTCAAAAACTGACAAATTTTTAGAATATTTTGCCTACAAGTAACCCTTTCCTTCCCTCCTCCTTCCACTCACCACACTGTTACATGATTATACATTATTTCTTTTCTGAACTTAAAATGATAGAGTTAACTATAACAAAAATGAAAACCATGTGACACTTACGCTTCCCAATTCATCATCTTTGTTGACTTTCACACGATCAGCCAAAATGAAAAGTGTCTTCCTTTTTGTTGACATTTTTCTCCCAGTGCTTGAAACTTGTTGCTGACTGATAACAAACTTCCCACTGGTTGAGGTGAAACCATCTTGAGATGCTGTTGGTGGTGACAATCTAAACTGAGTCACAGACACTATTGGACTGGTAGACTGGTTTGGATTAACCAACTGCACTTGTCCAGAATTTTGTGAATTGTGGAAATTTCTAGACTGGTTTTCTTGCAATGACTGGTTTGCTATTTGAGAAACATTTTCTTCTCCATCTGGCTGCCCATCAGCATTATGCTGTGGAATCTGAATTGGAATGGTTGATATGGTGGAATAATCCTTCGCTTGAGGGTGTGACATAAAAACTTCATTTTGGACATACACGCTGGGGTCTTGCTGAGCTTCTTTTCGTGCATAAAGGATGAGTGAATCATTTTTGTCTAAAATAAATGATAAAAAAGAAATTTTTTAATTATGTTTCTACAAGAATATTTACCCAATCACATTACCTTAGGAATATTACACTGCTAACTCACAAATACAGGCCAACCAAAAGACGAAAATCATCTTTTTCTATCTATATCAATTGACAAAAGGCAATAACTCTTGTCCATTACATCTCTTTGGCTCTACCAGGTGTCATTTGTTCTTAGCTGAGCGAGATACTAATGAGGATACTCACATGGTGGGATGGTTAGGAGGGTTTTTAAATAATGTGATTGGGTAAGCATTCAGAATTTGCTTTCTCTTTCCCAATCATATTACCTATAAGTAATAGGAGGAGAGGATGCTGAGCATCCACTCTCTACCTCAGGTATCCTTCTAGAGAAGAATCACTGGATTCCAGATGTGAATCATCACCCATTCTCCGAATCACATAAGCAACACAGCCTGGGGTCACTTGACCTGTGACTCTAACAAACAGTTAAGATGAATACTAAAATCTTCTTACCTATAAAATTTCACTGGTGAATCCAGCGAAGAAAACAGGCTGTGTTGATTGATCTACCGTATTTTCCGGCCTACAAGCCGATGCGGAGTATAAGTCGAAATGACCAATTTTGTAAATTTTCCATCCTTCGTCCATATATAAGTCGATTCGGAGTATAAGACGAGGCCAGGTCAATAACTTGGCTTTGTATTTTACTAGTAACTTCCGGTTGCATGAATATTGATGGTATCGTTGTATGATATTCCATATTACTGGCAATCGTGAAATTGCATTACCGATGCTAACATGCTTGTGATTTTACTTCTGAACTGCTATATTTTGTTATCAATTGACACAGCTGAATAAACAGTCCATGCTTGTTTTATTATAACTGAAAGCACATCCATGTTGTAGTTCATTTTATTACCTGTAGTTACGAACGTAATTTATACAAACTTGTCATTTTCTATCGTAAGTTTGAAAGTCATGGACTCTGTTAAATCGACATATACTATTTTTTAAGTGTTTGTTCTGTTTGGACTTGGATATAATTAACATTTTATTACTAATCTATTCAATGATATACCCCACTATTATCTTTATCGGCGAGTTCGAATACAAAGTAATGGGTATGATCTCTTGTCCTTATAACAAATTTTGTATGGACAATGACTTCAATAAAATGTTGACAGATTTTCATTTCCCTAAAAAAAGCCTCATTTCCCTACTGGCAGCCTCGCTGATTTGACCTATTCTGTAGATTCTTGCCCTCAATCTGGTTTCAATTATAGCCAAAGCACTAAGCATGTTTAATTACCATATAAATAACACTGCATAGCCATGTGGTTGTTGTGACAATGTACATCGTAATTAAAACAAGAATGAATTGTTGATTTAGAGGTGTTTATTGATAATGGAATATAGTAGGCTCGTAATACATAGGATTATCACAATCGTCAGGTAACTCAAAATACCGTCTTTTTTCTCTTTGCAAAAGCTACAAATAAAAACCGCCCTGAATAAAAGAACAATCTTGTACACGGACAATTTTTTTCATCTCTCACTCTCTCTCTCATGCGCACACACACAAGCACGCGTGCGCTCACAATATATCTGATTTTAGTTTAGTTTAAACCATATTTGTTTTAATTATGATATCCATTGCAACAAGAGCCACATGGCTGTGCATGCTATGATTATTCCTTCCAGTTGAAACCAGTCTTGAGTGCAAGATTCAACAGATGAGATAAACTCAGTGAGGCTAACAATAGGGAAATAAGGCAATTCATAGGGAAATCAGAAATGTGAAGAAAATGAGGAGACAGAAAACAAAAGTTGCAAACAAAAAATAAATAAAAATACTTTTTATTATACTTTAACATATCTGTGAAATGCAGGAACAAACAATATGCTTTGAATTAGTACAGTACACTATAGAGTATAGACCGTAAGTGTGCTATGCGGCCCGGTGAAGTTTTTACCAGTACGGTAAATTGTTTTCTTTTATTTCATATTTGAGAAATAAGAAAAAACATGCAGAATGCAAAATAAATAATGACAAAACTTACAAATATAAATGCAGTCATATTAGTTTATGACAATTTATTGACATAGTAATTTAACATGAATTTGTACTTCTATGTGACCTGTTTTCGATTATGCCGATTATAGAGCAATGTCAATAGCATACCGGATACTGTAATCCATATATAAGTCGATGCAATTTCAATGACACAATCCATATATAAATCGATTCGGAGTATAAGACGAAGACTGAACTTTCAAGTCAAAAAGTATCGACTTATACGCCGGAAAATATGGTAGTTGGGTCTAGTGGCCATCTATGCTGCCACCTGGGACATGCCAGATTCAAGGTTTGCCTTGCCTATGTTAAATCTATGTGCCAGCCAATAGCTTTTATTATATCTTGGATTGAAACGCTGCATTCGTGAGGCTCAGACATAGCTTAAAGCCTCTGAGCAGTAATATTCAGAGGTGACTCTGATCTGGTGAGATGTCAGAGTACACTGAGCATACAACCCACTTCATTTATGAAGGAAGGGCTTGAGGGGGTGATATCGTGTGTTATTATCTGCATTTTTTCTCCATTTACTTTACATTGTCAGAATTGTTCAGTATTTTACCAAATTTAACTCATGCACACTTCATACTGCACTCATAAAGGAACTACTTTCTATTGTAAACAAACAATGGATGCAGATGCCAGCACTTTTGATTTGTAAACAAATCATGTACACTCTCAGAGTAGGCACTTTATGTTTTGGTTGATTAAATTTATTTCTGAATGAACTAAAGCAGTTGTTTCATGGACTGCCACATACCAGCTGCTTTGCTACATTCTACGTTAACTTCTTGATACATTTTTGACACAATGTTTTGGATTTAGGCAGGTGATAGATTTAATAAAATTGCTGGGTACCTACAAATAACATGCAAGTGACAAGGCATAAACTGTCTTCTTTAGCTGGTAATAAGGATGTAAAAATATATGTTTACAGTTTTACATCCTGAATTTCCTCAAAATGTGTACTTTCTTAGTTTTGCAAATCCGAATTACATGAGCCATGTCATGGGTTCTCAAGCTTGATTACACATTTCGAAATTGTACTGAAATTTCGACTATATTCCAAGTGCAATTACATAATCCTTACTGTACTCAAAATGAAATAAACATTAAATTCCATAGCGTCTTTTTGATAATTGCAACTGAAACACTTCATATTTTCCCACATTATGATTTCAAACATTCAATGACAGAACAGAAACACACTTGCAGATGTCAACATGCTTCTCCCTTGCTTCTCCCTAGCTGCTTCAAATCCAATGTATTTCATGTAGAATTTTGCACAGATAAATCCAGTCCATAATCACAAAATTTCGCAGACTCTACAAAAATACTAAAATCTATTCATTCCAGATCAAATGGAAAAGTTGTTGCAATGTGCATTTGTTCACAATACAACTCAAAATTTCAATTTTAAGTAGACCAAAGTGCCATTTTCTTTTGAAAGTTATGTCTAGCACACAACAAAGTTCAAATTTATCTGGATGGAGATATGTGTGCATTAATAATGTTCTGTAATGATGAATCTGCACTTGTGTATTTAGTTTGGAATACGGCATAAATTCAGTTACTTTGTTCTTGTGGTGTATTTTGTTTATATAATTAAGCCTTAGGTAAAATAAGAAAATGAACATATAATAAAAAGGTTACTGGATTTGTATGGGAAAATATGAACTTGTTTTGTCGGATGGATATACTGCACTCCCAAGGCTGTGGATTATTTCCATCCAAAAAACTTTTTGATATTTTCCCATACAACTGCAGTTACCTATAATTCTAGGTCACACCGGAAGGAAGAGGCATTTGTGCATGCCACAACTTGTCTCTGTGCATTTCAAGTAGCATTTGAGAGTGCAAACAGGATATTGTATGGCTGCTGTTCTCAACCTATCTATGGAAGAGTGGGAGGGAATGATGACTCTTTGATTACCAACAGGCAGAAACCTATTTGTGCTGTCAATCCTGGTTGTGTCAAGAGAACCACCAAACCCTCCAACCTGAAATGAAGAGAGTTTGGGTTGACATTAAGGGCATGCAGATGCTAAAGCTATCAGGATTGTTGTTGTTGTTGTTGTAGGGTTTAATGCCATTTTTCAGCACGTGATAGGCTATACATGGCGGCCAGTATTAATGGTGGAGGAAGAACCGGGAAATCCCCAGAAAGAACCACTGACCCTCGAGAAGCTACTAGCAAGCTTTCTCACATATCCACATTGGCCGAATCCGAGACTCGAACCCACACAGAGGTGAGATGGCAGTGATCTGTAAGGAGAGCGCTTTAGACCACTCAGCCACTCGGGGCCCCAAAAGCTATCAGGAAACATGACTTGTATGATTATAGTGACTTTAGCAAAGTGTGGGTCAGAGGTTTGAAATGATTTCAAATCAAGCCATGTTAAAACCCAGGATTACTTTCATTTGGAAGCAGAGTGAGGGATTTTGGTTGATTGAGAACAGAAAGGTCTAAAAGATCTAACAAGTCTATATCCTGCCTAAAATCATATTTGCCATGATGACAGAATGTGTTCAATATCATGGGATGGTATCCTTTGATACAGATTGGGGCAAGCTGCTTCTCTTCAAAGAACCAGAGAAAAAAAGTCGGCCAGTTGAGGGTTTGAGGCACGCAGAGGAAAGATGTTGTTGGTATGGCACCAGGCCCTGAAAACATGCCCCACTCTTTCATAAACCTTCAGAGTGGAGGACCTTCTTGTTCTTGAGATTCTCTCCACAATGAAAGGTTTGAATTTTTTGTCTCTTAAGGCTGTCCTGATAAGAGCCAAGTGTGTAGAAGAATGATGGTCCAAGTAGGGAAGGAACGCCTGTGACCATGGTTGCAAAAGATTCAGGTTGGCTGGAATCTTCCTGGGCATACTTATCGCTACAGCAGATCGGTGACCCTGGACTTGTCTCATCTGAGAGGGGCTATAAGAATAATCATGCCATTCAATCTCAGCACCATGGGAGGGGAGGCAAATGCCACCAATCCCTCCCAAATGAATGACAGTGCATTCACAGCCCAAGCTTTTGGGTCTAGAACTAGAGAGATGAAGGTAGGTGGCTGTGATTCCATCTTTTTGCAAAGAGGTCAATCATCGGACACCCCCATAGTGCACAAATCTCAATGATGACTGATCGATGGAGAGACCATTCCAAGTAAAGGACTTGACTTCTTCTGGACAGAGTGTTGGCCAAGACAATGAATCTGCTCAGAATATGTCTGATTTGTATGTTGACAAGGAGATTGTCACACCAACATAGAAACTGCCAAACCAGAACACAGGTCAGGTGATTGGTGTCTCCCTGAGACAGGTTACCACCATAGAGTTGTCTGACCTAATGAGGACCATTTTTGCCTTAGAATCAATATTTTCAGAAGTGAAAGGTACATTTATTTCATAAGTAAAAGGCATTAAAGACAGCCTTCATTTCTAGGATGTTGATATGTAAAGGCTGTTCCTCCAGCAACAGGTTGGCACCCCTAGCAAGCAAACTGGCATTGGTTCATGCTATTATTTCTGCATGGGCTTCTCTAATGGCATTCCCATGGTCAGCAATACTGATGCTGGAATGATTGAGTCTCAAGTGTGGCCATAGCTGTTTGATCAAGGGGACTTGAAAAGGGGCGCTATTGTGCTTGAAATGTCCACATTAAAGACTTCTGAGTGGGATCAAGTCTGCTGCTGCATTGAATAAAACCAAGGTGTTACAAAAACTCTCTTGCTGAAATCCAAGTCCTGTTTGATGATTCTGATTATGCAAACACAAACTAAGTCCCACCAGATTCCAGTTAAAAATTCCATCTCCAGAGGGACAAAATTCTGGTATGGGCGGAGGGCTGACCTTTACCAGTTCACTAGAAAGCCTGGATGATCTAAAAGAGAGGAGCTCATTCATGCTGCTGGGTAGAACAGAACTTACCATATCTTTTTGAAGGAAGTCATCCAGGTACGCTGCAATCAGTTTAGATGGTGTCAATTGGAACAGGGTGACAAAGTAATCCATATTGCTCACATGTTTCAGAGAAATCTATGTTTTGTAAACCTTACTTTACCTATCTCAGTCTGGTTATCTCAGACCTGTCATCTCAGTCATAGTGCACACATACTAGGAACTACTTTTAAACAGAAACCCTTGATGTATTCTGCTGTGCCTGATGGAGTTATTATAAAATCCAACAAAAACAGATACATAACAAAAGGAAATTCAGTCATAAAACAACCAAAAGTCCCTCCAAATCGAGCTATTTATTTGATAGAGCTGCAGACACAGGCAATACACATCATGGCCACATAAAACCAAATTCTCAATTGCTACTGCAAAACTGGCAAAAACCAGAAATGTGTTACGTCAAACTGTTATGTTTAACTTTGTCAAACACTCACAATCCACACCAGCTAAAACAAATATAATAATGCAATTGCAACTGAAAACTCATGCACTTACCAATGACTGTGGTTCATTCATCAGTCCACATGCTATTCCACAAAAAGATTTCCATGTAGTATATATTGCACTAGTGACAGCAACACTTGCTATATTTCCAGGACAGATAATATAAATTTCCGAGAAAGACATAAATCAGAAATTTCCTGATGTCACTACACACTTCATTAGAACTGTACCCAGCAGGCCTATTGTGCTGCACAGTATCATACTGTTGCCAACCACAGAATGTTTTAGAACTGATGAAAGTTAAAACTAAACAATATAAATGATATTACTTATTTTCAATCTCATAATGCATCCATCAATAAAATGTGATAATACAGTAGTAATATCAAATGATTTTATGTTTCTCTTTTCTCATGTAGAACTTGTGTACTTGCCCTTAATAACATAATCGTCTTGATGCTCAGTATAAACAATAGCATGTGGCTCAAGACGCACAATACTTCCAACAATTATTACTTTTTTCCCCATTTTTTTAATTTTTCTAAGACAGACATAATATAGCCAGATTCCACTTAGATAAATATTCAGATTTTCATCAAAGAGTACAAAACCTGATGACCGTTTTATAGAGTGAGAATATTACCTGATCAATACTGTGTTTTGAATCTGCTAACTAAATTACAAAGATGCAAGGTTATTTTAATTTACATCTAAAAAATTGGGTGAGAAAAATAATCTAAGCCAGTCTTTCTACTAAGACAAAGAAATCCAAGTCATATTATTTGTCTCCTCACTCAGCATAGCGTTACTGACTGGGATTTCCTGGTAACAGTCCAAACTCCAACATAGATTCTATTGATCATGTTAAAGGCTTAAGGGCGATGTTGAGGGCAAATGGAAAACTATGAATTGATAAAATGTCGCAGTAAGCAAAAACAAAAAATAATTTTGTGGCACAGAGTGGATAGGGATGTGAAAGTATGTGTCAGTTAACTCAAGACTGACAGCATAATTGTCCCATCAAATGGAGAGGCAGACTGAACTTGATTGAGGTGACTCCAGTCAATGATGGGTCTCAACTTGCTGTTTGTTTTGAGAAAAAGAAACAACCACGACTAAAATCTCGGGGATTGTGGTCTTTGCAAGAGCTCCACCACCTTTTGTTTTTAATAGCGACCATATCTCCTGCTGTAGAAAGGCATCCATTTCCCAATCTGATGGTGCCTCCGTAAAGAGAGGAGAGAAGGAGAGGAGATAAACAAAACCCAAAGCCCCTCCAAATGACCTGGATTCCCTTCCTCCCACTGTTCTGAGGAAATATGAAAACACAGTGAGCTCAGCAATCAGTTTCTTACCGCCTCTGTATGATTGCTCCTAGGGATCAATGATGGTGCACATGTGAATGAGAAGGCCCCTGTCCTCAGGCCGCTTAACATCCCTTCACACTCGCAGGGGCTGAATGGTTCTAAATACAGTGTGGGTTGAGCAGAAAGATGGAGATTAGTTCTTGAGCTGCCTGCTTCCCAACTTCTGTTCTTCCTCAAAAGCAATGGTGACCCAAACAGGATCATCTGGAAAGGGAGGGTATGACAAGTTTTTTGAGACACATATCGGGAGTAAACTGGCCAAACCTGTCAAAATCTAACCATGGTATGGCTAGCAGCCCTGACCAATCATCCTATCAATCCTGGCCTCCAAAACATGGCTGTTGCCAGGTGTCTCCAGTAAGTCTGAAAGGTGCCAATGAGGCTAAATCTAACAATGATGGTTGGTTGGTTGTTGTGGGGTTTAACGCCATTTTTTCAGGACACGATAGGCCATATATGGCGGCCAGTATTAATGGTGGAGGAAGAACCCGGGAAAACCCCGGAAAGAACCACCAACCCACGAGAAGCTACTGGCATGCTTTCTCACATATCTACATTGGCTGAATCTGAGACTTGAACCGGCGCAGACAGAGGTGAGATGGCAGTGATCTGTAACGGCGAACGCTTTAGACCACTCGGCCACTCGGGGCCCCCAAATCTAACAATGAAGAATGTGCAATGACATCAAGAACCAGCTCTGATGGGCATGAAGTACATTTGTCCACCTTATAAAAAAGACAAGTGGACATATGAACAGATACTATATTATTGTCAAGTGCCAGAAGATCAGTACTGAAGGTGTCTGTCGCCTTAAGTCCATCTCTTCCTCCTCCTCAAGATCTACCAATTCCTTAGAGTAGTGGTAGGGGGTGGAGAGTGTGAAGTGGCAAATTTTCTTGCGATCTAACAAGAATACATTAGTTGAGACCAGAGAACCATTAATTCAATTTATGGAGACAGGTGCATATCATATCGCCATACTACCGTGTACGGTAATGTCCTTTAGAGGGAGAATTTTGTTCCTAATTAAGCATTTGTTTACACAGCAGCCAGGCGGACTATTAGGGACAAGGAAAACTTCATTTTTCATGGTAAAGCTGTCACAGTTGAGAAATTGCAGAAACTCTGTTATTCAAACTACCAGGTCAAGCTGACCCTGACTTTGGTGCCTCTGGAAAAAGGTAGCAGAGATATTTGATTCTGATTGGTTACGTTAAATAAGGGGCGTGTTTCCCACACAAAATTTTCTAGGTTTTAAAAATTGCCACATCAGAAATTCTAATCAGTCTAAGCTTTTCTATGAGAGAAACCAGAGTAGGCTCCGAGGGATTTGCAAGAAATTCCTCATAAAAAGAACTGTTGTCCAAAGGGGCCTATTGTCGAAAGGAACTGATGAAATAATTTGCCGATTAGAGGGAGGAACGTTGAAAGCAAAGGTAATGTGACAATTCCATGTAATTTGTTGATGCCATATATAATGCTTTGCTGAAGTTATTTACTTGTATTTGCATAAATCTTTTTTCTACATTCGTGTAATAATTTGCTTTATGAAGTATAACTGTGTTGAGTTTATGCATAGGAAGTCGTACATTAATCTTCTTTAGATAAGTTTGACAAATTGTTTGAATTTGTCGTCTTGTTTGCATAAGAATTATGTTCAAAGAATTTAATGCATTACATTAGTTAATATGATTACGAGAATCTGTGTGAATTTGCCAAATTTAGAAGATTTCATGTATGATTAAGAATAAGTGTGTATTGACTGAAATGATTTAGTAATTGATTGATGTGATTTATCCTATTTATTCGCTGTGTAAATTGAGGCTGGCTCAGAACCCCAGTCCTCGTGTATGTGTTAATGTGTATGGTCAAGGTGTAACGAATTAGCCATTTGACTAACTAGGGTCATTATAGGACATGTGGAGTCGACTAATAGCCTTAGCATCTGTCAAGCACTGATAGTAAAATCTGATAATGAGGGAGAACAATGAAGAATTAACTGTTTCATAAATAACGGGAAATTTAGGTTGTCTCTATTTATATTTATTTAAAAGGGGGAAAATAGCTCCTAAGATGTATAATCCTGAGACGTATAATCCTGTGACACAATCCTGTGAAGTATTAATTTCTGAAACATATTCTGAGAGTATCCTGAGACGAATGGTGGAAAGTATCATCCTGAGATCCAAGCATCTGAACAGCTACAGTGGCAGCAGAACAACTGAGGATGAACAGGTTATGCAATCGTACCAGACGTTGACTTCGATTGTTTACTCGATCCTATGATGAACTAAATTTATCAGTAAACAGATTGGCTATTTTATTTAAATCAATTTGCATTTTCTTTGCATTTCGGTGAAGGTTTAAATTTCTAAAAACAGAGTATATTCCTGATGTAATGAATTTTCACAGTATTTTTTATGTGATTGATTAAATTGTTTGTTTACATGTACGGGGGCTCGTGTTGGTTTGTTCTATATACCTGCTCAGATCTCTATCTATTTCACATATAAGTTTCACCACTTATATTTACATTTACTCGAACCGGGCAATAACAT
The DNA here is from genome assembly GCA_028554795.2 of Sinohyriopsis cumingii. Classification (NCBI taxonomy): domain Eukaryota; kingdom Metazoa; phylum Mollusca; class Bivalvia; order Unionida; family Unionidae; genus Sinohyriopsis; species Sinohyriopsis cumingii. Next base: position 34,890,976 of record CM068827.1, read on the forward strand.
CGAGGGCGGTCAACCCCTAGATAACAAAAACCAAATTTGAATAGCCAGCACCCAATAAATGTCCTTCATGGTGGCTTGAAAGGTAAACTTCAGTCTGTTCTATGGTCAGATCTGAGTAAGCTGTAAAGAATGGTGCATCTGAAGGAGTTACATCACACTCACTGTGCACTGTGGCCCAAATGGGTCTACTTGCAGATCTAGAGAAGACATACCAGGTGGTATACCCTACGAAAAATGTTACTAGCTCTCCCTTATGGACAAACAGTGAACATATGGAAGTCCAGCACTACTGGAACTGCTAGATGATTTGCCTGGCAAATGGTTGGCCTGGGTGCTGTTGGTATAAAAGACAGTCCAGCTATCACCAGTACCAGATGCTCCAAGAGTCTGGCTGGACAGAGATTTCTCTCTGACATCTCCATCAAAAAGAGCATATTGCCAGCAGCATAGTTAGATGGATGGATCTGTCACTAATATCCTCGTAAATTGTAGCTTGCTGGACCAATTCAACAAAAAAAGTCCCCATGCTGGAGCAGCTGGATAACCAGCAATGGTACAGTTTTATTATGCATTAGATCCAACTGATCTGGTACAAACACAATATGTCCAGACTTACAGGCCCAAAGACCATGCTCAGACATGTTGGGGGACTTGCACCCACTGGGTTGCTGAAAACTGGGGAACACAACCCCAATAAGACAGAGGTGGCTAGGCTGTCTTCTCAAAAGGTCTCCCATGCTGGACGGTTGGTGTCAGCTGTACAGTCAGTGATGGCTGAACAGCCAGTAATGGTGCAGTGGTATCATGAGTTGGATCCAACTGATCCAATACAAACCCCATGTGCCCGACTTACAGGCCCAAAGGCCATGCTCGGATATGTGTGGGGGCTTACACTCAGTGGACTGCCTAAGCTTGGGAAATACTCCCCAATGAGTCGGTATTGCCAACAACAAACTGAAGGTTGACTTCCTTCACTTATTTCATTCTTCCTATGGCTTGGAAAGTGTATTTCTTGGATTTAATAAATATTTCTCCTGAAATGATACAAGAAGAGAACAAAGCATTGGTTAGCAAATCAGTATGTGACTAATTAGCTAAAAGCATATATTAACTAATACAGAAGCCCAGACATCCTCTACCATGTATTACAGATGTTGCATATAGAGCATAAACAAAACAAAAGTCATGGTAGACTTCCATGCTTTGAAGTTATATAAATAGCATTTAAATGACATTTACTGAAACGACACAAGAAAAGAAAGCAAAGCATAAATTAGTAATTCATCAATTTACTAACTCACTAATATAAATATATTCCCTGTTACTAATGAAGAAATCGAAAAAAGTCAATGTTGCATTCAAAACTTATAAACTATGCTTTGAACTAATACACTTCAAGTATTTAGTTAAGCATTCCACTGAAACAATACAAGGGAAAAACAAAGCATAAATTAGAAATAGAATGAGGATACAAGATTGTCAAGGGCCAAAACTCCATCCCAAATGGAGCTAATGAGACAGAAGGTATAAAAGGAACATCGACGTCTATGAGATGAACTAAACATTAAGTTGCATCAGAATGATTCCTGTGCTATGCTAGATACAATGATCTACTGTGTGAAGATTGATAATCGATGGAAAAATCTCAGTAACTCTGTTAAAATTGGACTTGAAAAGATAAAACCTTTAAAAGGAACATCAATGGCATTAAATTATGTGTAAGGGTTGCAATGTTTAGGTGTGAATGGACATAGAAATGAACAGAAAGACAGACAGACTGAAAGATATTAAAAAAACAGTTTATTAACAGGCTCTCACTTTTCAATTTTGGGACCAATTTCACTCCCTGGTTCACAAAGCCTGACATCAAAGAAACTGCAGTTTTCAAAACAGATCTGCAAATTGGTATCTTTCCTCCTTAGTCATCTCACTTCTACCGGGTCTAGACCAACCCTGAATACATCTTACTTTTACCTTGTCTCAGCCTGCCTACACCATATTTGCAGACAGTGCATGTATTTAGCAGTACGAGTCATGGGGTAAAAACTATAAATATTGTGCCTCCATGTCGAGTGTTTACATCAATAAGTGATGGTGCTCACATTATAAAATCACAGTGGGCACAACATCAACAATATCAGATTAGTTAGAAAAAAGTGTTCTAAGGCAACAGTCTTTCTCAAAATATAAATTTTATTTTCATTTATTACAATGATATGAACTGATGAAATTTAGTTCACATTCCTTTACTTGATGAACTTTTGAAAATGATGACTACACCATCTAACACCACAAATTTTGGTATGCCTCATTTTCAATCTACTCTGCTTTTCCCCAAGCTTTGGTGAATTTTTTGCCTATCAATGCCTATCAAGTGAAAGCCCAATGTTGGTACGACCACCCATTTATAAGAAGTAGCAATAACAAAATTTTCAAGATGGTACCTATGATGGCCATATTGGATATCAGATCAGCAACCTCATGTCATCCACAATGAGTAGCAATAACATGATTTTTGAAAATGTCACCATGGCAGCCATATTGGACATCTGAGGGATGGCGTTTTCATTTAAGTCAACTAAATGTGTGTGTAAAGTTTTGTTGCAATTCTTCCAGTTGTTTAAGAAAAGTAGGAATAACAAACTTGTACTAATAGATGGATGGATGCCAGACTAAAAGTCACTGGATAGAGTACAGCACTAGTCATGTTGTGTTTTAATAGGATGGGAATATTCCAATCTACGTTGAATGATTCATAACTTACCTGTTAACACCTACACGTTAATGTTAACTTCATAATGACTGTAAAAATGCATTCGAAAGTCTCTGTTTCCTTTAAACATTTTATTACCAATCTCTCTGTCTCTCTCTCTACAAAATACGCACACACTGTAATAAAAACTCATAATGGGCAGCATATCCCTCATTATAATAATTAAGTATTTGGGGTGAAAAACGCACTATGTACCAAATTACATGATATTGGCAACTGTGATATGTATTTAATGGAGATACATTGAGAATTGCATAATATACAAAACCACGGTAGAGCAGGCAATATCAAAATAATGGTATTTTGAAATGAAAAGGATGGTATAAGACTAAATTTCACCTTGTTCCCACTCAACCAACATTTGTTCTATACATTAATTTGATTTTGGTAATGGGGTCCATAGTAACACAGTGTTTTATCTGGAATCACGGTATAATGAAGTGCATTATAATGGGTGAGAGCTGTACATGTATCTGATTCTGGCCAACTGTGATTTATATTTGATTGGTTACATTGGAAAGGAAGTCTTTATTCAACAGTCTTTTCTCACTTTTTCAAAAAAACACAGTTGTAGGGTATTTCAGAACTTACCACTGGAATTATCATCATCATCATCTTGTGCATAATAGTAATGGCTACTCTCTCCTGAAGATCCTAGAATGAAAAATGTACACAATTATCCAGATAATTTGATTCCAATTTTCCTCAATCTGGTGGTTGCCACCTAGCACAAAGTAACTACAGGTGTAAAACATCCCATATGCAAAGAGAGTGGAACCCAAACCTGTGTTTGCGGGAAACAAATTAAATTAAGCACAATAATAGAGTGACAACTACTACGAATGACCACCTGTAATTTAAGACTAGACACAGATCAATTTATGATATAAATGCACTTTCATGAATGACTACCTGCTAAACATGACATGTGATCATGATTTGTTTTTGCAAAATGTGTTTCAACATTGCAATAAATAACTATATCATATAACCAGATATAAACTTTACAGACTTTTCTTTTATCCTTTGTTGAGTATAATCTGCAGAAGTGCACACTGTTCCATTCTGAGATGCACAAAACAATTTTAAAAATGATGAAATGTATGTGTGTGTGTGTGTATGTCTGTATGTATGTATGTACATACATATGTATGTGTCTCTCCATCTGTCTGTATGGATGAATATATTTAAGCATGCATGTATGTAATAGGGTTGAAAGGCACCTCAGTAAAAAAAGGGCTATATAGTACCAATTAAAAGTAAAGTCAGTTCTAAAATTGTAATTAAAAAAAATTGCACAAAAAATTGAGGATGAGTGTGTGTGATATAGATTTTTAATGTAGCTTTAACAATTTTTCAGTCGTATCGCTACAGTATCTACAGTGAGGCAGTTTGTAGTGATGTCTAGCACTTGGGCATCATGCAACAGACATGTAGCATGATGTCCCACCCAATGACATTATCCTGACACCATTCCGACCAGTCCTAACACTAACCTCTTAATGCTGAATGCCTAGCAAGGCAGCTGTTAGTACCATTTTTTATAAGTCTTTGTTATGACTCAGCCGGGGTTCGAACCCTCAACCTCCCACATCAGAGGTGGGTGCTCTAACCACTAGGCCACATGAGTACTACTGAAGATGAAAAATCCTTTCAAATAAATGAGGACATAAGTAAAGATAAACAGTAGATATGGTAACATTCTATATAATTTATATAAAAAATTACAAGGCAAAATATATAAAATTCTTAAATCACATGGTGAAAATCTGTTAAATAGACTCCAGTCCCTCAAAATGTCTAAGACCTTCTATGATGGAACATGATAATAAAGATTATTTATTGAGTTCACATAAAAAATCTGCTGTCTCAGAGAATCAATGTTAACTTGTTTAACATGAATGTGTTCCACTGTCAGATGGCACTGGCACAGTATGCACTCTAGTGGTGATTCACTCTTCAAGAGATATGCAGGAGTCAGATATGTGTATTCAATATGCAATCCGCAGTACTATTTCATCTCTGTGACTTGTTCTCTATAAGGAGTCAGACATGTGTATCCAATATGCAATCCGCAGTACTATTTCATCTGTGACTTGTTCTCTATAAGGAGTCAGACATGTGTATCCAATATGCAATCCGCAGTACTATTTCATCTCTGTGACTTGTTCTCTATAAGGAGTCAGACATGTGTATCCAATATGCAATCCGCAGTACTATTTCATCCGTGACTTGTTCTCTATAAGGAGTCAGACGTGTATCCAATATGCAATCCACAGTACCATTTCATCTCTGTAACTTGTTCTCTATAAGGAGTCAGCCATGTGTATCCAATATGCAATCCGCTGTACCATTTCATCTCTGTGACTTTTTCTCTATAAGGAGTCAGACATGTGTATCCAATATGCAATCCGCAGTACTATTTCATCTCTGTAACTTGTTCTCTATAAGGAGTCAGACATGTGTATCCAGTATGCAATCCACAGTACTATTTCATCTCTTTGATTTGTTCTCTATAAGGAGTCAGCCATGTGTATCCAATATGCAATCCACAGTACTATTTCATCTCTGTAACTTGTTCTCTATAAGGAGTCAGACGTGTATCCAATATGCAATCCGCAGTACTATTTCATCTCTCTGACTTGTTCTCTATAAGGAGTCAGCCATGTGTATCCAATATGCAATCCACAGTACTATTTCATCTCTGTAACTTGTTCTCTATAAGGAGTCAGACATGTGTATCCAATATGCAATCCACAGTACCATTTCATCTCTGTGACAATTGTTCTCTATAAGGAGTCAGATATGTGTATCCAATATGCAATCCACAGTACTATTTCATCTCTGTAACTTGTTCTCTATAAGGAGTCAGACATGTGTATCCAATATGCAATCCACAGTACCATTTCATCTCTGTGACAATTGTTCTCTATAAGGAGTCAGACATGTGTATCCAATATGCAATCCACAGTACTATTTCATCTCTGTGACTTGTTCTCTATAAGGAATGCAACTCTTCGATGATGAGTTTGATCTTAAAATATAAGCATTTTATATATTCAATAGTCGGCATTCATTTTTTTGTGCTGGTACTGCATTTAACAAACTGACCATATCAATTGATTCTAGTGCACCAAATTTCAACTCCTGCAATAAAGTCTAACACATAAAATCAAAGATGATTTTTATCTTATAGTGCTTCTATTTTAGTTTGAGAAAAGAAGTATCATTGCTGTTAATTTGTTCCCTCTGTCATCAAATTAGAAACAGCTTTTAAAAGTAACATCATTTGTGACTGGTCAAAACAAAATTGTAAGTTTCGTTACAGAAGTTTCACCAAGAATGTACAAATAATGTGCATGTACAAATTTAGCCCCTAAGTTTGGGCAAAAACATTCATCAAAAATATGTAACTAATATACATGTATGTACAAATTTAACCCAGAGACCCTTTCCAGGTGGACTGTACCATATTTGAAACCCACTATAAACTGATACCTGTATTTCTAGGAAGAAAGAATGGTTAAGGTGCAGCAAGTATGCACATAGGAATATGCTGTCATACATGCAGACACCAATGATGATCCTAGGCATCATACAACAGCTCTCCTCTAATTCGTGATGATGCGGAAGGTAGTAACCAGGGTCTGTATCAGAATCTTTTGACAAAATAAAAGCTTTTGCTTTTTTCAAGGATTTATCAAGTCGAGGCTAATATGAGACAGGTGAAATATTAAGATTTTCATGTGAAATGATTTTAGCAATGTTGCTATCTTGGATTATGCTGGCAAAGACATTATTTATTCCCTTGTAAGAAAAATACATGTTATGCTTTGAAATCATGTGCAGAGCCAAAGTAACTTCAGCCCTAAAAGTTGGGACATGGAACCAAAAACAATGCAACATCCACTGCTTCTGATTATGCACCTTTGACAGCCACTTGATGTTAGAACCTTTTGCTTGAGATTTCAAAGTATTTTCGCCTATAGACATCACACTAAATGTCTTCAGACATAATTTGCAAGAAGCCAAATTTCTGAATCTTTGTTTCATCATTCCTTTTTGAAACCATGATACTTGGCATTTCATCTTGCTCACAACTTCGCATCTAGGCATATGTACATGCAAAATAACAAATCCAAGCAAAACCAACATCTACAAAAAAAATCATAAACATCTCATTTGAGATCCCAATATCTCTTGTTTCTGCATCAGTTTTCATTTTCAATATTTTCTGAAAGAATTCCAGGATTGTATTAAACTTTAAGTCTTTTTTAAGGTTTTCCAGTATGCCTATGGAATTAAGAATTTTCAACATTTTCTACGATCGCTATGGACCCTGAATGATTCTACTTGTGGGCCAAGAAAATTCTGCAAAGATATGACTATCTTTGATAGACACGAGTGTTTGGCAACAATTCCCACCAGTATATATACGTTGTCCCTCCTTAAATTCATTCTGGAAGTTAATCGGTTTTGAGTTCCATAACTCTGAAATCATCCTGGTTCAATACCTTGTCCTATTTAGCATGTTAGCCACTATTGTAAAGCTCTTTATGGCACAAAAAGCAAAATGCAAGTGCTGGCATTCGGTTTTCATACAGATTGACCAATTACGTTCCCATCGACTTTGCATTCAAGCTATTCTCATTGCCACACATTTTTCAAATGGTTATTCAATCTCATATCCCACTCGAAAATTCGAATCGCCATGGTTATTCAATCTCATATCCCACTCGAAAATTTGAATCGCCATGTTTCGTAAGCATGCTCATTCCCATCAGTTTCTGTTATGCAACGATTCACTGGGCAAGTACAAAATTTTGACCAGTCAGAAAGCTCTCTACAGTGATCATCTTTTAAATAATAAATGAAACAAATACTTATTAGAAAGCTTGTTGCAAAATGGGACCAGACAGAGCATTATTTAAAAAAAATGTTTTGGAGACGATATTAAAAAAGGGTCCATATCGAGGAAAATCAGATTCAGGTCAGGAGAAAAGCAAAAGTCTGTTTTAAAACAGAAAACAAGAAAATTTGTTTGAGGGCAGTTAAATCCAGTTGAAGTTAAACAAAAAATACAACAACAACAACAACAACAAATTTGAAAAAGAAATATAACAAGGAAAGATGTGGAAAGAAGTTATTGTGCCCAAAATAAACAATACAATTACAGCTAGCAGAAACAGGAAATATAAATGCTGCTGAAACTCATTCAAATTGTACAAGAAACAAAAAATAAATTTTATTATATCTTATTGATATTTTTTATTGAAATGTACAATCACAAAATATCACTACATTTTCAGAATTTTTGACAAACTCTCAGTTAAATTTCAATCACAAATTCCCACTGATATTTTCAGAAATGTTGGCAGAGTCAGTGAAATTTCAATGACAAAATTTCACTGATATTTTCAGAAATTGTGGTAAAATCTCCTAAAATACCATAATTTTAGAGAAAAAGGACATTTGAGTGAATGTCAAGAAATGTTCAATGTGATTTTGCTGAAATTTCAGTCACATTTTCAGTAGGGTATGATTTTTGTAGAGCAGATTTTAATAGGAAGCCAAAAAAATTATTTTTCAGAGCAAACCTTAGATAAAGCCCAAAATCCACCTTGCATCAAATTTTCTAAGTCCAAAGATTGATCTATGCTTGTATTACCAGATATTAATATTCTGATCATGTTTACATTTTCTCTACTTTTTTGGTCATGTCTTTGTCTGCTTTTAAACATCTGTGGAAATAAATTAAAGAAAACTTACATGCATGATTTTTCTTCAAATTTATATGGGTATATATTCATCCTTCCACATCGGCTACACTGACATATACATGTACTCTAACTCCAACAATATTTCTGTTTGATTCAGGTAGTTTAAGTTATTAATTCTTCAGAGAGAATTTTCCGTGATGCTATAATACATGAGCCTGCTTTCCATATGGAAAAAAGTGCTTATGGATTAAAGTTGAAACTTTATTCCAAATGGAATTTTCACTTGCTGTGACGTACTTATGGAATCAATATGGAATAAATTGTCTGATCCCATAAGATTTTCAGTCCATATCTCTTTAATACAGATTCCTGAAGTATTCCATATGGAATCCATGAGAAATTTCTGTATGGGAACAAGGACAAGCCAGTATAAGATTTACCACAAACAATCGTTACTTCCATAATTGGTGCTTTTGTTCCTTAAGTCTATCTTTTAAGGTCATTTCAATGAGAATTACTGCAAAATCATAAGGGTTGGCAGCTCTGCCAGTGGTCAATGTTAGTGAGCTCCTAGTTGTGGCATTAACCTGAATTTGGTGGTGCTCAGCCCAATGGAATAGTATACTCTCAGTCACTTCAGTGTCATTTATACTGGGAAAAGCTGACCATCTAGTCCACTAACAGAATGGGAAAGATTTAAAACCACTTTTAATAAAACAAGTGTTCTAAAAAACACTAGATCACATGTACAAACTGTGTTAAACAATATGAGAAAAATGAACATCCATACCAGCAGCATCATCACTGTAAACACCATAGGCCTGCATTATGAGATATAGTTGTTTCAGTAGCTGCTTTGGTCTTGGTCTATTCTTCCATTCTAGATCCCAACATCCCTCCATTATTTCTCTCATTTTCTCTTTCCCTTTGTTCACACTTGTTAGAGTTTGCTGCATGTTTGGTCCATCTTGCTGGATTTTATCTATCTCAAGCAATGTTGGTATCCCCAGCTTGTTTTTAGATCTGTAATACTTTTTTCTCTGTTAAAAAGATATAAACAGACATGCACTGCATCATATTTAAGGTATGTTTAGGTCAAGATTTTGTTCATACAGACATGCATTGCATCATATTTAAGGTATGTGTAGGGTGCCCAAAATCTTGACATTAAATGCACAAACATTACAAATCAGTAAGTTTATAAATGAATTAAAGACATGACAATTTTATCATGTCATATATAGTTATTGAAATATACAGTATCTGAATCTTTTAATCACTGAAAGATGCCATACAGAATCTATGTTGGGGTTTGGACCGAAACAAGGAAATCCCAGTCAAGAGGTTACATTATTTGTCTCCCCATGAAGCTTACCTCATGGGGAGACATATAATGTAACCCCGCGACAGGGATTTCCCTGTCTTGGTCCAAATCCCAATGTAGATTATTTTTTCACACCCAATATTTTTCTTTTAAAAGAACTCTTCACTAGTGTAATATAGTTCACATGCAAATATTTACATGCGACTCATTAATACAAATATGTTAATGAGGGCTGTGGTGTGACTGTTGCATCTGAAGTACATAGTTTATATGTGTGAGCAAAGAAAAATAACAACATAAAATGTCACATAGTAATAAGGTATTATCACATTTAATATATGGAATGTTATATGAAAGTGACAATAAATCATTAATATTTAGTACAAAGAACTGTTTCATTTTCATCAGTTCCAATTTTGAAAAGTTATATTGTAAATAATGAAACCATACTGGGTAACTATTCAGATCTACTGTAGTTATATTTAGTACAAGCTGTAACTAAGAGTAACATGTTGCATTAGATTATTCATGAGTAATTAGTGATCTGTGTTACTATTATAAATAGCTCTCTTTTTCTTTGGAGAAGGTGAAATTGTTTGTGACATACTTGTGTTGTCCTTAATATTGACTGTAAAATTACCCAAATGTATAAAAGACCCTCCAAATACGAACCCTAGTGGATAACCATGTGCTAAACTTTCAAGTTCTTGGATTCTTTGAAAATTTATTTTTCTGTCTTGGAAATATGGCAAGTGCTACAGTGAAATTTGCTTATGGATTAATGAGTTAATGGAAAAATGATTCCTTCTGGCTGGTAAGTGCATTATTTGTCATTAAATATTGTAGGTAAATTTTTGGCTCAACTGGGGCATAATGGAGATGCTTAATAAAATTAGAATAAAGCATGTAGCACATAGCACATTTCTGGCTGTTACTAAGTTTTCTGTAGTTGTTAAGAGAGTTGGGAGGCTATGAACTGTATAGGTCTATAGTCTATGTGCATGGATCAGCATTTTCTGTCATAGTTCATTTCACACCGCATTGAGAATTTTATCCTATCTGTAGCACAGTCAATTTTCGGGTCAGCATCATTAAATGTAGCTAACAGTATATAATTTGTTTCATACAAAATATTTAAAACTAGTTAGGTAGCTTTAGCTACATTTAATGACGCTGACCTGAAAATGTATTGAGCTAAGCCTGCATATAGGATAAAATTGACCATGCCTTGTGGAACGAACTAGCACAATACCAAAAAGCTCAACATTGTATGCATGTGTGTCTTTGTCTCTCTCGAAATATTTTTGTATGGTGTGTTCTCAAAGATGGAGGTTTTTGTTGTATATTTGATGTTCTTGTTTATGATTTTACAACAACTAAGTCAGGCACAGCAGAAGGCAACAAGGGTTTCTTTTTTTAAAAGTGGTTCTGAGCACGTGGACACCTTGACTGAGACGACTGGTCTGAGATGACTAGACTGAGATAAGAAAAGTAAGTTCAGCAAAACAGCTAGATTTCTCTGTCACATGGGTGAGAAAATAAACCCTCTGAACTAAGTTACATCTTTCAAACCATTATTTATAGAAATTTTTCTATGGTTCATTCCCCTGACATAAAGGTCACTTGACATAAACTGGAAGATGCTGGTTAAGCCAAGCTGTAAAAATTGATTTTTTTATGGTGTCTCTGTATTATATTATTATTATTATTATTATTATTATCTGAATTTTAATTGTTCTCTAAAATGCATATTCAACTGTAATGAATCACTAATAAAATAAAAATCACATTTTTGTTTAATTTAGAATATTTATTTTTTGAAAATCTAATTTGCAAAAAGAATTTCTTTTCCAAATTTAAATACTCCAATGAAGAATTCATACTGTATAGTTTCATTTTTTTCAAACATGACACATTAAGAACAAAATATAGTAAGCAATTTTTTCATACTGCTTTGCCATCTCAGAAATTCTTGATGTAGAGTTCTTCATAACAAAAAGGTAATGAGAGGCAACATGTAAACAGCCCTGGATTTGAACAGCTAAAACTAACTCCAGGGTAACAAATCTTGACACAAATATTGCATTTCCTAAATTAGACATTTTCATCATTTTCTTTTATATAAATTGTATTAAATATTAAATTCCATTTCATCAAATATTTATTAATCAATACTTGCTATCAATATCAATAAATAATGGTGACACAGCTGATCATTTCAGATCTCAAACAAAGCATGCCAAGTTTCAAGAAGCACAGTGCATGAATTACAGATAGGAGCAAAGTTAGGAAGGCAGACACTGCCTTCATCATGTATACATATTGTATGGTATGTCATATTTAGGTCACTTTCAATAAATTATTATTAATCATGGGATTGCTAATGATTTTATCCACCCTGTGTTATGTGTTTAGGCTCTAATAAACAGTAACAAAAGAAAGAGTGAAAACAACAAGCTTTGAAAAATCTAACAAATAATTTATTTCCCTGGAAAAACACTGTAAAAATAAAAAATAAGAACTTATAGTTTTAAGAATCCAATCCAAAAATATTCCAAGAATAATCCATGAATTAAATTTAGAAGTCCTAGTAATGAAATGTTCTAATGAATTTTGAGCTTTGAGTCCCGACAAAAAAATCCAAAATGGAAGGCGATGACGTATACTGTAGTCAGTATTGTGCTGTTGTCTACAGTTCTTTGTTGATTCACAAACAATAATATTCTGGTGTCTGAATTTCCAAATAAAATTTTAGAGAAATGTCTTTGTCCAATAATTCTGTATAAGTACTCAAATATTTCCAGGAAAAAGAATTAATCTTTAAGAATACAAATAATTTGAAAAAAAATTAAAATGTAACTCTAAACTGGTCACAAACAAACACTTTTCCAGTGTTCAAGGTAAAAGCCCAAACTGAGAAATATCTCTCTAAACATTGCTAATAAATCTAACTACTGTGCAATTTCAAAAAACCCAGAATTGTGAAGCTGTTTACAATCTAAAGTCACATACTCCTAGTAAGACCATGATAAAAACCAATCATTTTACTCAAAGAAAAAAATAAAAATAGAAAGTTATTTACTTGTCTCTGTGATTTCTGAATCAAGGTCGAGAACTAAGTCAAAAATTGAAACAATGTTTCCATTATCAGGTATTTATGAAAAGATTCAGGTCAAACTGAATTTTCTGGAAAATATCAAATTCCTAGTAAACAAAATTTCACTACATTGACATGTAATGAAATTAAAAATACAAAATTTAAAACATACAAACAGACAATTACACCAAATATCAATTAAATCGAATATACATGACACCTGAATATTCTTATTGCTGCACTATGTATTGTGCTCCTCTGTGGACAAACTTTAGTGAGTGTATGAAAAGAAACTAGTTACTGGTTTAATACTTTTAATGTCTCCTTGAGTGCCTCTAATAGCTTTAATATTAATCTCATGAATTCAGGAGTTTCTAGCAAAGGTTTACACATAGGTCATTTAAATATTCAGGGTTTTCGTGGAAAGATTGATCAAGTGAAGTTACTGCTAACCTCTCCAAATAATAATATCCATTTATTTGGGTTCTTGGAAACAATGTTAACAGAAAATCAGGGTGAAAATTTCTTGTATATCAATGGCTATGATAAACCTTATCGTAAGGATAGGAAAACAGGTGGCGGTGGGCTCCTTGTGTATGTTAGAACCGATACTATTTGTAAAAGACGGGAAGACCTAGAAATACAGGAAATAGAATCCATTTGGCTACAGATCACTCCAGAAAAAGCTAAGTCCTATTTAGTAGGTTTTGTGTACAGACCCCCATCATCACATACTCATTGGTGTGAATATTTTGAACTTTAAGTAGATAAAATTTCAAAAGAAGATAAAGAATTTTACATTCTAGGCGATATAAATAGAGACCTTCTCAATGATCAAATAAAAGTGAATTGGATGAATTTTATTGCTTCATTAGGTATGGAGCAACTAGTAAATGAACCCACCAGAGTAACATCTACCTCTAAAACACTTATAGATCATATTTATACTAATACAAAAGAAAATGTTTTGGAAGTAATGGTTCCAAAGATTGGTATAAGTGACCACTTTGCAATTTTTCTAACACGTAAAGTCAATGGCAAATCAACAAAAAATAATATCCATAAATCCATTACTTATAGATCCTTTCAAAACTTTGATACTGTTAAATTCCTAGAAGATCTGAAACAGATTCCATGGAATACAGTCCAGATCTTTGAAGATATTGATGATGTTTTAGATACTTGGACAGATCTATTCATCAGTATAGTGAACAAGCAAACCCCTTTAAAAACAAACAGGATAAAGAAAGACCACCAGCCAGGCTGGATCTCCCCAGAAATTTTAGATGCAGTAAAGCAAAGAGACCAACTAAAATCAGTAGAAAATCAAACTGAATATAGCGTTTGGAGGAATAAAGTTAATAAAATGATACATCAAGCCAAACAAGCGCACTATAAAAAAGTGCTTGATGAAAACCAAAATAATCCCAAAGCTATCTGGAAAGTGTTTACAGGGTTTGGTGCAGGCAAATGTAAGAGTAAAGCTGAAATTTTATCCCTCAATCATGAGGGCATTTACACTGATAATCCAGCTGACATCTCAAATATGTTTAACAACTTTTTTGTTCAAATTGCTGAAAAACTTAAAGAACCCAGAACTTCATCTGATCATCTGAAACTCAAACATTTTTGTGCTAAAAAACTACCAAACAATATAAAGTTTGAAATTCCTGAAATGAGTCCCGAATTTGTGTTGAAATATATAACAAAAATAGATGATTGTAAAGCTACAGGACTTGATATGATTGGACCAAGGCTACTAAAGGTAGCTGCACCTGCAACTGTAGACAGTATAGCTTTCATTTGCAATGAAAGTATTAGGTCTAATAAATTTCCACAAACATGGAAAACTGCCAAGGTTATACCATTGCATAAACCAGGAACAAAAGATGATGTAAATAACTACAGACCCATCTCTATCCTTCCTTGTCTCTCCAAATTACTAGAAAAACATGTACATGATTCTTTTCTCAACTATTTAAACACTTATGATCTTATTCATGATTATCAGTCTGGTTTTCGCCAGAATCACTCCTGTGAAACTGCACTTGTATCTTTGATTGATAAATGGCTGAAAGCATTAGATCAAGGAGAAATGGTAGGCACTATTATGGTTGATTTTTGTAAAGCTTTTAATCTTGTAGACCATGAAATTTTGCTTGAAAAACTAAAAATCTATCAATGCAGTGAAAACTCCCTAAACTGGTTTACTTCTTACTTAACCGATAGAGTGCAAAAAGTATCTTTAAATGATCAACTTTCTGAAACTAAAAATATTAATTGTGGAGTACCACAAGGCTCTATCCTTGGGCCTCTGTTATTCATACTATTTATCAATGATTTACCTCTTAAGATTGGAACTTCAATTTCTTCCAATGACCTTTATGCACATGATACTACACTGTCTGAGATTGGTAAAACCAAAACAGTACTTGAAAATAACTTACAAGATGCTCTCAACAGACTTCAAGTATGGTGCAAGGAAAACAGTATGATCATAAATACAGAAAAAACAAAAGCCCTACCAGTTACAACACAACAAAAACGAGCAAGGCTAGATAGCGACAAACTCCAGGTTCTATTTGACAACGTGAGCCTCAATATGACTTCTCAAGATAGAATTCTTGGTGTATTTGTGGATAACAATCTTACTTGGTCTATTCACATTAAACATATTTAAAAAAAGGTTAACTCTTATCTTTGGCTACTGAGGAAAATCAAAATATACATTCCTCTTCAGTATAGGGTCATCTTTTATAAAAGTTATATTCAGCCATATCTGGACTACTGTAATGTAATTTGTGGTAATACCTCTAATTCAAACATAACAACACTTTTAAGACTCCAAAAGAGGGCTTGCCGTTTAATTCTAGATCAAAGTATAGACAATTTTCAGGATGCAATGAAAAATATAAAGGTTTTAACAATACATGAAAGAATATTTCTTAGAAAGGCCAAATTGATGTATAAAGTATCCAGAAAAGACATTCCTGTCTGTCTAAGCAATATCTTTCACCAAAGAGATGCTGATGGCACTCCAAATTTAAGGTCCATAAGAAGAAATAATTACATTATACCAAGGCCAAAGAAGGAATTGTTTAAAAAAAGTTTTCAATATACTTGTCCACTGGTATGGAACAACATTCCCAGTGACATAAGGCAGGCTCCTAGCATTTCATCTTTTCACAATCAATGTCTTAAATGAATGAAATCTTTAGAAAATTGAACAATTCTAGTACAAAAAATTACCGCCTGTTTTTCTGTAATTTTACATCATTTTCATAGCTGAATTTTTCAATGCAGGATTAAATTTTATGTTTTATATATGTTTATGTTTTCACTGATGCCTGTGAATGTGTTCCAGGCTTGATACTTTGAATTTTAAAATTATTTAATTATTTAGTGTCAAGCCAGACTCTTCACATCATGTTGTATATACTGTATATATTGTACATAACAGGTAGAAGGCCTCAAGGTAGATTAGTTCTGTAACTGATTGAGTTACCTTCTCTAAATAAAGTCTTTATTATTATTATTATTATTATTGGTTATAATAATAGTCTTCATTTTCTATTAGGTCTTCCAAGGTGGAACAGTGCCTCCAACATGTTTGTAAATTATAATGTATTCAGTTTTGATGAAGTAATGAGAAAGTATGTTTTCTCAATGAAGACAACAATGAAAATGAAAACATTCAGTTTAATACTAACAAAACCTATTCTCCTATCTGCACTACTAAAAATTCCAAACTATGACACTGAAAGAAATAAAATGACCTTCAACCAAAACCAGCAAGATAAATTATACAAACTAAACCAATCCAGGTTTTGGAATTTACATACCTCATCATGTGACATGTTCTGCAGAGGGGGTTTGTCAAAAGGGTGTGCCGCATCTGACATGATCTCCCAGATCAGAACTCCATAGGCATATAGATCTGTTTCCATGGTTAATTTGGTCATATCATCAAATAGTTCTACGGCTATCCAAGGAAGTCTGAAAGAAGAATTGCACAAGCATTTAAATGCTGCTACTAGACGACTTTGTATGGCATGATTGACTCTGGAGAACATTGACCACAGGGTTTCAATGACCTCAACCTTTGGTCAAGCTCTGCAGTCTGGAAATAAACTTACTGTGCAGAAACCGTTATTTTCTTATTAGACTTGTAATGACCATTAACACTGATAGTTAGATTCCAAAAATTTAAAGATTTATTATTCTAGTGCAAACCATTCACATAGTTTGGTCAAAGTAGTTTTCTTAGAACAAAACATGCTATGCAAATTCATTTTTCTTTGAGACACAATGGCACTATCATAAAGGTTTTGACCCCAAATCCAATAGGTCTCATCAATACATTATATGCAAAACCATCCACAAATTTTGATTATATAAAATGGCACAGAACAAAATCTATTATACAAGAACTGCTTTTCTTCCTCCATAATGTTACCCTGATATTTGGGCATTTGATCCAAAAATCAATCAGCATCTTTGTTTAAGGCTTGAGAAATGAAATATTTTCAGTCAGTTATCTTGACCTTGAACTCTGACCCCAAGATCAACAAGCTTCATTTTTTTGCAAATCACAATGACCTTGCAGAAAAGAAATAATGAACAGATGGACATACTGATATACAAACTGACAGACAGACATAACATCATATCTTCCTCCTAAAAAGCTCCTTATAAAAAACATTCCAATTTTTCTTTTCACTGAAAAATTTCTAAAATGGTTTGAAAATTTAATCAGGCTTTAAATATATGAGTACAAATAAGCCCACCTATTACTAACTCATGTGGTGTTCAGTTAATCATGCTAACAAACTTTTTGTCAAAACCAATTTTTGGAGACAAATATGCCTGTCGATAAATCTTACCCAATCACAGAACCTTCGAAGCATAACTGCACACCTCATAAATCCAGCCCTACCAAGCTAAATGTAAGCTATAAAAAAAGTTTTCTGACGAGAGTGATCACCCCTTATAGAAAGAGATTAGTGCTGAAAGCCACCCATACTTCAGTTAGTAGCAAAGAAATAAGGATACTATAACAGTAGGAGGTAATCATTGGGAGGTTGGGAGGTTGTACCCTATTATAATCAGGTAAGTATCATCAATTTACTCCATATGTTGATTTCTTCTTCAAGTATGTTGCCTCATTATATCACCTTAGAAAAACAGGTAACAGATAAAGTGAGTTACATCCCTTATCCGGAGAAGGCCCATTCTCTGATTCCCTATGGGCCACGAGTGGCCAAGTGGTCTAAAGTGCTCTCCGTTACGGATCACTGCCATCTCACCTCTGTCTGCGTGGGTTCAAGTCTCGGATTCGGCTAATGTGGGTATGTGAGAAAGCTTGCCAGTAGCTTCTTGTGGGTCGGTGGTTCTTTCCGGGGTTTTCCCAGGTTCTTCCTCCACCATTAATACTGGCCGCCATGTATAGCTATCATGTGCTGAAAATGGCATTAAACCCTACAACAACAACAACAACTGATTCCCTAAGATATATGAGGCAGCTTCAAAACTTGAGATAAACATACAGGCTGGAAGAGTAACTCCATATGCCCAGACAAGGCTGACTGAGAAAACCACCCCACCCCTACCTATGAAGACCAAAAGTCAACAGGACGCACCACCGAGAAGCTGCTGAATGATATGGGAAGATTTTCATGTGTAAACAAGATCATATCATGCTAGTCTGCTAAACATTTACAAACACTAACCATCCAATAAAAAGATAAAAGAAGAACATGACATCAGTTTGTATCTCGTTCTTAATGATGAAAGAAGGTATGCTAGCCAACAGTTTCTATTATATCTCAAACCAAAACATTACCCTACCTGAAATCTTCATGAAAAGTATCTAAATTCTGTAGTCTTCAGACCATGCTGAGCTTCACTTCAGTCATGCCTTGTGATTTTTCTCCATGCAAAGCTTGGCTGCATCAAGAGAACCACATAACAAACCGTCTGATCTGAACAAGACACAGTTCAGGTCACAGCATGGAACTACCTAAATCTGCATGTGAAAGCAAAAACTGTCAGAAAGTATATCTTGTATGACAGCAGCTCTACCAAGTTACTGTCTCAAAGGCTCAAACTGATCTGAGTTTACAAATATCAACCACTTCAAAGCTTAACTTCATTCGAATGAGGGAGTAAGCTGAGTCACTGATGCTATACCTATATTCACATTGGGGGTTGTCTTCATCAGATGTCCATGTCCTTTGGAAAGAACAAGGCACTGCCATTGTCTTTAAGTGCATTACGGTATCTCTCCAACAGACAAGTTAGAACAAATTACTCATCACTTGAATCAGAAGCAGAACAGGTACCATGGTCTGTCTTGCCAGTATGCATGATTGGAGAGTGTGCTCGACAACTTGCTGGATGACTGGCTCAGCTGCCAGCTGAAAAGTATGCATGGCTGTCATCTAAACAATCAGCTCTGGAAATGCCTATGCAGAATATGCGGTAAAATGAACAGAATGGTCAAAGTGTTCCGCATATGATTGCACATACCACAGAAATGTTGACTGGTATCCAACACAGCTCACCTACATGATAAACCTCTGATCATTAGAAAATAGGTACAGCCATCAATATTGGCTGGACTTGGTGGTGGGCAGCCAGATTGCCTGGACTGGGTGGTTGGTAGCCAGATTGCCCGGATTGGGTGGTTGGCAGCCAGACTGGCTGGACTGAGTGATTGGCAGCCAGATTGCCTGGACTGGGTGGTTGGCAGCCAGACTGTCTGGACTGAGTGATTGGCTGCCAGAGCAGGGTGGCAAATTGAAAGGATGACAACATGAATCATCATGATCCAAGATGCATGCAGACTTACAGGCCCAAAATTATAAAGGGACATATTGGGAAACTTGCACCCACGATGCTGCCAAGATAAGGGAGAATACTCCTCATCCACTTCAAACCATCCATGATGGTTTGTGGCAGCTATAGGAGATGGAGGGATCATTATTCATCCTCATCTACCAAGTCTACAAAGCCATCATCTTATAGGTTTGGTTCATAGATGGCAGATTTGGGCTGACACTCAGAGACGGCCCAAACTCTCTTAATGTTCTTCCAGCTAAACTACATACACTCCATGAATGGTTAGGCATACACTAACAGTTTGAGGCGATCCCTGCACATACTGTGGAGTTTGTCATCATATTCTTCATGAAACATAGTATCTTGCCAACAGATTTGCTTTGAATAATTTGTCTGCCAGGCGAATTTGGCAGCCAGGCAAACCACACAGCTTGTCTAGCCATTATGAACAGTGAGAAGGGCTGTCAAAATGCATGCTGATTGGTTGACTAGATGCTCAGTTCAACTGCCAGCTGAATGGTAGGCTCTTCAAGCAGCTGGACAGCTGGCTTGAAAAATGCCAGGACAGACACAACTACTCCACAGATCCATCTATAACTCCACACACCATGAAACATCCAGCCAGAATGCAGCATGGGTCACTGATACGATGGGTCTTTGAGCTCACTTCATTGTCACAATTTATCTGAAATGACAAGCACAACAATGCTTGGAAAAACAACAACCGTGAAAGTGTTTCAATGTAATAATTAACCACACTCGTTACTTAAACAATCTAAATTACATGACGTTTGCATAAATAAACAACCAACAAAGAGAACCAATGATCCCATGTTGGAGCATAAGGTCAGAATAAATAAAGTCCACAATGGTAAAAACAAAAACAAAATTGCATAAATACTGACCAAAAATCAAAACTGATGAGTGCAACATGTATTAAATATATTAAAACACTAAACAATACTGACTTTCTGCCTGACTGTCTGTCTGGATGCATGGGTGGATAGATGGGTTGAAATCAGAAAGAGGCCTTACATATTATGTTGATACACAGTGAAAGCATTCAGCTAATTTAGCAACTGTGTAGCCACCTAGCAGTGGTAATTGTAGTGTAAGCCTTAATCTATATTGCTTTGAAATATCACATGACAGTAAAAGTAATTATATATTCCACACTGGATTAGAACTGATATACACCAACAGCTGGTTTATGTTATACATTCACTAAGGTTTATGTTCCATGGGATAAATACTTTTAGGGCAGTCTTTACTCCCATTCCTATCTGTATTGATGTCTTGTATTTAATAAATAGTATAGAATGCCTTCTGCAGTTAAGAGTTTTTTCCTTTTGTCCACATAGAAAAGATTTGTTAAAAGTCTTTTCAGAAGGCTCAGTTTAAGAGGAGGTGGAGATAATTTTCCTAAAGTTAATGCTGAGGGAGTTCCCTTTCTGCCACAGACTATTCACTCACTTTTAAGGAACATGTGTACATGTTTCCTAAAGTTAACGGCTGAGTGAGTACTCTTTTTGCCACCGACTACTGGCTCACATTTAAGAAATGTGTGTACATGTTTCTTAAATTAATGGGAATATATTCAAAGAAGAAATAAATAATGTATTGTCCCTTTAACTCAAACTGTTATCAAGTAGAATGTAAAAATGGACAATAAGCCCTAAATATGACATACAACACTTCGTCTTGTAAGAATAGGAGAGTTTATCAATTTAATTAAAACAGCATTAAAGTTACAGAATGGAAAAGAAAGTATGACAAACAAATGAATGGATGAATAAATGGCTGATAGTAAATACCATATTCCCCATTTTGTGAAAAGATGGGGACAATGATAAACACAATTCATAATGTGCACGACAAGCAAACATTTCTATGAAGAAAACAGCAAAATGTTGTGAAGGGAAATGATTTACTATGCAAATAACTTACAAACAATCATGAAAACTGTATTTAGATAATAACTTGTGAAGATAAAGGAACTAAAACCACTGATGAAAATGACTACAGAACAATGAATATGTCCAATATGTGTTATCAGAGCTTGAATATATCCAGACAATGGCTTGGTTGAAAGATATCTTAAATGAAAACAGCAAACTGTTTACCTATTCATGTTGACATTGTGATCGAGTGGGAGCTGGTTGTACAAGTGCACAAGACCTGGATCTGCAATCTTCACTATTACCTCCCCATCCTTTTGTTGAAAGGCCATCAGGTTCTTACAACACAGGCTCCCATGAATTATTTTGTTCTCCTCCTGGAATTAAGCAATAACAAAAATGTTTCATTCCAAAGCTGTATATACACATCTTCTAAGGACAGGAAGATCCATCTTATAAAAGCAAAACAAGACTCAATTCATGAAATTTTAAGATTTCACTGGATGCTTTTCTGCTTAATTTCTCACTTAGACATGTTCATCACAAGCATTAGGGTCCATTAAAAAAAATTACAGTCTTACACAAAATTCCCAGATTGCTCCGAGTTCAAAGTTTTGGATTATGATATAGTTGTGACATCAAAATGTACTACAAAGAAACTCCATGCTTATGTTTTCAAAGCATATTGAAAAACATCTATGGTATAGTCAAATAGGTAGGAAGGAAATAAAAGACTCTGATGACCTTTGGCTTAACTAGAGACTTGGGACTCTCAGTGGGGTACACAACATGAACAGACAAGTAAACAATATACTATTACAGACTCCACTTGGTGGCGCTGGTTTACATCAACAAGGATGCCTGCATTTGCAGATGCTTTGGGTGTATGTACAGGTAATTGATTAGCTAAGTATTCTCTGAGAAACAAAATTCACTAAACAAAAATTGTTTTCTCCTGTAAATACATTAATCAAGCATATTAACATTGTGAGACGAGATAAGAGGAGGAGGAAATGTTTGAGCATCCAACATCTAACTCTGGTTTCCTTGAAGGAAAGAATTTCTGAATTCACAAACTGCTCACTCAATATGATGGTAGAACAACCAATTGTCACATGACTCATGACCATACCACTCAGATGAGCTAACGACATAACATAAACACTTAGGTGAATCCAGCTTAAAGTGCTAAACTTATGATGGATGAGGTTGAACTGACCTCAAAATGGGTCTGATGGTCATCTGGGAAACAGCCACTGGACCCACTAGATTTCAGAGATAAAAACTGAGTGGGTTGAATGTACATGGTGGCCAATGGCTTCTACTGCATCTTGAAATGAAATGCTGCATCTGATCATGTGGCTCACTGAAATTGCTGTGATCTTATGAGCAGAAATTTTCTTGAAGTGTATATGTGATCATTCAGAATATGCTAAACACTTAAACTGTGAGGCAAGGGCTTGGGATGTTGTTTCCTCTTTTCCCTGGAGGGGTACTTCTTCCATATATCCTCTATAAAACACCCCAACAAACAGCTGGGATCTAAAAGACAATGGTTATAAAGCCAAGAAGTGATGTAGCTTCAGTGACAACTGAATGTATAAAAATGTCACCTATCAAATCAATATTATACAAAGCTGTAAGAGCTATCCAATTAATCACTTTAGCTGTGTGGGCTGTTGACTCCCTTGTATGTTTATTTCCTTCCATTTTGCCTTGGTGAAAAATTGACAAAAGTGAATGACATTACCACCATATTGTTTTACAACAGATGATTTTTAATTCATTCCTAATAAATAATGACAGTTTTGAACAACAGAGATGTCTGGAATTTTTCTGCAGATTTCCACTACTGTAATTGTTCACATGACAAAATTATCAGCACCATGAACAGCATGTTATTATCATGTCCCATGCTTTATAGTCCTCTTTATAGTAAAATATGGTTGACTATGGAGATTATTGACCAAAGGGACTAAAGGGTCTCAATGACCTTGACCTTTGGTCAAGTAGTTTGGTTTTGAACTAAACTTGATGTGCGAAAACCAAATATTTTCTTATGTGACACACCATGACCATGATCTGTGAACTTGAGGCCCCATAATCTATAGGTTTCATTATTACCCTAAGTACAAACCATTCATAAAGTTTGGTCAAGGAGTCTACTCTAGAATAACAGTTAGTCTGCACAACTCATTTTACTCTTAAACCACAATGACATCGACCTTTCACCTTTTGACCCCAAAATCAATGGAATTCTTTCATATGTTAAGTGCAAGCCCTCAAAAGACTTTATGCAAAAACCATTTGTCTTCTTTCTGTCAGTTACCTTGACCTCTGAACTTTTGACACCCAAACTAGCAGGTTTCTTTCTAACCCATTTTTTAAGTCATCGATAAACTTTGTGAAGGTCAATAACTGAAATTTTGTGTGGAAATGATTTTAGTTACAGTTCAGACACAGCTAAACAGACCTTTAACATTTAACACAGCTATGTTGAACTTTGAAACCCTAAATCAATAAAGTTATTTCGTACCTTCAGTTCACGACATCAACACAGTTTGGAATTTGTATATGGTGCAAAATTTGAATTAGTGTGGAAATGAAATTGATAATAAATGGACAGACATGTTATCACATCATATACTCCACCTTATGGTGGGCATAAAAAACACAACTGGTAGTTTTTAAGTGATTTTTATTTCAAGGTTTGTAAAACATTAGTCAATAATTCTTGTAAATTTTAAATACACATACACTAACAGTCTTAAAACATGCAAAAAGAAACTCCAGAAAATTAGCTAAAGAAACACCAGTTTGGTTTGTTTTGTCCAGCACCACTTAAGGCCACTAGCAATAAAATGCCTTGTAAAGCAAGTTCACATCATTTTATACTCAATGAATCTAGTTCCAGGCTGAAAACAATGAATAACTGGCATTTATGTGTGCTATATTAACCCTTTACTGCACATCAGTTTGAAGGCTAATTTATTTGTCCATTATGTCTGTAATCGTAATCTGGCATTTTTGGTGAGTTTAACTCCAGCACAATAATTTAAATTCATGCAACAATCATCAAAATCCAAGTGTGCTCCTGTCAAATCTGTTGTTAATTCTTCCAAAATGATGACATGATGTACCTCAGGCCATCAAATATATAAATCAAATGCGATTTCTAAATCCAACACACTTTAAGTCTGCCATCCCATCAGGCCCTTCTATATATAGTACTCGACAATAATGCTCTCTTGTAATGGAAAATGCTATAAATAAACCATTTAAAGCTTTCAGTTCAACAATTTAAGTTGCAAATTCCAGTCGTCAATACTAGTAGCTAACAAAACTTATAAGTGTATTATTGAAATATTAAAGTCATGTGAATACAAAATTGTATAAAATGTGTGTGTGTATGTATGCATATATATATATCTATATCTATATATATATATATATATATATATATATATATATATGACATGAACTTGGAACATATAAGCTATAGTTATGCAGAAGGATAAAATTAGTATCATTCTTAAAGGGTATGATGAACATCAAAGTAAATGTGTTTCTGTTATTTGTTCAGAAGTACACAATTATAACATTTACATCTAGACAACATAATCAGAAAATAATTAACCATTTCATCATTACACTTTGGGATGTAAAAGAAAAAACAGCCAGTTGTCAAAAGAAAGAATGATTACCATCAGTTGATTAAAGTCAGTGCAACTTTAAATATATCCATCAAAAAAATGATTGCAAACGCTACAGTCAGAGCAAAAACTGAGCATGTATGCCTTTGACCAAATGCTACAGTCAGTGCAAAAACTCAACACGTATGCCTTTGACCAAATGCTACAGTCAGTGCAAAAACTCAATACATATGCCTTTGACCAAATGCTACAGTCATTGTAAAAACTCAACATGTATGCCTTTGACCAAAATAATAACAATCACAATTACATCAGCAACAACTATAGCCACTTCCATGGAATGGTTGGTGTCTCTGTATTTGACCTCAGAACACTCCCAAAGACCCCATAAATTACATCCATCTCACAGATGGTCACAACATGGGCAACCTATGCACAATGTTTGGTGAATTTTCACACAGATGTTTACCAGATGTGCAACCTGTATACAAAGTTTGGTTAATTTCCACAGATGTTTACCAGATGTGCAACCTGTATACAAAGTTCGGTTAATTTCCACACAGAATCTCCACATAATGTTTATCACATGGGCATAATATGCACAAAGATTGGTGAGTTTCCAACCAGATGTTCACCCCATGGGTAAACTATGTATCACGTTTAATGAATCCCATCACAAGTGTTTACCACATGGGCAACCTATGCACAAAGTTTGGTAAATTTCCACATAGATGGTCACAACATGCACCACCTATGTACCAAGTTTGGGGAATTTCCACACAGATGGCAACCACATGGACAAGCTATGCACAAAGCTTGGTAAATTTCCACACAGATGGTAACCACATGGGCAACCTATGCACAAAGTTTGGTAAATTTCCACACAGATGGTAACCACATGGATAACCTATGTACAAAGTTTGGTAAATTTCCACACAGATGGTAACCACATGGACAACCTATGCACAAAGTTTGGTAAATTTCCGCATAGATGGTCACCACATGCACAACCTACGCACAAAGTTTGGTAAATTTCCACATAGATGGTCACCACATGGACAACCTATGCACAAAGTTTGGTAAATTTCTACAAAGATGGTTGCCACATGGACAACCTATGAACAAAGTTTGGTAAATTTCTACATAGATGGTCACCACATGCACAACCTATGCAGAAAGTTTGGTAAATTTCTAGATAGATGGTTGCCACATGCACAACCTATGCACAAAGTTTGGTAAATTTCTACCCTGCAGCCTAGACGAGACAGTTAGATGGATGGTCAGACAGACAGATGGATGGCTGGATGGATGGCTGGATGGAGGGTATTAAAATATCACCCAGCTTTATATGGGAAGGAAAGTGATGCTTATGCCTTGTGTATGCTCTACCAAAATGCAGCTGGTTTTTGTACCATGTAAAGCAGCCCTCGTGCAACTTGCGTGCAAGCTTCTAAACGATCTTCAATTGATATTGGATCACTTGACTGCCGTGATCTGAGGAGGTCGGCAAAATTTCCAAGTTCAGCATATTTCATGACCATCATTGTAGATGATGTCAGGGACAGGCCATAGAAGGTGATAAAGAATCTTGGCTCTCCATTCAACAACAGTGATGTATGAAATCCTCTCAATAAACACTGTAAGACAAAATATGAAAAATTCTATACTAATAATGTTATCTTATAACATACTCTGATTCTGTCACAGATTTAATGTAGTAGGTAACCAAACAATACTTTTCTCATACATGGCATTGTCTAGCCGCATTCTTCATGCATACGAACATATCATGTCATTAGGGATTCATCCAAACTTTTACATTATATCATTCACATCCCCTGAAAATTCATGAATAAAATTATGAATGAATGAAGTTAATTAAAGAATACAACAAGAATATTTATTCAAATATCTGAAACTTTTTCCTAACAGTAATGTTGTGATATATGGTAATTGATGATAATTATAAATTTCAATAATAAAAATATATAATAAATAAGTTATTGTATGTGTACATTCTGATATCATAAGTGGATTTGTCAACCCAAGATATCAGATACTATACATACAAAATTCCATAAGTATTCCTTGCCTTGTCATTTTAATTAATACATTTTATTCCTACACCTTGAAAAATAATAGAATCCTTCAAATGTATCAGGGTAGAATAAGAAAATTCCACCTGAGGGTCAGAATTTTGCATTAGACATGAGAGTCTAATGAATGTCGGATGAAAAATTCTTATCCTGAAGGTGGAATTTTTCCATCCAATACAGACGTATAATGATGGAATTTTTGTCTTGCATTCCTAGTTACAAAGCATAAGTTATAAACAAAATAGCACCCAGTCAGTGGAGATCAAGCATAAAATGGCCAATATATATATAAAAAACTGTTTCCATATTAGCAACAGGGGAGATTTGGTATAAACTTGGAAATTAGATAACTACTAAAATTAACATGAATAACAGCTCACACCCATGACATGACGTGTATGATGTTGTCATACTACCATGTTAAGTGGTGATGCACCAATCAAAATGATATTCTGATGTAAACAACAGCTATGTGATGGAGTTCGAGTCTCTGGCTCAGCTAATGCTGGTACGTGAGAAAGCCTGCCAATAGTTTCTCGTGGGTCAGTGGTTCGTTCCAGAGTTTTCCAGGGTTCTTCCTCCACCAATTATACTGGCCGCCATGTATAGCCTATCATGTGCTGAAAAATGGCATTAAACCCTACAACAACAACAAGCTATGTGATGAAGTTCTAAGATATTCTCCACCAGTGTTCTACACTGGAAAACACAATCATAAGCATACAAAAATGTGGGAAATAACTCTGTTCACAGAGTACCCTTTTGATCCACTCTTAATTTCAGTTACTTAAACCCATTTAAAATCAGGATATGCTAACTCTATATCGTGAAAAGCAGAGATCAAGACTTGTGCTTGCATACAGTCCAAGTTTCCTCTGACCTTTTGCACCTCATGTTAGATATTTGAGTTATATTTGGAAGTCAATGCAGATCTTTTATAGAAGACATGGATTTTGCCTTAACCAGATGGTGGCTATATAGATTAATCCCTCTGTTTTGGACAAAATGTCAAAGCCTTGATTCAAAACAAGCCAAAACCTGGCAAAGAAGTTGGACAGGCCTTTGTTCAGCTTCTCCCTTCCATGATGCAAAACATGTTTGAGATTGTGGAACAGTAGCCCTTGCTTGTGATTTGAACAAACTTTTTTCATTTGAAAAGCCATAGGGGGGAGTCAACTACCTACAGTACCATGGCTTTGAAAGCAGAGATGTGTCCCTGCTCATGCCATCTTGATGAAACTCTCCCTTTCCCTTCCTGATCTTTCAAAGTGGTGGGTTTTCTCACCTGAGCTTTCAAAGTGGTGGGTTTTCTCAACTGAGCAATTCTGTCCACAACTTGTTTAGAGAAAGCAAATTTTTCCAGTAAATTATGTTCTCCAAGAATACTTACCTAATCACATTAACATTTGGGATATAAGCCCACTTCCCCTTGAATCCAGCCCTAGTAAAAGATGAAAATTCATCTTTTCTGTCTAGATCAAATAAACAAAGGACAATAATTCATGCATATTACCTCCCTTGCCAACACTAGGTGTCTCCAGATTTTTTAAGTAGTGCAAACTACCAACAAGGATGCTAACACAGCAGGGTCGATGGGAGAGTCTTTAAGAAAAGTGATCCAGTAAGTATTCTTGGCAAAATGTGATTAATATTAGAAAAATTTGCTTTCTCCTTTGAGTACATTCTTGAACAATATTAACATTTGGTAACAGGAGGAAGAAATGACTTAACAAGCTTGACGTACAAGATTGAGAATGGTTAAAAACTCCATACCCTGGTGTATAAAATACTAGGATGGGTGACTGTTTAATATTCCCCGATTCACAAGAAAACTGAGATGGTTCAAAAAGGACAGATAATTTCTGTCCCATAGGAAAATTGGTGATCATAAATACAAACGGCCATTGACTAGAGTACTGCTAATTAATGAGCTTTTTATATAAAACTGAACGTATTTGATTACTGTTAATCTGTGAAATATGCCCTGAAATTTGCTTTGAAGTAGAGTGTCTATACAGTAAGCATAGTTTAGTAAAATGGTAGTACAATTTCTTCATAAAACGCCAAATGCCTATTTCATTTTTTCGAAATATACATTAATTTTTTTTAAAAAGAACGTGTGAATAAAAAGGTGATATAAAATATATACAAAAACACATAGTGTTTTGTTGACAGTTAGGGGAAAAAACTTTTCTGATATGGCAAAGAAACATAGTTTCTTCCTGACAGCCTCAACATTCCTATGCTGTATCAAAATTGTTCCACCCACTAGGAACAAAAGACATGTAGTCTTGTCCATGTACAGCACACTAATATCCAAAACATTTTAAATAACACTTATATACAAGTACATATGGTAAATGTTTCTCAGTGAGAAGCAGAACAATTTTACAATTTCAATAATTACCTTTTATGTTATTTTCTGTAATGTAATAAATCAAAATTTCAGGAAATTGTCTACAGGAAAAATGTTAACAAAAGCAAAGGTATTGCAGGTTGAATAGTGTCAAATTTTGAATGTGAATGGAACTTAATATACATTTATTCATGATGGTGACAAGATTAATGCATTGACAGAAAGACATACAATGAATTATAAATCAGCAGCTTTAACACCAAAAGACAAAAAAAAGTTTAATTTTCACAGTCTGCCTTCAGTTTTACTAAATTGCTCAAGATTTTATCCTGAAATTGCTTACAATACTTCAGAAAATACAAAGATTTTGTTCCTGATGTGGACAAGGAAACAAGGATAAAAAATCACTTTATAGTTATAAAACTGTACACCTGCATATCTTTTTAGTCTTAAAGAAATAGTTCTGGAACAGTCCTCCATTTATGGGAAATCCTCAAAGTTACCTCAGAGATAAAACAATACTCTTTCTGAAGATTTCATGATATTCTAACTCAATCCTGATGCCAGCTGGATGTTCAGTGACAAATTCAAGCAATGAGAAAGATATACAAAACTTAATTTCAGGTGACATCTGAGATATTTAATAAAACTGGGGCATGAAGAAAAGTGTAATATAGGTCTCAGTGACCTTATATAAGCAAGTAATGATAAGCTCATGAAGATGCATCCAAACATAGATGCATCAAATGACTAATGATGTACAAGAAAATGACCCTAATAAAATATTACCAGCTTGGTACTGACAGATGGGTGGATGGATAAATGAATGATATGATGAGATGACATCATCCCACACACTCCTATTAAATCTCTGGTGAGGAATTTTTAAAAATACCAAGAGTACATCGATGAGCATTTGAAAGTGACTACTAGCTCATGTAAATTTGTACCTCATGAAATTTGTATCTCTCACATTCTTCAGTATTTCTAAGAGAGAGTTGTTTCACTGCAACAGATCCATGTTTCTTCAATCTGGCTTTTGAAACTTCTGTAAACTGGCCATTACCTTCAATGGAAAGAGAATGTCAAATTAAATGGGACTGTAACTAACAAGATAAAATTATCCATTTCATCTGTAGCACAAATCAATATGGCTTTAGTCAATATCTTGGGGCAATGCTGAGCAAGCCAGGGGCCTCAAACTCCAACCAACAAGGGCCACACCACCTTTGTCTCTCATGACACAATGTGATGCCAATCATTGTGTTGGCTTTTGTCCATGATTATATCTTATGTATTTAAATTGTATTGTGTGACTGACTTCTGTCCATAATTGAGGGTAGGAGTTGGACCTACCTAACTAATGTCTTTCTTTTAATATAAACAACATAGCACATTGCTAAAATTTGTGGATGAATGTAGATTATACATTAAGATTGTTATTATTTGGTGGTAAACATGTTACTGTGTTTGAGTCCTAGATACAACATTGATTATGAACTTAGAATTGCTAGAAACAAATTTGGATTACAGTCTGATGCAAAAATTCCTTTGTAAATAACCTTGGTCCAGGGTATTTTGTTGTGTCATTGTTGTGTCATAAGTCAGGTGACAGTCTGTATATAAATTTGAAGTAAACAATTATTTATTTTGTATCAAACACATACATGCCAACTTCCCAAGAGGTATAAACATAAATATTGCTATTATAAATGATAAAAAGCATAATTTGGGCACAACAAGTGTAATATATATATTACATACCAAACTCACAGCATGTATGATACAATTTTAGTTCTAATCTAGTTCTGCAGCTGGTCAAAATTCATATAAAATAGAACCAGAATACAAACACAAATATAATGAAAAATTATTTAAGTTCAGCACTCACTTCAATGTGTGTAACTTTCGCTGAATGATTGTGAAGTGAAATACTGCAATGATCTTGGTCAAGTGCTAAGCGTGCTGTATGACATTCCTTTCATATTCTTTTTTTATTAAAGTTTGTAAAGCTGTGTTTATTTATAGTTTTCAAATTTGAAAAGACCCACCAGCTCTAATATTTTCTATCATATAACATGCACAACTCACACTGTACAGCATTTCACTTAACATCTGGTGCCATTTTCTTTAAAACTATATACTGGTTCACTAAATCATTAGCTTATCAATAAAAGGAAGTTCACATTTGAAGAAACCCATCTGTCTTCTTGGAAATGGGTCATATAAATAGGTCACTGCTATAAATAGCAAGTAAACACTCATAAGCTATTCTTACACAGAAGTAAACGTTTTAAGAATTTTCTCAAATTTATGAGCAAAATTAAAGAGATGATAATAAAAATGACAAAAACAACTTTCTCTTGTTTAATTTTTATTTTTTTATGTTCCAAAATAGCATATCCATATACAGCTTAGAATAATCATTATGCAAAAAGCATAACAGTTGGCATGTATGTTTACATCAGTCGAAATGGAATCAAATATAGATGTGTTCAGTTGAGAGGATCTTACTTATTTAATTAGTCACTCGAATTAGAAAGTGATTAAAAAAACCAAAATACTAAATCACAATTCTGAGATTATTGTTAATTCATTTAGAGACATTCTGGATTATATCATTGTGATACATCAAAGCTGTTAGCACATAAACACTATTCCAAGCTGCTGGTACATCAGCAAAGATTAAAATAAATTTGGAACATCACTGGAATTCATCTACTAAAATTTATGAATCCTGTATATATTTTACTGTAGCAGTAGATCACCTGCCGAGTTTTTAATGACAAATATCATTGTGGAAGGCCTCATGGAAGATTGGTCAATTGATCAAATGAGCTTCTTTAAAAAAAAGTCATTAGTATTATTATTATTATTATTATAACTATTATTATTATTATCATTATTATTTGGAATACTCTATATTTTTGGATTTGTGATAGGATAGAACTTTTAGGAATACATAGAATTAAATTTAAAAATACCTGAAGTTCTATTTACATTTTCACTTTGTATTTGCTGTTTTCTGTTATTTTAAGTTTAAGACCACATAGTTATAACTTTAACCCCTATATTCTTACATTCCTCACGTACAGAACATGTACATCCTCTATATTCTTACATTCCTCAGTACAGAATCATGTACATCCTCTATATTCTTACATTCCCTCATGAGCAGGATCATGTACATCCTCTATATTCTTACATTCCCTCATGTACAGGATCATGTACAACCCCTATATTCTCACATTCCCTTATGTACAGGATCATGTACATCCTCTATATTCTCACATTCCCTCATGTACAGGATCATGTACATCCTCTATATTCTCACATTCCCTCATGTACAGGATCATGTACAACCTCTATATTCTCACATTCCCTCATGTAAAGGATCATGTACAACCCCTGTATTCTCACATTCAATCATGTACAGGATCATCTACAACCTCTATATTCTTACATTCCCTCATGTACAGGATCAAGTACATCCTCTATATTCTCACATTCCCTCATGTACAGGATCATGTACAACCTCTATATTCTCACATTCCCTCATGTAAAGGATCATGTACAACCTCTATATTCTTATATTCCCTCATGTACAGGATCATGTACAACCCCTGTATTCTCACATTCAATCATGTACAGGATCATCTACAACCCCTATATTCTCACATTCCCTTATGTACAGGATCATGTACATCCTCTATATTCTCACATTCCCTCATGTACAGGATCATGTACAACCTCTATATTCTCACATTCCCTCATGTAAAGGATCATGTACAACCTCTATATTCTTATATTCCCTCATGTACAGGATGATGTACAACCCCTGTATTCTCACATTCAATCATGTACAGGATCATCTACAACCTCTATATTCTTACATTCCCTCATGTACAGGATCAAGTACATCCTCTATATTCTCACATTCCCTCATTTAGAGGACCTTGTACAACCCCTGGAATTCTCACATACCAGCATGTCACAGGACCACACATAACACCTATATTTTCACATTTCCCTCATGTACAGGAAAATACATTCATGATAGCACCATGCTGGCTAAGTGGTTAGTGGGCCAGACTTAGGACAGGACTAAAAGCCAGGTTGGATACCAAAGTATGTCTCTAAGCCAGACACCATTCTCAAATAGCCTTCACTTTTCATTGAGTTGATGTGCCATTAAAACCAATAATCAATCAATCAAACATCTAGGATTTTTCTGTTGGACCTCATGTGTCTGCTATCCTACTTTGCATGAGGTCATAACAGATTTTAATTTGATGCATCCCTCATTTTATAAAAGGTAATCCATTACATGCAATGTTTTTTATGCAGTTTGATTTCAGAATTTAGGTTACGCATATGTGATTAAACCACATTAAAAATGTTTTACATTTAATTATTCAGTGTAATTCAAATCAAGCAAAAGTAGGATGCTTGATTGGTCTTTGTTTTTTCCTCTCCAAGACATGTTAGAAATAACCATGTGCAGTGAAGTGGGAAAAGAATTTCCCCATCTCAAACATCATAATTCATGTGCATTAACTGGAAAGCTTTACTATTGCTTTACAAATACATAATGTACATAATGATACATTATGTTATCATTCCAGAAATGTATTATATAGAGGATATTTTTTTGCCCTAAGTGAATAACAGATATTGAGTAATTATAGGTTACTGTATTTAAATGGGAAAATACGAACAAGTTTTTTGGCTGGAATACTGCATGCATCCGACAAAATGAGTGTGCCAAAGCAGAAGGTATGTGGCAGTCCACAAAACATCTGTTTTAGTTCATTTAGAAACAAATTTAAACAACCACAACGTAAAGAGCCTATTATGCCAGTATACATGATTTGTGTACAAACCAAAAGTGCTGGTGTCTGTGTCTGCGTCCATTGTTTACGTGAATGCTATATGTGTATTGTCACGCGGATTCAATATCGGGTAATACTGCATGATTCTGACAAAATAAAGTTAACAGGGGAAAAAATGAGCATATAATAAATGAAAACACTGAAGTTTTCACTTGTGAGAAGAATGATACCAGTTATTCACTAGAAGCAAGCAAATTTTCTGTTTATTTCATGATCAAACAGATTGGTTAGCAATATGTATAACATACTGAAGTAACAGATTTCTTACTGTATCTTGCACGATAATGTCAGCATTTTGCCATTTATGTTCTACTGCGTTTTGTGTATTTCTGAACATAAAATATGAGCAGCAATGTAATTCTCCTTCTCAATTCAAGGTAAAAATCACATAAAATAACAAAATATAAAATGAAGGGGAAAAAATTATTTGCTTATTGATGGATTTCAACCAGGGTGGTGTGGTCATATTTACTACTAGACCATGTATGCATCATTCGCAGGTTTAGAAATTTCTAGGTCATAATGTTATCAATGTCTACTGATGAGCATTGGAAAAATATTTATCATATTTCACTCAAGTGAAATATCAAGATTATTTTTTTCAAAATAAATAAATTAAGGGCTTAGCATAATTTTTTTTTTACCTAGTTTGTCCAGATATTCTACAGCTGAAGCATTTATCACCTCTGGAACTGCCTTTTTGTCTGATCTCTCACTGCTGTTTTGAGGGTCAAAGGTCATGACTTTACCAAGCAGAAGTTCATAAAGGTCATCACAACACTCTGAAATAAAATTAAAAAAACAAGATAGCCCAAGAAAGTAAAACTCAAGTGCTCATCCTAATATTTCTAAATTGAGATTAAGATATAGTAAGAAAAGGAAAAAGCTGCTCAAATTTGGGACTTATCACTTTAAACCATGTTCAGAAATTTACAAAGTAGGTAACAGTGTACTGAACAAGTGTCAGACTACTACACTGGCTTATGCCATGAAACTACTCTCAGTGATGCCCATACCGGAAGAAGTGTAACACAGCGTATCCATTTTGTGTGTACTGTACACTAAAATTCTGAAAAAATGACACCCATCTAATATTTTCCATGTGATGCTTGTAAAATCAACACGTTTATGGTTATGAAACAAAGTCTCAGTGATGAGTGCAATATTTGTAAAAAAGAATATTTCACCGATGTTAGCCTTATTTGATACTGGTGATGTAAAACAAATACAAATTTATACAGAATATCATTTTTTTTAAAAAATGCAATGACATATGTAAAATAACATGAAAATTTTTAAGACAAAATCTTAACACTACTAGTGACAACAGTGACATATGTTTATGCTGACTGCAAAAATTCTACAATAATTATCTTGTTAATTTTACATCATAAGAATTACACTATCATAATATAGTACAAGACTTACAATTAATAACATCCATTTCCAGTGTATAAAAAGTAAATACAATCACATTCAATGACTGCATCTTAAAAATTGATAGCAAGACTTAGTCATGAGCCTGAGCTTGTGATATTATGTCTTATGAGAGATAATGTAAAGTCACCTCCACTAAATGGCAGCTTGATCTCAGATGGTATGGGATAGATTTCTTTCATGTCTCTGATCTTGCAAACTATCAGCTCCTTGATACTTCTGTACCCCTTGTATCCATCAGCTAGCTGCAAAATATATGATCTCATGACTGCTAATTTTGTTTGTATAATGTTAATGCAAAGAAAAAACATGGATATTTTAACATGCCTGTCTTTTAATGATTTTCAAATTAAGCATACATCTCTTCAGACAAAATGAAGCCAGCTGACAAAACCATTTCTTCATTGTCATCTGTGATACCTTTTTAATGTCATAACATTTACTTGCTGGATTATGCATACATTTAAACCATTGTACCTCTAATAATGTTCATGATATTTGTTTATAATAAACTGCATTCTACTCAGGATAGACAGCTATATTAAATAAACACAAGATCTAAAACTGGTAATTTTATGATCATGGCGACGTTTCAAAAATCACACACACATTAAGAGTACAACATAAACAATAAAAAATTATTGGTGAAATACTCTATATATCTTGTTACTCCTATATCCTGAACATGTGAAAATGATATCCCTATTTATAACTTGTGAAAGCACACATTTTCCCATCATGCTATGCAACAGTTGAATATGTGTTCCCACAGAAGTTATACTCACTGCAAAAAAACCTAGTATTTAATTGGCTACTACTGTAAATGTAAACTTCTTTACCTTTCAAGAATAGATATTATTTTCTGCTTAAGATATCTGACTCACCACCACTGCTTTTCTATTAAGTTATGTCCCTGTACTGCTTTGTCAACGATGTTAAAACAATATTTTGTATCAGTCAATCAGGCTTGGTTTTGGGTCCGAAAAAAGATTCAATATAGTATAAAATGTCACAAGTGTAATTTACTGCAGCCACTGATTAGGTATGTAGGAAAATTGTCATACATGACAGTACACATTTGTTTCAATTAAATATAACTATCAGATAGAAAAATGACAGCTTTTTGTATAGATCAGTGTTCATTATCACTGGCACTCATGTTGGGGATTTATTACTCTGTGCATTAAATATTCACCTTTCATCATTTATTACTCTGTGCATTAAATATTCACCTTTCATCATTTATTACTCTGTGCATTAAATATTCACCTTTCATCATTTATTACTCTGTGCATTAAATATTCACCTTTCATCATTTAATGCTTTGAATCTGCTGCTGTAAAGACAGCCTACAGTTTTCAATGAATTTCTTGTCCACTACAATAATCATGTCGACTGTTCAGTCCATGGATTATAGTGTAGCTGACAATGAAATTACAGCAAACCATGCCATAAGCTCATTCAACAACAACTGTTTGAAAGTAATGCAGTGCTAGCTGTTTATCTTGACAACCTCCAAAAAAAAAAAAATTGGCATACAAGTGAAATTTGCAATAGGTGACCTCATGTCACTAGTGAGTAGGATTTATACTGTGAGAAAATAAACAATGGAAATTGTTATTAAAAAAAGACAGAACTAGCCTGAAATATACTTGTATATTAACAATTTACATTTTTTTAGTGCAATCCATAATGATTTAAATCCTGTACATGTATACGGAAAATCCATGATATTCAAGTATAGGTCACATTTTTGAAAACTCATTTATCAATCACATCCTGTAGGAAAACACAAACTGCACACATGTAAAGAAAAATGGTAGTTCTCATTTGATCACTTTGTCAATAAACACCTGCCACTACACAATTCACTACAATATGCCTTGTCAACAGTAGAATATGGATGTATAGTTGTTGTTAACATGCTACATGTACATAAACTGGCCTGCTCTGCCAGAGACAACTCCTGTCTTTCTGAATAGGTGTGGGGATGAGGCTATTCATAGGTAAATTAAACATATGAACAAATAAAAAAAATCACAAACTTCTTGGCAACATGTCCTTTAATTAACTTGATCGCCATATGATGAGTTACAAAAAATTGTTAATTTAATTTTTACATTTTACACCACTGTTGGTAGCCATTATAAGGATAAAGTTACTTTTTTCCTCCAGAAAAGGAAAGTTTCAGAGCTCAATAAACATGTTCCAATCACTTTGGAAAATGCAACAATCAATCAGATTTCATTACTTTTATCTGTCTTTGGTTTTCTGTCTTCCTATGACAAAGGGTGTGTTGTTTTTATTGAAGATTGTAGCTGGCTTGCTGTGATGAAGGGTTCATGTGTTAATGAAGTCACCATGAAAGATCAACACTGGAAGACCAAACAAATTAGGGACCTAGGGCTGCTGTCAAAGTATATGTTTAGCCTATATCTCAACATCAACATAAGCATGACAAATTTGGTAGTTTCAATAAACATGTCCAGGAATTTGAATTTTTGTTGACATAGCAGCTTGTCAACATAAGTGATATTGATATAAGTGGGTAGGACTGTAATACTGCAATATTTATTGCAGAAATTATTAATCCATAACTGAGTACCTGTCTTCATAATCAGCCTGTCATAAGGCTTCCATAATGGAATTTGAATTCTTAATACAAGTAACCATTCTCATTTAGAATTTTATAAAATATTACAGTCAACTTTTTAATCCCTCCCTGAACACTACCATAGAAAGGAATAAAAAGCAGTGTCTCACTTTTAATTTCATCTTTTCTTCTTTATATTTTCTAGCAATGTTCATGAAGCTTATGCTTTTGGGACTCTTGGTACCAAAGCCAATCAAAATCAGTAAGGCATTTCTGTCAGCAATGAAATGGATAATCTTAACATGCTTTTTTGGCAACAAATACATTATATTCCATAAGAATGGGATGAGTTTGGTCTAAAATGAACTATAAAAGTCTTGAATCTTTATTTTCTTGGGTCTTTTTATTCCCGCTGTTGGCGCAATGGAGATGAAAGATAAGGATCATTTGTGCAAGGGAAAGCACATAATGAACCATGGATTATAGTCAGAGCTTCAAAAATGCCAATCTTTCCTGCACATGTCCAACTGATAAGCTGCAATGGCTGGCTCCCTAGACAGCATGTCAGACATTTAACATAGTGTACCCATAATTATTCTTTGCAGTGCTATGGTAATTATTAAACAAACTTAGTCCCTAAGCATATGACAGTTTCGGTAAGAAGGCCAATCTCTACAGTGGTCAAAATCTTACAAATCAAACGATTGCCATGGGATGTTTATTCTAGTGATGTTAGTCCTAACATCAGTCTCTCAAACCATGTAATGTGTAGCAGTGTGTCAGTACATACAAGACCTTAAAACAACATAGATGAAGTTCAGGCTCTAATTAAAACTGAAGGAAATGACAGGAAAAACAATTTCTATTAACACCCAAAAAATGTTATTTTGGGAACTGGTTAATTGTCAGATTCAACCAAATATGTCTGCTAAGTAAGAGCCATGCAGTTTTGGTGCCTTAATTTGCTAACTGATTAAAGAAAATAATTCATTTTCTTTACAGCATAAGAAAAGTATAAAATGTTGCTGGCTAAGTGTCTATATTAAATTTTTAAGAAAGAAAATACAACTGAAGAAACAAAAAGCTGGAGAAGGAAAAAGTAAATAACAAATAGATAATACTAAAAATGAAGCCCACCAAACCCCTTGAAAGGACTGACACTCGACTGGCCAAATTAATTTTCGTGAATTCAAGAAAAGACCCTTTCTTCTTTTTACCTGCTGAGTGTTGAAATCATCTCTGATATCCATGAGTGATAAGGCTGTCCAATTGGCCACTGTAGCAGCAATATTTGCTGTAAGATTGACACCTTTTTATTTAGGGCAAACTGGACATTTTTTGAAGGCTTTTGGTGAAAACCCTATGTTGATACGATCATCCATTCATGAAAATTAGTGACAAGATTTTAAATATGTTAATTGTGACAGCCTTATCAGAAGAGCTGGTGTCATATCAATCCGGACCAACTAGTTATCACAATAAGTCTTCTAGTGAAAAACCCATGTCAATATAACTTTACGTTTAGGAGAAGTAGCAATAGCAAGATTTTCAAGACGGCTGCCATGGTGACCATAATAGATCTCAGATTAGCACAATTTCTATTTAGTAGCAACAAGACATCATAAGAAGCTTTCTGGTGAAAACCTATGTTGATACGGCTTTATGTCAATGAGTAGCAATAATAATATTTTTAAGACGGCTGCTGTGGTGGCCATATTGGTTGTCAGATTGGTACTATATTCATTTATGACAAGCAAAACATCATCATAAGTCTTTAAGTGAAAACCCCATGTTGATACAAGCATCCATTTAGGAGTAGCTATTAAAATAACTTCAAAGTGGCCAAAGTGGAGCTAATGTAGATGTCTGAACAGCATTATTTTCATTTAGGACAAGGTAGACCTTGGGATTAATGCATGCATAAAATTTCATGGCAACCCTCCCAGTAGTTTAGAAGTAACAGAAACAAACTTGTACCAATGAATAGATGGGTGACAAGTGACAGACAACGTGCATACATGCCAAACCCCTGAGAGGTACAAGCATAACTGTTGCCGTTATAAGTGGCAAAAAAGCATAATTTGGACATAAAAAGTGTAATCTATATATTACATGCCAGAATTACAGCAGAGATGAAAAAGATACATTTATTCTTACTACTAACCATGGTTCTGCAGCTGGTCAAAATTCTTGTCACAAAGGGCAAAATCTATATTGATTAGAACCAGAATACAAACACAAAATATACTGAAAATTTAATTATATTCAGCACTCACTTTAACTAGTCACAAGTAACTTTTAATGAATGATCGAGAACTAGACTTCTGTAATGAGCATGATCATTACTCAGAGTGCTTATTACATTACTCTTATATTCTTCTTTTAAAGTCTGTAAAGTGTTGTTGATTTGTCTTTTTTTATATCTGAAATCTTTTGAAGTTTGAACATTTGCTGCTCTAACATTTTCCATCATATAACATCCACAACTCACACCGTAAAACATTTTTTATAACATATGGTGCCATTTTGTTTAATAGTACTGACTGGTCCACTACCTAACAAGCTTATCAATATAATGAATCTGCAAGTTAAAATTCCTATTTTAAGAAACCAATCTGTTTTCTTGGAAATGGGTCATATACAGTTGCTATTAATAGCAAATAAAGTACACATGCTATTCTTATGCAGCAGTCATCTTTTTAAGAATATTCTCAAATTTATATGAGTGCAAAAAAAGAGTGTTAATAAAAATGAAAAAAAAACTTTTTCTTTCTTTATTTTTTAATGTACCAAAAGAGCCTAATCCATAAACATGCATTTTTAAATATAAATGCAAATGTAATTTGGTGAAAAAAGCATCATGATTATGCCAAAAGTATATTAGCATTCATACAACATGCCATACTATAAGCTACCCTGGACTATGACCAGTAACATTAAAACTGTTTCACAATTAAATATATAAATATTTCTTATTACAGGTCTCCATCACTAAAATGTGACATTTGGGATCCATAAAGCTCCTTTTTTAACATCCATTTATCTCTTGATGACACTTAATACCAAAATTATTACAGTGAGGCTGGCACACCTGGAGATTTTTAAAAAAATATTTTATTAATCTGCGAGACCCAACTCTTTTGTTTGCTCTTGGAGGCGGATTTTTATCCAACAATCCAACGTTTCATACATATGCACAAGTACAATCTAAACGTCTTAAATTATGTAGGCAAATATATTTTTACTCACAAATGTATGATGTCATCTTTTCAAATAGTTATTGAATACCCACAAAATTTTCTGTCTTTCATTTAAGAGTTACCAATCAGATGGCCAAAAAATCTTTTCTGATACAATGTAACGGATGACATTTTATATGCAGCATATTATAAAGTTGGTGCAGGACAGACAAGGTCTATTCCAGAATGCAAGTTCGCTGAATTTAGGATCATTTCTCAAAGCTTATACTACAAATTTAAGCAAATGCATGAAAACTGCAACTCCTACCTTCATTTCTACGTTAAATGTCCCCTACATTTAGAAAATTAATCCATTTATTCAAATGTAGGGAGAGGATTTCTACAATGAATTTTCAGTTCTGTACTAGACCCTGGATAAGGAAATCCCATGTCTGTGGTCTAAATCTATTTGGTTACCATAATGACTTTCTTATAAGACAAGTAGACCTGTAAAATGCACAGATCCAGATCTGCCACTGAATAATGTGCTAGCAGATCTGGTTCTGTGCAGTTTGTTAGGAGTAATCAGTAGAACAAACAGCGCAAACCATAATCTGCACATTACGATACAGCAGATCAGTATCTTTCTTTACAATCTGACTTGACTTATAAGTGAGTATATATGGTAATTAAGTCTCATTCCCCCACACAACTGCTGACCCCTTTGGATCCTATTCATTCTATACCACTGTATATTGTGATCCTTTTAATCTCATATATAAACACCCACATTTGTGTTTCTCTGCTGCCAAGCAAGCGGTTGCCAGTTTGAAACTCATGGTGGCATCCCAATTTTTTTTACCTTTTTTATTTTTGGGTTCAAACTTTCTTTTATACCTGCCGAGCCCAATTTTTAAATTATTTTTTAAATACCTTTTTTTTTAATTTTTATTTTGAAAATGTATCACTCCCATCCTTGGATGGGCAATAACTATTTAGAATAATTTCCAGGAATACCTTGTACATGCCATTATTCCTCATAATGACTCCCAAAGGCAGACTGTTTACTATTTGGGGCTGTGCTCCCCTCATCAGCAGCTCATACTGGTCACAGGTTTTGGGGTTCTGCCTCAAAAGGTAGAAATCTTCATTCACATATCTAGGGTTCCACAACTTCTGACCAGCATATTTTTTGCTGAAATTTTTAACAACAAATATCCAAGTACATGTAGGAAGGAGCTGATAACAAATAACCACTAAAACAATAATGTTTAAGATAGTATTTACATCAACCTTAGCAAATATATCATAGGATATAGATTTTATAAGTTGCTTCTGACAGCTTTGTATTGACTGCTGCTGCAATGTAAATGTTTTACTTTGCATCAACATCATTCCTTTTTTTCTCACCTACTCTTTTAATAATAATGATAATAATAATAATAATAACAACAACAACAATAACAATAATATTAATAATAATAATAAGTAGTAGTAATGTAATGTAATGGTAGTAGTAGTAATGGTAATGGTAGGAGTAGTAGTGGCTGTGGTGT
This sequence comes from Sinohyriopsis cumingii, assembly GCA_028554795.2. NCBI lineage: Eukaryota > Metazoa > Mollusca > Bivalvia > Unionida > Unionidae > Sinohyriopsis > Sinohyriopsis cumingii. The sequence continues at coordinate 34,934,390 of CM068827.1, forward strand.
CATCATTATCAATCATCATCATCACCGTCATTGTTGCAAATGAAAAGAACATCATCATTATCATCATTACTGTCATTGTTGCCTATGAAGGGACATCATCATCAAATTATCACCAACACTGCCATGTTGCCTATTAAGGTCACCATCATCATTACTGTCATTGTTGCCTATGAATGGACATCATCATCAAATTATCACCAACACTGCCATGTTGCCTATTAAGGTCACCATCATCATTACTGTCATTGTTGCCTATGAAGGGACATCATCATCAAATTATCACCAACACTGCCATGTTGCCTATTAAGGTCATCATCATCATTGCTGTCATTGTTGCCTATGAATGGACATCATCATTGCCAGCAATGTCATGTTGCCCATGAAGTGAGATCATCATCATCATTGCCAGCAATGTCATGTTGCCCATGAAGTGAGATCATCATCATCACCAGCATTGCCATGTTGCCCATGAAGTGAGATCATCATCATCACCAGCAATGTCATGTTGCCCATGAAGTGAGATCATCATCATCACCAGCATTGTCATGTTGCCCATGAAGGGACGATATCATCATCATCACTGTCACTGTTACCCATAAAGGGGCATCATCATTACTGTCATTGATGCCCATGAAAGAACTGTGATCCTGCTAATTCCAGGAATAGATGTTTGTAATGTGCTACTAAATCAAAACTCATTTTAGTGTAAACCTTAATATCTAAAGCAGTGGTTTTCAAACTGTTTTCCTCACAACACAGTTGACGAAAACCGTTTATGTCTGTGACAAAACAATTTCATCTTTTGACAAGATTTTTCCTAAAAATATTGCAATACATTTGAATCAGATAGGCAACCAAGTGTCTGACATTGTGACTGCACTGGGTTGCAATCCATACTGGAAAACCACTTATCTAGACAAACAACTTTTAAGTTGCTCTTCCTCATCTCCTCATCAATATCAGCCTCTATAACAATAAAGATACCCATCTACCAAAGACAAATTTTGCATCTTTTAGTTGAGGTTTTACTATGCTTCTGAGAAATAAATTCTAAACTCCTGGAAATGAGGAGAACATACTAACATGATTTAAATCATTAAGAACAAGCCCAGCTGTATCTGCAAGACAATAATATACTTTGGATGTATGTCAGCACAGTACTTTACAACAAAATCTTACATCTTGTTTGCTTGAAACTTCTCCATAAAAAAAAGAAACCCCAATTTATTCTGAGCATCTTGGCTATTTCTATAATTGGATTGACTCTGGGATTAACCAAGAAGTCATGAATGAAAAAATCGGTTGATTCATTCGTAACTTCTGTCAATCATTGTTTCATAAATAACTGAGGTTTTTCTCATGTAAGCTGTTAGTGTACATTTGAGGTATGATCCATAGGATTGGCGTCAAAGATGCGAATGGACCTTAGATGTGTGCAGCACAACAGTGTAAAAGATGGACTTGAAAGCGGCCAAAGACTTTTCCATTATAGTAATGTTTTGACTACTATTTTTGATGTTACTGCTGATGCTGTTGTAGTTAGAGTTATAAACAAGATTAGTGTCAAAATTTGGTTGGCATCAGCCAGAAACAGCAATTAAAATTTTGATGTACTAGCCTAACAAGGATGATATGGGAAAAAGTCTAGAAATTCAAATGTTTTGTTTGTAGGTCTGATGTTTATACCAGGATTCATACCTAATAGGTCCATGAGCCTTAACAGCCATCATTTCTTTATATATAGCTGGTGCAACGTCTTCACACAGACTGTGATAGTGATCACAGCACAAACGACAATAACCTTCCACCATTGTAAGGAAAGACAGGCATGCAGCTTCAGTGCTGAAATACACCATCTGGTCCTGGGATATGCAGGAAAAGAAAAAACAATTATCAACTTGTACAAAATTTTTGTGATAAATCTCATACGTCAAAAAAATAAAGTACTAATTACTAGTCGTTATGTTACTGAACAGAGACAATTTCACCAGGGCTTGAAGTTAATATAACAAGCTAGCATAGCTGTAATTCTGAAAATGCAAGTAAATTGCAGAATGCTTTGCTGAAGAATATTATAACTATTAAAATCTTACTAATATAGAAAAAAGTTAACTTCAAGCCATGTTTCACATAAAAGTGGTTTTTATGATTAACTGGCTGGTACATATATATGTTGACAATATCAGCTAATGCTAAAGCTTCCAAATCTAATCATTTTTATGATGATATCATGCATTTATCCAAATGTCATTTCAAAATTTAATTTTCATTATTCATGTTAAAATAACCATTTCTGACAGTAGCTATACCATGCAAACTGTTTACTACATGCATGTCCAACATCATATATACTGTTATGACATTTACATAAACATAGTGAAAAATAAACAATGAATTTGGACATAACATTTATTGGCTATAATGTTATGAATATCACAGTCACCTGTGAAATGTTTACTGTATCATGAACTCATTATTATCATGTCTAACATGGACGGAATTAAATTTAAACATCATTTCCATACTTCGTAAACAATGGTATCAATTCTGTATTCAGAGGATGTAATGTATCATTGAAGGAAATCAATAACTTAAAGAATGGGATTAACTTTAGCTCGGTTAAACAATCATATCTTATTACAGTATTATGAGGTATCCTGACAAAGAAATGGTTTAATAATCAAATAGAATTCATGTGGGAATTATCCATCAATCAATATACATTTCTACAGCAATCTGAAAAAAGGTTTTAATGCTTTAAAATTATGCAGCACTGAGGAAGTAAGTTCTTTACATGAAAGTCATCAAAACATGGATCAGACGGCATATTTCCTGTTAATCTTGGTCACGGTGAAATGCAATGTGACACTGCATTTGATGTTTCATGATCCTCAAGTTTTGTTGACCCAATTTGCATGTTTTAATTAAAAATGCATGTCTTTAATTAAAAATGACTGCTGTGGTGGCCTAGTGGTTAGAGCTTCCACCTCAGATGTGGGAGATTGTGGGTTCGAACCCAGCTGAGTCATAGCAAAGACTTATAAAAATGGTACTAACAGCTGCCTCACTATGTGATCAGCATTAAGAGGTTAGTGTTAGGACTGGTCAGCCTGGTGCCAGGATAATGTGACTGGGTGGAATATCATGCTATATGTCTGTGGCATGATACTCCAGTGCTGGACATCACTATAAACTGCCACACAGTAGACATCCTAGCAATATGACTGAAAAATTGTTAAAGCTACATTAAAAATCCAAATCACACACACACACTTAATTAAAAATGACACAGTGGATCATATCCATTCAATGTTTCCAGATGTAAAGTAAGTTGACATGCACTGCTTCAAATTGATAATGTAATAGTCCTAATGGATTTATATCATGTGTCTGTGCTGTAAATTGAAGTAGATCATTTTCTAATCCTTGGTGTGAAAACAGCTAGCAGCATAGACAGAGTTTCCCTGCAATATTCATGAAACTAGATTAATCAAGATCTATTATTCACTGTATGTCGACTTCACCTAAGTCAATATATTACAAGTTGTCATTTTCATTTCTTCACTTGTATATGTATTATTACCTGACAAAAATATTTCTACCTACAGGCTCAAAACTGAGTCGGTTTATTTCTTAAGCTGCTAACAAAAGCCAGCACTTTATCATTTCAAGTAACATAATCTTGGGGGCCCCGAGTGGCCGAGTGGTCTAAAGCACTATCCGTTACGGATCACTGCCATCTCACCTCTGTCTGCATGGGTTCGAGTCTCCGATTCAGCCAATGTGGGTATGTGAGAAAGCTTGCCAGTAGCTTCTCGTGGGTCGGTGGTTCTTTCTGTGGTTTTCCCAGGTTCTTCCTCCACCATTAATACTGGCTGCCATGTATAGCCTATCGTGTGCTGAAAAATGGCATTAAACTCAAAAACAACAACAACATAATCTTGGACAGCGTGGTTTTGTCATTACTAAGTAATATAATCTTGGACAGCAAGATTTTGTTATTACCAAGTAACATAATCTTGGACAGCGTGGTTTTGTCATTACTAAGTAACATAATCTTGGACAGAATAATTATGTCATTACCAAATAACATAATCTTGGACAGCATGGTTTTGTCATTACTAAGTAACATAATCTTGGACAGCGTGGGTTCATGTCACTACAAAGTAACATAATCTTGGACAGCATGGTTCATTATTGCTAAGTAACATAGTTTTGGACAGTATTATTTTGTCATTATCAAGTAACATCATCATGGACAACGTAGTTGTCATTACTAAGTAACATAAGTTGGATATCATGATCTTGTCATTACCAAATAAGATAATCTTGGACAGCATGGTTCTGTCATTACAAAGTAACATAATCTTGGACAGCGTGGGTTCATGTCACTACAAAGTAACATAATCTTGGAAGCATGGTTGTCATTACTAAGTAACATAATCTTGGACAACATGATTCTGTCTTTATCAAATAAAAAGATCATGGACAGTGTGGTTTTCTCATTCCACATCTACTGTGTATCTAATACAAAGTTCACATGACAAAAACAGGTTTTCAAAATCTACATAGCAGATAAGTGTATCCTTTCATGATAAAGCTGTCAAATATTTTTATATAAAAATTTCAACATTCTATTATACTTTCACCCAAGTGGTTACAGCTCTGCCTACTCATCAAGTTAATGGCCTACCTGACTAGTGACATTTATATTGTAAACAACATAATAAATAGCTAATGATTTTCAATTAATTTTGATTAAATATTCAGGTCATTATTACTGGAGGTAAACACGTTTATTTGAATCTGAGTCTGTGGCATTCCTAAACTTGCTGACAATTTTGAATGTTTTAGCAAGGAAACTGAACTACATCCTGGCTCTATCATCAAACTAAAGCTGCATACCACTTCATTTGAAATCTGATTAGAATTAAGGGAATTACTAATCAAGATTAGACACAAAAGACATTCTCTTTTCAATGGTGGTAGTCTGGGTTACATAAAAGCATAAGTTATAGATGAGCTATTTTACCAACATAACATAGCACCAATACTTTATAGAGGTACTTCAGCAGGCAAGTACACAATACACATTTTCAAGGACAAAATACACATCGGAAATATTACAATGTCAATAGCTGCTGTTGTTGTTGTTGGCTTTAACACCATTTTTCAGCACAAGATAGGCTATACATGGCAGCAAGTATAAATTGTGAAAGAAGAACCTGGGAAAATCCCAGAAAGAAACACCGACAGAGAAGCTATTGGCAAGTTTTCTCACATACCCACACTGGCCAAACCCACAAATTCACATACACACAGAGGTGAGAGGGTAGTGTTCCATAATGGTGAGTGCTTTAGACCACTCGGCCCCTTGGGTCCCGCATACATAAGTAGATACACACATACATACCCACAATGATGTTTACGTGAATGTTGTTGGGTTCATTCTATTTTTATGCCATTAAGATCCCCCAAAACAATTACGTTAGTTTGCAATGGCACTTAAGTTCTTCAGAATTCAATGTTCCATCCAACATTAAGTGACACGGTCAACTGGATATTTATTCATTTATTTATTTTATTATACCACAAAGGCCATATTTATTTATTAAAATGAGAGTATTAAAAATCAAAATTGAGGCTTTGAAAATATTTCAAAAAATAATATTAACATCTCTACGAAATAAAGTAATAAAAATAATAAAAATAATCATCTTGGAATTGGGATTTCAACCTGAGAAATTGCCGACTAATAAATAAAATTACACAAGGCATAGTGAGGCCATAACTATATCATAATCGTCCTGCAGATTTGTTTGAAATCAGGAGTTGTTCTTCAACTCTGAAGGCAGCCAATTTAAAAGACAGCTTACTGTACCTTGTGGTCTTTACCATATTAAAGTTACAGACTTTTTAATGTGACAGGATTACCCAAGTAGAGCAATGGCTGTTTTCTTGTGAAGTATCCTACAAACTTCATTTCCATTTATCTTAAATGACAGATGTGTAGAGCAGGAAGATTTTCTTTTCTTTGATGAGAGTCGTATGATCATCAAACACTAAGTTTAGTAGCCGCAGTTGTATAATAATGATTGCAGTGTACCATGAGGTGGACAGTTAACAGTATGACATCATTAAAATTAGTTTTACCTTGCCAAAGGAAATATATCTCAATATAATTAATATGTTACTTCTTGCTGTTGCATAGTGCATAGCTGAATTTGCCAGTGCAGTGGGACTCCTCAACAACAGGTATACAACAAGGACATACTCACTCTTGTGGTAGAAATATACAGTATTGTAAGTTGGTATCTGCTGAGGCCACCTTTTGTATCAAGGCTGTGAAACCTAAAGAAAATATGCCTTCACTCTGATGTGCCAAGACCCATCTCAGTAAGGGACTTGTAAAACCTTTTCTTCATTAGGACAGTCCACTTGAAATAGCAGATGCCACAATATCAGCAGAGCTTTTTAAGGGAAGAAAAAGACGCTTTGTACCCTTCCTGATCCCTATAAAAGCAGTCAAACAGAACTGTAAAGCTTTATTGGCCAAATAAGTTGACCAAGTTGATCTTCATTACCCCCAGCACAGATATGACTGAGACTGGAAATCTCTTTAGGGATAGGAGCTATGAAAGGAAGCTGGGTTTTTCACTTAAAAAAGACTGGTTGGCAAAGGTGAGAAACTGACGAATGAACTGTAAACAACCTTCTTCTATATACAGAGCATATATAAGGCATGAAGCTCACTCAGTCATTTCACAGGCACTTAGGAGAGCAGGAAAACAGACTTAAGAGTAAAACTCAAAAGAAGACTCACCCAGTGGTTCATAATGGGGGTTTTGTTAAAGACCGCAGCACACACGAGAAATTCCATCAAGGCATTTGTGAGAAACAGGTCTTTGCAGTTCAAAATAATTGATATGATTGGAAATATGAGGATCCAAACCAATGGACCTTTAGAAAATTTGAATATTTTGGATGAGGCTGACCCATAGCCCGTAATAGCAGAAACTGAGCATTCTCTACCAATGAATAGTAATAGGAGAATCAACCATTGTGATCATAGAATGACAGCTATGAATTAACATACTTCCTACTGTACTAATAACAAAAGATTCTCCACCTGGTATTGTAGATCTTGGAAGTAAAGAATCTCTTGACTGGAATGATGCACTTGAAAAATTGTCCCAGGCTGTCAGTTAGATCACTTGAGATGAAACAAGCATGAAGGTGGTAAATCTTTGGGCTGTTGTACAGAAGAGAGAAGAGAGCCCCTATGCTGCAACTGAAGGCCCCACCTCTGAGGCAATGTCCTGGGCTGATCTAACATCAGGTGGAGAAAATTGATGGACAACAATCATAGGGACTAAAGAGGGGCTATTAAAGCAAGCTGACCAGTGGTGATCATGACTTTGTGGACCACCAACCTCATCATTAATGGTGAGAAAGTGCAAAATCACAGACTGTCTGAGAATGGAGAAATGTAAAAGGGAGCTTGTTGTTTAGTTTTGTTGCAAAATAAAATCACCAAGGGTCGTACCCTAATCTGAACTGGGACTCTGCTTCAGATTGGTGCAGAAACCATTCCATGAGGACTTACCTTGCCTGACCCCCGGTCAGACTGTCCATCAAAATATTCTTGTTGCCTTGAATATGACAAACTTGGAAGATAATACATTCCAAGGTTGCCCAGTGAAGGAGGTTAACAACTTCCATGTAGAGAAGGAGGGCATGTGATCCCCACTGTCACCTGAGGTATGCTACCACAGACATGCTGTTGTCGGTTACCATCAAACAATTAACTCTTAACTTGGCTGACACACCCTTCAGAACTAAAAATACCACATTCATTTACACTATTTATGTATAAAGTAGATTCTTCCTGGGACCACAACCCCTGATAAACTAGTTCTTCTGGCTCCAATTGATCACACATCACTGCATCCCAAATCTGGTAACAACTGTGAACGGACAGGAGTTGGGTTCAGTGGTACGCAAAGGGACTCCAGTTGGAAACCAATCCCGATTTGACCAACAACTCAAGTGGTAGTGAAATTCATATCCTAGGGAAATCTGAACTGTCAGGGTATCCCAGAGTAGTTTCCAGTTGACCAGGAGAAACTGAAGTGGGCTCAAGTGCAGTCTTCCTAAAGGAACCAGGTCCACCACAGAGTTCAAGGTACCCAGAAGGGATAGATATATAGTAAAGTCTTGGCTCTCAGCACCTACAAAACTGGACAGAATTCAGTCAGTTCTGTCCAGTGGGACACAGTCTAATGCCCTGTTGGTGATGATGTTCATCCCCATGTATATGAAGCCCTGAGATGGAACTAGCTCTTATTTCTCTAGGTCTACCATAAGGCCCAGCCAGGTCACTCTGGACCAGCAGTGAGACAGATCTTGTCTGAGGGACTCTTAAGAGGCCACTATGGATCAACCAGTCACTGAATGCTCTTAGGACAGAGATCTCCAAGTGACCTTGGGTAGGCAGCAATTTGTCCCATTACTCTGATAAAGGGTTTGGGTGCAGTAGCTAGGCTTAACAGCAGAGCAGGAAACTGAAAAACCTTATGGTCCAAACAAAACCATAGGTATACTTCCTGCAAGGACAAACTGAATATGAAGGTCTGCATCCTTGAGGTCAATGGAAAATACCACATTGCCGGGTGATATATCATTCCTTACTTAGATTATGGTTGCCAACTTAAAAGGTTCCTCCTGAAGAAATTTTTGTTCAAGGCACCCTTCTGTAGAAAGGGGTGCACCTCTTCCCTCAATGAATAACTGCACCAGATTTTACTGGTGGAAAAACATGGGAATCACTGCTAGGAATAATAATAATAATAATAATAGAGACTTTATTTAGAGAAGGTAACTCAATCAGTTACAGAACTAATCTACCTTGAGGCCTTCCATCTGTTTTGTACATTATATACAGTATATACAACATGATGTGATGAGTTTAGCTTGACACTAAATAATAAGGCGATTTTAAAAATCAAAGTATCAAGCCTGGATCACATGCACAGGCATCTGTGAACACATAAACATACATGTATATAAAATATAAAATATTAATCTGCATTGAAAAATTCAACTGTGCAAATGATGCAAAATTACAGAAAAGCAGGTGGTATTTATTGTACTAGAACTCTTCAATTGTCAAAAGATTCCATCCATTTTAAGACATTGATTATGAAAAGAAGAAATGCTTGAAGCCTGCCTTATGTCATTGAGAATGTTGTTCCATACCAGTGGACTAGTAGCAGCAGAGAGGGTGAACAGACCATAGAATTCCGACAAAACAAATAAAACAAACAAATAAAATCATCTCGTAGAAAGGTCAAGATTTTACAAATGAACTTTTCCTTGAGATGTTTTATTTCTGTAATGACCGATTGTACTAATAAAACATCAGTTCGAAATAGTATCTGAAAAAATAAAGTACTCTACGTGTTTATTTATTTCTTGTTTATTTTTTTGACGACCAACGTTGGTAGGTACCCTCTCTGCTGCTCCCCTTCTGCTGATATTAATTAAATTATTATGTTATAATAAAATGATACATCCAGAATCTCATACTGCAAGAACAGCACGAGAACGATTAGAAGCAATTAAAAAATTTCTTCCTGTCAGAGACTCATTCAGAAAAAATCTGCAAGCGCAGCAAGAAGCACAAGTTGAGTATGAAGAAGAAACTAAAAAACTATTTAAGCCCGTCACTGCAGCTACTGAGAAAGTTACGACAGTCATCAAAGAAGATCTTCTTCCGGTATCAAAACAAACTGCGGCGCAGGCTGAAAAAATAGCAAGAAGAACTAAACAGGCAAAGAAGATTTTACGAGATCTTCCACCTGGCATAGCCGGGGAAATAGCTGCGGCTCAGCCTTCACCTGTTGGTGAGGAAATACTTGAAGAAATTGGACAACTTCGTGCTGAGATAGGTGATATGAAAGATGATGAAGGAAGAACGATTATGCTGAGCAATAAATTTACCAAGGTGGGTATCAAATTCATAAAAAAAATTAAGGATATTAATACGTTACCAAAACTTGCAGTAGAAAGTTTTAATAAAAAAGAAGAACTTTTAAGACCTGAATATAGTTCCACTCGTATTAGTGATCCTGAAATCTGGTATAAATGGATATATCGTATATATTACAATAAAGATAGAGTTTACTCCAGTGATGAGGTATATAATGATTATCGCAGAAAAATAGACATGTATCTTGCACAAAAAGAACCAAAAGTATCACAATCTCTCAGAACAATAAGTGAGGAAGAAGAAGAAGTATCACCCTCAAGACTATTTGAGAAAAGATCACCCTTAAGACTATTTAAGAAATCAGAAGAAGAAGGAGCTACTGGCAGTGGTCTGGGAAATAATTTTATTTGTCCTGATAATATCCTCAATGACGTGTCACGGTTAGAAGTTCTCATAGGAGGAAAACGTGCCGGAAATAATTCACCAGAAATAACCAATGAAGCAGCTGATATTTGTCGGCGACTATTTCAAGGTGGTATCATGGATATCGGCGTTTACCGAGAACTTATCGATGAACTTGTTGATGACTAGTTGTTAGATAAATGGTAAATAAAAATAAGATGATAATACATAATAATCATCGCAAACCTGTACAGGTCAGAGCGGTAAACTCATGATTACCAATCTATAGAGCTACTTACGGAGATGGACTTGGTGATGTTATTCAGGGATTATTTACAAGGATAGCTCCAAAAGTAGCACCTGTAGCAAAACAATTATCGATGAAGGCTATTGATATTGTTCGTGATAAAGCTCCTGGTGCAATTGTCAATGTTGCTGGTAAGGCGTTCTCGGCGATCAAAGAAAGACTAGCACGATTATTGCGACGAAAACAACAACCACCGGTGAAACTGGCAAGTACTGAGGTGATGCCTGCAGATGTTAGTAACATAATAAATCAAGCTGCAAATCAAAAACTAGTGGTGATATCTGAAGAAGCAGAAAAAAATATAACAACAAATTTAATAGCAGGAAGCGGTCTTCGTCGACGATGATCATCATTTGAAAAATGGTAACTATAATAAAAATGTTCAGGCGCAAATCAGACCCAGCATTTGATATGGAGGCACCTGTCCTTAAGTATGAATCTATATGTGATTATCAATTTTATTCCTATGACGCAAGACTACCAAATCAGCGAGGGAGAATCGAATTACAGGTTCATGATACAAGTAGATATTTCTTGCCCGCTGAAGCGTTTATTGAAGTAGAAGGTAGACTTGTAAAGGGGGATGATACGGCATATGGTGCCAATTTGCATGTTGGTTTTGTCAACAACGGAATTATGGCACTGTTTGATAGCGCCACATACATGATTGATGGAAAAAATATTGAATCAATTCAGAAGGATGTTGATGTTGCTACAACAATAATTGGTCTGGCGAGATATTCTGACGACTTTACAAGATCAGCTGGTCCAACAATGATGTTCGCTAAAGATATCACCGACAACGCTAACCATAATCAGTATATCAAGGTACTCACACCACGGGATACTTCTGTTGCAAATCAGGCAGAAGCTGCCAACCCAGACCGTGAAGGTAGACCAGCAGGCGAATTTGAAATCATAAAAGATATTGCCCCGACTTACAACTTAGGGTTTGCAGCACGCCGAGCAGCGCTGTCGGGAGATGATAGAAATTTTTCGTGTGCAATTCCATTATCTCACATCTTTGGATTTTGCAGAAATGTTAGAAAAGTCATCTTTGGAGCTAAACACACAATTGTGCTCGTAAGAAAAGGTGATGATAATGATGCAATCTGGCGAGGTGCTGGTGTTGTTGCTGCTGGTAAAGTAAATATATCAAAACTTTCACTATGGATGCTAGTAATGACTCCATCTATTACTGAGGAACAAAAATTACTATCTTTTATGGATCAAGGCGGTAAATCATTGCTATCATGGTTAACAGTAACCACAGATGCTGCTCAAAGCAATATTAATGGTTTATTTACATGGCATATAGCATCACAACAGGGTGTTTCTGCACCACGACATATTTTTATTGCACTGCAAAATATTGACCGGATAAATAATCAAGAACGTTCACATATGATATTTGATAACCTTGGAGTTAATGAAGTTTCCTTGCGAATAAATAGACATCAAGAACCGGCTGAGGATATATTGTTAAATTTTGATCAAAATCATGTAGCGCGCGCATATCATCGTTTAATGTCATTCATGGGACGTGATCAAAATATAGATACCGGTTTGCAAATATCACAACTAGATTTTACAGGTCTATATCCGATTTATTATTTTTCGCTGGAGCATCTTGATTTATCCAAACAATCTGTTGTTGATATACACTTTCGAGCTCATGTTACTAACCCTCCTCCTGATATACCTGGTCCACCACTTGTTCACGGCTTCTACAGAGCAATCGCTGTCGTACTTAGCGACAAAGCCATGTTACTTGAAGGTGGTAGTGGTCGAATGAGGGTCGTTGATGCACCGGTGGAAAATATTTAATCGTGTTATTTAGAAAAATATTATTTATATAAAAATGTCGTACAGTCATGTTAATGTTACTCTGACTCCCGGTCAGGTAAAAAAGCTTCAATCAAAATTCGCCAACAAATGCGGAACTAAAATATCACTAAAACGAGATCAGATTAGTGGTGGTCCAAACAAATATATCGTTGACAAATAATCAGATTAAACATTTCAATAAAGCCCTGGAATCAAAAACTGGAGTTCAATTCCATCTCTCCCCAAGCGCCATCAAAGACATGTTTAAAACCGGTGGTATATTTCCACTTCTCGCGGCCATTCCGGCATTAATAGCTGCAGCTGCTCCAGCCGTAGCAAAAGCAGCCGCGTTAGGTGCTGTTGGAACAGCTGCTGGAATGGCACTAAAGAAAGCAACAGGGCAAGGATACAAAAAAAAGGGATGCGGTCTAAGATTGCCAGGATCTCGTTGGGGGAGAGGCCTAAGGCTTCCAGGATCATTTCGTTAGACGTTCCAGCATCAAATTTTGATTTACTTAATGCCGCTAAAAAATTAAAAATATCTGCCTTTAGAGGTGTTTTTATGCGATATCAATTACCGAAACAACCAAACAAACTAGAAACAGGTATTATTAATCTCGATGAACGTTCTGGACCTGGTACTCATTGGGTATCATACGCGGTTGATCCACGTGGAATTGTTTATTTTGATTCGTACGGGTTAGCTCCACCTGTTGAATTTATCAAGTATGTCGCACCACTTCACGCAGGAACCTCTGGTTCCAAAGTTTGGTATTCAACGCTACCCACACAAACAATGACAGATCCGCCAATATGCGGCCGTGAAGTAATTAATGTACTCGACGCTATATCAAAATCATCCAGGCCGCCACATAAAGTCGTGCACGATTATACAAGCAACCGATTTGTTGCGCGTAAGGCGTTTTAAACAACGGGTCTTATTATAATGGTTGACATCTACGGAAGATCTTCACGCGTTAAGAAAAAGCCCGGCGACGTTGATCTGTCGAAGTATGTGACTAAAGATGACCTTGTTGATATCATGAACCTGGCTGGAGTTGACCCAGATGAGGTTGTTATTTTTCAGGATCGACATGGTAAACTAAAAACCAGCAATATCAAATGGAATGATATAGTCCGGCAAGTACTCGGTGCAATTACGGATAATATTCCCGTGTTTACTGACGGTGGTAGAATCAGAGATTCAAGTATGTCACTTAAAACCATCAGAGATGAAATTGCAAAAAGTGTCACTAATCGCGTGAGAAACACCGGTGACACAATGATGGGTGAACTTAGCATGAACGGGAACAAAATAGTAGTTTTAAGAGATCCAACATCTGACGAAGACGCAGCAACAAAAAAATACGTCGACGTCAACTATGGCACCGTAGACGGTAAATTATCCACGTTACGGGCCGAATATGATGTTCACGTAACCGGATGTTTTAAGGCTTCGAAGAAATTTTCAAAAAACCAATGATTCCATTGATAAGTTCTTTGGCACTCCTCCAGTCATCAACATGAAACTTTCTGATATCAAAACTGACCTAGACAGGATCAAACAAACACAGCAAGACATCGTAGCGGGAATTCCTGAGATTATCAATAAAACCAATTTGATTAAAATTCCAGCTGGAATAACTCATGGGCACATCACAAACATCGTATGCACGGTATCATCGGGATTTGCAACATGGTCGCAGCAAAATAATACTATCAAATATACCGCAACAGTCACTGGCGTGTACAGGCTGTCTGTGTTTAGTGCTGCAAAATTTGAAATATTTACAACGTTTCCATGGCGTCATTCCACCGACAGGTTTTCCGGGGTTGTATCTGTTGTATTAAATAACGGAACCGAAGAAATATTTATTCTGGAAGCAGCTGATAAGAAATTAACCGCAACATCCTTCTGGTGGTGTTTGGAATTTGTAGCTGAAACACCTCAATTGGTTACTGCATAAAAATATATATGGACGGTGCACAATACAGGTACAATCAAGCGCGTGAATGGCAGGCGGCGCTAAAAGATCAAGTCGATCAATATACAGTAAAAGTAAAAAAATATCGGCGACGATTGGTTATCGTTGATGTGATTGTTTATTCAGTATCCGCTGTTGTTGCTGGAACCGGTGTCATATTATCAGCGTTGACAACGATGGCACCAGTAGCTGTAACTATTTGTATTTCAGCAGCAACAACTATTGCAGGTGTGCTTAATATCATCACAAAAAAAATATGTACTTGCACGAACGAAAAATTATCCGATTACAAAATAAAATTACATACAGCGACGGTAGCATACTCGAAATTATCCTCGTTGTTATCAGCGAGTCTCAGTGATGGAATTATATCTGATTTCGAATTTTCAATGATAACCAAAATATACGATGAAGGTATCGGTATTAAAGATACAAGTATCAATAATGACAGAATTACTCCAGCAGATCGTGACCAACACAACTCCGCCAAAGATAACGATGATCTCGGTAAGTTCAATTAATCCTGAATTTAGTGTTAATTTTCCTACTGCAATTCCAGTAAAAGAAATAGCACTAGCACAATTACGAGTATATTACAGCTGGCCAAATATCAGATCAAAATCATTTAACGGTACACCAGCAAATAATTCGCTTATATTTGCTAACAACAACAAACCCGATGGAACACCTGACTGGGTTGTTGTTGGAATACCAACTGGCAGTTATGAGATTGAAGAGATCAGTGAGGAATTTGCGCGTAGAATAAAATCAATAACAGGAAAAGAATCAAAAATATCAATTAATGTTCATGAACCAACTCTGTCCTCGACGATTGAAATAAACTCGCCTGATTATGCCGTTGATATTTATCAATCCACGATAAGATCCGTGCTAGGATGGCCTGAAATATCACCACCGATAACACCGATACCACCAGAACCGAAAAAGTCTGATTATGTCACAGATAGGCAATCATATCATGAAATTAATCCATCATACGGGGAAAAACTACGTATTTTTAAAAATAAATCAATGCTCAGCAAGGTTTTAATTCACGATTTTGATGAGTTATGGGCTTTTAAAAATTCCGGGGAAAGATCAAATAGTTTTGTTATTTATCGGAGTGATATTATTGAATATTTTCAGGAAATCAATCAAGAATGTAAAAAACAACTAGATCAACTAAATCAATATTTTAACGAACATATTTTTGACATATCAGCGTCATCGCGTGAAAAAATCATCACGCGTGTGGAAATATTAAATCAGCTTATATCAGATATGGAATATATTAATAACCGAATAGTTCAAGCGATGCTTAGTTTAGAACCATCTGAAAAATTTTTTGGAGGTAAATAGTTAGAAAAATATAAATTAACAGAAGCCGATGTACCAAATTTTAAATTTCCCGGGTATAGTGTAACCAAGTTAAGAAAATCTGTCAGTGATGTCACTGATGAGTTTTTTCCTAAAATACTCGATGCATGGAGAAAATTAATTCCACCAGCAGTTGTTCTTAGATATGATAATGATCCACATGGCGGCGGAAGACACATATCTCCGGGAATCGTTAATATAACACCGACGGTCGCGGTCAATCTGGTTTGTGACGTAATCGATGGCAGCTATCAAATAGATCTCGGAAGATCAAATCAAGCTCAACAAGGATACATCCTGTACACGTTCACACCACAAGTTCCCCCTGGAAGTTTAATCGTGCAAGAACCAACTAATCCTGTGTATTTACGGTGTCACAATAATATGTTAACACGAATCAATTTTAAACTCACAGACCACCTTAATCGCTTAATTGACATACGTGGAGAAGAACTTGTGATAAATCTGTATGTAAAGTTGTAAGACTTTATCGTAGATCTTTGATTTTAAAGATCCAGTAATGTACCAGCACGTGAGGGTTTTTATACACTTGAAAATGCGCGTTTTCACAAAACAGAACAATTTAGCCATTGATGAACATGGAAACGAGGATTTCTTATTAACACAAGAACAGTTAGATGAACTCCGGTACACTCCTGCATCAAAGTCGAATAAATATATCTGATGAGGTAATTCATCTTTTTTAAAATGTTTTATTTTTTTCTGAAAATTTGATCATTTTCACATAAATAAGAATCTTCGATTCTAAGTACCAACTCACCCATCAAAATTGCAAATTGCATAAATAAGACTCTTCGATTCTAAGTACCAACTCACCCATCAGAGTTATAAATAAATAATAATTCAGAAATAAATAATTTGTAAAATTAAGAAATTTGTACAATTTTGTAAATTTGATGGGGTAAATGGTACTCAAATTAAGAAATTTGTACAATTTTGTAAATTTGATGGGGTAAATGGTACTCAAATTAAGAAATTTGTACAATTTTATGTTTTTGATGGGGTAAATGGTAGTCAAAATTAAGAAATTTGTACAATTTTGTTAAATTTCAGTAAAAAAAACAAATTAATTCAGTAAAAAAAACAAATTAATTCAGTAAATAAATAAATTAATTCAGAAATAAATAAATTAATTCAGTGAATAAATAATTTGTAAAATTAATAAATTGTACAATTTTGTAAATTTGATGGGGTAAATGGTAGTCAAAATTAAGAAATTTGTACAATTTTATGTTTTTGATGGGGTAAATGGTACTCAAATTAAGAAATTTGTACAATTTTGTAAATTTGATGGGGTAAATGGTAGTCAAAATTAAGAAATTTGTACAATTTTGTTAAATTTCAGTAAAAAAAACAAATTAATTCAGTAAAAAAAACAAATTAATTCAGAAATAAATAATAAATAAGAATCTTCGATTCTAAGTACCAACTCACCCATCAAAATTGCAAACTGCATGAATCTAAGTACCAACTAACCCATCAAACTCAGAATAATATTTCTGATCAAAGATCTCAGTCATCTTCAAAATTACTACTTTGGACGAAGTTACTCTGGATCGTTTCACCAGTAACGAAGTTACTCTGGATCGTTTCACCAGTAACGAAGTTACTTTCTAACATAATTTTTCTTAATTGTCTTATACGGGTACTAATCGTTTTCTTTTCCTCATACTCGTGGGATAATAACGATTTAATTCTTTCTACGGCGGCAGAGAGAGGAACGAACTCCTTCACATGATCATCTTCTATGGTAGCTAGCGACTGAAACATTGCCGCCTGAATCCGTTTCATGAGCCTGTATTCAGATGATAGTGTGTGTGTCCCCTGGGTTTTACGTTCTTGTAAAATCTCAAAGTCAGAAACTATTTTTTCAGGATTAAGTTCATCAGATATATTAATTCCATCTTTTTTCAATTTTTTAATAGCAACAATTACATCATTGATATTTTCATGGTTCATTATATAATATATAAATCTTTAAAATAAAAAAAAATATCCCTAGAACCCCTATCGAGTGTTTAGCGAGTTCGTCGGGATGTTTCAGGGACAGCACAACATATACAATGAATGAAGAGCTCCTATCGAGTGTATTAGCGAGCTCAGATTATGAATGAAGAGCCCCTATCGAGTGTATTAGCGAGCTCAGATTATGCATTGGACAGCACAAACATATAACTTAACTAAGGAAATGGATATATACAATGAAATGGATATATACAATGAAATGGTTATATACAATGAATGAAGAGCCCCTATCGAGTGTATTAGCGAGCTCAGATTATGAATGAAGAGCCCCTATCGAGTGTATTAGCGAGCTCAGATTATGCATGGATGGCACAAACATATAACTTAACTAAGGACAGTACAAACATGTACGCTCAGCAAAAATCCCACCCACAATAATTAATCCAGTGGGTGATACGAAAATATGTATCAACCACAAGTCAATATTGTGGTTGAATTTTGCTGAGCGGGGGGTTTTGCGGTTCCCCCACTATTATAAAAATCGCAATTATGCGCACACCACCGACAAATTGTCAGCCATGGGGGTTCGATCCTGGACCGCGAGCGTCACAGTCCAATACCATACTGATTGAGCTATCAAACCTTGTTACGAACATATGTTTTGGAAGTTAACATATAGTTAAGCTATATAGCTAAGGAACCAATATTCACACTAAAACAGCGGTTTCTGAATAATAACAGTTTCTGAATAATAACAGTTTCTGAATAATAACAGTTTCTGTATTTATAACAACAGTTTCTGAATAACAACAGTTTCTGAATATAAAACAGCGTTTTTCCTAAGCAGACTGCGAATCAATAATAACAGTGGCATGAACACACCTGCAGATCGATTACCATGACAACGGTTTCTGTTCTGTACCTACACAGCTTCCTTGTGGATCAATAACATTATCATGATTTCTCGTAATGTTGTATGATGGGAAATATTTAAAAACCATAAATAATACTTCTACAAGTAATTAATTACGATGCAATTAGTTAAACTGACTAATTACGATCATAAAAAATCAAAAATCTACGAAGAAAACTATATATTACAAAGTAATCTCCCTTTTATATAATCAAAATTCAGTAGTGTATGGAGGACCTACTGTGACATAAATTAAAAAAATTAATTCAATGTGGTGATGATAATTATTGATACTGAAAGGTAATTTTCTGTTTATATTTTTTCGAGAAAGCGGTTTTATATATATTTTCTGCCACTCTTTGTACTGATTGCGGGTGAATATCAAAATATTTTGCAGCAGAAGATATTGAACGAAATATAACTTTTTCGCCAGTGTCTATGTTTGTGGCAATTACCGCCCTCTTTCCGATTGTCTTACATCTTCCTGTATTACCACATGCAGAGTTCACGCTTCGAGTGACAACACGAAGGTTGTGTAGGAAGTTATTTTGAGTATCACCGTCAATATGATCAATAACAAGACCGTCACTGATCATCCCATTATGACATTCATACGTAAATCTATGACATAGATAATGTTTTCTCTTCCCAGCAGTAAACCTTAGATAACCATGATTATTAATACAACCAACTTGTCTCTTCAACTTGCAGTGTCTGATGATACCATTAATATTTGATTCATAGTTTGTTATGACAGGATGTGGGACAAATATATTTTGCTCCATTATAATAATATTATTCGTTTAAATCATTGTTTGTCTGAAATCTTGATATATAATCCTCCACAGATTTTATAGCGTTTTCACCGCTATTATTTTTTTTGTCATAATATCTTTTAAGTTCTCTGAACCGTTTTCCGCCGCACTTTCCACATAATTCTGTTTTTCTTCGCACTCCAATACCACACCGCAGACATGATATTGGTCCTAGACTTCCTCGTCGTATGTTTTGTGAGTGCATCCAACAAAATTCCTTTCTGCAGGATTTGTTGCATCGATTTACTGAGCCGATCATCAACCATCTGCATTGAGACATTGTATATATATATATATATATATATATATATATATATATATATATATATATATATATATATATATATATATATAATTTTCTTTATTTAAATATTTGTTTTAATTATATGAACGAGTTTGAGAGATTATCCCAAACTAGGCCTGTTAAATATAAATTCAACCTTGACAGATTATCTTCTGACTTGCCAGTGCGAGATTTGGTTGATCCGAAAAATAAAAGTTTGATCTCGAAAATTCACGACGCCAAGAAAGAATTTTACACGGATGGTGCATCTCATACATGGTCAACGTTCAAGATCATACGCCTTGACGGAGTCAAGAAAGGTGACAAAGTCAGTGTCGACAAAGTCACGGACGCCACAATGAACGACAAGCGAGCGGCAACTATCATTAACTACATCGCTGAATACGAGGGCAATCAAAAATATTTCTTCAGAGTAAAATTTATTGTATTAACAGAAACAGGTAGTTGGATTATCCGTGACAAATATGATCCTGTCCTTGGCAATAATAAAACTGTCATATTAAGTAAAAATTCCAGACCGGGTCTACTGACGGGTATTGACAAATCGTATTATGAGTGAGCATATCCTGTAACAGCGGTTATTTATGGAATCTATGAGATAAATAAAAAACCCAACGTTGATAAACTAGCGCCGATGAAATTTTCAAGGTTAAATTGTGTAGCCGAACGAGTAATAGAACACTTTACAAATGTGATGCGTGGAAATGGATTAACTGATTTAAGGCGTGAAAAAATAAACTCGTGGGCTGATTCAGTTAAGGATACCGGTGCTACAATAAAAGATGTTGCTGAGTTAGGAAAAATATTAAAATTTCCAATAACCGTAGCGACAATAACGGGAGAAGTACTGTACCAATCGAAATATAAATCGAAGGGAGCTCCAATAAATATTATCGATCATAACGCGCACGCATGGACTAAGGCAGTAACAATATTTCCACGTGATCGAACTGTTAGATTTTACTCCCCAGATAATTCTGGGGCAGATAATTCTGATGGAGGCATGTTTGATTTTATCAACGAAATAAGTAAAACCGATCCTGTATCGGTATGGTTATTTAAAAGTAATGAAGAAGGTGAATTTGATCAGTTTGTCAAAGGAAAACGGTGAAATATATCGCACAGAATCCCTCCATGACGAGATGAAAAATCTCACGAGGTTTTTACAGTGCAAGCACGCGGAAAATACTGACAAATTACTAACTAACTGTTTTACCGTTCCATCTGTTGCGGCTCATTTCGCCAGAGAACGAAATTCATGGAAACCAACACGATTTGATTTACTCGAGGACGTACGCGCAAGTTGCGTCGAATACGGACATGGCGGATTATGGAATACCAAATACAATTACAATGATGTTATTTCGGTTGATATGGTTGCATGTTATCCAGGAAGTTTTCTGGGATACGGAGATTGTTCTGTGTACTTTGAAAGATTTGGTCACCCAACAAACGAGATGACACGAGTGGCAATTAATGGACCATTACCTGATTTTGATCTGACTGGATTCGCCTGTATTGAATCATTCGAGTTTAACGAAAATCTTCACAAGATTTGTTATGTTTGGTTTGGTAGACATTTTTGTGAAAAACGTTGGGCACCTATAGTTTTGTTGCGATATATGCTAGATTGTGCGATACTGACATCGTTGGTGGTCAGTGAGGCAATTATATCATATCATGCACAGACCAAAGTTTGGTTGCCCATGTCAGATTCTGAAGTTATCAGCGAGTTTAAGGAAAAATATCCTGATGTTTCCGAAGATGATATTCCTAATAAACTCAAAACCGCAAAAGATCTCGGTAGAAAAATTATAGGTAAATTTACTCAAGGTGGTGCATATGATTATAAAAGACATCACGCACGATTAATTCTAGATGGTGCCGAGTACGATTTTATAATCGCTGATACAACAGCGAAAAATATATTTGTAAATCGAGAAAGTGTTTATTTATCCGACGGAACAAAATTGGGTACGATCGTTAGTTACATAAATGACGTCTCCCCGCAATATACTCATCTAAGATCTTCCATGTTGGCTTATGTTTCTATAAATTTATTATCGATGATTAATAGATTTCCTGAGACCGCAGTCAGAGTCGCAACCGATTCGTTTTATATTTCAAGTAAATATTTAGAACCTGTTATGAAATTTACAAGTAATGATGAACGATGGGGTTCGTGGAGAATAAAAAAGGAACTATTACACAATTATACAGAATCAGCAGATGTTCCAATGAGAGATTTTTATCGTAGGGGTAATAAAATATCAGAAATGTCGAAAGCACCATCGTTGAGTGATCCAATAACCAGATATAAGACAGTATATCTCAATGGACCTGGTGGATGCGGCAAAACAACTCGAACGATTAATGTTTTTAGAAATTCAGATATAATCGTGCTGACACCCACACATAGACTCGCACGTGAGATGAAACAGCGGCAAGTACAATCGTGTATGTATCATAGTTTCTTTCGGTGGCGCGGAGATACATGGACTCCTGAACGGATGGGAGAAAAATATATACCTAAAATAATTATTTGGGATGAGATATGCACGGTCTCATTGGATACATTAAAAACATTTCTTGATTGGTTGTTGACGAAAAATACCGCTATAATAATGTGTGGCGATCATGGTCAACCGGCGCCCTTTGTTGGACCATCTCCACATGATTGGTTAAAAAATTTCGTTGATTATTACGAAGAAATAGATGATGATCATAGAGCTCTTGATGCAAATTTGAAGGAATTTAAAAAATTAATCAGATTACAATCAAACAAAATTCAGTGTGAAATAATACGTGGAGTGATCTCAGAGACATCAATGAGTGATTTTTTGAAATTATGGAGACCCACCGATTTGATCGTAGCAAGTAGAAAAATAATCAGAGACACTTTACAACAGCAGTTATTTCAACTACATAAAGAAAAATATTCAGAATTACCCGTACCATTGTGTTATAGACCATCAGATACACGAAAACAGAATATTAATGTTGATATTCCAGGACCCTTGACAGAGTCAAGGAAACAGAATCTCGTATTAAATGATATTGTCGCCGTTGATATCAGTGTGGTCGAAGATGCAATACACGCTGACAAATCTCCATGGGTGTTGGGATACGCTATGACAATCCACTCGTCTCAGGGATTAACTATTTCTGACACACGAGTCTGGATTGTAGACGATCGCATCGAGTGGTCAAATTTAGTTTATTTAGCGGTATCGAGGGTCAGAAATATATCTCAATTACGTAGAATCATAATTCCTGAAATCGTTGATAAATTTAACATCATCGATGATGATATAATAAGAAAAAAATTAATCGGATACAAACAATCTGATAAAAAAAATAAACGTGACTTTGATCTTGATGTTGAATTTATTATTGAGTTAAAACAGCAGCAGAACAATCATTGCGCCAGTTGTAATTGTATAATGTTATGGCGATATTCGAGTAATGATTCAAGACAATTTACCATAGATAGAAAAGATAATAGTCGCGGTCATACACGAGAAAATACCATGTTAACCTGTCTTGAGTGTAATCGACGTAGAGGCGCTAGCGCCTTGAGTGCAGGCACCCTTGGCGCTAGTGCTAGTTAAGTGATCGAAATCACTGAAGTGATCGCGGTGGTAGTTGTGTATCCGCGGGAATTATTTGTAGTTGTTCACATGTAAATCCACGTTGAGGAGCGGCCGAATCTAATCTGTAGATTGCAGGTCTGGAAACGCCTGCGTTTCTCCCAGTGGATCTTGTCACGGTAGATATTTTGTGTGTGGTAACACTCCAAATAGGATCAGTCGCTCTCGCTTTACCACCTTCAAGTTCACCAGGCTCATATAAATATCTGACTGTGACATCACCTAATATTTTTTGTTTTCCAACATCTTTTCGTTGTGTTGGTATATTTATTTTTGTGACCGCGCTAATGGGTTTCATGTTGGTTGTTCGTGTGATCTCATTATTTAATGCAGCTATCACGCCTGGTAATCTTGCCACCCATTCGCGAGATCTTTTATCCTGAATAAATTCCCTCGCGTATTGATATCCAAATAACCGCTCAGCAAGTGTTCGATTAAATCGCTCAACAATTGCTTGATCACAGTGAATTGCAGTATGACCTTGTCGTATTTTGGTATTATGTCGTTTCATCAGTGATGATACTGGACCAAGAAATTCCTTACCAGGATCAACCTGTAGTAGCTGTGGCCATTGCAGACCACCTCGTTGATAAATTCATTCAAACGCATCGGCTACTTCAGATGATGTTTTCGCTGATAGCGGCTCTGCTTCTTTATATCTACTTGCAACATCAACTACGGTTAACGCGTACTTGTACGTTTTTCCACGCACAGTATCATGCGGTAAAAACAGAATATCAGCTTGATGAACTTCATTAGGAACACTGACATCGAAATACGCGTACTGAATTCGTTTAGGACGTGGTAGATAAATTTGCCATATTGCCTGCCTGGACAACCACGCTTTAGCAGTAGAATGTTTAACCGCTGCTGCATCAGCGAGTTTACCAATTGCTGCTTTGCCTCTCCAGTATCCTCTTGGTGAATAATAAATTAATTCCATTATTAATTACCAGCTCCAAGCGCTAATTTACCTTTCATCGAGGATCTTACTAACCAATTAGCTAATGATTCTCTAATATTTTTATTTTTTATAGAATTTAATGCATGAATTAATTTCACATCTGCAATATGCCTATGTTGTAGATTTTGACTTTTATAAGCTACATCATGAGCATGACAAGCTCGATCAATAGCGTTTATTGGTTCCTCGCCTGGTTTTGGTTGATCCTGATTATCGAGCCTGATATCGAGTCGAGTACCAGGACCGCAATAATTATATCCTGGTAGATGTTTTTCTCCACTGTATTTAGCCCATGGAGCACCTGGAAACTTTGACATCAAATTAGCAATATCACCACCGCGCTTATTAGGTAAAAACGAAAATTTCTTTCTACCGCATATAGAACATTTTCCACCGTACGCTATTTTTTTGTTTTTTGTTATAACCGTAGCTAAATCAGTAGTTGGAGTTTTAACTTTACAGCGTAAACAATATAGATTCATGTTATAACATATATGGATATAATTGATTTCTCAGCAACTCGGCAACGAGAGCCAGTTAAGCATCATCCTGCGCTACCGAATTCCATCAGAATGATTATCATAGGACCATCTGGATCGGGTAAGACGCAGTTATTACTTAATCTGATAATGAGATGGTTGAAATGGGATAAATTATATTTAGTAGCACCATCCGTTGATGATCAACGATGTTATGATGTACTTAAAGATTTCAATGAAAACGCATGATTACTGGATGAAGATAATGATGTTATAGAGTTTATAACCGATATTGATGAAGCACCATCCGTAGATTCCATAGACGGATTTATTAATAATTTAGTTGTATACGACGATGTGATGCTAGATAAACAATCAAATCCAGCCAGAATATTTTCCCCAAGGTAGGCACAAAAATACAGACATGATCTATGTTACTCAATGATATACACAAATTCCGAAGGTGATCAGAGACAACTGCAACATTTTAGTTGTGTTTAATGGCGTAGACACACACACGTTGCGAAATATTCATCAAACTTGGTGTGGTGGTGACATGGACATAATTAAATTCAAAAATTCTTCTCACGAGCGCAAGCTACTCTGCATGGATTTATAACAATAAATTTACATGATCCAAGAACAAGATATCATGTGGGTCTTGATAAAATATTTGGGTAACAGGGGTGATGATAAAATTAAATTTAATTAAACAGATATCATTAATATAATGAACAACTGTGCGTGGCTGCGTCAAGGAACAACAGATAAATGCAACAAAAGGTGCCGTGGAGAATATTGCAAGAAACATAATTATCTTATAAAGAAAAATCTTCATGCTGGTCCACGAAGTTGTGTTGGTTGTAACAACGGCGTTAGAGGATTATATCAGATTTGCAAAAATTGCGGTGGAGATCGATATCGAAGTTTGATGAACTATTACAGAAAAAGAAAGAACATAAATCCAAAAATAGAAAAACCACCATCAGAACTTGAATATTACTTGAAACATAGAACAAATAAAGATGAAACAGATGAAGATGAAACAGATGAGGAAAAACGACAGCGAGAACGCGTTGAAAAATATTCATCAAACTTGGTATGGTGGTAAATTAATAGCAGCAGAGAGGGTACCTACCAACGTTGGTCGTCAAAAAAATAAACAAGAAATAAATAAACACGTAGAGTACTTTATTTTTTCAGATACTATTTCGAACTGAGGTTTTATTAGTACAATCGGTCATTACAGAAATAAAACATCTCAAGGAAAAGTTCATTTGTAAAAATCTTGACCTTTCTACGAGATGATTTTATTTGTTTGTTTTATTTGTTTTGTCGGAATTCTATGGTCTGTTCACCCTCTCTGCTGCTCTAGTATATTGAAAACCTTCTTTAAACAATTCCTTCTTTGGCCTTGGTATAATGTAATATTTACTTCTTATGGACCTTAAATTTGGAGTACCATCAGCATCTCTTTGGTGAAAGATATTGCTTAGATAGACAGGAAATGCTTTTCTGGATACTTTATAGATCAATTTGGCCTTTCTAAGAAATATTCTTTCATGTATTGTTAAAATCTTTATATTATTCATTGCATCCTAGAAATTGTCTATCAGTGATCTAGAACGAAATGGCAAGCCATCTTTGGAGTCTTAAAAGTGTTATGTTTGAATTAGAGGTATTACCCCAAACTACATGCACCACAAGTGAGGATGGGAGTCCCAAGGACTGCTCCCCCCACTCTGAAAATTTAGAGGAGCTTTTACCGTTACCTTTCCAGCAACCCCATCTAGCCACTGAAGGGCAAAGGGGAGGTTTAAATTAGGGATTCTTCTTCAACTGCACCTACATTGTTCAAAAGAAATATCAGGATAAACACACTTCCTGACAGGTCTTGTCAGGCCAGAAGCGATTTAAGGGACCCGTGTTGTTGGTCCCACAGATCTTGAGATAGAGAGGGAATGAGTCCTCCAACCAAGGTCTCTGCCTCAAATGGAGCAGTCCAAAGATGGTTTTGACTGTGCTTCAGTAAAACATTGGAGATGTCCAAAACAATGTCCCTATGGAGGTCTCCAAAACAATGTCCCTATGAAGGTCTCCAAAACAATGTCCCTATGGAGGTGTCCAAAACAATGTCCCTATGGAGGTGTCCAAAACAATGTCCCTATGGAAGTGTCCAAAACAATCTCCCTATGGAGGTGTCCAAAACAATGTCCCTATGGAGGTCTCCAAAACAATGTCTCTATGGAGGTGTCCAAAACAATGTCTCTATGGAGGTGTCCAAAACAATGTTCCTATAGAAGTGTCCAAAACAATGTCCCTATAGAAGTGTCCAAAACAATGTCCCTATGGAGGTCTCCAAAACAATGTCCCTATGGAGGTGTCCAAAAAAATGTCGCTATGGAGGTGTCCAAAACAATGCCCCTATGGAGGTGTCCAAAACAATGTCCCTATGGAGGTGGCCAAAATGATGTTGCTATGGAGGTGTCCAAAACATTGTTGCTATGGAGGTGTCCAAAACAATGTTTCTATGGAGGTGTCCAAAACAATGTCCCTATGGAGGTGTCCAAAACAATGTCCCTATTGAGATATCCAAAACAATGTTCCATTGAGATATCCAAAACAACGTCCATATGGAGATGTCCAAAACAATGTCCCTATGGAGATGTCTCAAACAATAATGTCCCTATGGAGGTGTCCAAAACAATGTTGCTATGGAGGAGTCAAAAACAATGTCCCTATGGAGGTCTCCAAATCAATGTAGATATGGAGGTCTCCAAAACATTGTCCCTATGGAGGCCTCCAAAACAATGTCCCTATGGAGGTGGTCAAAACAATGTCCTCTGGAGGTATCCAAAACAATGTCCCTATGGAGGTATCCAAAACAATGTCCCTATGGAGGTGTCCAAAACAATGTCCCTATGGAGGTGTCCAAAACAATGTCCCTATGGAGGTGTCTAAAACAATGTCCCTATGGAGATGTTCAAAACAATGTCCCTATGGAGATTTCCAAAACAATGTTGCTATGGAGGTGTTCAAAACAATGTCCACATGGAGATGTTCAAAACAATGTCCCTATGGAGGTGTCTAAAACAATGTCCCTATGGAGATGTTCAAAACAATGTCCCTATGGAGATCTCCAAAACAATGTTGCTATGGAAGTTTTCAAAACAATGTCCACATGGTGATGTTCAAAACAGTGTCCCTATGGAGGTGCCCAAAACAATGTAACAATGGAGGTAGTCCTAGAAATACCTATGACTTACATCATGAATTAGGTCAACACATCTACTTTCCTTGCAAGGTCTAATACTCAGAAACTTATCAGACTGGCATGCAATTTATCTGATTTTGGAATGTAATTCTTAGGTCATGAATATTATGTCTAAACATGGTAAAAATTATTTGATAATTTATTGTTTATTTTGGTCTGAGGATCTCTGCATGCTTTCAGATGCAATTAGTTATCCTTTCTCAGAAAAATGTTGCATGAGGGCACTGAATCATGACACAACAAAACCTTGTAATGTCCATAACATTTTGATTTCATAATTATTGCTTTTAAATTTATTTAATAACAGCCAATTAAATATATATCAATGTTACCTCTCCACTGTTGAATGCAAATGACAAATGAGGGTGCAGTACTACCAAGACACACATGTATACAGGGTGCTAAAAATCCTATATGGTTATGAGCAAAACCCCAAAACATAACCCAAGCCAGCAAAATGGAAAGGATGTGGCAGCAACTGGGATGCATTCGAACATCTAATTTTGTGTTGTGAGTACATAACTCATCAAGATTCATGAATCAAGAGATATATATATATATATATATATATATATATATATATATATATATATATATATATATATATATATATATATAAGTGATAAAAGTGTGTGTGTGTGTGATTTGGACTTTTAACATAGCTTTAACAATTTTTCAGTCATATCGCTATGATTCTGCAGTGTCACAATTTATAGTGATGTCTAACACTGGGGCATCATGCCGCAGACATGTAACATGATGTCCCACCCAGTCACATTATCCTGACACCAGGGCAACCAGTTCTAACACTAACCTCATAATGCTGAACGCCAAGCAAGGCAGCTGTTACTACCATTTTTGTAAGTCTTTGGTATGACTCGACCGGGAATCGAACCCACGACCTCCCACATCCGAGGTGGATGCTCTAACCATTAGGCCACCGGATTGGTGTATTGGATCAAGAGCTAAATGTAACCTAAGACAGTAAGATGTGACATGTAAGACTGTGACATGCTTACATAAGATGGATGCGGTACTAACAGAGATGCATACAATCATCTAATTTGAGGATTTTAGCATAAACAAAGCTTGAGAAGTAAACTTAAACATACAATTTTACTGAAGTAAGTTAAACATGAAATGCATGTCAGTGACCTATTTTCTGATAAGAGTGTCGTATAAATTAGGATGAATTCCTTCATTAATTTTTATGAAATTAGGTGTAATATTTTATATTTACAGCATGCTCAAAACCAATATGGTCAGGAGCTAAATGCAAGAATATAATCAAAACCAGTACAATGTGAAATGTGGTTCACAGTGACATTCTTTTATGATATGGGTGAACTACTAACACAAACACATACCATCTTCTAGTCTGATGAAGCTAGTATTAAAAGAGAGTGAGAAATAAACTTAAAAATAAACAAAGCCAGTGGAGCAATATATATATAGGTCACGGAGACCTACTTTTGTGCTGAGAGTGTAACATTCATCAAGATGTTTTCCCTCGCCAGGTTTCAAGAATCTATGTGTAACAGTAGGATGCTAAATCTACTTAGCTATGAGCTAAATTCAAAACATTAAAGCTAAGATAGTAAAATGTGACATGTAGGCCACAGTAACATTCTTTCCTGGCAATAATATAATACTGAAAGAGAAGCAAACAATCATCTTGTTTAAGGATTCTAGCATAAAGAGAGCTTGAACTACACACAAAAACTTAACCTAAGACAACAGAATGTGAAATGTAGGTCACAGTGATCTTCCTTTGTGATATGGGTGTTGTACTTTTAAGGATACACATCATCATATTGTTTGATGATTTATCATGAACAGTGACTCAAACCTAACAAATTTAACCAAGTCAGTGAAGTGAGAAATAAAGGTTACATTGAGGTACATTATAATGAGGGTGTAGTACTTATCAATATGCATCCACTCACAAAGTTTTATGATTCCATGTATAACAGTATTTATAGTGTGCAAAAAAGCCAAGCTAAAGACATCTTAACCAAGAATGAACAAATAATGTACATGTATGTACCAATTTAGCCCCTCATTCCCCTCCCTAAGGAGTAGGTACTATGAAACCCACTGCAAACCTTTGCCCACAAGATAGGAAGATTTTGTTTTACATAATTATGCAAAATGTTGATAATCCAAACCAATCAAGATTCTGTCAATATCAAACTGTCTGCCAAATGTGGCTGAAATCCAACCAAGGAGTTACTGTGAGGATATAATCTCGATAATATCAAGCTTCATGTCAAATTTGGTTGAATAGAATAATAATTAAGGAAGTTATTGTACAGTTGTAAATCAAGGTCCGACCAATATCAAACAGCATGTCAAATTTGGTTGAATAGAATAATAATTAAATAAGTTATTGTGCAGTTGTAAATCAAGGTCCGACCAATATCAAACAGCATTTCAAATTTGGTTGAATAGAATAATAATTAAGGAAGTTATTGTGCAGATGTAAATCAAGGTCTGACCAATATCAAACAGCATGTCAAATTTGGCTGAATAGAATAATAATTAAGGAAGTTATTGTACAGTTGTAAATCAAGGTCCGACCAATATCAAACAGCATGTCAAATTTGGTTGAATAGAATAATAATTAAATAAGTTATTGTGCAGTTGTAAATCAAGGTCCGACCAATATCAAACAGCATTTCAAATTTGGTTGAATAGAATAATAATTAAGGAAGTTATTGTGCAGATGTAAATCAAGGTCCGACCAATATCAAACAGCATTACAAATTTGGTTGAATAGAATAATAATTAAGGAAGTTATTGTGCAGTTAACTGTAAATCAAGGTCGGATTAATATCAAGCTGCATACCAATTAGATTAAAAAGAATAATAATTAAAAAAGTTACTGTGCTGGATAAGTTACAGTCCAATCAATATCAAGCTGCATACCAAATTAGGTTGCAAGTTGTTTTGTAAAAAGAAAAGTGGGTGGGTCTGGCAAGCCTCTCTGTTACATGACGTTGAACTCAGCCACAATCTCATCGATATCATGCAGCATACACATTTCAGCTGAAATGCAATACTGAGAGCTGAAAGTGAAACAAAGGAACAGAAGGATGGGAAGGTCCAGCTTAATATCTGCTGTTCACTATGAAAAGTGAAGAACAAATAATTACAGACATGAAAATAATAATCAACATTGTGCTGCAGCCGACTGACATTTTGATGTTTAACTTCTAACAGGTCCATGATGTCAGTCATTTGTCATTTGCCAACCTTTTAAGTTACTAGTACATACTTGTCCTATTCGAAGGTTAATGTTCACCTTCCACCATGTTTCTGTGTCAGATTCAACCTTAACGAAGGAGAGCCCCAGCAGATTACCCAGAGGATACCTAAATCGTGTGTCCTGGAAAACAAAATTCATATATTAAATATTACGTTTTCACTGGATAAAACATTCATAAGAGAAGCTTAATATATGTTGTTTAATGACAAGACAGCACAATCCTGACTATATAGTGCCAGTTAAGCTTAGGAATCTGCAAAAAAGTGAGTTAAACAAGAATAAATACAAAACAAGAAAAAAAATCCCTACAATACAAAAATAAATTTTTATATAAACTGCTTTTTGAAATGTTCAACACCTGAGCAAAAGCATCATCACTGGATGCATTCATGGTAAAAACTGTTGTCTACATTAGTCACCTAATAACAACACACCTAATGTACTTCTGAGCTCACAGGAGGCCAAGCCAAATACACTCTAACACATTTATGATAAAATAAAGAATTACTTTCCATAAATAATTCCCTTTCATTGACGCTGTGCATTTACCTGATTTCCGCCTGGAAACAGATTGCTTGTAAACATCTTTTCCAATGCAAATTAGCCTTTATAATACACCCTAATCCCAAAAACTAAATTTGACATTTCTAGAGTATTGTATTTTTTTTCAACCGTCAGGCTTTCATTTCATCAGGAAAAAGACATCAAAATAAATATAGCCTGACCAATGCAATTAAATTTTAATCTTTGGAACAGTGTTAATATGGGCTGCCAAGTGTGCAAGGTATTGGCCTCTAGTTTCTAGGTCAATTGACAGGGTACATGCTACACAACACTATTTGTGCTGGAAGCAAGACAATGCACGAAAACAACATGTATATCAGACTGGACATCTTACACTATACTATTAAGCTACCTCTTTTGCATAAAAACTGACTTGAAAGGCCTGTGGATCTAGACTTTCTTACTAATTTTAGTAAAATTTTAAGTCATAGCTATAATTAGTAATATAAACTATATTTGTTTTTTTTTTTTTAAATTAACATTATGCCATAAATATAAAGGGATTTCAATCTTTCTATGCCCAAACAATTAATCCTCATTTAAACTGTTCTTTTTTCAGTTATAAATATAGTTGCAAATCCTAAAAGGAAAACTCATTTCTCTATACAACAAATATTACCTAAATGGATTAATATTATCCAAAAACGGGTCTCAAACACTCAGCTCGCCAAGCCATATCCTTGGGCCTACACAGTGACTGGTGTCACAGATGTCATGAGAGATAACATAGGTGGTGTAAGCCCTTGGGCCATTGAAAATGCCCTCATGCATCCCTCAGGGTGGTTTGAGTTTGAGACCCTTGTCCTAAAAATAGTGGGTACAAGAAATTACAGTAGGTATGGGTAATACATACCTCTTGACCTGTATTTGGATTTACTTCACTCAGTTGTAGCGATGGTAGTTGGTTCTCATCAGATCGTAAATCAAGTGTAAGCAACATTTTGGTTTTTCTCTGAAACTTTATTTTTGTCACACCTTCTCTTTCTGTTGCATGCCTGATGATGCTAAACTTGAACGTTTCATACTTCTCAATGTAAACTGATGGGACTGAAGCCAACAAAAAAACAACATTATTCATCATTAAGCTATGAACATTACACTTTTCTGGTGTGTATTCTCTTCTGACTTCTTCTAATTTTCTAATCATCTCTGTTTCAAGTGGTTTGAAGATTCTGTCAAAAAAATTCTTCCTGCAAAGAGAGGGTGGCAGATACTGCTCAACATTTTTCAGGATGTGTGTAACATTTTCTTCGCTGTCGTTATCATCAGCTGTTTTTAGCCTAAGTGAAATTAGCATGTCTATCACTGCCAGGCCTCTGAAAAACTTCTCAAAATCTTCTCTTTCTTCCATCCCTGTGCTAAATTGTTCATGTACCATATCAAATTTGAGTTGATAGTACAAATATTCAAAAGCTTTAATGCTAAGTTTTGCTAATTTGTGGATGTTGTTTTTGTTAGGTACATAGCGAATTCGATAATGCAACTCATTTCCTCCATTAAGTGGAAGAAGACCTAATGTTTGTTGTGGCTGTATCCACACACTGTCACCATCTTTGAATACTAATTGAAGCCCAAACAAATGTGATAGTAATGGTAGTATCCCAATTTTGTTGGAGATATCCTGGCATATTTTTTCTGCAGTTGGTTGTGGAAAGTCATACTCAAAGGTTTCATAATAATTTCTGATGACTGGAACATTAACTTGGAATTTTTCATCTTCAGTGTAGAGCCGAATGTCTGCTTGGAAATGAGATTCAAAACTACTTTTGTGGACTGACTGCTTCCTGCTGAGGACTCTGAACAACTTGGGCTTTACACCTGTAAGGGGAGAAAAAAGGAGTTCAAACATTAATAAACTTGTTTTTATTGGCAGTGACATAATTTATGAGGTGATTCACCAGTTATTCCTCTGCCCAGATGAAGTTTGTACTAACTTTGGAATCCTTTATTCCATAACAATCAACATAGTGCTCATGCTTTGTTTGTGTTTAAAAACACGTATGCTCCCACTGCACAACTGCAGATAAAATGTATCATGTACATTTAATTGGTACTGTGTGACTGTCCCTTATTCACAACTGATGTTATTGTTGTTGTTATTGTAGGGTTTAACACCATTTTTCAGCACAAGATAGGCTATACATGGCAGCTGTATTAATGGTGGAGGAAGAACCCGGGAAACCCCCGGAAAGAACCACCAACCCACAAGAAGCTACTGGCAAGCTTTTTCACATACCAACATAGGCTGAACCCACAACTCAAACCCATGCAGACAGAGGTGAGATGGCAGTGATTCATAATGGTGAGTGCTTTAGACCACTCGGCCACTTGGGGCCCCCATTCATAACTGAAGGTAGGAGCCTGGGTCTACATACCTAATGTCGTGTAGGGTAAACAAAGTTTACTTGGTTCTGATTTCTAGATAGAGCTTTGATTCTGAACCATGAAATTCCAGAAACAAATTTTATTTACAGTTTGATGGAAATTTCCATTAAGATGACCATCATCCTAGTCGTCTTACTGTAATGTAGGTTTTCATATTTGGGTTGTTTTTATTAGAACTTCTCATTCCTATCTTAACATCAGTCTTTAGAAGAAACAATTTTAGTTTTGTTCAGTTGTAATTTTAGAGGATTTGTTTATATTATTTGCTGGAATCACAAAGTGTTCATTAATACTTTTCAGACTAAATTCAATGACATTTTGAAATTATATCACTGTGATACATCAGGACTGTTAGCACATCAACACTATTCCATGTTACTGGTACATCACCACCTTCAAGATTGGAATTAATTTGGATTACCACTGGAATTCATTCAGAATACTCAATACTTTTAGAGTTATGATAAACTTTTAAGACTATTTGGAATTCAATTCCCAATGGTGTAGTCATCTCTGCTCCCTTATGCAGTTTTGTTTTTCTTGCAAGAGGCAATTGTACTATTTTTTGTTTTGAAGATAACACTGTAATGCTTCTTTTTCTTTAATCAAGCCAGTAAGTACAGCCATTGATTACATATATCAGCATAAAAGGAGATACTCCAAAATTGTTCCCCATGTCTGATTTAAGTACTTTATAGCTCATTTTGATGGCTCTTTTGCACAAAGTTTCTGTTGCTGTTTAATTATTTAGACTGAGTTTGGATTCCAATACTTCTGATGTGCCATGCAGTGAACAAGCTAGTTATTTCTAATTGGTGGTTATTGTTTTACTCTAAACTAGAACAAACAATAACCACCAATCAGAACTGAACCTACACTTCACTGCATGACACATTGGAAATACAGTCTGCATATTTGATACAAGTAGATAAGATGTGAAGCATAAGTGAAATTTCGCGTAAAAGTGGTTTTTAAATGACGTGTAAAGATGCCTTAAATCATGCATGGGGAAAATAATCTGGAATGTCTTCTTGACACTGATTTATGTTAACAAAGACTGAGCATACAAAGAGGATATAAACAATCTGAATAGAATTGGCAGGAGAGGGGCGGAGGGTGCAGATTTCAAACCAAATAAGTCACCTTTTGTTTCCTAATCTGTATAAGGCAAATGGGTGTTGTCAACAGTTTTTCTTCATTACTGACATAAATAAATGCATGTGCCTGCTATGGCTGTCTCCCATGAATTCTCAATTTTGAAGAATAAAAAGGCAAATGACTAATAATTATTAATGACTAATGAAGGCCAAAGTAACCTGCATAAAGTATCATTATGGAATAAGTATTGATTTTTCTATTTATCAATTACTGGTTTCATCCTTAATAAATATACTATGTAATATAACACAATATTGTAAATCATAATTATTTAATGGATTTACTCAAACTTTTGTTATTAAATCTTGCATTTACATAATATTTCCTGATTATTTTTATTTTGACACTGTACAACTGATGGTTGCTGTATTTCTCAATTCCTGCAATAATAGGACATAGTCTTTACAGACACTCCCCTTATATTGTGGCCCCAGACCACAAATACTCCCCTGCTTCAACTGAGCACAAAAAGGAAGACATTCCAAAGAAATAGTGTCTTCTCTGCATGAGCTGCTTGCCAGTGACTTGTGTGGTAAAGTCACTTACTATAATAATTATGAAATGATAGACCTAAACATTTATTATATTTTATAAGTTACCACTCCGGTGGCCTAGTGGTTAGAGCGCCCACCTCAGAAGTGGGAAGTCGTGGGTTTGAACCCAGGCAGAATCATACCAAAGACTTACAGAATTGGTACTAACAGCTACCTCGCTCAGCACTCAGCATTAAGAGGTTATTGCTAGGATTGGTTGGCCTGGTGTCAGGATAATGTGACTGGGTGGGACATAATGCTACATGTCTGCGGCATGATGCCCCAGTACTAGATATCACTATAAACTGCCACACTGCAGACAACGTAGCGATATAACTAAAAATTGTTAAAGCTATGTTAAAAATCCTAGTCACACACATGCACATATTTTACAAGAACCAGTAGCTGCATTTGATTAGACCACACCAATGTCCTTGTGGTTAGAGCGTCAGCCTCGGATACGGGAGGCTATAGGTTTGAACCCTGGCCAAGTCATACCAAAGACTTATAAAAATGGTACTAATAGCTGCCTCACTTGGAGCTCAGCATTAACAGGTTATTATTAGGACTGGCTGGCCTGGTGTCAGAATAATGTGACTGGGTGGGACATCATGCTACATGTCTGTGGCATGATGCCCCAGTGCTAGACATCACTGTAAACTGCCACACTGCTGACATCACATTTGATTGTTATTTAACAAATACATTAGGATGTTAAATGGCCTGTTTGCTGGGTCTTGTAGATGCTTTTGGTATGATCCTCTACATCAGCTATTAGTACAGCAGTACCAGTACATAAAAAGGAAAATCGATTTGACTGGGATTTGCTACAAAAAAGTATTACCTGACAGGCCTTAGATCACAATTACCCCTCCTCCCTGTGAGGTCAACCAAAATCAAGAAGATATTCTGATGAAATAGTGTCTTGTTTGTTTGGTCAGTTTAAGTTACTTACTCTACATCAATTTGTTTACATCAGTAATACACAAAAAGGAACTGGTCAACTTAGGATCAAACCTTGCAAGATTAATTGAACTTATGTGGGTCAATCAAAAAAAAGCAAAAAGCAGGACTTCTTTCTAGTTACAGTACAAGAGACATGGTGTTGAATGTTTATACATAAAAAAACAAGAAAAATAAGTGTTACTCTAAGGCCAAGTCACCTCTGACTACCTATGGTTCTGCCCAGTACTTTGTAGAACTTAGTACATGTACACTGTATATACTAATCATTATAATAGTATAAGAAAAAAAGAAGAAAAAAAAACCTAATACTGTGCCTAATTTTAAAAACCAATGCAATAGTAAACAATTTTTATTTTTACCTGGTAAATGTGATAGCCATCTTATGAATGATAAACCTCTGGGCTGCTCCTTTGGCAACTGCTAGTACCAGCCTAATGAGTCTAAATGTGTTTATCACTTTTCCATTTTGGAGATGTGTTGTTAAGTATCATCTAGACTTCTAAGTTACTACTCTATTTCCAGGAACATTTGAAATGGTCAAGATGGATGGTTAACCTACATTTACGTTATTTGATTCACCTAGATCATAATTATTTTGGAGTAAATCAAAGTGAGGTGAATTCTAACATACAACAGACACCTCCGACTCATGGGGCATTCCTCGACTTAAGACAAATACCAAGGTAGCAGAAACTGATAATGAGAAGGCTGAAACATTGAACACACAATTTTTAGTCCTTCATTGAGATGGCTTCACTATTAACTATGCAAAATTAATATATAGTAAAATGTTCAGGAGTTCAAAATTTGCTACATGTATCTTCTGAGTTGGCACCAGCACTTACACACCTTTTCAATGATCTTTAGACACTGGCAATATCCCAAAGGATTGTTCTCTTGCAAATATTAGCCAAGTGACCATGCACTAGCCAATAATTACTGCCCAGTCTCTCACCAGTGTTATATGCAAAGCACTTGATCATATTGTCTGTTCTCACATATATTTTTTTGGCTTTTTCCCAAAATCAGCCAAAGACTAAATTTTATTTCCACAAATATTAATCACAAATGCCAAATTCTCAGAAAACCAAACTGAAAACTTTTTAAAATTAATAAGGACATATTTCTTTCTAAAAATAACTTCTTTTCTGTAATGGCTGACACTGGGCAGTGCAAAAATGTCATTATGATGTAGCATTGAACTATAGTATATGTCAATGTAGTCATTATTCAAATTAAATTAAATATTATTACTTGTTCTAAAATTTAATATTAAAACACATGTAGTTTAACTTAATGTTTTTGAATGATCTGCACCTTAAATGTCATCAAAAATCTTCCTGATGAAAATTATTGATTACTATGGACCTTTACAATGATAACCAAGTACTAAACAGGCCAAGAATAAACGCTGTTGGGTCTAGTATAAAAGATGACAGGGTTTGGCAGAATGTCCTCATGGTGTTTAAATAATGACCTTCCAAAGGAACATAAGTTTATGAAGATCCAAATAAAGCGAATAATTGCCATCGAATGGTATGCTTAATTAAATTCTAAATTAAGAACACTCATTACTGAAACACAGTTTTTAATAACTACAACTCATGTATGACTTACTTTACTATCACGAAAAACTAGATTTACCCCAATTACCATACAGAGGGCAAAAAATAGGGATTAATGTTTTCTTTTTTGATCACTTTTACAACATATAAATATGACTGTATTTATTCAGTTAATGCATTATATAACAGGGGTCAGGCTACCAGACAAAGCGGGAAACTATAAGTCGCTTAAAAAACATAAACTTCAACTTCTTCTGTTAGAAAAGTGAAAACGGCTTCACTTTGTGATTTTTCAGAGATTCATTGGGTGACTGAAGTCTTTTTGATGTTCAATTGCCTTAAATAGGCTAGTTCCAGTGTTGTGTTATAACTCAAGGCAAAATGTAGGCATCAAGTCATCAAATAGCTGGCGCTGACATCAACTGCACTTACAAACAAACTCTTGCACATTCACAGGCTTGTGTTTTGATTGCTGATTGACAATTAACCCTTTTCCTAAGTAATTTAGCAACTATCACTTCTTATTTCTGCAAGTTATCCTTTTATGATAAATAAAATAGAAACTCTCATTTCAAAACTTAAACAACAGTATGTAAGGTAAACAAAATCTGTGCATTTCCAGTCAACCCGACTGTCCTGGTTTTTTCATGGCCAGCCCTACCACTTTTTTCTCCCATAGGAAAAACATTGTTTTTTTTTTATTGATTTGTGCATCTAATTGAGCTGCTTTTATCCAGTACTTAGTACATGATATATATACTAACAATTACCAATTTTATTTTTGCCTAATTTGTTTTACAAATAGAATCAGTAATCTGATTTTTTTAGCTGCTGTATGTACATTATTTTCTTCATACAATCAGTTTGAAACTGCAAGTGAACCTGTCATGGGGAAATAATGGCAGACATTGCTGTGTCTGGGAAGGACCACTTTATTAGATTGTTTTCATAAATCATTTGGCAAATATATTCAGGACAATACACAATTGATAGACATAAAAGTCTAAATATTATGTTATTTAAGATTTAGCTTTAAAATACAATTATGTGGGTCAGATTAACATACGGCAGAATACACCGTTGTGGAATTCAAGAAGTTCTGCAAGGTCAAAGTTGTTTTCTGACCTCAATTATTTTTGTGAAAATACCGGTACAATGAAGAAAAAAAAAAAGCAGCAAAGCAAATATTTACCAATTCCTAACATTACTACAAGTACATAGATAAATAATAAAACTTTACATTTTGCAATTCAATCAATGGATTGTTGTAACAAAGCAAAAAAGTGAGTGGTTGCATTAAGAAAACCCCATTTCCAAAAACAGATGCACATGCATATTGACTGTGTTGATTCAGTAGGAAAGAAGGGTTTAAATTATTTCATTCATACACAGACTTTAATGCTTCAAAGTGCTGTCTGAATAGTTATAGTAATGTTTTACTCATGGCAAGAAAGACATTAGGATGAATAGTATGATCTGAAGACACTTGTGCATTTGCTTCCATATACATGGTATATGGGTTGTTTTAAACACATTTAGACAAAATTTTCAAGTGCCATTTTACAGAGAACTTTCAGAAAGTAAAACAAAACCTTGATTACGGGTACATGATTAAACATTTTGACTAACTTGCAGTTACAATACTGCAGCATGGTTATTCAATTAAAATTCATTACATTGTACTATTTTAAAGTCATATGGCCTAAATGCACTGCATATGAATATGACAACTTTTAAATGTGTACCAAATGTGTTTATAATATACATACAACTCAGAAAATTCTCAACTTCAAAATACTGCTTAAACCTAATGTTTAATGTGAATATGCATACTGGGAAACAGAGCACATAATTCAAATAAGAGAACACAGACATATATATTTCTATTGTATTTCTTGCTTTGCTCCAACTTTTCCTTATTCAGTATTTACTTCTCCCTGTTCTGTCCAAAAGTAGTAGTCACTTCTCAATGTTCTATCCAAAAGTAGTAGTCACTTCTCCCTGTTCTGTCCAAAAGCAGTAGTCACTTCTCCCAGTTCTGTCCAAAAGTAGTAGTCACTTCTCCCTGTTCTGTCCAAAAGCAGTAGTCACTTCTCAATGTTCTATCCAAAAGTAGTAGTCACTTCTCAATGTTCCATCCAAAAGTAGTAGTCACTTCTCCCTGTTCTGTCCAAAAGTAGTAGTCACTTCTCCCTGTTCTGTCCAAAAGCAGTAGTCACTTCTCCCTGTTCTGTCCAAAAGTAGTAGTCACTTCTCCCTGTTCTGTCCAAAAGTAGTAGTCACTTCTCAATGTTCTATCCAAAAGTAGTAGTCACTTCTCCCTGTTCTGTCCAAAAGTAGTAGTCACTTCTCAATGTTCTGTCCAAAAGCAGTAGTCACTTCTCCCTGTTCTGTCCAAAAGTAGTAGTCACTCCTCCCTGTTCTGTCCAAAAGTAGTAGTCACTTCTCCCTGTTCTGTCCAAAAATAGTAGTCACTTTTCCCTGTTCTGTCCAAAAGGAGTACACTGTAGTCACTTCTCCCTAAAATTCAAGTCTAGCTTGACTCCTGATGAGAAATGTATTCAGTTTTGACATATACAGAAATTCCCATTGACCAAAGCAGCTTGTATTGATACTTCCAATCTACCTATAAATTATGGGAAAAATTAACCAAAGACTATTAAAACATAGCCCAAACTACCATAATATTGCCCAGATCTAGATGTAAAAACCAAAAATTATATGACATGTTAATCATGGGGTTAATTAATAGCAAGATCATACCCAAAAAAAGCTCCATATCAGTGCGGTGAAAGTTGTATAATCATAATGCATACAGAAATAATCACAGATGTCTTTCATTTACTTGTGTTAGCCACAGATAGGTGATTTGGGGGGTTGATGGTCCGTCGACAGTATTTTATTAATTTTGAGAATTTTTTCAGGCAATGTGGGGTACCTGGGTAGAACCTCCAAACCTCTGTATGCTACATCGTTGTTAATATTTGAAAACTCAAACTTCAAAAGAAGCACATTTACTTGATAAACAGAGTAACATAAACAGAGTCAGTGCGAATGATGACTTGTTCCTAGACCGCATGAAAACCCTTGGCGGGCCACATGCGGCCCATGGGCCGTAGTTTGCCCACCCCTGAGATAGGCTATACATGGCAGCCAGTATAACTGGTGGAAGAAGAACCCTGGAAAACCCAGAGAAGAACCATCGACCCACAAGAAGCTACTGGCAGGCTTTCCCATGTACCCACACTTGCCGAGCCTTGGACTCGAACCCACACAGACAGAGGTGAGATGGCAGTTATCCAGAACGGTGAGCACTTTAGAGCACTCGGCCACTATGGGCCCCTTGTCAAAAGGTAGAAAATTGGTGGATATATCAATAAAAATATGGAACCTGTACTTTGTTATGCTTTTTATATTCTTGTTACCCTCTTTGAGTTGTCTGTAATTATTAGAAAAGATTTCATATTATTTTACTAAATTTCATATATAAAAGTTCAACTTTAGTTATCAATGCTGCAGAAACCAAAGAAATGTCAGATTGGGGTCTTAATTTTTTTTTTACAAAGTATCCACTGAAACAAAAACTGGTACAGAAAAATTTGTTGTGTCCGTAACCACTCACAGTTTTCCTATTTTGAAGACACGCACAAC
This sequence comes from Sinohyriopsis cumingii, assembly GCA_028554795.2. Taxonomy (NCBI): domain Eukaryota; kingdom Metazoa; phylum Mollusca; class Bivalvia; order Unionida; family Unionidae; genus Sinohyriopsis; species Sinohyriopsis cumingii. The sequence continues at coordinate 34,976,754 of CM068827.1, forward strand.
AGTTTTATTAATTTTGGTTATACATACTGTGGGTATGGTTTCAAAAATATACAATTCATTGATATATTTTTCATTACAATTTCCTGATGGACAAAACGTGGTTACGGACACTATAAAAAAAACAGTAGTGTCCGTAACGTGAAAATATATGTAATAGTTCTGGAGCCATTTTTCAGAACTTTAACCATATCAAACTAAAACTTTCCATATCATTAGTACTGCATCATCTTTGACTGAAAATATTCCATGTCACAGGATGATGCAACAACTTCCTTATGCAATATAGCATCATTAATTGTTTGTCTGCAAAAAGCGAAAAATAAGTCCTTTGTATTTGCATCTAAGTGTTACATTCCAGCAGGCTTGGCTTCAACTGAGTCACTTAGAAGCATGGAGGGATTCCTCAACATCATTACCGACAAGAAATTATTTGTCAATGTTGAAATAATGGTAAGTATGAAAGTGAAATATTGTACCAATATTTTCTGTAGAGTCCATTAGACAAATGAGATATAAATCTTTTATGTCATTATTATACTCGAATGCAGCACTTTTTGTGTTAAACTGTACTTTATCATACATACTTAAGTCAATACTTTTTGCTAAAATTAAATTTTGTTTGATTATCGAATTAACAATAGCAAAATTTAATAAAAAGTTAGAATAAAAGTAATTACGTCCTATTTTTCCTCATTTTGTACACTTTCAATCTTTCCTTGAGATTAATATATGACTGTTTTCAACATATCCACAAACTAACTGACACTAAAGGGTTTCAAATATGTCCACATATCGATGAAGTTAATATGATACAAAATGGTTATGGACACTACACACTGTAAAAATGTATGTTTTACATGTTCATACTATAATACACATATGCATTGACTCATTAACCCATGGTGCCACATTTACAAGTCAGGAGGTAGCAGCCTACTGCCAAGCTCTGTAGCATCAAGGTCATGTATGATACACTAAAGTGAGTGGTATTATTGAAAGGTAGACAGATGTAGCTCTACAATGATACCAAATAAACTGAACGTTCTAGTTGCACTACAAAATACAGAGGGAAAAACCTACTTTTTTGGACCCGATTTTTTCTACCTAAATTTGTCCATTGACGGAATCTGATTTTGTCTGGATTTTAGACTTTTTGGCCTCAAATCTAAGGCACACCAGTCTGAACTGCACACAGACAGGCAAACCTTTATAGAAAGTAGGATAAGATGGGCATTTGGAATAAAGAGTGGTCTCAATACGAAAATGATGGGCCTGTTAAGCAAAAAAAAGAAAAGAAAGAACTCCAACTTTTACCCTTCTGCTCATGTGCAAGTGAAATAGCCATGGAAAATGATGTTTCTAACACACCTAGGCATTAGGTTAATGGGAAATCTCTTGGAAGTCGATGTATTAGGGTGTATTCAGAAATAGCCCCCAGAATGTGTTTCCTACTCGTATTTCAGATGAAAACGACAAAAACATCCAGGGGTTAATGAGTTAAATGGTCATACTGATATAAAAGCCCTACCTAAACAAGATTTCTTTTCTGCAAAAGGGTTTTGATGAGTTAAAAATGTTTTAATTCCTACAAATCCTGAGAAGTTTATTAAAATGCTTGACATGCATCATGTTGGTATTATATTAATAAGTAGACACAAATATTTGCAAATGAAAGTGCAAGTAATAACCTCTTGGTTACATGTGACATTAATAACTAGCAATGCAGAAGCACTTTGTTAAGGCACAACTTCAGTTTGATAATGTTACAGATTTTTCATTCAGATTGGGTTTTTTTCCTAAAAAGTATCCAATATGGATTTAAGATCATCCAAACTAACTGGAAACCATGAAGCTGGTGGAGTCATATCAAGAAGGAAAAAAATGAAACAGATCATGTAATGAAATGAAGAAAAAAATGCCTTGAAAGTGAGTGCCTGGAGGGCAAAACAAAAGTTAGACAAATCCAGTGATGAAGGAATTTAATTTGCATGACATTTTTCATGTATATTTTCAAAAAATTTCAGCAAACAAACAAAAAATAAACATGTCATTTTCTCTTCAATAACCATTAAATTTTCAGAGGTTCAAAGTGTTAAACTACCAAGATCAAGTTGTTTCAACAGAATTCTGTGAAGTTTAAATTTGACTCCCATGTGCAACACATCTGGACCAAATACCGTGATTTACCTGTAAACAAGGGAGGTCACATCTCTCCCTTCTAGTGTGACCTATATAAGAATAAACGTCATCATCCCTTGTAGTATTATAGTGTAATTCTATGATTTACAGTTACATCGTAGGCAACAATAGGTGTCCCATGTTGCCAACGAGAAAACGGCCGATTTCCGAATGTCGGAAATTTTTCTATTTTCAGATTTAAGCTTTGGTTAGCTCCACAGGGGCTCGTTGCAAAGAAAATCAAGGGATGGGGGTTCTAACCTGTAATAATATAACACCCCCATCCCTTGATTTTCTTTGTAACGAGCCCCTGTGGTTAGCTCCTGGCGTAACATCTTAGAGGTTATGGAGGAAAACATAAATATGTAATAAAAAAAAATCTACATAAAAAAGTACATATTACTCCTACAAAATGCATTTTTTCAAAAATACTTTGAGATTGATAGTATAAGGCACAGGGGCTCGTTACAAAGAAAATCAAGGGATGGGGGTTCTAACCTGTAATAAACCCCCATCCCTTGATTTTCTTTGTAACGAGCCCCTGTGGTATAAGGCAGTAACGGCATGAAACATTTTTAAGTTTTACAATACAAGTCGAGTACTCTCACATATATATTAAAAGCTCGAATTAATATAATTTGTAAGAATAATTTCCATTCCTCATATTACATTTTTTGTTTTATCCCAAACCTTTAACAAATGTATCCAGTTTAGACGACTCCATGTTTGTCTACTTTCACTTCGACGCCATCAGCGTTATTCAAGCGCCGCCACGACTTATTTTCTAAGACGCTTTTAAAGCAGAAGTTCTGTTTTAGTAATCTGGTCCACAGGTGGCACTTTCACTTCTCTCTTGAGTTTATCTGTGCCGTTTTGATACAAAAAAAAAAAAATCATGATTTGCTTCTCGTTTTCAAGGGATTCGCAGCATGTAGTGAGCCGGAAACTCTAAGACTGTTATGATCAACTTTTCACCTTTTCAGCTAAATTCAATGTAGGTGACAACTCAAAACGAGGCTGACACGGTCACTTGGTCACACGGTATTTGTTGGGGGGGGGGGGGGAATGTTTTTTTATTTTTTTTTTATTTTTTATTTTTCTTTTTTTTTATTTTTTTATTTTTTTGTAATGTCAATGGACGGAGGTTGGTGGAAAGTGCAAAAAAATCCTATACGTGAAAAGAAGCATTTCTTTCGCGGAAGGACTTACCTTCTGCGAAAAGGAACGAGGCTGTTTTTATTAAGAGCTTCGTTCAATATCTCTATTTCACAAATGAAATTAATTTTTCGCGAATAGGACTTACCACCGTCTGCAAAAAAGATCACACTGCGTATTTACTAACACTATAAATCAATATTTCTATTTCACAATTGAAACTGTTTTGTGTTGTAACTCATTTTAGATAGTATATTTTTAATGTGAAGTGTTAAAATTGGGTCCTTTTCACTAAGCGGACCCGGTTTCGCGAAAAGGACATAGTACGTTTTTACTAACATTTCAATTTATATTTATATTGTCACGAATGAAATTAATTTGCGTATTAACTTGAACATGAATTTTTTTTTTACAATTAAATGTCACAGTAAAATTGTCTATCACGATACCGGCATGAAATCTGGGTTCTGTTGTTTGCAGACTTTCTTGATAACATCATGTCATATTTAGATCGTACTTATAAAAAAAAAAAGAAGATTCGTCAGTCAAACCAAATTATTTGGCGGTTGGGGGGTATATATTTATGCAAAATGAATGGACTTTAAAGTCTACCAAAACAGTCTCTCATTTTGGGGGGGGGGGGGGCAAGTTTAAAGTTGTACTGGACATTTTGCAGATTTAGTGTAACCTTATTTAAATAGTCTAATTTGTCAAAATGAATAGTCATGCATTTCATTGAAACAGAAATTACATTTATTTTTTTATAAATTGCCTTGTACGTCAACTATTTTAAAAATAACTTATTGTTCATGATTTATCAAAAGTAGTACTTCTCAAAACAATGCTTTTATACCACCCTTTAAAGACCCAGCAAAGGGGAAAGTAACTGTAATGTAGACAAATATAGAAGAGTCTGACAGAAACTTAATTTCTGGTAAACATAGCAGCAGACGCGCATGGTGTTCAAGCCATTTTGTGTGATTGGTAAATGAAAAGTAACTGCAAAAGCCTAACACATACGAAAAACAAGAAACGCAGCAAAGCGACGCAGTTATTTTTGAAGAAAACTATATACGTGTCACCAGAATTTGAATGTTCGAACACGGACGGTCAAGACTACGCAGAGAATATTTACAAAATAACGGCATTCTCTGGATAAGCCCAGACTGTGCCTTCTTCAGTCCCCGTGGATACTGCAAGTATAGATGGCGACGTTTATGTTGTTAACAACTTATATATACAATTAAGGAGGAGTCCATTTTTTGGGATGTCGTCAATCCTTGATGGAACCGATAACAGTCACAAACATTAAAGCACTGAGATAAAAAAAAGTCCAACAAATGCAAACAATGAAAGTGCTAAAATTGAAGGTGGTAATGATAAGTTACACAATGCAAAAAAAAAAAAATAATAATAAAAAAATGTGACGTTGATGATAGAATGTTACTATAGGACCTCTCGGTAGCCAATTCATGGACATAACCGCAACGCTAAATATTTTCAAAGGGACGTATACCACGGAGGAAATTTCCACATGGAGCGAAGATGTTATGTACTCCGTGATTAACAGCTGAATCATGGAAATCGACAGAGGTTTAAAATACGGGACTACTGCGGTTTTTGGAAATATGCAGCAACCCCAACATCCAACTATACTGAAAAGAATGAAAAATTAATAACTGTGGTTACATGGCAATGACGATATTGTTTAGAAAAATAGGTGGACAAAAAACGTACGTTCATTACAAAAGAACGCAACCAAGCAAAAAATGTATTCTTACAATCCACATTTTCTTGCAAAGGCTCAGCGCTTCAAACGCCGGTAAAGAACTGTTTAAGAGGAAAGTATCTTGGCTTGAAAACTGTCCGACATTTATGGCATACCAGTAGTCTTGTATTGGGGGTTTCTGGCGCAAAACCCTATCTTGTATTGGACTACAACATGATTCTTCCCCCCTCCATGGCCCCCTCAAGTTAGCCTTAACCAATACGAAAAAGAAAACATTGTTGAGGCAACAAAAGTTTATTTTCATAATCGTTTACCCGTCGAGGAAATGTTATTGAATCGTCGTCGTCGTCAAATAAAATAGGGTTTGATCCAGAAACACCCTTGTACAAGTTTATTTATATATTTCACATAATATTTTATTTGACATTGTTAGCAATTTATATGATATTGCTAGCGATTCACTGTAGCAACCAATCTCAAAAATCTATCTTGGTAAAATCAACATCATATTTTTGTATCCTAACGCTTTTGTTTGAATGCAATCAGAACAGTATCTCTTATCATCGGCATTGCAAAGACCAGATTTTTCATTTTGACATCAGTTTCATTTCTGTGACAATTTGATCTTATTGCAATCATTTTAACATGACCACTAAACCCATCTAACGCGGACTTATAATTATCAAATCCTATTACGTTACCGACAACATTTCTTTTTATTCCCATAGCTCGTTTCTTAACCTTATTTTCTGATAATTTTAGACAGTACATTTTAGAAAGCAATCCGATGAATTCCGCTATAATTTTCATAGCAACCTTATCTTTAAACTTTCCTAGTACTTTTGTATTGTCATCGCAGTGAAATCCACTATTTGCTGGGTAATCTGAAAGATCAAATAGATCCCGGTGTTTGTAAAATTCTCTGTAAATATCATCCGTCTCAACGTCATACATCAACGAGTAAATGACTGTGAACAACAATTCCGCATCAGGCCACATAACCTTAACAAAAATTATAATGAAACTCGTAAATTAACGTCTTTGATATTTCAAGTACTGCCATAACAACATAAGCTGGTTTATTCAACTTCAAGTTTGCTTTTTTTCCTTATGTATCACGGCAAGATTTTCATTAAAAATATTCATACTAATAAAATTATCAAATGCTACAAGTTTATTACGATGCTCAGCGCGTTTTCAAGATGGCCGATATTGCTTAACCGGCTTGATGCAGCTGTTCCGTTTTTTTTATGCCGTTTTCATGATATTTGTGCTTGTTGCCTGTCTTCGTCTACGTTATTGTGTCCATTATGTATTGGATGTTCAGTTTGTATGTGTTTCTTCATCTCCTTCTTTTGGAAACGAGAACAATTAGACTTTTTCTCAGCTGTCTTGCTCCACTGCTACAACTTCCATCAGAACAAACCGCCATCACGTGATACTCGCCAGTCAACCCGTTTATGCTATGATGGACCCTTATTAATTGCTTTAATTTACCACTCCTTGGTTCTCCACACTACATTGTGCTCTAGGCTAAACGAACTGCGACTACATTCATCATTACCTAATGTGAACAGAAGTGAAAAAAGAAACGTTGTTTCAAAGCTGGCCGGCGTAGAACAGGAAGAAGAATTCCAGTTATCTCCCTTATGCCCTTTCCGGCTCGAACCTAATTCAAATCCCTATTAATTCGTCAACCTTCGTATCAACTATCCAAGAGATACCTCAGCGTATTGCATTATTTAATGCCCAATCAGTAGGACCACCGGAAAAGCGCACAGAAATAGTTAATTTTATCAATGACCAGAATATTGATGTCTTTTACCTGACAGAAACATAGCTAAAAACACCAGGCGATGAGCCCAAGTGTGCGGATCTAACACCCACTGGTTACTCCATCGAGTCGTTCACCCGTAACTCTCGCGGAGCTGGAATTGCTGTCATCACAAAGAACTCTATGATCAAACGTCTTAACCACACCACAACATTCAATTTCGACCACACATCGTTTGAACTAGTCCAAATCACACTCACACTGTAGCAAAGGTCAGTCCATTTTGTCTGCCTATACCGCCCTCCTCCTAGTAGAAAAAACAAGCTGACTGAATCTCTCTTTTTGGAGCAGTTTCCGAATCTCCTGGAGTATGGAAATTCGATAGCTGGCAACCTGATTATTCTTGGAGATTTCAACTTTCACTTTGACTGTCCCGGAAACCCAAACACATCAAAACTCATAGATTACATTAATGTTTTCAACCTCGAACAGTCAGTTAACCAACCCACCCAGAACCATGGTCACATTTTAGACCGGATTCTTCACAGACATGATGATAACATTCTACGGTCCTCCCTGGTATCTCATGAACTTGCATCAGATCACCTCTGCATTATATGCCATCTTGTCGTATCAATCCCTAACCCTCCACCTTTATCTGCTACTAAGAGAAACCTCTGCATGATAAATAGAACCAAACTAATGCATGACATCCAAGAAAACCTAACAAATTGCTTACCTCCTACAGCAGAACAACTGCCTGCGTTTCATTGCTCGACAAACATGCCCCAGCTACCAAGTGCAGAGTATCAATTCAAAAGTGTTCTCCATGGTATAGCAGTGTTAGGGACCAGCTTAGCACTGCTAAAAGAGACCGCCGTAAAGCTGGAAGGCTTTGGTTTTCCATCAGACTCAATATTCATAAGGAAATCTATGAAGCCGCTAAGAAGAATGTCACAAATATAGTCCATGCAGCTAAATCAGCCCACTACTCTACTAAGATCATGTAAAGTTCCAGCTGCAAAAAGCTCTTCGAGATTACTAACAAGCTAATGAGGGGCCACAAGTGGCCGAGTGGTCTAAAGCGCTCTCCGTCACGGATCACTGCCATCTCACCGCTGTCTGCGTAGGTTCGAGTCTCGGGCTCGGCCAATGTGGATATGTGAGAAAGCTTGCCGGTAGCTTCTCCTAGGTCGGTGGTTCTTTCCGGGGGTTTCCCGGGTTCTTCCTCCACCATTAATACTGGCCGCCATATATAGCCTGTCTTGTGCTGAAAAATGGCGTTAAACCCTAAAACAACAAAACAACAAGCTAATGTCAAGGAACAAATCTACACCACTTCTAACGACCTTCTCCCCGGTCGACCTTCCGGACATGTTTGCAAATTTCTTCCGTGACAAAGTACAAACCATTAGAGATATGCTTGACATCACAATTTCAATTGACTTCGTCGTCACCTTACAGTTGGGATACAGAATTTGAGCGGCAACCATTAGCAGCAGAGTGCACCAAAGTCACGTGAACTTGATCCAGTTCCAACATCACTGCTGCTTGAGTGCTTAGATCCAGTATTGCCTTCACTAACTGATGTTATTAATACCTCTCTCTCATCCGGGGAATTCCCATCATTTTTCAAGGCTGCCATTGTAAAGCCTCAGTTTCATATCTCCCATTCATATCAAAAATCTTAGAAAGGTTGTTCTATCCCAGCTTGTATCTCATCTGAATTCAAACTGTCTTTTTAGCAATGTACAATATGCATATCGCCCTTGCCACAGTACTGAAACTACTCTTCTAAAAGTAGTTAATGACATTCTCACTGCTTTGGATAGAGGAAATATTACAGTCCTCACTCTCCTTGATTTGTCTGCAGCATGTGACACAATAGACCATGATGTATTACTTCACCGTCTCCAGCATGTATTTGGCATTGATGATACATCCTTACTGTGGTTCAAGTCCTACTTGGTCAACAGGACACAAATTGTGTCTGCAAATGGAATACACTCCAATCCAGTTGATATATGTTGTGGTGTTCCACAGGGGTCTGTTCTTGGACCTGTTCTCTTCATTCTGTACACTCAGCCCCTCTCAAGTGTCATAGATCATCATCCAGTGTCTCACCAGTTGTACGCTGATGACACCCAAATATACAAATCTAGCCACCCAACTGAAGTTGATGCTACCATCCAAGGTGTAGAGAGGTGCATTTCTGATGTGAAATCATGCATGACATGTAACAAGCTGCAGAAGAATGATGATAAAACTGAGGCCATTCCGCTCACAACACAAAGGCTTTCTCATTCACATCCTTTACCTCAAACAATACATATCAGCAACACTAACATTAAATTCACATAATCAGTACGAAACCTAGGTGTTACTCTAGACAGTATTCTCACACTGCACCAACATGGCATGAAAATATGCAAGGCTGCATATCTTGAGTTGTGACGCATCAGCTCCATTCGCAAACATCTTTCAGTTGATGCCACTAAAACATTTGTGTGTTCATTAGTACTTTCAAGACTGGACTATTGTAACTCAATTCTGTCTGGTCATCTCAATATCTACTCCAAAAACTTCAAAAAGTTCAAAACACAGCTGCTCGAATCATACTTAGAGTACCAAGATCAGAGCACACCTTCCCGCTGCTCTGTACCCAACACTGGCTATCCATTCGATCCAGATTCAAACACAAACTTTGTTCTCTGTGTTATGTTTCAATGACGGAATTTAGTCCAACATACCTATCCGACCTCACCCATGTGTACACACCAGCAAGATATTTAACTCCTCTTCTGACAATCGTATACTCATTATTCCCACTATGAAAACAAAGTCATATGGACAGCGTTCTTTTGCATACCAGGGCCCAGCAACGTGGAATGAATTGCCCACTGAACTTAGACACAAAGACAGTTATATCATTCAAGAGGGCTCTCAAACGTCACTTATTTCGACTGCAAGAACAAACTTAAAGACATAATAATGTTTCCTAACTTAAATATTCTCAGTATGTTTTTTATGTTTTCTAATTTCATGGTGTTTGTTTTTGTAATCAGATCATTATATATGTTTTTTTATCTTATAGGTGTTGTCTAATGTTGTAAAGCGCTTAGAGCTACTAAAGATTAGGCGCTATACAAAGTCCTCATTATTATTATTATTATTATTATTATTAACAATTTTTATAATGACTCGTTTTCTAATGTTCTCCATGGTTATTCCGAATACGCTATTGTTCATGAGCTTAAAAAACGTTTTCCTCAAATTCAGTTGTTACAACTGTTCGTCTAGCAGGATTTGAGTCGATATAATCTTTCATCCAACGTGATTGATTAAACTTTAACACGCGATGAACTTTTTTAAATATCAGACCAGCGTCTACTGCTTGCTTAAGATTTTTGTAATGCAAAATGTCTCAGTTTCTCAAGAAGCTTAGGAACTAATTTTCGACCAACAGATTTTCCACTAGACGAAAATAATTGCGTTGTTGCTCTGATAGCAAATAATAGTCCATCACAATTGATTCGGGACAAAATGGATAATCGTTATGTGCGTCATGTAGCTTCACGGAGTCGTCAAGATTAACCTCAATAAAATAGCCAATATCATCTGGTACAATTTTATCCGTTTCTTTCAAAAACTGATTCGGACTTGTCCAATGAAATACGCCATACGGCGTTGGTTTAGACATTGTATAGCCATAACGATTACTGGAGTAAAGATCAACTATGAAAACCCATGGCAATATCTTATCATAGTCGCTCATGTACATATTATTAGTTTTCGCATTTTTTTTGTTTTTGGTTTGGTTTTTTTTTGTTTTTTTGTTATAACGCTTATTCCACCTCTGGTTCCACGTTCGATAAAGTGGAACATGTCAGGAACTCTGGTTTTAATTTGCTGTATTTGGGTAATGCGTCCCAACTTAATCAGGGTGCTGGATAGTACCATGCCGGATCAAGTCCGTAGTTATCAGCGCTGACATCTCTAAAACTTTCAAAGATATCTGCGAGCAACAACACATATTTGATCAGATACAGGTCATGATAATCTCCAAACGTTTTACAGTAAAATTCATTCCAAATTTGTTTAGCGTAAGCATAGTTGTCATCTCTGACACTTTCAACATTTAACCTGGAATAAAACTTGTCCCGGTCAGGTAAACTTGTTTCGTTAAATTTATCCCAGTCGTCAAGATATTCTTATGGAAATATACCTTTACTTGTAAGTAAATTTGCTTTCTCACCGAAATGATCAGTCAAATTATCAAACTTTCCACATCCTTTCAGCAGTTCGTCTAACGATGCCATCATGAACTGTAAACTATCAATAAATCTCAACTTGCCAAGTGTCACTGACATATACTTATTCGTATTATTTGGGATGCATTTTATTTTATGGTTGTTATAGATTTTCAGACGGCTGATAATATCTTTGTTGCCGAATGCTTCTACGACAATATTTAAGATTGCATTTGTCATGAGCTGGACCACGATATGATATTTACCTGTAATATGACAATGATCTTTTACTCGATCTTGAGTCGTAAATGCATGCTTACAGAGGCAACATATTTTTCATGAAGTAAATTCTATTTCTTGTTTTACTGTAAACGGTTTCATTTTCATTGTTCTATCGAGCAACATCATGACGACATCAACCTCGTTGATAAGATTTTTCAATAGCCATAAAGCAGGATTTGAACCACGGTAAATTTTGACGGGTTTTGATAAACTTTCATCAACAGTACATACACATTTGTATGCGATCCCACCATGAATATGTTCTTGTACCTTCCTTGTAGAAGATTCGTCAGGGTTATTTTTCTGCTCCTAGTACAGGAAGCAGAATCGAAAAAGTAGTAGATTATAAAAGGAACTTGCATCTTGTGTTTGTAATTCGTGAACTGTAATATATTTTCATCTTTACCAGGCATTGATATTTTTTGTTCGTTAGAACAATACTCGAGATGACGATCAAATACCAGTTGTGACTTACATCCGTGTAAGCATCTGACACAAAATTATTTGTTTTCTTTGTGTTTATTGTACTGTCCACCGACCAACCCGTTAAAGGTTTTAATCCGAACTTAGTGGGTTTTGTGGAACAGCAAGTTTATTTTTGTTTGTTTGGATCTTGCAGTATCTGATTTGGCTTTATCGCTGATATATCTTGGGTAGATCTTTTGTGTATAATCACCGCCTCCAAACACATTATTACCTCCTGGTCAAACTAAAATGTTTTGTTACTCTAATTGTGGAACTTGATAGTCATAAACATGAAATACAATTTCAGCAAAAGTTTAGATTGGTAGAATACAGATGCAATATGATACTATGTGGAAGTTTTTATTTACAGGGAATAACGCTGAAAATATTGCCCATTGAAAGGACTTGTCGTTGTTTTGGACATTGATACAACATTTCGAGATATTAATTTTAGCTGACAGATCGACATATGAGCTACCTCGAAGAGGATTATATTTCATAGTATGAAGCAAAATTTCTGTTATTTTATTAACTTTCCATTCCAATCCAGATGTTGTGTATTCATTAATCTTTTTCTGTATCTCTTTAAATCTATCATATGACAATGACATAAAATTTGTTTCAAATAAAACTCGGCCGGATAGCGATGTAATATAAGGATCAGCAAGTTCTGCGAACTGATGTTGTTTTTAATCGACTAGCCGATCAGATGATATACTCAACTTTGAAAAACAAACATGACATTGTACAATAATCTTCCGACCTTTGTGCGTTGCAAGCTCAGATTTTACAGTTGGTTGAAGTAAATGAAACAGATTTGAAGTTGAGAAATTTGTTAATAAAAGTTGATTATCAAATCTCCAGCTGTTATCGAATCTGGCAAATGCTGTTGCAATTTTATGGGCTGATATTTTGTCACGAACAAATTTTCGTTTTATGATATCTAATTTTTCAGCATCATTAATTTCCGTTGCGGAATCCAAATATTTATAGCCTCATCTGCTTTTTGTATTACATAATTCAGAGTTTTTAAAAAGAATCTTCTTTATCTTTCATCCATGATCTTATTCTTCGTGTATTTTAAAACCTGATATCTCTGATTTTAATTCCAAAGGCAATATATTCTTTAAAATCAATTTTTTCTGTAGATGGTGTTTTAATAACTTTGATCTATTTTTTTGTTTACATCCCAAGTATCTTTTGTTTTCTTCCGTCATTTGCTTGTTAAATAAAGCATCTTTTTCTTTCATTTTTTGTAAAACCTCAGCTTGTCGTTCATCAGGATCGCCAATTTTCTTCACAATATGCTCATCAATTTTCTTGTAGGCCTCGCAAACAGTTCACTTTTATTTTTTCTAAATCTTCAGATGATACTTTATCAACACGGGCTGTTTGCCAAAACAGACTCGGTGATAGGCTTAAAGAATCTTGCAGTTTCTTCTGCGGTTTGTTGTTGTCCAGCACGTTTTTGTTCAATTTTTTTCGTAAACGCAGTTCTTGTAGCAACATTTTTCTTTAGAAGATTTATCCGCGCTTTGTTCATTTTTGCGAATAACATATTAATTTTATACTTCTTTACAGTATAAGAACTTGTCAATTCGCATCGGAACATGTGCTTGGTATCTCTGGCAAGGTGACTGAATAAGAAAAACTGTGATTTACATGAGCTGCCGCATGATACAGCTCTACTAAGCTGTCTCTTGAAACATCGCACGCATTGCTCTCCTGATATGTTTTGCTCGTCAATATTGTACTTGTTCAACAAAGCATGTTTGTCCTGCTGCGGATTGATCATATAAATATACACCAGATCGTAGTTGAATATGTCGTTGTGCAACAGATTCATTAACAGGGTTGTTTTGCCAGATCCAGTTCGTCCGACTATCAGGTAATGACAATCCGGTAGCTCGTAGTTGTGTTTATTTTGTATTATTCGTTCGGTGTGAAAGTTTATTATGTTCATCATATAACATGTGCACAAAATTTTGTCAGCAGCAATTACAATAACATGAGCTACTACATGAAAGTTGGTACATTAGTCAGTAGTTCATCTGTTGAAACAACTGCAACAAAAACCGATGTTGATCTAATAAATTATCTCAATAAATCCGGTGACATAATGACTAGCAACATTATCATGTCAGAACAACGAGTGTTAGATCTAGAAACAACATATCCTCCTGTCAACGTCAATAACACACAAGCGGTAAGTTATAATCAACTAACCACAGCAGTATCCGATAAACTTTTACTCGCAAGAGGGATAATGACTGGTGACATCAATATGGCAGGTAAACGAATAATAAATCCGAAAATAACCTATCCGCGGTCTAATCAAAATCTTTCTCAGGCGGTAAGTATCAACCAACTTTTTAATACAGAGGTAAATTTAAAAATAAATCTAGTGATTTTGTACCAGGTACTATTTCATTTATTAACGGTGGTAAGTTAACATGACTACCAACAGACTTTCCTTCGAGCGGAGAATCAGATGCAATATCGTATGATCAGCTGAAAGCATCATTAAAGGCGTACCTGAAACATACTGAAGGATCAATGACAGGTTCGTGAGACATGGGAGGTAAAGTGATATACAACACACAACTCGATAATACTCCACTTTCCAACGATAGCTGGGTAGCAAACGTAAAATTTGTAAGACCAAATTTTGTGATAAAAACAGGCGACACAATGACAGGCATGTTAGACATGGGCGTCAACAACATAACGTCAATTGCGTTTCCAACAACAACATCGGATTTAACAAACAAGAATTACGTGGATGATATGATAACCGGTTATACAGCAATACGAGTAGTAAAATCTGGAGACACAATGACAGGCACGTTTGACATGGGCGTCAATAACATAACACCAACTGCGTTTCCAACAAATACATCGGAGCTAACAAACAAAAATTACGTCGATGATATGATAACCGGCTATACCGCAATACGAGTAGCAACATCCGAAACACAATGACAGGCACGCTTAACATGGGATCAAATAAATTAACAACAACATATTATCCAGTATCTCCATTTGATCTGACAAACAAATCTTACGTCGACGTGGCAGCAAATAACGCAGTTGCTGCTGAAGGTACATCAACTGATGCTCTTACGTTAAACTTACCGGAGGTACAATTACAGGAGTCATCGACATGGTAGCAAATAAAGTAACAACAACATATGTTCCTATTGCCTCATCAGATATTGTAAATAAACTGCAGGTATTGATGTTGTTGCAGCACAAAACGAGCTCGCAGTATTGTCTGTTATATTCCACATCTTGTTGATTCGACAGATAATCGTTGCGGTTTTGTTGCAACGGCATCAACGCAATATCCTGGAAAATATCCGCATTTCGCTTTTCGTTTAACAGCGTCATATCTGAAGGTCCCGAGTGGACAACATATGGAGAAACAAGCAATGTTTGGATAAAAATATAATCTTCAGCAGCTGTTGCAATTAGCGGGTTTCATTTACGAAGACGATTACATTCTGGTGTCGGCCGCATATACAGCTGGAGAGAAGATGGACCGACAGATAATACTACATGGACAACTCTGTACAGCGCAACGGGTGTTTATATCTCAACGAGACAACAGTTTACTATCGCTGATACTAACACGATTAACAAGTACAATTACTTTCGGATATATGTTCTCAATGCAGAAAATCCTTACCCAGGTCTGACAATTTTTCAGCTGTACGCGATCAATGATTTAGTGTATATGTAGTTTATAATGTCTGTTGATCCACCGTCGATCAGAGTCGCAAAAGAGTTTTACAGTGATGTATTTAATTCTGAAACAGAAATATCGGTGATAACTAATATTGATCAACCAGACGATGAGAGTGCAAATGAAGCACAAGCAACAAGTATAATTGCTAAAATGAAAAGATTAACTTTAGAATCAAATGGTTTAACAGATAACAAAGATAATTTTACAATTTTGTTAGAGTTGCAGGTATGAAAGATCCACAGCTAAAAAAAGCTATCCTCTAATTTGATATTATCGGCAAATACTGTAATCCAAACGATTGTGAGGATCAGCCACTAAAAGTTTAGTCGCTGTTGATAAAGATGTTGCTCAAGATTAACAAAGAAAATTCGATAACTATTAACAGATTTGACCTTATAAAAGCAAAATCTCATGGTGGTAAAAATCCAGAATAAGATCGAATGAAAACGTTCATGATGAATTTAATGAATTAGCAGAAATAAAGAAATCAACTTTAAAAAATCGCAGGATAAGTGACAGTTTTGCGAAACGCAGAATATTTCGCGAGCTAGGTATGGACAATCCTGATAGAACAAAACATTACTCGAGGTCGCAGATTATCATGATGACGCTAATCCACTGGCGACGGCGTATCTGATATTGGGTGGCTCGTTGACGAACAGCGATTTGAAAAATATCCTGAGCAACAAATCAATGAGGCACTGATAGCAGTAAATGCAACTGAATCGGCGATTTAATCTTATAACGATGCCGAACGAGACTGATTTTATCAAACACTCGATGACATAACGATTAGCAGCAATATTTTCAAACATGTTGATGACGAAGTAGATTTTAATCGTTATAAAAAGATTTTACTTAAAGACTATACAAATAAAGTTAGAAAGCTACTGACAGAAACAAAATGCAAAATATCACAGATTTGATTTTTTGGTATCAAAACCTAACAACAAATAACATCAACTTGGACACTGATAAACGTGGAATTTTGTCTTTTGAAACAGCATATGCAGTACTTGCACAACGTCTAGTAAGTAACAATATTAAAATTGATAATTTAAGAACTGTACTAAATTACATCTAATCAACAAAATATCTTTACCAGGACAGTGTAAATGATATTACTAAAATACCAGAAAATTTAGATCCCACATTTTTTGTTGAAGCTTATGTACAAAAATTTAATGTTGGTTATGAGGATACATCGTCTGATGTATACAATGAGTATAAAAATTTTCTTGCTGATCCTGCTAATAGCAATTTTCGTCTTCTACTTGATAAAGGTTTTGCTTTTAAAACGTTTACCTTTTATGAAGAAATTAATGTAAAATATCTCTCAAATTTGAAACCAATAATAAGAGAAAAATTAAAGTTTGCAACCGCGGATCAATAATGACTAAAAAAGATTTAATCGACTTCACCCACATATTTTCAAGTCTCTCAGACAACTGCAGCAACGAGCGGATCAAATATTATAGGTACTATCATTTAAAAAAAACTGTATTGTATCGGACGCGCCAGAAAATGATAAAAGCAGAATCATAAGCGTGTTAAACTATATTTCGATTGTGTTAACAATAGTAGGAATAGCATCAGCAGGAGGAACAGCAAATCGCTTATTGCTAGTAGTGTCAGGAGCAGATATTGTGTTATCAGCGATAAGCAAAAGAATAGAGCCAAAATATGTGATCAAGAACAAGTCTTGTAAGATAGCAACAGCGACTTACAATAAAATAAAGAAACAACTTTGAGCTTATCTCAGAGGTGAAATTTTATCGTGCTAGATCTGATGCAAGAGCTTTGAAATATGAGGAACAGTATTCGGTAAATTTTGTATGAATTTCCAATATAATGGAAGATATTACAGTGGAAGATGCCACGTTAAAGATGAAGAGAAGTCTCTTCCAGTGTAAGTATATGACGTGTATACTTAACATAGAAAAGTATAGCACGTACTTCAAAAATAGAAACAAGATAAAGTTGTCTCTGGTTTGTGAAGATTATTCGGAATATTTTGATGAACTTGCTTTGATCACAAAAGAGCTCGTTAAAACTGTTAATAATATTTATAATCTAATATCGCAAAACAAATACCCAAACATTACAGTAGATGATGTGCTAAAAGTGTTACGTCAATAAAACAATAGTTTCTCATGGAAACTTTATCAAAATGTTAGAACTGTATTTTCTTATGAGCGGCAAAATTAATTTGCATTTGTTCTGTCAGGACGTTTAGAGTTATGTTATTGCAAAAGCTGAAACGTTAAAAATATCTCGATAATATCTAACAATTTTATGTGAAATATAAAAAATTAGATGCAGTAAAATTGCTGGCAATTTCATAGTAAAATTTTGTGTGAAATATATGAGTAATCTTATATAAATCGTGAGTAGTGAAGGGGGACACTTTAGCCTCAATGGGAATTAGCATTAAAAACACCCTTGGGACACTTTAGCCTCAATGGAAATTTAACATGGAGAAAAATCGTGGGGCACTTTAGCCTCAATGGAAATTTAACATGGCGAAAAATCGTGGGACACTTTAGCCTCAAGGGAAATTTAACATGGGAATAGAGTTTGGGCTTGTTTAGGGACAAGGGGAATTGAATATGGGATTTTTTTTTTTTTTTAAATTTTTTTTAAAAAAAATTTTTTTTAAAAAGGGGTAGGCAATTCAAAGACTATCTCTTTTCGAGAAATATGGCTGGCCCTGAAAAGGGCCTTTGGTTTATGTTAATATGCCCTTAACATAGAGGGCATTTGCGACATCTTCTTTTCCTCAAACTTCGTCTTACAGCAGGGCCATACATCAGAGTCCTCTTGAGGCAACCTTGTCTCTCTATATAGACTCTTCTTATCCACAGACTGCTGTTGGTCCTGTAGACAACGGTCCACTTGGATCGGACATACATGAGCATGTCCGTCCTGAACATCATTGTTGACACAAGGGTTGAAGATTCAACGTCGGTCCACATGTTGAGGCTCCGAGAATAGGTGAATCAATGCAGTGAACGGCGCTTATTTATAGGGACAGAAAGGATTGAAACGGATTGAGTTCATTCACCAATCCCAACACGCGTTACAGAATTCAGTCAGCCCGCATCCAATCCGAAGAGAGCAGTCTGTGACGTCACGTAGTCTATATAGATTCGCTAGCGCTTGTGTGCAGTCAATCTATGCGACAGTGATTCAACATGACGGAAACTCAGAAAACGATCCATTGGGGTGCACCAGCAGGGGAGACTGCCCAAGGGAACTCGGACTTACTTTCAGAAGAGGTGAATTGGGATTTTGTGGATTTTCTCTCCTCGCAAGAATTTGTTCCGGAACCTTCGTTACCTTCTTCATTACCGCAAGTGGAAAATTTTAGACAGAGACAAAAAGAAGAATTGGAGAAATTTATACAACGACAAAAGGAAGCGGAACAGGCTTTTCTCCTACAGCAACAGCAACAAGAAGAAGAGGTAAGAAAAAAACAACAGCAAGAAGAAGTAGCAGCAAAGAAACAAGAGGGTGAAAATCAAACGGTCACGGTACTGTTGGACATTTTAGCGGAGTTAAGAAGTCTGAAACAAATGTATCAGACTTCTTTATCACGACCGAAGAGAATACGACCTTCCCGAGCTAAACACGTTAACCCTGTGACTAAGCCTACCGTACCACCCTTAGTGATTTCAACCCAATCATCATCAACATTACGCAGTCCAGAAGTAGGCCTTGGCCGTGGCAAAGGCATAAGGCAGTTAAAGTTGATTGCTTAAACTCACCCTTTCACCATGAAGAAAAAAGGCCCTTTTCAGGGCCACCCACATTTCTCGAAAAGAAATACAATTTCAATTTGCCAATAACTCAAAAAAAATAAACCCCACCCATTTTACCCTTATGGTACGTGTCTGTGTATGAGTGCGTGAGTGTACGTTCTTATTTTAAAATCATAACTCAAAGACACTTACCTTTTATCATTCATTTATTCTTTTCTCCATTTTTTACAATCCAATTCACAACACAACACTCTAATTAAAAGTTCATTGACTTCTTCTTTTCTCCTTGTTTAGTCTCTCTGTTTTTTCAATTTCTTCACCGTCACACTCTTTTCCTCTTCTTCTTCCCCCTTGCTTTCTTCCCTTCTTCTTTTTTTCTCCTGTTTCTTTTTCTTCACCTGTCTTCTTTCTTCTTCAGAAGAATCCCTCTCTTGCTCTGAAGAATCCCTCTCTTCTTCTGAAGAATTCCTCTTTTCTTCTGACTCCTCTTGTTTCTTTTTGGGGCAATCTGGAGACCAATGTCCTTTTTCTTTACAATAATAACAGGTATCTTGACTTTTGTCTTTTTTAGTCCCTGTTTTTGTTCTTTTTTGACGGTCTGGACACTCTGAAGACCAATGCCCTTTCTTCTGACAGATATAGCAAGTATCTTGACTTTTATCTCTAAAGGAAGGAGAGTAGTCCGTAGGCTGGTCTGAAGAAAATTTTCTAATGACCCCTCGCAAAGCTCTGACGAAACGTTCCATCTGGTCAGTCTCTTCCATCGTTGAGCTCGACTTGAGAGTGAAATGAATAGTGAAAGGACAAGACACACACCCTTTTATATACGCTGGTCTGCTATGACTATAAAGTAGTTTATGGTGTTTGAACTTAAGTCATTTGACTTTTTGCTTTCAAGATGAAACGATCCCATTCATTCGAGAAGAAAGAAGAAGAAAGTAAGAGGCAGAAACGTGATCTATCGCCTCGTACCAGGGCTGAAATCTTGGCACAAATTCATGCCAGTGATTTTGAAGAGGACATGAGTGAACCAGAATCCGAACCCTCTAAACCAAGTTCACCACCCTTTGTCAACCCTGAAAAGTACTATTCCATTCGAGAGACCGAAAAGCGCTCCTCTAGAAAATTTAGAACCACGGCTTACAAATACACGGTGAAGTTTAAAGATTTCAAGGCTGAAGTGCCGTTAGAGAAAGCAGAAGTGTTCATCACTGAGGTGTGGGATTCTTTGCTCACTGCACTCAAGCGACAATGTCAACCCAAAGAAGACGATCGTTTGAGACTTTCCATACAACACGACGGTTTGAAATCCCCTGTTTGGATCGAGTTTAGCACCCCTGCAGAATTGACTGCTTCCAAAGTCATGGACAAGATTCAACACGTACAACAATCTAATGATCAGTTTGACATCACCGATGGAAAAGCCACACTGGACATGACCCACGTCTCTCCTCCTCAAGGGACAGGACGCAAAAAGATGTTATTGGTGGACGACCTTCGCAACACCAAAAAGAGTCTCGTCCTAATTAACAACTCTCATGACCAGATGTGTTTAGCCCGTGCCATCGTGGTGGGACGAACCTATGCCAACAAGAACGACACGGTAGAATGGAAAAGAGCCTGGAAAACTATTCGACAATCGGACCGAGCCAAACAACGAAACGAAGCAGAACTCCTGTTGCAACAAGCTGGCCTGTCCAAAGACACACCCTGTGGCATTCCTGAGATGCAAAAATTGCAAGATACCCTAGCTCCACGCTACACCTTGAAAGTGCACCCTCAAGAAGTACGCGGACCTCTGTTGTTTCGAGGCCAAGACTTTAAGGACGGAAAATACATTCATCTTTATCATCACGATGAACATTTCGATACCATTACCAGTATCACCGGATTCCTGAAATACGGTTATTACTGTGAGAAATGTGACCATGGTTATAACAATCGAGAGCAACACAAGCATTGTGGATCGAAATGCACAGGATGTTTGGCCTCTTCACCCTGTCTGAGCGAAGAACCAGTGCCTTGTTCCACTTGTCTGCGCACGTTTGTCAGCCCTACCTGTTACCAACAACATCTGAAAACGCAAGGTTCACAGAAGAAATGCGCTTGTCAACTGCTGAGATTGTGCTCTACGTGTGAACAAGTCATACGTACCAATAATACCAAGGCACACGTATGTTCAGGAAAGAAAAAATGTCACATTTGTCACCACATCGTGGACTTGGAACACCAATGTTACGTGCAAAAATACCAACCCCCACCAGAGAAAGAGGACGGTCACAAGAAGAAAGGCAATTTCATCTTTTTCGATTTCGAATGCATGCAAGAAACCGGCATTCACATTCCTAATTTCTGCGTGGCTCATCGAGCGTGCGAGAAGTGCATTCAAGAACCTATCTTCAGTCATTGCCCTCACTGCAGCAAGATACCCGGAGGGCGTGAAAAAATCTTTCGGGGACCAAACACGTTAGCCGATTTTGCCCAATGGGTCTTAGACCCCGTCGACAAGACGTGGAGCCAAGAGGACATCGAACGTTACCGAGATTGTCATCGCCATGCCACAGTGATGGCTCACAATTTCTCCGGATACGATGGACAGTTTCTTTTGAGGTACTATACGGAACAAGGCACCGAACGTCCTAAAGTGACTTTGAACGGAGCCAAAATCATTTTCATGCAAGTGGGACAAGTACAGTTTAAAGATTCGATGAACTATTTGGCCATGCCTTTGAGTCGAATGCCTAAAACGTTTGGAATGACAGAAATGGCTAAAGGGTACTTTCCACACTTTTTCAATACGGAAGCCAATCAACACGCCGTTCTACCCCATTTACCTGAGGCTCACTATTACGACCCCGACAACATGCGTACCGAACAACGAGAAGCTTTCTACGCTTGGTACCAGGCTCATGCCTCTGACCCCTTCGACTTTCAGGAAGAAATGCTAAAGTATTGTCGTTCCGACGTGGACATTTTACGACGTTGCTGTGGAAAATTTCGAGAACTGTTCATGGAACACGGAGGGGTCGATCCTTTGAAAGAAGCTTGCACCATTGCCAAAGCGTGTTCCTTAGTGTACCGCCAACGATTCATGCCTGAAAACACCGTGGCTGTCATCAGCCCTCAAACGACCCACTTTGTCAAACGTCAATACTCGGTCAAAGCCCTACGTTGGTTACATTACTTGTGCGACAAGGAAGACAAGTGGATTCAGCATGCTCGCAACGGAGGGGGCGAAAAGACCATCGGAACGTATTCGGTCGATGGCTGGGACTTAGAAAACCCCAAGATCGTGTACGAGTTTAACGGTTGCTTATTTCACGGATGTCCCGTCTGTTACCCTGACCGTAGCACTAAAAATCAGTTTTTGCAACGAACCATGGAAGACTTGTACCAGGACACTTGTCAGCGACGCTTGAAGTTGGAACAGGAAGGATACCAAGTGGTGGAAATGTGGGAACACGAGTTCGATCACCGCTTGAAAACCGATCCCGAGTTTAAACGCCTCGTGGAAAGTTACCAGTTCATGGACCCGCTGAACCCGAGGGATAGTTTGTACGGAGGAAGGACCAATGCCACCTGTTTGCTGTACCAAGCCGACGAAGAGATAGGAGAAGAAATCAAATACTTGGACGTGTGTTCGCTGTATCCCTACGTGTGCAAATATTGTCGCTTTCCTGTAGGGCACCCGCAATTGCTGACGGAACACATCGACCTGAAAAACATTCGACAATACGAAGGCTTGATCAAGTGCAAAGTTTTGCCTCCCACGAACCTATACCATCCCGTCTTACCTCACCATTGTCAAGGCAAACTGATGTTTCCCTTGTGCCGTACTTGTGCCGAAACGTGCAACCAAGACCAACCTTGTCAGCACAGCCAGGAAGAACGGGCCTTGACGGGAACCTGGGTCAGCGTAGAATTGTTCAAAGCTCTGGACATGGGATACCAACTGTTAGAAGTGTACGAAATTTGCCACTTTCCCAAGACACAACAATACCGCAAGGGTGACCCTACTCAGAAAGGCATTTTCGCCGACTACGTGGATGCCTTTTTGAAACTGAAGCAAGAAGCCAGCGGCTATCCTTCCTGGTGTCACACTCCCGAAGACCAAATACAATTCAAAGAGAAATACTACGAACAAGAAGGCATCACTTTAGACCACATCGAGAAAAACGAAGGCAGGCGATCGTTTGCCAAAGTGATGTTAAATTGCTTGTGGGGTAAAATGGCACAACGACCGTGTTTACCCAAGACGGAATATTTGACAGAACCTTCCCGCTACTTCCAGATGATTCACGACAAAACCAAATACATGAAACACGTGGACGTCGTTCGAGAGAATTTGATCTTGGTCAATTACGAAGAAGATCTGGACTTTGTACAAGACGACCCTTTTGGAAATGTCATCATTGCGGCTTACGTGACAGCCCATGCTCGCTTAAAATTGTACGAAGCTTTAGAACTGTTAGGGGAACGCGTCCTGTACTTTGACACGGACAGTTGCATTTACATCCATCACCCGATTCAACATCACCCTAACATCGAAGGAGACCGTTTAGGAGCCTGGACAGACGAACATCCCGACGACAAGATTCTAAGTTTCGTCAGTGGCGGTCCCAAAAATTACGGCTACCAATACCGGGACAAACAAGGAGAAGTGCACACGACGTGCAAAGTGAAAGGACTGACTCTGAATTATCGTACCAGTCGAGTGGTCAACTTTGGGGTATTGAAAGAAGCCTTGCAATCGGGAGAGGATGGAAACTTTAAAGTGACCACTCACCAACCGAACAAGATTGTACGTTTACCCACTCACCACATCGTCAGTCGACCTTTGGAAAAAGTCTATCAAATCGTATACCAGAAGCGAGTTCGACTTCCCAATCATTTCACCTTACCGTATGGACACGTTGGTATAAAACATTGGTTGTAAGAGGATAGTTACCCCGCCAGAAAGATGACTTCGCCACAGCAAGAATCGAGTGAGAAACCCGATGAGAACTCCAAGTTCAAACCCTACCATTTTCCAGTCTTCTTACCTGACTATTGTGATTGTGCCCGTCGATTGGACACGTTTCAGAAATGGCCTACGGATAGGGAAGGATTACCTTCTTCGCATGTTTTAGCTAGAACAGGATTTGTCTACTTGGGACCTGAGTCAGGATTGGGATACGAGGTACAGTGTTTCGCTTGCGGACTGAAGTTACGAATGGATCTATGTATCTATAAAGATTCAGCTATTCTGGAACATACTCGATGGTCTCCGCACTGCCCTTACCTTTCTATGGCCTTTCCACCCATCACACTACGGTACAATGTTGACGGTACCTTAGAGACGGTACCTTCCAGAACAGGACATAAAAAACGTAAAAAAGGAAAGATGTACAAGCTGGAGACTGCATTGCGACTAGTATAAAAAGGGGGCTATGGTCAAGATCGATAGTTCATTGTGACTACCAAGACCGAGCGAACAAGATGAATACTTTCAGAGAAACACAGAACAAGTTGTTTAGAAGGGCACAATTCAAGTGTGAGGCTTCGGAAGTGGAATGCGATTGTGAGCCTTGCGATGGGACCGATGCTGTACCTTGTGACCTGAGCGATGCCGTAAAGCATCATGGGAACTTTAGTGCCCCTACCCCTATCATGGAAAGTGATGCTGTGCGTGTCAAACCTGAGGGATGCGAAAGCGATGCTGCTCGTCCTCTTGGACATTTTACTGGGTTTCGTTTCAAAGGGGAATGTCGACCTTCACGTTTACCTCCCTACGGATGTCATCCAGCCCTGAGCAAACTCCTGCCCATTTCACTCAACCCTCATCGAAACGAACCTGTGAAAAACGAATATTCGTTTCCTGTGCGTTCATCGGAATACTGCGACTTTGAAAATCGTCTTCAATCGTTCAAAGGAAAATGGCCTAAGTATCTGGGAGGACCGACCCCCGAAGAATTAGCCAGAGCCGGATTTTTCTACTTGGGCGAAGGAGATAAAGTCAAGTGCTTCAGTTGCGGTGTGTCACTTCACCACTGGGAACCGCAAGATTCGGCCTACGTAGAACAT
Organism: Sinohyriopsis cumingii; assembly: GCA_028554795.2. Lineage (NCBI taxonomy): Eukaryota > Metazoa > Mollusca > Bivalvia > Unionida > Unionidae > Sinohyriopsis > Sinohyriopsis cumingii. Next base: position 35,002,159 of record CM068827.1, read on the forward strand.
GCTCGATGGTCACCGAATTGTCATTACTTACCTTTAGTGGGACCGAGACATTGAAGTAACTTTTTACCATAATAATCTGTTCATGGATACTTTACAAGAGAACATTCGTGCTTTGCCTGTGGAGTTGAGAGAACGCATTTATCGAGAACTGGTCAAAATACAAGTGAAACGTAAAGAACAATTGCATCCGATGCGTCACCGGTGTTTGAACCACTGGTACCTGAAGGCTATACAAGCACTGATTCAATTGAAAGTGTTCCATTGGACAGACATTGATCAACGATCCTCTAGTTTTAAAAAGGATTGGTTTGGTATGGACGATTGTAGTTACATCATTGTAAACGTACTGCATCGAATTCCAGAGGAAGAGTTAACGAATTACCAACATCTTGAACACAATGTCAACTTGGTGAAAGAGGAAACTTCTGAACGAATTGTAATGTGTAGATTAGTGACTCAACGATTTAAATTCGACACTGAAGTGAAACCATGTTTGTGCAAAGAGTACATTTCTTGTGTCAGACCAAAGAGGATTTAGTATGACCTATTCATGGATACTTTGCTAGAGAACATTTGTGCTTTGCCTGTGGAGTTGAGAGAACGCATTTACCGAGAGCTGGTGAAAATACAAGTCAAACGTAAAGAACAATTGCATCCGTTACGTCACCAGATCTTTAACCACTGGTACCTGAATGGTATAAGAGAACTGATTCGTCAGAAATTCTTTCAGTGGTCAGACCTTGTTCAACACTTTGAGTTAGTGAATGATCGAAACGTTCATTATTTTGGTTACTTCGAGATTCACCTACAGCAATACATTGAGGAAGACAAGTTAAAGGATTATCAACATATTTTACGTGGAATCTACTTAGAGGAAGAGGAAACTTCTAAACGAACTCTGAAGTTTCGGTTACAGTATGCAAGATTTAGATTCCCTACAGGAGAACGAAGATCTCTGGCTAGAAAGTACGTGTATTGTTTTCGAAACAAAGAGACTATAAAAACAGGCTGCCATGCCACGACTTATGTCACATGTCATTGAACAGATTCCGTGGAAGGAACTCAATGACCATATTCAAACCGTGGATCATTACCATCAATTATTACAGGAACTGTATCCGTTCAATTTGGGACGACAAGTGGTGTGTGTCTTAGTGACTTGTTTTCTGGGATTTCGTTTACCAGCCGATTCTTTGTGGACTCTTTACGATCAGTACTTACCACCTCCATGGCCTTAAATGGTCACGAAAAACTTCTTTTGCTCAAAGCCTTGCGTTTTCATCTGGATACTTCTCGACCTCAACGGGAAAAAAAGATTCGTCAACTTTTAGCTACCCAAGACGTGTATGACGATGTGTGTGTAGCTTGTGACTTACATCCCCATTGGACAGATGTCCGTGCCTGGAAAGAATGGGATTTTGAGGCTTGGACCCAAGAAGTGGCCCAGTATGCACGAGAGTTGTTCAAGGAAAAAAGTTACTTTTCAACCCGTGTTAGTGACGGTGCCAGAAGAACCCGTCACCCAGGACAGGACTGTCGTGGACAGACCTGAAAGACCCTTTCGGGAGGACACTTGTGTGACCTTACCCCCTGTTGAACTGGTTAGAACATTACCCAAAACATGTGGTTGTTGTACAGACACTTGTGTTTATTCCACATTCATCGTTATCATGTGCCTTTTATTCTTGTACTTAAGCCTTTGGCTTTTATGTATTTTTGTCTTTCGTATTCATGTTTGAAAAAAAACATTCAATAAACGTGTTCTGAAAAAGTATATAAACTCTTGTCTTGTTTGTTTTTCGTGTCACAAGTGACATTTCTCACACCATGGCTACCTCTACTGTCTCTGCTCCCTCTTCCTCTACTGTCAAAGTCATCGACGAACACTTAGATCGTGCCAGTTGGGAGGCTTTGTATCTTCGCCATCCCTTTAACATGCTCATTGCTGGACCAAGCGGTTCAGGCAAAACCGAATTCGTCAAACGTTTGATCGAACATAAACATCATTTGATCGATCGGCCCCCTCAACGGATCGTGTGGTGTTACAAAGAGTGGCAATCGGCGTACAGCCTCTTGCGAGAAAGTCAAGGCGATTCCATCGTGTTTGTGGAAGGCATTCCTAAAGAAGACGACGGCATCGTCTCTGACTCCCGTCTAACCCATTTGGTCATTTTCGACGACATGTTAGGAGAAGACGAAGAAGAAATTAAATTGTGGTTCACGCGCAAAGGGCATCACCGTAATGCCAGTGTCATTTACATCACCCAAAATTTGTTTCAACAAAGTAAAGCCCATCGTACCATCAGTCTCAATGCGCATTACGTGGTCTTGTTTAAAAGTCCTCGAGATAAATCGCAAGTGCAAGTCTTAGCCAAACAGTTAGGAACGCCTTGGCTGACTCAGGCGTACGACGATGCCACTCAAACGCCACACGCCTATTTACTCGTCGATTTGAAACCTACGACTCCCGAGGATTTGCGATTTCGTACCCACTTGTTTCACCACTGGTGCCAAGACGGAGGGCCTGTCCTGTACACGTCTCCGTCCTCGACTTCATTTCACTCCCCATGAAAAAAATCTATAAAAACCTCAGACCCTTTTCGTCTGTCTCACACAGTGTGAACATGACGTCCCTTCAGTCGCATCTTCCCGTCAAATTGATTCGTGCCTTGTATGGCATCAGCCGAGAAAAAGATCCACAAACACGAGCTCGTGTCTTAGAAGCTAGTCTCAAAGAAGTCTTACGATGGTTTACGGTGACGGCACGTCAATTACTCCAAGGAATCATTCAGATTCCTCATCAAACCCAACGCTTTTTCGATCGAAACAAAGTCGCTTTGGTTCAACTGGCCGATCCCCGCATCGACACTCAAACCAAAAAACAAATCATTTTGAAACCTGGAGGGAGCGGTACTCTAGGAGGGGTCATCATTCGTTCACTCTTAAGATGGGATCCTAATGCCCCCAAAGTTATCCCCAAGACAAAAGTCCAACGAAGCCCCAAGAAGAAAAAGACCAAGTCCCCAAGAAGAATAACTTCTCCAGTGGCAGGACCCTCCTCTTACCAGACACCACCACCCCGGAAAAAGAAAAGAAGCCCCCAGAAAAAGAAACAGAGAAAAAGTCCCCAGAAAAAGAAAAGTCCACAGAAGAAGAAAACTAGTCGCAAGAGAGGCACTTCGGCCAGGACGCAACCTTACACTCGCAAGCCACGACCTGCCACAGCGTCTCCGGCAGCCTCACGTTTGTCCACTTCTCCGTTGATGTCACCAGGAACTGAAGAGTACTTGGAGACGTTGATTACACCAAGAACTTCTCCGTTGATGACCCCCAAAAGAACTTCCCCAGTGGCAGGACCTTCCAATTTAGCGGCAGTGGCTGCTGCTCACAAAGTACCTTCTCCCAAAATCAAAGTTCAAGAAAGATCGGGCATGTTACAAAGTTTACTGGATTTGTCCAAGCAAGAACTGGCTCGATTTAGTCCGTTACGTACCCCTGCACGACGTGTCATGCCTGTCCTCAAACTAATACGACGTAAAGACAATCAGTGGCGACGCGTTCCAGTATAAAAAAGGCCTGTGACCAAGTAGGGTATCAGTGTTTTTTCGGTGCTCCTGAAGACTCAAAGATGTCACCCTCCAGAAAACCCCAAGGAAAGAAAAGGAAAGGACTGCCACCACGTTTAGCCAAACATGGGGACCTGTTATCTGTCCTGTCCAAAGCTTCTCCACCCCTACGAAAAAAACTCATTCAAACAGCCTCCAAAGAGGTCATCGATACCGTGTGCGAATGTTGTTTGAACGTTTTGAAAGGCACGATCCCTTTGTCCAAACACCAGAAACAATGCTTAAGCAAACATCGTCACGTTCTTCGCCAAATGGTTCGAAAGAAAATTCCCATTCGTCAAAAAAAGAAGATGTTAGTGCAACGTGGAGGCATTTTGCCCCTCTTGTTAGGTCCCATACTGAAAGGAGTCTTGGGAACCATGTTGGGAGGACTGATGGGAGCAAGATAAAAAGGCCCTCGGAAGTCCCAAAATCTCAGAATCGACCCCTGACAACCCCATGGAAGGACGAAAACTAGCTTTAGTGCCTTACAAACGATGGATGGAATACCATCGTTGGCAAGAACAACGCACCCCGCATTTACCTCCCAATCCCAATTTGAGCGAGATGTCCCAGTTACAACACGAATTGCAATCCTTGCTGGATCGCCAAGATTTGTCCGAAACAGAAAAATCGCAAAAGTACGGTCAACTCTTGCAAAGACTGCAACTCTTTCACCAGAAAGCTTTAGACGAAACAGCTTTACCCACTCTGAAAGATTTTAAGACCTTGATGAAAAGTCCAGCACCATCATCATCATTACCACCACCACTACCATCCCCAAGGGTCACCAGAGATGCTACCCCACAAAGACCTGAGGAAGAAGAGATACGCGAAGTGTTTCAAACACCGTCAGCAGCTCCCATTTCAAGTAAGATTGCAGCATCCTTGTTGACCCCGTCCCCCACACCCCAACGAGAAGAAATGAAAGCTTGGGTTAAAAAGATGATGTCCACACCTCCTTCGACAGAAGTGAAAAAGAAAGAAGGGAAACCAGAAGCGAAAAAAGAAAAGAAAACCAAAGCCATTCCATTGCCACCTCCACCACCACCACCACTACCTTCGACTTCTACTCCCGTAGCCCATCGAACACGTAAATCCGTTTCCAAACCACCCTTTCGACCCACCCAAAGTAGCATCACCGAAGAGTGGGTGACTTATTAACACACTAACAAAATGGAAAAAGTCTTAGCTAGCATTTACAACAATCCCTCCCATCCTGCAGGTTACGCAGGAGTTCAAAAATTGTATCGTGCTGCCAAAACTCGACTGAAAAGTCTCCGTTTACCTCAAGTGCAACGATGGTTACAAGAACAAGCTACCTACACTTTACACAAACCCATTCGACGCAAGTTTGCCAGAAGTCGCACCCGAGTGGAAGGCATCGATCATCAATGGCAAGCCGATTTAGCCGATGTCTCTCATTTGGCCAGCTACAATCGTGGTTACAAATATTTGTTTTGTGTCATCGACGTCTTTTCCAAATTTGCCTGGGTGGTGCCTTTGACTTCCAAATCCAGCAGCGAGTTAGTGCGAGCCCTGCAACGGGTGTTGAAACAAAGCGGTCGTCGCCCTCTTCGATGGCAAACGGACAAAGGCACCGAATTTCTGAACCAAGCTTTCCAAAAAGAATTAAAGAAACGTGACATTCATTTTTTTACCACCGAAAATCCCGAAACCAAAGCCAGCATCGTGGAACGTTTTCAACGCACTTTGAAAGAACGCATGTGGAAATATTTTACGCATCACCACACTCTGAAGTACATCGACATCTTACCTCACCTGGTGCAAGCGTACAACCAATCTTACCATCGAAGCATCGGACGTGCCCCGCAAGACGTGACTCCCGACAACGAAGTGCTGGTGTTCGAGCGCCTGTTCGGTACGTCCCCGACGAGGGCTGTCCCCAAGAAAAGTGGAGAGTTGACCGTAGGAGATTGGGTGCGCATTGGCAAAACCAAACGCACTTTCGACAAAGGTTACTTACCTAACTGGACGACCGAATTGTTTCGCGTCACTGGACGAGTGCATGGCCGTCATCCTGCCGTCTATAAATTGGAAGACATGAACGGAGAAGTACTCAAAGGAACGTTTTATTTGCCCGAGTTACAACGTGTCACCAAAAAAGAAGACGACGTGTACGACATCGAAAGCATTCTCGAACGCAGAACCCGTAAAGTGGGCAAACGACGTGTCAAAGAAGTCAAAGTACGTTGGAAAGGATATCCACCCAGTTTCGATTCTTGGATCGACGCTTCGCAAGTCATCGACTATAAAAAGAAGAAGTGACCATCATGCCCTTTTACACAGCAGCAGACGCAGCTACGTCGACCACTCCTTCTTCCCCTAGTTCTTCTGTGCAAGATTTACAAAAACAACCCTTGTGGGTGTGGTGTGGAGAACGTGTGCCTAAAACGCAAATCGTCTTTTTCTGCCAAATCTTCGTGGTGTATTGTGTCATCGGGGCAGCCATCGCCAATTTGAGTTTGCAACAAGGAGACAAACAATTGTGGACCATTTTATTGAGCAGTTGCATCGGTTACCTGCTTCCCAATCCCTCCCTGAAATTCTCCTCGAACGGGAACGTTGTGTCCAGTGTCAGTGCCAGTCACCACTCCAGCAACCACAACCAGAACCCCATTTTGGGCGGAGACACGCCTCTGACGTCCACTAACCCCTCGGACAGCCACAGAACTCTAGAATTATGAGTCACCAAAACCAATTTTACTTAACTTTACCCAGTGACAGTTCCATGGAGGTGTTTCCCCACAACACGTTGTGCTGTTACACGGCCAAATTACCTCAAGCCATCCCCTTAGATCACGAAGCCCATTGGGAAGTGGCTTTAGTGGAAATGATTCACCCAACCCAAGTCCACAATGTCATTCCCAATCAAAATACTTTTACGGTGGAAGTTCATGACTCACATCTGCAACAAGAGTTGGATAGGACTAGTAGCACATATACCAATAAAACCTATGATGACAAAACTAAAACGTGGACCTACAACTTTGTGATTCCCCCAGGCTATTATTTCAGTGGTCATCATTTGGTCAGCACCATAGCCTCCAGGTTTAATGGCGTGTTTGGGGAAGCTTTTAAGAGTACCAAGGACAATGTCAAGAACAAAAGTGTCACCATGGAGTACCACAAAATAGCTCGTCGCTTCTTGATGAAATTCGAACGGCCTAAAATCGTCTCCATTATATTTTGTCGTGAATTGTTTGACATGTTGGGCGGTGACATGGAGATGAGGGAGAAAGTAGAAAAAGAAAAAGACGAATTACCCATCATTCACGACAACAATTCTTTTACCAAGTATTTTCGTACCCCGGTAGAACTGAACCAAGGACTGAATTTGATCTTTGTGTATTCCGATGTGGTGGAATACAACGTGGTGGGACACACCTCCGTACCGTTACTGCGTGTCATTCCTTTCAAAGTGGATTCTGCCACAAACGCTGACGAAGAAGGTGGAAACACTTACCACGTCCACCGCGAATTTGTCCATCCTCACTATTTGCCTGTCAGCAAGTCGTATTTGGACACGGTCAACATTACTATAAAAGGAGATTTGGGACAAAATATTCCATTCACCAAAGGAAAAGTCACGGTGAAACTCCATTTTCGAAAACGGTTTTCTCACGATTCGTAAGTAAGTCATGTATCCAGTGTACCGAGGGGTTGCACGACAGCGAGGACACGGTTTAGGAGACATGTTAAAATCGGCCTTTCGTTCGGTGGCCCCGGTGTTGAAACCGATGGTGACACGCGGATTGCACGCCTTGAAAGATGCGGCACTGACACAAGGCAAAGAATTTCTCCAAAATGTCATCATCGACAAACAAAACCCTAAAGAAGCCTTCATGAGGGCAGGTAAAAATGTCTTGCTGCAAACGGGCAAAGACATTTTAGGCCGACGAGACACACCTATAAATGCCCTGCATGCTACCGAGTCAAGCATTCAGCAAGGACAAGGCAGAAAGAGACGACGAAGAAGAAAACACCCTTTCACCAGACTTCAAGCGAGAAAGGCCAAGAAAAGAAGAACCGTTCGAGACTTAGACGTTTTCGATTATTGAAACACAAAACAAAATGATGCACCGAGAGTCTTGCGCCTGTTCCAAGACGGAACTGGATCTGTTTGCCATGCCCCCCACGATGATGACCATGCAAGAATCCCAGTGGGTGGAATTTCATCCCATCTCCTCATTGACCGATTCCGCTCCCATCGAGTTTGAAATCAAGGGACAGCCCGAAGATTACATCGATCTGAATAGCAGTTACTTGTACTTGAAAGTCAAAGTTCTAAAAAAAGATGATAAAGGAGTAGAAGACGATGATAATATAGCTCCCGTCAACAATTTCATGCATTCCTTGTTCAGCTCAGTGGATTTGTACTTGAATAACAAACTGGTCAGCAGCAGCATGGATACATACCCTTACCGTGCCTACCTGGAAAATCTCTTGACGTACGGAACAGATGCCAAGACAAGTCATCTCAATGCCTGTGTGCTGTGGGTAGATGACACAGCGGGCAAGTTCGACGCAATAGATCCAAGCAATGAAGGCTTTGAGGCAAGAGAAAGCAAAATCTTAGACAAGAAAAGTTTAGAACTGATGGATCGTTTGCATTTGGACATGTGGTTGCAAGAGAAATATTTGCTGAACGGGGTGAATGTTCGCTTGAGACTGAATCGCAGCAGTACCACTTTCCATTTGCAGGCTACTAATCTTGATAAGGCTCCTAAAAGCATAATCCAAGAGGCCAAACTCTACGCACGACGCGTAGAAGTGTTACCTAAAGTGGCAAACGACATCAGTCAAACGTTGAGCAGAACGACTGCCAAGTATCCCATCCGACGCGTGGAAGTGAAAACGTTCACCATTCCTGCTGGACAGCGATCTATGATCGAAGATCATCTGTTTCAAGGACAGCTACCCAAGCGTTTAATCCTTGGTATGGTCGAGAATGAAGCCTTCAACGGAGCCATCGCTAAAAATCCTTTCAACTTTCAACACTTCGGCGTGTCCAAAATCGAAGTCAGTCGCGATGGCAAGACCTTGTGTACCCGACCCTTTGAACCTAAGTTTGGTGACGACGAGAAGAATTACTTGAGATCGTACTTGTCCCTGTACGAAGCCACCGGCCAGTTAGGAACCAACACCAGTCACGGCATTGAGTATGACGATTATGCAGGAGGCTATGCTTTGTGGGCTTTCGATTTCACTCCAGACCAAGGCAGCGACGAGGGACATTTCCACCCTATAAAATCCGGCCAGATTCGTGTGGAACTTCAGTTTGCAGCACCACTGAAACAGACAGTGAACGTCATCCTGTATGCAGAATTCGATAATACCATAGAAATCAACAGTTTGAGAGAAGTCATTCTAGATTATTAGAAAGCCATGGAAGACTGTTATCCCTCTTTACCTAGTGGAGAAACTTTGGAGATGGAATGTAAGGAGACCGTGGAAGGAGAAGAATCTCAAGACAAAGACGAAGAAGATATCATGATGAAGTCAAGATGGCCAGAACAAGAAGCCCATTTAGTCTGCTGTTTTGCCAAACACTTGGTCGACAAAATGACGGAATTGATCAAGAGAAATTGCTATGGATGTCAAAACGATCATCCCAGTCAAATTCAACACGATAAATGCCTGATTTTGAGTCAAGAAGAAAAATTGGACGAGTATCTGGACGAAGCTTGGAGCCTCATCTCGAACAAAGACGTGTTGCACCAGTGGTATAAAGACTTGCGTGAACATTCTTGTCCACCATTAACCACTCAAGAGATCCATCGTATCGAAGCTCTCCTGAATCAGAGTGAGGAAACAGAACGAATAACCGTTTATTCGTCAGACATTTTCAAGCAAAAAGTCAGGATCGAATTGACGACTTATTATTACCTGTGAAGAAGAAGAAGAAAACAAACACAAATCAATGGATACCTGGGAACTTTATTACCTTTTGAACCACAGTTCGTATACGTCTTCTTGGAATCCCGTCGTCTGTGCTAAAGATGAACTCCCTCATCGCAAACCTAAAGACCATCAAGCTTACGTGATCAACACGGACGATAGTCATCTCCCAGGAACCCACTGGGTAGCCGTCTACTTTCCTCAAGAAGGCTGTGTGGAATATTTCGATTCGTACGGATTGCCCCCTTTGGAAGACGATATCATCGACTTTATGAGAAGAAATGCTCAGACCACCCGATTCAATAACGTGAAATTACAAGGCACAGATTCCTTGGTGTGTGGACAGTACTGTGTGTATTTTCTGCATCATCGCAGCCTGGGCTATTCCTTAGAACATTTAGTGACTCATTTCGATCCTCGTTCTTCTGCTAGAAACGATGTGAAAGTAGATCGATGGTTTTGTGACCATTATGCTTATCTTTTGTCTCAAGCTAAGAAACGTAGTGTCCATCAATGGCCTAATGATTTCCAACAGTGGAAATCACAATTTCATTCACAACGTTGTCAGCCCTGTTTAAAGTAGTTAGTAATTGAAAAAAATGTTTGATGTTATAGTGTTGGATTATTGTTAAAAATGTTGATGTTTAGTGTTAAGTGATTTTTTTGAATAAAAAAATGTTGTGTTTAGAAAAAAATGCCTTTGTGGTTTGTTTAGCTATAAGAATGTTGGATTGATGCTCTTTCATTTCTTACTATCCCTCTCATGAACGTTGCGGCTCGAAAACCGTGTGGGGGATGTTTTCCTTCACGTCCGCGCTTTCACTTTAAGAACCGGGTTGTTCCCAGTCTAGCCATCCATTGTCGACTCATCCTCCTAAGAAGATGTGCTCCAAACTAGCTAAGCTCAACGAAACCTACGTGAATCTGCATAGGGTCAGACACAGTCTGATACCGAAACCAGAAGAAATAGAGAATGTGAGAATGTTAAAAATCACTGAAGACCTGATAGAAGAGCTCTTCAGAGAAGAAATGAACAGGGAGAAAGAAGAATGGACAGAGAAGTACAGACTTCAGAGACAGCAGCAACAGCAGCAACAACAACAGCAGCAACCTGAAGCTGACAGAGGCTTTGTCGATTGTCGTATCGACACCAAAGAATTCTTCTTCTCTTTCCGAAGAAGCAGACCTATTGCCAGAAAGTCTATCCTCAGAGGACATCGCATTCTTAGAAACTAAAAAGAATGCCATAGCAAACAAAAAAACAGCCCTTTTCAGGGCAACCCAATACTCTAGAAAAGAAATAACAATCGATTTGCCAGTGTGTGTAGGTAGAGTAGTGTGAAAATAAACACTAACTCTTTCTTAAAAAATGTGAGGGTATGTGTTTGTGTGATTGTGTTTGTAAGTGATAAAGTAGGTTGGTGTGGATAGTAGATTAAAATGATGTTTGTTTTTAGGCTGCTTGAGGTGTAGATTTTGGGTTAGATTGGATTGCTTTGCGTATGTGGATAGTCTATTGAAGTGATTAATAAAAATTTTACAATAGTGATGGGTAGCATAAAAAAGTGAGCGAGTGTTTCTTTTAGGTCCGCGCGTTGTTGATGTTTTTTGGTCATGATCTAGGTAAGATGAATTTTATGTTTTTAGGGGATGTTTTCCTTCACGTCCGCGCTTTCAGTATAAATTGAAACTCGCTGGGTAGTCCAGCTACCCTTGTTGATTGATCAACACAAGAATGAATAGCAGAATAGTGAAACTGTTAGAACTCCAGATGCACCTGGAATATGCCAGGCGGATAGTAAACGAACTATCAGCGGAGGCTATAGTAGAAGAAGCAAGAGTAAAGAAGGAAGAGGAGGAGAGAAGAGAGAGGGAAGAAGAGGAAAAGAAAAGAGAAGAGAGGATGTCGTTCAATATTCCCGAGACAGAGGATTGGGGTGTTGAAGCGAATCATCCTCCCTCTGCGCTCCCCAAAAGAAAGGTGAAAGAAGACTGGGGAAGAAGATGCGTGTGTGGCGCCAGGCCAGGACGGTGCAACCATTAGATAGGTGCATCAGGAGTTCAAAAAACAGCCCTTTTCAGGGCTACCCAATACTCTAGAAAAGAAATAACGATCCATTTGCCAATGTGTGTAGGTAGAGTAGTGTGTATATAAACACTAACTCTTTTTAAAGATAGTGTGAGGGTATGCGTTTGTGTGTTTGTGTTAGTAAGAGCTCAGGTATGTTTGTGTGAATAGTAGATTATGGGTTTCTTAGCGTATGTGAAGAGTATAGTTAGGGTTTTATTATATGAAATGAGAAAGTAGGGGGATGTTTTCCTTCACGTCCGCGCGTTGTTAGGTCATGATCTAGGTAAGATCCATTTTATGTTTTAGGGGGATGTTTTCCTTCACGTTCGCGCTTTGAGTATAAAACTAACAGTGTTGGCCATTGGAACCCATTCTACGGAATAAGCAAACAAGAAGATGCCAGCAGCTTCAGCTTTATATAATGATCTTATGGGAAGTTGGTATTGGATGGTAGATGGATTGAGTGTAGTAGAAAGGGTTGAACAGGAATGGAGGTATGCAGTGACAAAAGACTTCGTCTCAAGACAAGTAACCAGCCTCCACTTATCCGTAAATATTGTAAAAGAAATGATAGAGGATGAGGAGAAGAGAATCAGAGGTTTAATTAACCCACCGTATGTCAAAGTGGGTAAGTTAAAAGAAGCGATAGATCATGTGACGAGTGCAAGGTGCTTTCTAGAAGACATTGTAGAATGGACAGATTGGTGTTTCGCGAAGTGGGGGTTAGAAAAACTTAAGAAAGCTGAAGAACTAATGAGGAATGTGCTGACCGAAGAGGTCAAGAAGATCAAAGAAAAGTGGTTAAAGGAAAGAAAAGAAGAAGAAAATAGAAACAAAAGGGATGAATTCGAAAAACTGAACACAAACTGGATGAAAATCCAAGAGAAGTTCCGGGCCATGGGCCACCCGGACTGGTTGCCGGAAACAGAAAAGAAAAAGAAGAAAGGAATGATGGACAAAATAAGAGGATGGTGGAAGAAGTTAAGAAGTTAAAAGAAGAAGAAGAAAAAACCCAAAGGCCCTTTTCAGGGCCCCCATATTTCTCGAAAAGAGATAGTCTTTGAATTGCCTACCCCTTTTTAAAAAAAATTTTTTTTTTTTTAAAATTTAAAAAAAAAAAAAATCCCATATTCAATTCCCCTTGTCCCTAAACAAGCCCAAACTCTATTCCCATGTTAAATTTCCCTTGAGGCTAAAGTGTCCCACGATTTTTCGCCATGTTAAATTTCCATTGAAGCTAAAGTGCCCCACGATTTTTCTCCATGTTAAATTTCCATTGAGGCTAAAGTGTCCCAAGGGTGTTTTTAATGCTAATTCCCATTGAGGCTAAAGTGTCCCCCTTCACTACTATCGTGTTTCTGAATCAAATCCCTATTTTGTTTGACAATGGCGACGATTCAATAACGTATACTCGACGGGTAAACGATTATGAAATAAAATTTTGTTGCCTCAATACAGTTTGTTTTCGTATTTGTTTAGACTAATTTGAGGGGGCAATGGCGGGGGGGGGGGGGGAAGAATCACATCGTCCAATACAAAATAGGGTTTCGGGCCATAACATAAGCTCCCTTATAAAGGACAACTCTACCTTCCAAAAAATGTGGACAATGTTGAGTATATTGGAGCATTTCCTCCGAGAGTACACATTGCATATCATCAATACAGATATAAATATAAAATACATAGGAACGAATTAATCAGTGAAGAATACTATGAAGAAAAAACTGATGTATGATTCAGTGAAAACAGGAGAAAGAAGAATGAATATGCAGAGAAACGATTACTATGAAAAACTTGAAAATGTTCGAGAGCTGAAGAATATCAAAACCTCTATAAACAGAGCGTCTCGCTCTCCATTAGAAACAAAAAATGCAGCTGACCAGATTACGTGTAAAAGAAATGATGGAAAGTCACGAATTTGTAAAGAGTGTCAATCATATCAGGGATATCCAGTATCCTGTACAGACCAACAAATAAACGAGACTGAATATTTTTGCTGCAAAGAACGCGGATGTATTTTAGTATTAACAGAACATTCAACCTGGGAGATTTTCACGTAACACCTACCGTTTACAAAGACTATCAGTCATACGAAAGTCAACGTCAGACCATTTCACATGTTCTGGACTGACATTTATTTAAATGAGTTCAAGATCGCCAACATATTCATGTTTTATGCATGATATTTCTGACAATTCAACTGACAAAGAACTATCGGATCTTACCGTAGAAAGTGAGAAGGAAATGTCGCTCAAAAGTACGATAAAGCGTTACTTTGTCGAATGTACACATATTCTGTGCGCCCATCAACTCAGACAAAATACAAACAAATGCATGGCGGATCATTTTGGATATCCATTTAAGGATATACAATAAATGATATCTGCATTGCGACAATAGGTTAATTTAATCGACAACTAAATTACCAAATGTGGATGGTAAAATAGTCATGCCTAACATGAACAACTTGTTGAATTTTATAGTTTATGTCGATGTGATCATGAAAGCGTATTTACTCGTTTGAAATTCAATATCAATTGTTAACTAATTATAATAGTATTGTTGTTCTAATGTTTAATACTAGTATAGTTTCAGCAAAGTCTATTCACTCCTGTAATCAAGAAACTTCCAGACGAATATTTTTTTGTATCGCTATGGACTTTTACAAGGTTGGCCAGGTACTAAACAGAGTCAAGAAAAGAGCAGGTCGGGTCTACTTGTCACAATATAGGGTAGCACAGCTTTTTTCCTTTTTTCAACTTGCGCAGCTTTTATTGTGACATCACAGGGCAAATTTCTCAACTACGGTGGTAAAACCAATACAAACACCGTTGTTTCTACAGACGGAAGGATATTGGTACACGTATTTGCTTGTAGGAACAACTCAGCGGGCGCTCACCAATTGTTATGTACTTTTGAGAGAGTGACGTATGTAAGGTGAAGTTGTTTGCATCTAAAACATGCACAGTGGAGACAATGGTGGCATACCTCTATGCTACATTAATGTGTGATGATATTTCTTTGGATATTGTACTTTTGGAAATTGTACATGATTTAAACACTCTGCTAACTAAAATGAATGCTCCCTTGTGCGAAAAATGAGCCTGAATTAGTCTAAAGTACACTATCCATAGCAGCTATTAAAATAGGGAAAATGAATTTTGCCAGACTAGACAATACCAGCTTCTGAAAGTGCAATTAATGAATTATCAAATATATAAAATGTAAAAAAAAGTTATCGGCTCTTTTTTATACAATTTACCTCTGAAGTTCATGAAGTGAAAATGACCAAGTGGAGCTAGCAGTTTTTTGAAAGATGCACATCTGGAGTAAGGCCAAGCTGTATACTGTATAACTCATATTACACCCATCAAACATATACCAAAATAGAGGGAATTAAAGGTTCTTTGAATTATACCTAAGATATACAAGGTCTTTTTTAAATAGCCAGTATAACCAGTGAGCAAAGCCGGGGAAATTCTTTTTCTTTAAAATCCTAACCCATGCAAAATACGAAACTGTACAACGCCACCTAAACCAGAACAACTGTTTAAGAAAAGAGCTGTCACGTATGGTACACCCACTGTTAAACGAGAACTGCGTATGGGCTATATTGACTTTCATTTATGACGCATTCCGTAACCGTATGCACCGAAACCGTACTCAAAACGCAGACCAGTCCATAACCTGCTATGTTTTAAACTATTTAATTTAAACTGAAGGTTTTCAGCAGATTTTCTGTTCAGTTTTTGAGAATAAATTTGCTTGGTCACAATGCTATATTATTGTATACTGACATACGTTTCGTTTCCGTCATTCATGGTGAAAGATGTAAGATTTGCTTATGTAATATATCGAATGTAAATACGTATTATTTCTTTAAATATGTAGTAATAATAATGCCATTTTTATATTTCATTTTCATTGGATTTGCATCTATGTGCCAAACATCAATATACATGTTGTTTTTTACTTGTATGAAATTTAATAATGTAGAATTACTGGCTTGCATACCAAATTTATGTAACTTTAACTTGAATGTCTTCATTGTGACAATAACATATTAGATATACGTTGGAAATGAAGAAATGGTAAAAAAAAGTTCACAGGTGTAAAGGTGAATATTTATGTTTTACTATCTTTACATTCTGGCCAGTCTGTTGTGCTTTTACATTTTAATCAGTAATGACATTTTTCCCAGACAAGTTTCACCAGTTATAAATATTCTGAATATTGGCCTTTTCTTTTTTTTTTTCTTTTTTTTTTTTCTTCTCATGTATACATACCCTTTATAAATGAATTATTTCTAGTGTACTTGTTTCGGAATTAACAAATTAGTATGTAAATGGAGAGAGAGAGAGAGAGAGAGAGAGAGACCCTACAAAACATGATTTGTTATACCACGAATTTAGTTGGTAACACAGTGGTGGATAGCCCAAGTCTGTGAATTATATTTGCATTGAAAATTCAACAGTTTTCTTTCGTGACTTTTTTCTTTCTGTTTGTCCCTGTTATTAGGTGTGTACCCAGAATTTGACTATGATTCTTTTATTATCAATGAAATGTATACGTCCTTTTCTTCCTCCCTGAGATGTTATTACCCTTTACGCTCTATATTAAAAGGAAATATTAAATACGATGAACAATGAGTTTCTGTACAAAACAATTCCATGTGTGAAATAGAAATATTGATTGATACTGTTGGTAAAAACGTACTGGGTCTTTTTCGCAGACGGTAAGTCCTTATAGCGAAAAGGACCCATTTTACACTATATATTGAGGGAAAAAATATTAAATGCTATATAAAAAGAGTTACTACACAAAATAATTTCAGTTGTGAAATAGCTGACTGTAAGTACTTTTCGCCAAAAAAAAAGGCGCGTTTCGCTAAAAGGACCCATTTTTAACACTTTATATTTTTTAAATGCCATGTTAAAAGAGTTACTATATAAAATAATTTAATAATTTAAATTGAAATACTGACTGAATCTCTAATTAAAAACTTACTGGATCCTTTTCGCAGACGGTAAGTACTATCCGCGGAAAGGAACAGTTTTACACTTTACATTAAAAAGATATATTAAATGCTGTGTAACAAGAGCTGCTACACAAAATAATTTACTTGTGAAATATAAATGTTGATTGATACTGTTAGTAAAAACGTACTGGGTACTTTAATCCCTGACGGTAAGTACTTTCCTCGAAAAGGACACGTTTCGGGAAGGGGACAAATTTGTAGCACTTTATATTTTTCTAAAATTTATTAAACGCTATGTAAAAAGAGTTACTACACAAAACAAATTTATTTGTTAAATAGAAATATTGATTAAAACTGTTAGTAGAAAGATCATCGATCCTTTTCGCAGAAGGTATATCCTTGTAGCGAAAATGGCCTGTCCTTTTCGCACTTTATACCCATCCGTGGAGTGTGGTTTAGTGAAACTAATAGCTGTCTCTTAGCGTCTATAGGACCATGATTGGCAATATGGCGACTTCGGACGAACAATCTGGCGATGAGTCGTATATTGAAGCGTTTCTTGACGAAGAGCGGGCTTTTAAAGATAACTTCCTGGATACATTGTACGAATTTGCTAACGAAGAGCAGACTCCGATCTATGAACATAGGCCAATTTGCTCCAGATGCAGGTAAAGTATAGACTTCTATGTTCATAACACGTGTAACCTAATTTCGATGAAGATTTCGCGTGTTTGCATGATCTCAACTATTATCTAATAATTCAGCTCCCAACCCTGTATTTGTATATTGTATTGTTTATGGTCTAATCTAATATATTTATAAGACAATAAATAATGCAGACAGATCCGTCCGCAACAAATTAGTACACATCGATTGCTTTTAGACAATTGTGTTTGGGTAACAGAAACACCACAGGAGTCGGACAACATGAAATCATCTGATCGGAAATATAAATGAACACAAGGAGTGCAAGCGTGACCACAGCCCTCCGCTCGATTAGACTTTTCTCACGCGTCTTTTATCGCTTCAGAATCGCAAGAAGACTAAAAAACTACACATATACATTTAAAAAACAGTGACGTACCAACGCATAATTCTCGGACGACCATCGCATGAATCCAATCTGTGGAAACACCGATACGCATTGAAAACACCGAAACACATTAAAATTTTTTAACATAGAGTATCATTTGTTCTGTATATTCGTTACTAGCGAAATATGATGCAACTTCAAATATTACTGGCAAGATTTGGAAATAAGAAACAGTTTCACATTTAAATTTTTGAAAATGATCAATCCCTATGAACTTGTACAGTGGCAGACTGGCACTTCACTGGGTAAGCAGGCGTTGGTTCTAATCATTAACAGCTGGGTGTGGGTATTTCAAATTTTCCCACTATGTGGCACCTCATTGTGAGACATTGTAAATGTTTGTTTATTTTTCAGTACTGTGCTTTGTTTCCCAAAGTTTGATGTATTTTTTTATTTGCAGATTGTGAAATTGAGCAGTGTAAAATCTGAATCTTATACAGTATTCAAGAGATATTAAATTTTATCTAAAATGTCTGAACAGCAGAGCTCCCTCTGATGTCATTCATATTTGTATGTTGAAAGATTCTAAAAATATGTATACTTTTATTTCAGCCGACCTATTAGTGTTTGTTGGTGTGACTATTTACCAAAGGAGCCAGTTGAAATAAAAACTAACATCTACATACTTCAACATCCATTTGAGGTAAGAATTTGTGCATGGCTGAGGTGATTGTTGTGAAATACATCTGAGGTAGAAAGATATGGGTAATCTATGTTTGCCCCTGGGCAAAGAGCTTTAAAAATCAGGTTGCCCAACATATTTTTGGGTTGCCATGGAAATTACTGCAGTTGGCCTCAATATAAACAAATTTATTCAACAAATTTTTTTAATTATATAGTTAGTTCTAATTGCACACCTTAAACACAGTATCAATCCTACGAAAAGAAATTGTCTTATATGTTTATTGAATCTTTTAAAAGTCAGCAAATTAAAAATAATCAGTATGCCATATTGTTTTAAATCAACTTTCAGTTAGTTTGCCAACACTGATTACAAGCTTATCAATATTTATTTTTGTCTTTTACATCATTGTGCTTCATGTTATCATTAATCCAATACCAAAATATCTGGTGTCTAATTTTTTAAACTCACCTATCCTCAGCGTTCTTCAATAGATTTAAAAACAGAAGAGTCAGTTGACTCTTGACTCCAAAATCTCAAGAGTCAAAATTAAAATCTCAAGAGTCAAAACTGAAATCTTGAGAGTTATTTCTTTTGAACAGTCAAGAGCCCATAGCTGTGATTCCTCACCATTGATATTAAAATGATGTTTAAGATTTCTTGTCTTGTGCTTAATAATTAAAAATACTAGTACAATATTTTTTAAGAAACATACAATCTGATTTTTGTGATTGTGTTTCTCTTTCTAACTACGTGTTATTGTGTGTATATTTTGCATATGAAACAGACAGAATTATTTTATACTTGATTATTTAAGTTCTCGGAATATTCTATTATGATCTGCTCAGATCATTTTATATGCAAGCATATACCCATACAACTATGAAAGTTACATACTAGTCAGATATCAGGGATGTACATCACAGAATTGTCAGTTCACTTTCCACTCATTCTTAACTTTCTAACAAATTTTGAAGATTGACTCTCCTTCTCAAAGCTGATACCGTTTCTTGAGTCTAAGGATCAGAAAATTCGTCTCAGGCAGGTTGTTTCCGAGACTGAGACAGAAAAGAAATATACTTCTTTGCACAGTTGTGATTTTAAAGTTCACATGTATGCACAGAGGGTTATGTCCATTCAATTTCTTCTGAATGACCCATTAATTAAAAGTTTTGCCAGTTGAAACAAACTCATCACCAATAAAACACAATCCCATGCTGAAAACTGGCTTCGCGAAAAGCCATAAATTCCCATTTGTCTAACTGATTATAATTTAAAGCACAATCAAACAAATGCCAGTAACAAATCCAATGAAGTTATAAACGATTCCAAAGTTTTAAACATTCCACCAAATGAAGCAAATTAATTGTCAGTCAGTTTTTTAAAGTTGGTCCACACCTTGACAACTGGCTTTGTGATCTGCCATATGCTCTGACCAGTTGATTATAAAATGATATCCAAGAATGACCATTCTGATATTTGATCAAAATGCAGTCCATTTATATCATAATTGTTTCCTCTTCCTCTATATAAACTTCAAATATAATCTCAAAACATTTCAACTGAATTCAGTTGCACCTAGGCGTTAGCTCCACCCAGTTCATATATATCTTCCATTGGTGCAATATTATTGGCCGTCATAGTGTAGACTGTTCTTGAGCAGATTTCAGTCAGTGCCTCCTACAGTACATTTGTTATGGACAGTGCACTCTTAGTAAGAAACAAAGCTGGAGGCCAAGATTGGATTGATGCTCCAGTCCAGATCTACATGCATCAAAAAGACACACAGGTTGGAATTCCAGCACATCAAAAATGAGTCATATTTAAATTCCACACATCAAAACTCGAGGGTACACATATATTTTGTTTAGCCATTACCCAACAAGCCAGTTTTTGGTATACAGCAATTGTTGTGATTCGTTTGAATATTTAAATCTGTCATATTCCTTAAGCATAAGTTATCCAATAGAAGCAGCAGTTATATGCACTTTCACAACTACCCATTTTTTCAACACTTGATGGTGTGCAATACTAGATCATAGGTATTAAGTGTATGAAGCCAAAGATGTTTTCATCTTGACAAAAGATGAACAATCAAGAATTTTGTTTCTTTAAGGGTTCATCCTGATATGCTGGTGGCATGGATTGTGATTAATTAATCAGATAATGAGTAGCCATCAAATGAGGATTAGTGTGGTCTCATACAGTAGCAATCACCTGACACTCATCTACTGAATTTATGTGAAGATAATTAGGACACTTTGCTGTAGGTAATCACATCAATAACATAATAACATAACAGCACATGTAATTTTAGATGCATCTATTGATCATCCCTCAAAAGCATTGTTTACAGAACTCATGGTTCACAATATATGACGGGATAGATTTTCACAAAGCAGTTCTTTTATATAAATGTCTACATGGAACTGCACCAGAGTATCTTCAGGACTTATTCAGGCCTTTTTCAACACAATACCAGTTGAGATCAATATCACATGGAAACCTTCTAGCACCAAAACCAAGAACAGAGCAATTTAAAAAGAGTTTCCAATACTCTGGTACAGTTCTTTGGAATAAGCTTCCACTACATGTAAAATCTGCTGAAAATATTAGAGTATTTAAGAAAAGATATCATGAGCATGTATGTTTTTCTAATAGATAATGGAATTTTGTATTTTAATACTAAACATGTTAAAATAAACTAATTATTGCTCTCTTCATATAATGTGCATTGTTATACTCTCCTTAAGAGGGCCTTAAGGGAGAATAGTCCTTGACTAATGAGTCACCCTCTAGAAATAAAGCATTATTATTATTATTATTAAATATTAATAAACTAGACACTTCTTTCCAATTGAATCGACACAACCAAGAACACATATGGTCCTATACATAATATAACCACTAACTTTCTAGCGTTCAGTATAACAATGCAGAAGTAGGGTTGAAGATCTAAGATTTTATTATTTGCCTACATACTTTTAGTTATGTATTGGTTAAGTAGTATTTGCTTAACTGTTTTTTTCATATTTTCACAAACTTGCATGATGTCAAAAAACAACCTTGAACTTAAAGCGCTTTTCAAATTGTACAGCATAGCATTGTCCAATAAGTTTCTGACCTACATGATTTAATTTTTAGGCGAAATCTTCTACCACATACTATTTAGACCTTGCTTTCTACGAATTGTATAATTTTCTTATTGTTTGCCAAATGGTTAATGACAACAGAGACTCTAATGAAGAGGTATGTCTCAGACACAGAGATGGTTGTCATTACAGGTTTAATTACACTTTTAAAATTATTTTGTAAAGAAAATAACTCAAAATTGGTAATTAAAATCATTTTTGTGTTGGTTTCAATTAGAAAGTGCTCTTTGCTGTTTCTATTCCTAAAACTCAAACTACTATTTAAATATTGAACTTTAAGATTCAACACAGAAGTTGGTATGTTTTCATCATCAGATTGTATGTTTTCATCATCAGATTGCAGACTGACTCACAAAAACTGGGTAGTGATAACTTGCTCATGAAAACATTAATGGTCATTCAGTTATTAGAATACATACCTGTGAATGTACAAGAGTTGGTTGTTGGTCAGCACAATGGTTAGCAGCACATACATTTTGCCTAGGGCTATAACACAAGATTTAGCCTAAAATCAGAACTACCTGACTGTGGTGAAGTCATAAGTCATAAGCCATTGTCACTCAATGTCCATCAGAAAAATTACAGGGCAAAGTTTTCCTAACAGAAGAAGGTGAAGTTTACATTTTTTAGGTAACTTAGTTGCCCACCGCCTAAAATATTATAGAGTGTTTTGCTGTTTATTGCCTCAAGAGAGGTAAGCACTTTTCCAGCTTTTTAGTGACAAGGTGATAGCCTTATAAGGAGTGGACCACAGCTGGTAGGCTGCTTATAATGTGTGTCACTTCATTGCTCCCATGAACATTTACCTTAGTATTAAGGAGAGCATTGTATATTGTGATAAACTGAATTTGTTTTTATTGGTATACTCTTTTATTTATTTTAAAGGAAAGTAGAAAGTTGAAGACAGCTCCAATGCTACTCCACAGTCTTCCTGAGGGAAAGTGTCACATCATTAGAGGCAAGAAATTTACAGATAATAGGTAACCATAATTTAACATTAAATCAGAGTTTCATGTTTTTAAATTTCAAAGACTTGCACAAAGTTTACAAAAGTTTTCAGGTTGTGAAAACTCCAAGTAAGTATTCTTGAGAATAGTATGGGCAAAATATTTTGTTGACAGGTTTTTTTTACAACAGTGGCGAATTTTGTACCCCAAGTCCAAGTTTTTATTTTAGTGTTAATATGTAGTTTAAATATTGATGTAATAAATTTATGGTTAAAAAAAGTTAATTTGCATAGCATTAATAGTGTTCCTTATATGTCATAATATGGACAGAACAATTATGGATAAAATGAAGTAATTTTAAGCTTCCCTAGAGGTTCATTATAAGCAAGTTTTATTGGATTGGTGTAAATTTATCCATTGGCACTTTAAAATAGTGTTGGTGGGTGTCTGGTCCAGGACCTGTCACCCTCTGAGAGAGACAAGTCTGACATGCATACATGATAAATAGGTCTGAGTTGCAGAGCTGTTGTGAGGAACATCAAATTCAATGCAAAAACATAGTTATATATATATAAGCTTTAATAAATGAAAAAAGTAGTTATTTTTAAACAAGACAGTCTCCTTTCTTTATTGATCAGAATAAAATGTCTATTAGTCATAAATTGTCTTTGTTTTCACGGTCACAGGATTCGAGACTGAAGTAAAATCAATCTTAAATTTTGTTGTACCACAGTATACGGCACTGGACCTGTCAGCTAAATCAGGGATTTTAAAAACAATTGAACACATTTTTCCTGTATCCTGATTGTGTTCAATCCATGGCCAATTTGTTTTTCAGTATTCTTTAAATATGCAAACACAGCTTTTGTCATACTTTGACTCCTTGTTTAGCATATTATTGTTTATTGGTGGTCCATTTTCTTCAGTTTTGGTTTCCTCAGCTTTTTGGATTTGCCAATGGATGAGAAACCAGAGTGAAAATAAATAATCTCATGACTATTACTAATCATCTGTTATGTTCATTGGTGCAGAACCAAGTGTTTCAGGTTGGTTTTTATTTTAGTGTTGTAGTCAGTGGTTAATTCAACTTTACAGTATAGGACCAGTCATGAAATATGTGTGAACAGATTCTTTTGACCAACAATTACATCAGAAATATTGAGTCTCACTGAATGAGGCTTCAAGTGGATGACTTTAGAATTATGTCTTGAGACTTTGATACTTATGTGGAAGGGTACTTGAATTTAGAGGTAAAATAACACTGGCTTGCACACTTTTATATACAAATTGTTCCAGTCTGACTATCAAGAAGACAGCAAAAGTGTTACTAGGCTTTGAAAATCAGTGCTTGTACATAAGTGTGCAAATATATTTCTTGTCATTTTACACTTTGCTTAAGATACAATTCTAAGACTGCAGAGGAATATTTTTAAGTTCTAATTTTTGTGAAAAGTGAGAGGCCCATTTGATATTTGACAAGTTTATCTCTTCGGTCCAACTGGGAAAACTGCAGGTCCTGGACCTCGGAACACTGCTATTTTCAGGCCCTGCATACATGCATGTCTATATACACATAAACAGTACAACTCACACACTTATTTTTTTCTGCATCCATCATTGGTGGGGGACATGTAGAGGATTAACAAAAGTCCTACAACATCTTGCTGGACGTCAAATTGTGCTTTAGTTACTTGTGGTGAATAACTCGTCCACACCATGCCATCTTGAGAAGTCGCATCCGACCACCACCCAGGACCATGTTATCCAGTAGACGCTGTGACTAGGGCCCATGAAACCATGTTACTGAAAGGTGTATATATGCAAAGAGGCTGAGTCCTGTCATTGTCATTTGTTTTATTAAAGTAGTGCCATGGGTCTACAAGGACCTTAATCCAGCCTTGCTACCAGAGAGGGAGAGAGACAGAGTTCCTAATGTCTCAGTATGGTGGAGGTGGGATGCTGAATTATCAACTTTGTTGCCCTTATAAATTAAAAACTACATTTTTTTACATTCTTCCAAATCAAATTTGATATATCATCAACATTATCAACTAAATTTCAAATGAAAATACAGAGTGTCAAATCATTGAATAGTTTCGTGTGAAAGAGAGATGCGTTGTGTTAACAACTGCAGAAGACATGTAAATTCATGCCAGTAATTTCATGATACATGTACATGCATATTTTTGTTTTGAAAAAACTGTATAAATAATGCCATATATTTTGTGAGGATTTCCATATACAGCTGTTATTTTTGAAAAATATATGATGAAATTGGTAAAACATGTTTCACTTAGCAAACATTCATGTATATTAATATATTTATGCAGATATCTTTTTAAATAAAATTCACAACAGAGAGAGCAGGTTACAAGAGGTCACAAAAACTGGGCTGCAGAACACTGATCTTTAGATGACATTTAATGTTGGGGACTGTTTTCTCAACCTCAGGAAAATGGAATACAAAGAGTCTATTTTATTATCAGGTAAAAGTCTACTGAAAATACCACTGACTGAATCTTTATATTTCTTTGAGAGAGAGAGAGATAGAGAGATGCAAAATTGCTGAAGGCAAGACAACTATACAACTACACTAATTTTCACTAAAACTGGATGAACAGAACATAAAACAGTCCAAGATATTGGACTGGCATTTTTTGGTTTGTTTGCTGAATCAGAAAAAGCAACACATGAATTTAAGGCAAAGTTGCACTGGCAATCTAACTCCTGATTTGCTGATGCTTTCAGGTGCCAAGGCAATTAGAGATGGTTCGCCTGTCATGGTGTGTCCCAGCACAGCCCACTTCACATATTTTGTTATAAGAAACAAGACAAATTTCAGGTTTTAATATTGACAGTGATCCACATGACAGTAGCTCTCCTTTAAATAAGAATACTGAATAAAGTGGATTTATTAAAGAGAAAGAAATTTTGATTTTGGATGCTGAGATTTTGTAGTTCCTAGCATCATGCAAGAAAATGCAAACAAGTAAACTATAAATGATAGCATGAGGTGTTTCCTCTTTGTTGGAAAGTAAAATCTGAACATACTCCAGTGCTCAAAGAATTTTTTTTTTTGACACAGGCCCAGGGCTGGTGACTAAATTAAACTCACAAGCCCTGACTGAAATTTCACAAGCCCAGAATCCAGTTTCCACGTGCCCAAAATTTACATGACCTCATTGCCTTGACCAGCAGTTATTTAAACTGCCCAAGGGATACTTTTACATCAACTTGAATCATGACTGTTTTTTTGTTTATACATGCAACATGTAACTGGCATATACTGAAAGTGGTGAGGGTTCTTTTTCTTCTATTTTTGAAGATTACGGAAATTTATTTTTTCTGGAAACACAACCATGTCAAGGGGTTTAAGGAATACAAAATCCTATGTTTAGCATGATAGACCATGCTTCAGTTTGATTAAAATCAAATTTCAGTTTCATGTAGGATAATGGTATCTTATTTAGACTGCGCTGTGTTATGGTGGGTATTTCAACATCTTGAAAATACATTTACACATTTCATCAGTGCAATCAAAGTTTCCTTGAGCAAATTAGAATTTTTTTCTGACAAGCCTGGTGGGCATCTCTCTTACAATACAGGCTCTGTAATAGGACAAACCCAATCTAAAATTAGAGGGGCCCCGTGTGTTGGGCGATCAGTTTTTTTGCACTGTACTCTCACAGAGAAGGAGAATGAGATTAGTCTTGGGAACATGACAGTTTCCCAATCATTATTACTTTCAGCTCTAAATTTAAATCAGTTTAGCTGCAGGCTATTGACAAACCTCTGCACTGAAGGACTAAGCACCTGGTTCACATTTCAGCATAAATTCAGTATTTTCTGATCTTTTCTTTGTTTTAACTCATACTGGTTCTCATTTGGAATGCTACTATCCACATCTCTGAGGATTACTTTTCTCTTGTAGCAATAGGATAAATTTTGTGAAGGAAAGCCAAAAGAGTTCATCTCATCAAGTGCATAAGTTTGTTTAGATTTCTTTGAATAAAGTGAAAACATAGTGTTTCCAAGCACACATGAATTGAATATACAAGACGTTTGAAATTATTTTCGAATTGTCAAAACATAACATTAAGACAATTGACATTTCAGATGGCATCAAATTGTAAATTTCTCTGATATCTCAGTTATTGCTTTAGAGGTCTTCATATATTGGCTGTTAAAATGTAAATCACTAACATCGACCAAGCCCCCTCCAGGGTGATAAAATGCCAATCACTAACATCAACCAAGCCCCCTCCAGGGTGATAAAATGCCAATCACTAACATCGACCAAGCCCCCTCCCGGGTGATAAAATGCCAATCACTAACATCAACCAAGCCCCCTCCAGGGTGATAAAATGCCAATCACTAACATCGACCAAGCCCCCTCCAGGGTGATAAAATGCCAGTCACTAACATTGACCAAGCCCCCTCCAGGGTGAAGAAGCACAATATATGCCTGCTTAGTCATGGTAGTGATTTGTAGTTTTTTTTCCCCCTGCACCAGAGCTTTGTTGTGATGTAAGGGGGGGGGGAGGGTAACATTCCCATTGTGATGCATGGAGAAATAAAAATTGCAAGAGCTGTACTGTACATTGTGAAGTGGAGGGGGGTAACATTCCCACTGTGATGCATGGAGAAATAAAAATTGCAAGAACTGTACTGTACATTGTGAAGTGGAGGGGGTGGGTAACATTCCCACTGTGATGCAAGAGTTGTACTGTACGTATACGACCATAACATTTTTTTTTGTGAATGACCTGCTTAAAACTAAAAGTACAACATCAGGGCTCAAAGGAACTCAAGCCCATGGGTCCAGTGTGCATGAAATTCTCAAAGGATATGTCATTTCTCCCTGTCACATGTCCCAGAGGTGCACCTTTTTTTCCTGCCCGTTTTGTACCCTTTGATGAGCCCTGGCTAAATCATGGAGTAGGCTAAAGGTTAGACTTAAGTAAACAGACATGAAGCCGGCATGACTAATTAACAGTTAGTCCATATCACAAATTATCTTGTGAAAAGGACTGCCCATCTGAAGGTCACTTTGATGTGACTTCAAAGAAACATATTCTGCTGAGTGTTTATGTAAGCACTTACATTTATGTTATGCATTTGAAAGTGTTCAGCAAATAAACAAGTCCTTGTTTGTTGTAACAGTATTTAGACTAAATTGGTGACACATATATACATAATGACAGGGATGAAATGAAAGCTTTTTCAGTTTCATTTGGACTATATTGTCAAATCATCAATATTTCATAATAATAACCCCAACTTAAGTATGTGTCTTTTAGACATTGGCACTTGCAGTTTGAGTGGAATTTTTTTTAAAGTGCAGAAAAAAGTGTGTGACTTTTAAAATTCAGTCAGCAAAAGCTGTTTTCATTATGGGGGAAATAGACTTGTTATGAAAATGGCAGTAATGCCAAACAAACAAAAAAAGATGAAAATGATGACACAAGTGAAGATGAAGAAAACATGAACTTGGAATGTGCATTCCATTATTTCTTCGAAGAGAAAGCTTCTTTTGTAATTTCTCAATTTGGATTCAACCATTCAAAACTACATGTACAGGTTGGGGGCGGTAATGGTGGGGACAATGACAACCTAGATTATCATATGATTATTATTTTTTTAAAAATACCTTTATGGCTTGAAAAAAGTCTTACTCAGTTTTATTGCAGCAAATACAAATATCCATTATATTTATTGAACAAAAATATCTTGAGGTACATATAAAAAAATTTTTTATCCTACCTTAAATACATGTTTCATTTGACTGCTGATATTTAAGTACCAGTACGTAAAGCTTGTGTGAATTCATCTTGACAACAGTTAACATCTCAAGCATTTTTGGTACTGAACATGTACAAATTTTATACATCTTCTGAGTTCTCTATAGGACCCACATTATATCCCACCTTTATTCCTTCCAAAGGGACAAATCTTAAGGCAATTAACACTGTTAACAAATTAAGGTGTTTATTTTGAATTAGTTCTTTGTACTTAGGGTGTTTGTTTTATTTTTCATTCATTGTTTGTTTCATTTAATGATGTTAATTTACAGTGTAATGCCATGTTTATTCATGTACTTTTCATTGGTGTGCTATATAATTATAGAAAAAAGTATTGAAACTTATTTTAAAAACTACATAGTAGAGTGCATTATATTATAAAAATGCTTTGGACAGTTACTAGCTTCATTTCAATATGATTTTATAAAAGTCTAGTAATTGAATACAAATATGTAATAACATAATGATTAAATATACCTTTTTAATGTTCCTTTCCATTTTTGTGAAATTAAGGAGGGGACTCCAAATTTTATGTCAAAGACTCTCAGAAATAGTCTGGGGATTACTGAGTTCAGGAGTGAAGGGTTCAGCAGTTTGCGGACTCTTCATCCTAAAACTCTGTTGAGTCCTAAAGTTAAGTCAGTGCAACAGTAGAAGAGAATAATTTGCATTGCTGTAAATGTCTACAATATTAAAATTTGTAAAAGTCAAATGGGAAGTGGGGGGGTAGCTGCAAATGATAAGGCTGTATACATACCACACAGACACACACACACACATTCTGGTTAGGTACTTCTGCAACAGGACACAGGAATTTGATATACTTTATTCAGAATGGACCTTGAAATAAAATTTATCCTCCCTCCAAAATTCAATGGGGTTTGGTTATTTATGAGTGTAAATTTTAATTATCTGCCCATTTGAAAGACAGAAAATCATATTCATATGACTAAATTTACAATGCACAAACAGCCTATGTATTATGGGGGGGGGGCAGCCATTTACAATGCACAATAGCCAGTCAGATATTGTGTGTACTAGTATTCCACATAGTTGGTGATGTCCTGTGATGTGAGTCATAATTTGTTATGAATTTGTTTGGGTTTTTTTTTATTGCTCAAATGTTCATAGACCAGAAGAGCTTATGGTATGGCCTCTTGTCTAACATCCAGCTGTTAGCACAAGTTTGTTATCACTGTTCCTTCCAAACTACTTAGAGGATTGCCATGACATTTGACATGCACATTCATCCCAATTTCTAGTTGGTCCTAAATTAAATTGGTACTGCTTTGATGTTCAATGTGGCCATCTTGAAAATCGTGTTTTTTCTACTTCCTCAGAAAGGATGGTCATATACACATCAGATTTTCACTAAACTACTTCTAAATGAAAATGGTGTGCTGAAATGACATCCATTATGGCTGCTAGCTTCAAAATCTTGTTATCTAATGCTTCTATATGGAGAGTCGTGTCATCATTATAATTTTGGTACCCAAGGCAAAAGGGTAATGTATTTATGTCAGTTTCAAGGCATATATGTTTTTGTACATTTTGTAGATATCCAGAGCTAATGAAAGTTTTCCAGTCAACCAACACTTACTTGTTGTATCCTGCTCCTGGTGCACTAGACATTACAGAGTTACCTCCCCTGGATAATGGTGACCAATACAATCTTATTGTCATTGATGGCACTTGGAGTCAAGCTAAAGGAATATATCTTGGCAACAACACTTTACAAGAGCTGAAAAAGGTTGATTTTAATATTTTCCATGCATTTATCCTGTAAATTTATTTGATTTATGTCAGTTTTCTTTATAATAAATGTAACATAATTCATCATTCTGTTGCTAGGGAATGCTTTTTCATGGCCAATAGAGGTACATTACAAAGAGTTCTATGTACATGGTAAATGGTGTGTTGCTAGAACTTAGATAATTGCATATTGTTTTCTTTTGATGTTAAATTTTGTATTAAATATACTTTTTTGTTGATAGTGAAACAATTTCACACACATTGGATTTTAAACTTGGAGTCCATGACTCACAACTTGGAAAGTATTACAGTTCTCAGCTCATAAATTGAGATTAAAGATTAACCCAGAATTAAAGAGTACCAAGAATGCACATCCTAAACAATAATTAGGAGGTCATTTTCTTACATGGTAGTAAGATGTATGCAATTTAAAATTATCCAGCTTTATTTAAGATAAAAACTAACAAATATGTCAAAAATGTAAATGCACTCAACCATTCAAAAGGTCAATGAATTCAATGGAAATGTTGTATTTGACATGAATCGTAATTATTTCATCATCCTGGTGCACAAACTGTGGTAACATCAGGCATGTAGCATGGTGCTGTAATAATCAGATTGAAAAAGTAAGTGTAAATGCACTCAGTGTTCCACTAGTCCAGGGGTTGGTAACCTTTGGCACAGATGCCACAAGGTGGCATGTCTAGAGGTTTTGTGTGGCACATGAAGGGCAGCCAAAAATCTTGATTTTATCAGTGTTACTCTCTTACTGATAGCACGAGCTCATTCATTTTGTAATTAATCTGGAAAAAGTGGCACACTATGTAAAATAGGTTGCTGACCCCTGCATTAGTAGAACTACAGTACATTTAACTCAAAAATGAATATAGGTATGCCATCCATTCAGATTTTGGCAGAATTATTATTTTTGAATCTAACATTGTTCCACTATGATCAGTTCTAGCAGTTTCTTTTTCCCAGTCAGATAACATTTTATATAGGTGAACCACAACATGAACTCCAGTATATCTAAGTCACTGCAGTGCTTATGTTGTCTGATGGTAATTTGTTTCTAATGGTACATCTTGGTGGTTTTATCACAAATGTAATTAAATATTGCCCAATCAGAAATGAGATTTGCATCATTTCCAGGTCCACAGAAGACATTAAAACAAATGGTAAATGAGAATACTAGCTGAATGAAAACACAGTTTGTTACAGAAATTTAAAACAGGACTTTTGGGACATCAAGATCAAGTGAATATCATGCCTTTGCATTCTTTTCTCAACAGACTTCATCATATCTCATGGTGACAAAGATGATTGTAGGAAGCATGTTTCAAAATAAAAACACTTTGAATCAGTTAGTTTTAATTCTTAAATTACATTGTTGGATAAAAATATTTAGTGTTTCTAATTTATTATAATATTCTGGATTTTTAATGCCGCCATTCCTACTTGAGTAGTGTTTGGCATCTCTGTGAATGAACACTGTAATCAGAGATAGTGAAATAGAACTAAATGAACAATTAACATTCACTTCCAGGTTTGGTTATGAAATAATACATGGACACAACTGCCTACACATGAAATTAACAACGTTCTGAGCAGTGAAGCATACAGTTAGCATTAAGTAGGATCATATCAATAACACAATCAACCTTTTCTTATATCACTTATTGAATATATATTGTCGTGACTTGCATACTTTGATGCAGCCAACAGGTGATGAACATGGGGATTAGTCCTACGTGTGCATAGTAAGCCCTTTGGATGTTTATGAAGGGTGTCATCTATTATAAGTTATTGTTGACTGTTTCAAACAGATTTTGAGCATTGTGAAATAGAACTTAGAGAACATTTAACTTTCACTTCCTTGGATAACATGAATGGAACCATAGTTGGAGAACCTGTATTGGAAACATTCCTGGTATCTGACATAGGACCTCTTAGACAAGTTCAACACTACAAATGCCATTAAGTAAAGGTTCCCATGTGGTTCATGACAAGATTGGCTAGTAACCAGTTGGAATTTAAAATATGCACAAAGTGATTGACAGCTAGTATTAAATAAATGTAGACTGATTTTGAGAATTTGTCAGTTTATGTGAAATGTCCTCTTTTTTGAAGGTTCAGATAAAGCATTCTTCCAAGAGCAAGTACATTATACGGACACAACCAACAGACAGTGCTCTGTCCACACTAGAATGTGTAGCCATTGCTCTGGGGATACTAGAACAGAAGCCAGACCTGCATGAAGTATGTAATTCCTATTTAGGGTAGACTCATACAAGTTTAACATAAGTTTAATATACTTGCTTATAGGTCAACTCAGACTGCAAACAACATATTGATCTGCAGTAGTGTTATGTGCCTGCCGGTTGCAGATCAGGTCTGTGTTGTTTGTTCTGTTCTGCTGATTACGCCTTACAAACTGCACAGAGCTGGATCTGCCCGCACATTATGTGATGGCAGATATAGGTCTATGCAGTTTGCAGTTGGACTCATTTTATAAGCGAGTTTATATTGGACAGAATATTGCATGATAAAGATCCTATGCTTCATTACGTTTTTTTCTCTCAAACATTTCAACAAATATTTACCAGGTTTGTGCACTTTCTTGAAAACTGAGAAAGTGCTGGAATTTGGCTTTTTAAGTTCAAGTTCTTGAAAACACGGTTGATGTATATTTAAGTTTTTAATGTCCTTGAAAGTCGCTTTTGCTGCTGCTGAAATTATATTGGACGTCTTAGTGAAACAGTTCAAGAAATATCTGCATAATCTGTTTATTGCTAATATTGCACAGGTGTGTTGATGATCTCTGTTTCAGGATTTTTTTTATTTGTGTTGCTCATCATCTTCCCATATATTATTTTCACTTTTATTTTCGGTATAAGAGGTCCTGCAAATTTGCCTTTGCAGCCATGCAAAAATCATTGAATTCCACTTGGGGTTAGTTTACAGACCCTATATTTACCAAGGATGACTTTGTTTGATAAAAAATTATATTACCATCTTGTTTGAAAGATTTATTAGGTTGAATCCATTGATTTTGACTTTGCTATCATGGTATGTATACACTATACTTCCTGCTTGTTTATGGTGGTGGTTTGTTTAACTGTTGTTTTTCTTGAAAAGCTTAGTTTGTCCTATGTTTTTTTCATACCCATTGTGTCTGCTGTTGCTGCCAGTCTTTCTGTCTCTTGTTGGATGTCTTGATGGCAACTAGATAAGAGATCAGAATCATCTTCAAAGTACAAATCCTCCAAGAAGGGGGTTAGTGACTATTGAATTCCTTGATTCTTATCCTTGGTTATCTCTTTCATCAGCCAAGAATGAATAGAAAGGTGGAAGGGATCTGTTGCTTGGCCTCCACAGATGACCTTGCAGCGAAGTCATTTTTACAAGAACTTGATATTTACCATCTTATTGTGTAATCCATAACTCTGAAGAATTGTTCCCTATGCTAATTGTCAAATGAATTTTTAAAGTCTGTGATAGAGGGAGCTGTTCCATTCTGTCATGTATATGTCAGAAGGCAAATATTTGATTGGTGCAAGAGCAACCTTTGTGGAATCCTGCTTGCTCTTTCCTTCCAAAGCAGGTGTGATGTGATCTAAGGTAATCAAGCTGAAAAGCTTACTAGTCAGAGAGCAGGGTAATGCCACTCCAGTTGTTACAATTCTCCTTTCTTGTGATCTTGATGATGAGTCCAGTCCTCCATTCTTCAGGCATGTTCTTTGTATCCCATATCTTCTGTTGTATCTAACTAAGGTGTTTTGGTGTTTCATCTGCTTTCATCATTTCTGCATACATCTCATCTTCACCAGGTGCCATTCTTTGTTTTAACTACTTGATGGTACTGCATAGCTGCCAACCCTCATGAATTTGGTGTAAATTTCATGACTTTTTCAGCGATTCACAGATTCACACCGCAAGCCAAAAATTCACAAATTCTCCAATTCTCAGTTATTTTAAATCTTTAATAAAATAACCGATTTCCCATTAAGCGCTAGTCGTGATATTTGCAGTTGCCGAAACGGTCCAGTACTGCTGGTCGCGATATTAGTAGATCTACAACCGATTAGTACAGTTGGCCCGGTAGCAAGCATTTTATCCTATTTTAATCTATATGTATAAGAGTAGTTTTACAAATGCTTTTGAGAGTAACTGGGGCCTAACCGGAATTTCGCTCTGCGCATGCGTCATCAACACTGATTTGAGTTAACATTCAGCACATATGTCAGGGGGCAGGGACCAGTTTTTATGTACAAATTTAATACCGCAATCAGCGACCTAGTATAAAAAAATCAAATACACAAGTGAGGTCAAAGAGGTCCATATTTTTATATACCTATATTAAAACAAAGCATAAGAATAGTATTCACTTGACTAGAGAAGTCAATGGCAGTTCATAGCAGAAGAAGTTTATGCACCCCAACCCCATTTTATACATGCATTTTTCACATCCAAAGGCCGTTTTTGACAGCATGTGGTGCTCACAGTGCAAACGCAAGCTCTTTCCCTGGATGAAAATTTTGAAAAAAATTGTCTACCAAATAGTTTGATGCAATTCAGAATAGTTGTCGTCCAAGCCGTTTTTAAGATACTCTACTTGCATTGAACCCACGTGTCTACTGCTATGGGAGGCTAGCTCTTCTTCCTAGCCGAATATTGGTATTTCACTATCAACATACTGCAGAGCAACTATGGAAGGTGTACATGCCTGACATCAGTTTCAAGAACAACACAAGCCCGAAACACCTAGTTCACAAATATATCCATATCTATAAATAGTAAACAATAATAGCTGAAAAAGTCACACCATAGCCTTAAGTTAAGAAATTTGCCAGGAGCCAATTTATGAAACTGGACCCTGCCACCTAAGATCTTGAAAACGTCTTCACCACCAAGGAAAAAGAAATGTATTACTCAAAAAGTGAAGTTTAATTTGGAATATATCAAAAATTGGCAGTGCATTCTGCAATTAAACATTGATATTCATCATGCTTTTTGCACTCAGTGTGCCGTCGCAGAGACGATGTGAGGAAGCACATCGGTTGCAAAAAACACGTAGAAGTTGAGAAAATTAAGAATTCGCAGATTTCAGCTCTGGAATATTTTAAGCCATTGGCAGAAGAACTGCAGGCTATCAACGCTGAAGCATTATTTGTGAGTTTTCTTGTTGAACACAATCTACCTTTATCAGCTGGAGACCATGCTAAACATTTGTTCTGACAAATGTTCCCGGACTCGAAAATTGCTTCCAAATTTTCTTGTGGAAGAACCAAAAGTCCTGCAGCTCCTGTGCATTCCTCACAGCAACAGTGACAGCGAAAGAGTATTTTCTCTAGTGAGGAAAAATAAGACAGACTTTAGGGCCTCCTTAGCTGCAGAAAATTTGTCAGCAATTTTAGTCACCAAGATCAACCAGCAGGCAAGAAGCCTGAACTGTTTAGAAAACAAATTTACGATCAAGCAGTTGAGAAGTTCATGTCTGCCACAGTATCATGTCTTGATAAATAAATATTTCTGCATATATGTAGGGTTTTAGTTTTATATTGGAACTTGATGTAGTGTACTATTGATGGTCAGAGTGGATCGAGTAATTGTCGTGGTATTTTTCACTAATTCATGTCCAAATTCACGACTTTTTATGCCTATTTTCACTAATTGTGAGCCTGAACGGTTGGCAGCTATGGTACTGGTTATTTCCTCTTTGGTTATGGAGTTAATACATAGGTCTTTTCAGCTGGTGATATATTAGACATCTAAGGAGACTCAGATCTGTTGAGGATTGTCTTGAATGTTTAAGCGTTTTATTTCCTCTTCTGATGATGAGATTATCTTTCCAACTGTTCTTTTGATAGTTACATCTTGGCTGGTTCCATAGTCACCTCTCAGCATCTTTGTTTGTTTTTTTACAGGGTCCATGCAGCATTCCATTCAGCTGCCATTTCTGCCTCATTGGCAGCAATTTCAAAGAATTTCCTCTCGGCCATCCTTGCTCTGTTCTTTACTTCTTTGTCCTTTACTGTATATTATTTATTCAGACTCTCTCTATGAATTCGTATTCAGCATCTATGCCTTGATCTTTTTCCACTGCTGAATCTTTTCCCTAGTTGGTTGGTTGATCCACTCTTCACTTTTGGACTTCTTGTATGTAATAACTTCTATTGCTACCTCTTCTATTGTGGTGTTAAAATTTAAAAGTTGTTCTATACTTACAGCACAAAGACAAAACAAAATTTGTTTGTGTCTGGATTGTCCAGCTTTAAGACAGCAAAGTGTTTCTTCCTGATGTTCCCTAGTCAGGCTTTCCTTAGCTTGAGTTTGAGTTTGGTTACAAGTAGGCTGAGATCCCTCAAAATCAGCATGTCTCATGGCTCTCACATCCATAATGGAGTGATGCTAGCTTTCCCATCAGATGATATCCAAGTTAGTTTAAGAATGAGTTTGTGAGTGAAGATATTTCCTAAAGTAATCAGTTAATTGGTTTCACAAAAATCAGCTGTCTTCAATTACAGAAGAAGGCACAAGGAGGGGGGAGGGAATAAGTCCCTAGGACTCTGCCTTCTGGTTTAGGACTTGCTTAGCTGGCATTATCACCAACAAGTCTGTATCCAAATCAGTCACATCCCAGTTGGGCAAGATGTCCCAGTGGACTAACCGTCTCATTGGATTCAGCTGTCCATGCCAAAAAGTTCTTTCTTCACATAGTCTTAGGTAAAGTTTCCACTGTTACAGTTGATTTCTCATACACCTTTTGCACCAACATGGAGTGCGCATCTCCCGACCTTTGTCTCATCAGTCCCAGATTCAAAAGTCTGGGCAGCTGACTTCCTTATTCTGAACTGGAATAGTTTTACAACATACACTTTTTCTTATCCCCTGCAATTCCTAAATCTTGCAAATGAAGAGAATTGAAGAGTCATCTAATCCTGTTTGCTGTGCTCAAGTGCGAGAAATCATGAATCAGTAATCTGTTGAAATTAGAAGTGGAGATTCACAGGAAAACAAGTGGTTTCCTCACACTAACATTAATTCTGCATTACATACCTGGATCAAACTTCTGATGGCCCTTGCAGTTAGGGTAAGGATGAAACCTACTGACTTTAAGGTCAAAGCTCAGAGTAACTGGCTGAAAAAGAAAAATGTCTTTTGCGTAATCTGCATCACATATTGAGACCAAACATTGTTGATGGCTTGCACTTGGAATAAGGAAGAACTATATTGATTGTGGAGTCAAATGGTCCTGGTCAAAGTCACTGTGACTAAAAGAAGAAAAATGGTTTGAGCACAAAAATTTAAATTTTTGTCCAGGGAAGCAATCTGTCATCATTGTTTTACTCATAGACCTTATTACAATTTGGTGTACCAAGTCAAACTTTTCCAAGTTATTGATTTTCAAATAGATTGTATAGCTGATGTTGTGCAGGTCTGCTGTATTTATTACTCCTATAACAAATCATATATATTATTGTGAATTATAAAGACAGGTAATATATAATTATGATGGATAAAGACAGGTAATATATAATTATGATGGATAAAGACAGGTAATATATAATTATGATGGATAAAGACAGGTAATATATAATTATGATGGATATAGACAGGTAATATATAATTATGATGGATAAAGACAGGTAATATATAATTATGATGGATATAGACAGGTAATATATAATTATGATGGATAAAGACAAGTAATATATAATTATGATGGATAAAGACAGGTAATATATGATTATGATGGATAAAGACAGGTAATATATAATTATGATTGATATAGACAGGTAATATATAATTATGATGGATATAGACAGGTAATATATAATTATGATGGATAAAGACAGGTAATATATAATTATGATGGATAAAGACAGGTAATATATAATTATGATGGATAAAGACAGGTATTAGCCTAATTACCACCTACTATTATCAAATCTCAAACATAAGTATAAGGACCCAAAAGGTTTGGTCTCGACAGTTTTCAGTAATTTTGGGAACTCTTAAATTTTATTTAAGATTTATATAATTTGATTTTTTTATTCTTTCAGTTTTTGTCACGCCCTCTGGAAGCCTTATGCAAGTTTCAGATGAATCATGGAGCTGTAGTGCATCACAGCAAAGTTTTCAAAATTGCAAATGGACTCTGGAAGAAACCCCTACCAAAGAAGATACTCAGGAAGTTAGAAAAAGAAAAACTGTTTGAAGGCGAGAAGGAATGTTCTTGATGTTAGCTTCTGTTAGTTTTCCCATGATTATTTAAGTATAAATCTGTGATAACAGTATTTTAATATTGGATTTTGTACTTTCATTGTCTTTAACTCAATAAATTAAATGATTCTCTCATTTATACAGACAGATGGTTCTTAGACGACCTTCATTTTTTTTATTTCTATACTGGGGACAGAGTAGGAAGAAGTGTGTGTGTGTGTGATTGAGATTTTTAACATAGCTTTAACAATTTTACAATCATATCGCTACGATGTCT
This sequence comes from Sinohyriopsis cumingii, assembly GCA_028554795.2. Classification (NCBI taxonomy): domain Eukaryota; kingdom Metazoa; phylum Mollusca; class Bivalvia; order Unionida; family Unionidae; genus Sinohyriopsis; species Sinohyriopsis cumingii. Next base: position 35,040,605 of record CM068827.1, read on the forward strand.
GCAGTGTGGTAGTTTAAAGTGATGTCTAGCACTGGGGCATCATGCCGCAGACATGTAGCATGATGTCCCACCCAGTCACATGATCCTGACACCAGGCCAACCAGTCCTAACACTAACTTCTTAATGCTGAGCGTCTAGTGAGGAAGCTGTTTGTACCATTTTTGTAAATCTTTGCTATGACTCGGGCCAGGGTTCGAACCCATGACCTCCCACATCCAGGACGAATGCATAGGAAGAAGTAAGAGCTGAAATGGGAGCAAAACAAGAAATGCTGTGTGTGTGTGTGTGTGTGTGTGTGTGCGCTTATTTTAATTATGTCCTCTATTTCTCAGTATGCATATTTGCATTTAAAATTGGTTTTAAGCAATACTTTATCTTCAGGTTGAAAATTCTGTGTTGTAAGTTTATTATAAATACATTTTGTACATGTATGAATATTTTTTTGATTAATGCCCATTGTATTCATACATGAAAGTTTGTATGTTTTGATGGAAAGATACATGCACTATATTTTTGGCCACATGATTTTAAAAAAGCACAGCAGAAACTATACTAATTTATTATAACCATTACGAATAACGAGATAACGGTATTGTAATTGCAGGTTAGTAAAATGGCTTAATCCACTAGAACTTAAACATTTGTTTTTACTTTCTGAATCTTCACTATATAATGGGAGTCAAAACGATTTATAAACTGTTTGAAACAGCTACTGCAAATGCACAAGTTAATTCATGTGTAATTTGTAATTGCAAATTGGTAAAATGGCTTGTTCAGCTACCACTTAAACAATTCATTTTACTTTCTGAAAGTTCACTATAACTGGCAGTTGAAAATATTTCTAAACTACTTTGAAATAAGCCCTGTAACATGTACTTGAAAACAAATGTACTGGTGACTTCATACCATACTGTTTGTCCTAATTTCATTGTTGCTGATAAAGCATGGAACTGTTCATAGACAATGCACTGAAGCATTAAAGTCAGTATACAGATAAACTGAATCAACACAACCAGGAACAGATAGGATGGAATGCATGATATGTGAGTGCATCTATTTTAGAAAAGATTGATTTGCATTGGTTAAATAGTATTTGCTTCACAGCTTTTTTCATATTTTCACAAAAATGAGTGATGTCAGAAAACAACATTGACCTTAAAGCACTATATGGAGCCCTGAGTGGTCTAAAGTGCTCACCATTACGGATCACTGACATCTCACCTCTGTCTGCATGGGTGCCAGTCTCAGGCTTGGCCAATGTAGGTATGTGAGAAAGCTTGCTGGTAACTTCTCGTGAGTCAGTGGTTCTTTCCGGGTTTTCCTAGGTTCTTCCTCCACCATTAATACTGGCTGCCATGTATATCTTGTGCAGAAAAATGGCATTCAACCCTATAACAACAACAACAACAGTGCTATTTAAATTCCATAACATTGTCTCATGTATTTCTGACATACAGGATTACATTTTTTGGCTGAATCATCTGTCACTTGATATTTAGACTTTGCTTTCTTTGAATTGTATATTTTCCTTAATCTATTTATTTACCCAAAAATCTACAAAAACAATCTAATGAAATGGCTTTTCCTAGTGAAAGCAGTGTCTGCCATTACAGATTCACTTAGAGTTTCAAACTGATTTTATACAGAAAGCAATGCAAATGTGGCAGTTATAATCTTCATTATTTGGTTTAAATTGGAAAGTGCTCTTTGCCAATTCAATTCTTAAACACAAATTGCTGTTATGAGTGACTGTCATGAGCAACCACCTGCTGAATGCAACCAGTGACCATGATGTATTAACAAAATATGCATTTCAACACTGCTGTGAACCACTGTATCGCAAAAACAGAGGTTAATATCACTGACCTTTATTTCATCCTTTGTAAACTATGACCACTTAGACTGTTCTTAAAAAAATAGGCTGGCTACTGATTTCTGAAATTGTATAGATCATGCATGTAGTATCATGTATTGTCGATTGTAAACCAACCTAAAATACATGCAGATTGTTTGAATACTATGAACGACCATATCTCAAGAACAGAGACAAACACCACTGACATTTATTTAATCCTTTGTTACCACAACCACTGGGGCCCCAAGTGGGTTTGAGTCTCAGGCTCAGCCAGTGTGGGTACGTGAGAAAGCTTGCCAGTAGCTTCTCGTGGGTTGGTGGTTCTTTCCAGGGTTTTCCCTGGTTCTTCCTCCACCATTTATACTGGCTGCAATGTATAGCCTCTCTTGTGCTGAAAATGGCATTAAACTCTATAACAAAAACAACAACCACTTGAAAAGTAAAGACTGTTCTGATAAAAAACAAATAACAATTACAATTTAAATAGAAAGAGGAGTCTGGCTACTGGTTTCTAAATTTGGCAGGTCAAGTATTTAGTGTCAGTTAAACGAGATTAAAGTGCATGTCACAAACTGCTGTTTTAGAGCTAAAGTCAAGGTAGTGGTTATGTATATTGTTTGCCTTTTGGAGTGAATCTGTATTGCTTGGGGGTTAATTTGGTCTTTGTCTGTTAAACCAGCAAGGGAGAATTATTTCCTGGATTTGACTGATATTGTTAGGGGTTATTTTTGTTTGTTGCCTTTTTTTATATAATGGTAATCACATCCCACACACCAAACTCTTCAAGTTGTTGCAGCCAGTTACATACTTTGTTTAAAAAGTTATTTAATTTATGTCATCTGCAAATTAATCCTTTTGACTTTTGTCTCTGAACAATTCTGTTTCTGGATGAGTTAATTTTGACTTTTTATTTCATTGATTGCTACATATACATTGTACATGTATATATATTCCTTATTTCCCCAAACCTTTTGAAAACCATTGTTACAGTCATTATTACAATTTAGTACCAATAATGTTAAACCTAGCATATTAATAACAATATCAGAACCTCCAACAAAAAAAGAGACAAATTCTGACATTAATGAAGTGAAAGAAGTGAAAAAGAGGAGACCACTCACAAAATATCAGTTTAAACATTGATAAAACAAATTCAGGGTGTTATAAAAGACAAGGAGTAAGTTAGAAACAATTTAATATGCTAATACATGTACATGTGATCTTGTGATTCATGTTTAATGATAGATGTACATCTTTAATGCTTTATAATTTTGTTTTCTGATCAGTTCATGCAATATTTTAAGAAAATCTATGAATAAAGAATAGAATATATGTACAGTGATGGTGGTTATTTTTCTTTCTTAAATAATTGTGAAATCCAAAAATGAAAACTGGTCTTTTTTTACAAACCTGTTATGCGAGACCATCTGTCTTGAGATACCATATTTTATTTGCCAGAAGGGACAGTATCTCAAGACAGGATTTACTGTATTGATGTTTAAGTTTTGAAACAGAATTTGGTATGTTTTCATCGTCAAATGGTAAACTTTTGGAAATCAGGCAGTTAAAGGATTAATGGTCAGTCAACTATCCTGTGAATGTCAAAGAGTTTGTCAGTGCAGTTGGTTCACCCCTCATACAATACATTCTTCTTGCGCTACAACACAACTTTATTAGAACTACTTGGCAGGGGTGAGGGAGCATCTCAAAAGACACAAGCTACTGTCACTCATTGTACATCCTAAAAATCAGCAAAGTCACTTTCATTTTCATAACAGAAGCAGGCAAAGTTTACATTATTTTAGGTCACTTATCCACCCACTTTTAGGTAGTGTGACCACGGCTATAGAGACATTTTCAAATAATAGTAAGGCATACATTCTGAATCACTTTTATCTTCTTCTTGAATTCTGTGTTATAAATATTGAAAAAAATAATCTGTTTCTTTGGATGAACAGCATATTTTAACTTGCACTGCATTGGACAATTGTATGCAGATATTGTCTATTCTTTTTATCGCAGTCTGTACATTTTACATGTATGTGCAGTTTCATAGTTTTGATATGACAAGATGTTAAAATATCACTTTATAGAAATTTGATTGGTCCAGATAAGCCCATAAAATTCTTTTGCATTATTCTCTTTACTGATTCGCAGCAATCATGGAAAAATGTTCGTTACCCTGCCTTCTGGATCTTCTCTTTTTACTACTACTATTAAAATTTGGTGATAATTTTTCAAATCAGCTGTCCAAAGGAAAATGTAGATGAAAGGTCACATCTGTCTAAATATGGCCAATTTTATGCCATGTATAGAGATTATCATGCACTGAAAAACGGCATTAAACCGAACAAGAACAGCAACAACAATGCAACTAAGGGAATTGGTCAATTGATAGCGGATGTGGGGTGGGTGGTATACCTGTAATATGGAATCCACCCAATATACAAGCGTGGTTTAAATGTTAACATATAGGAGTAAATAAACTCATCTCCATTCACAGAAGAATGTGGACATAAAACAGTCTCCAAATTGAAAGAATGTTGTCCAACAGCAGCATGATTATGCCATAAAATAGCTCTTTTTGTGTGATGTAATTCTGACTAGAAATAAAATTTGTCTTTGTGTACTGTAGTCGAATAATGCAAATATCTGGTTACAAATACATTACTGTAAATCTGGAATAACTGAATCCATCATCATCATCCCTTCGTTGCATTCTGTGTTGAAAAATTATGTTGCTTGAGTCAGATATTCTATTTATTTGGAAGGAGAGTTGCTCCTTGAGTTATAATTCATAAAAATAGAACTAATAAATGTTATTGGTTATGGAACTGTGCAAAAATAATTCCATGGACTATTTTTATGTGCAACAAATGAAAGGTGCAGCAGCTGAGACAGAAAGAAATTATTTCTTCTTTTTTCACTCCTATTTCCATTAAAGTAATAATTATGTGATGAACAGAATCTCAAATGGATAATGATTGATATAAAATTTTTGAAACTCATTTAATATTGTCTAGCTTTTGCTTGCCCAGCCTTCATAAATTCACTATTAAATCATTACTCATCTGAGATCCTCTATATTTTTCATGAAATAGCAAACTTAATATGCCCATTATTTAGCAGCGTTTATTAGGAAGTATGTCTCTTTGTCTATCAATTAGTTTTTACTTTTCCACATGATAACTTTGGTTCCACATCACCTTCCTTTCCCAAACTTTACGGGCAGTTCTGTGCGATGGAAGAAAAAAGAACATAGATTGTGGGTTGAAAGGTCAAGGTCACTGACTGAAAGAAAAAATATATATGATTTACTATCATTCCTTCTGCATCACAGACCTGGATCAAATTTGTGGCTGGTTTGCACTTATGTAAGGAAAAAGTCTTTTGGTTTGGGGTCAAGATCACTGACAGAAAATACATTTTTTATTTGCACGATAACATTTGAATATCTCAGACATGTATCAAATTTTGTGGATGGCTTGGACTCTGAATAAGGAAGGAGCTAACTGATTTTAGGGTCATAAGGTCAAAGTCATTGTCACTGAAAGAAGATCAGTGGTTTCTGCTTTCAGAAGTCAGTTCTTGACTGCACCTTCACCAAAGTTTATGGAGGACTTGCATTTTGCATGTAGGGTAATAAAAAAGCCAGTTGGTGTTTTGGGTCAAAAGTCAAGGTCACTGAAAGAAGTTAGAGGTTTTTTTGCATAATAACCAGTTAGAGACCACATACCTTGGCCACAGCTAGTGGCGAGCTTGCCCTTAATATATAGAATCCTAATGACATTTGGGGAAAAAAATTATTGTTTTGGATATTGCAGCTGAGAGGAAAATTGATTTTGAGAATAGCATTTGTTCTAAAGTCAGTACCTTGACCAAATATTTTGAATGGCATGCAGTTAGGGTAATAAAGAAACATTTAGAATCTGGGGTCTAAAACTCAGAGATCAGTCTAATAAGTAAATAATGGTTTCTGTGCAGTGAGATTATTTCAAAACTGCATACCAAAGGTGAAGGTCATTGAGATCCATAGGTCAGTAATCCTCAGTCAACCGTGCCCTACTATTGCCCACAAAGAAGACTACTAAACATGTTCTTGTCACAGCAGTGTTGTAAGTCTGAGAAAATTGACTTTGCCATCATCCAATACATCATGCAGCTGGTTCTAGTTAGTGTTATGCTTATTGTGTTCACTCACTATAAAAACACTCATTGTAACACTTGTTCTTGTATTACATGGGCATGAATCATACCAAGTTGGAATAATTCAAATCTGTCATGGCTATTTATTATTTCACTTGATTTTAATATTATTACATGGTTTCTCATTACTTTGATGCCTGTTTTGTGTGCACTAGTTGTTACCCATATATAATTAAGTGGCCTCGTTTATAACACGGCTCACTTTTGTGGTTCTCATGAATAACAAGGGAGTACTGAAAATAGGCACATGTACATGACCAGTCAACGAACAGTCCAGATGAATGTTAACTTGGTTACCTTATCACAAATATCACATCGTAAGAGTATGTATTGTTTTCATACCTGTCATTTGGCATATGTTATTTATGTTATGATGCTATCTCAACAGCATACCTTCGCCAAACTTTTTGAAAACTTGCACTTGGGGAAAGGAAGAAGCACATCTGCACCTTGACATTAATAATACATTACATACCCAGACCAGACCTTGTGGATAGCTTGCACTTTGGGTAATGAAGAAGCTTAATGGTTGTGGAGTCAACAGGTCAGAGGTCAAGGTTACTGAATTTCTTAAAGGGGTTTCTGCACTCAATATAGGCCCTGTATGGTATAATATGAAAGTTGCTGTGGTTTTTTTTGTTTTATGTTAAATGCCATTTTTTCAGCACAAAACAGGTTATACATGGCAGCCAGTATTCCTGGTGGGGAATCACCCGGGAAACCCCCAGAAAGACACACCGAACCACGGGAAACTACTGACAAGCTTTCTCACGTATCCAAATAGGCCAAGCCCGAGACACAACCCATGCAGACTAGTCTAATAAATCAACCTCCTACAAATCTGTATTGATATCGATGGACAATATGTGGGTCTGATGTCACCTGTTCATTAAAATGTGCAATTTTTCTGCCTGCAAATCTTTCCAGAACAAACCTGCACACACTAAACACATACCCGGAATTGGTAACAGCCATATTGAGTATGAAATTCTAAATGGCCTCAGAACAGAGGGCTGTGCTATTCCACGTGGATGTACAAGTCACCAAACCAAGGATTTCCTCCAGAAATATAATGTACATGCCACCAAATGAACCCTTCAGCTGACAGAAGCTCCACAGCTGCAATAAATGCTGGTAAGTGTATAAAATCTACACTGATGTGTGCAGTCAAATGTGTCTGCAGACATTTGCATGTTTTATTTATTCTTAACTACTATTTCTGAAAATCCTATTAGTCATAACCTTTTGCAGTTGTTGTATTTATACCTGAATGAACAAAACAAAATTTGATAATTTATCCACATCCACTGGCACTACTTCGACGATTGCATAGGAGTTTATGTGTAAAATGTTTGCAAGCTGGATTGACGTAATGATGGTTTACATCAAGAACGAAGGCAAAGTGACTTATTCTTTATTATATATTTCATAATGAGATACTGAAATATATCAGTGGAAAACAAACCATACTGCCACAGTGGCGATATCACTTTTATCGCAACAGTGACAATATCACTTTGGGAACTTAAGTCTGTTCCAATTTAGGAAGTATGCATGTCCTTAGGTATGTTCTTCAGACCTGTATTTGGATCTATTCTATTTTCTCTCTCTCTCTCTCTCTCTCTAAAACACACACACACACACACACACATCATGATGAAATGATTATTAAATGTGTAAAGACTTGACCCTCTAGTTCGTTCCACATTGCATCACAAATTTTTCCTATCTGTAGCTCAGTAAATTTTCAGGTCAGCGTAATTAAATGTAGCTAGAGGTACCAAATTAGTTTTAAATGATTTATATGAAACTAATTATGTACTTCTAGCAACATTTAAGGATGCTGTTATGAAAATTTAGCGAGTTACATATTGGAAAAATTTGCGATGCTGTGTGTAACGAACTAGTTAGTATACATTTATGTAATGAATGTAAAGGCGATGCCAAGAATGCATACAAATGAACCCCAACAAACAAAAGTGGTTTTCAAGTGTTACCGTTTTTATGATTAGTTTTCCACGTGAATCATACAAATTGTTAGTGAATTAACATACCTGGCCTGTTTCTATTCGATATTATGTGTCACCCATATGGTACACCTGTTGCACTAGACGACATATGGTACACATTTTTAAGAAAAGCTCTTCGTTACATATAGTAATACAATTGTTTCAGTGGTCATTTTAACTCTCATCACAATCGTGGTTAAGTTTGAAAATGATTGAGAAATCTGGTTCTGATTACCAACCGAAATTAGGTGCCAATCGAAACTTGGATGCAGCATCCGTTACTGAAATATACTGCAAGGCTGACAACACATACAATTCACGTTTGGATTTTCAAACCAAAAACAAATGAATAAACAAAACTAGCAATTGAAGTCATTTCAAGCAAACTCGCAATCATTAAATTATGTTTTTTTTAAATAATATACACTCTGAAGCCTGTTGGAGCGTTCTGTCATGATGCTCTGGTACTTCCACGTCAGCCATTGTTCACTGTATCAATCTACATGAGTCTGACGTTTTATCAATAAAGTAGGACGAAATCTCTTACAACACGAAATCACCTTATCGGTAATATAAGTCTGACGTTTTATCAATAAAGTAGGGCGAAAACTCTTACAACACGAAATCACCTTATCGGTGATATAAATATTACCGACAAGGTGATTTGATGTTGTCAGAGATTTCGCCGTACTTTATTGATAAAACGTCCGACTCCTGTGATCAATCGGAGCAAGAAATGTGTTCACGACAATAGAAATCTCTTAATTTTCGCATGAAAATATTAATTAATCTGACAGAATACATTATTTTGAAGCATTATATGCACACTAAAAAATTGAAAAAGTCGCTTTCCTAAAATTATTGTAAAAGATACGAACTTCTTTTTATCGTTGCAGTAATGCAATGGTTAATCACAATGACATGGTTACGGGAAACACTAAAATCCATCAATACCCACCCCCATCTATTCCCAAATATACCTCTGATATGTTTAATATATAAAGTGTATGTTCTTTAGGTATGATATATTACACAAAGCTATCCGCAAAGTAGGTAAGTTACAATAGACGATTAAGATGTTCTTTGAAAAACAAATTGTATAGTTCAGTTCTATTTTTAACACGCTCACGTGTACCATTGATACATATAAAATCTTCTTTTTTTCTTCTTTTGTCAATAATTTTTCATAAGTATTTGTATTGTCATAAACATTTTCAATATTTAGAATTTCTGCTTTTCTTCACCGTTGTATGGTACACAAATACAAAGTAACTTGTCTATATTTCGTATCACAGGTAGTAAAGGTATAGTTGTGTGTATTTGTATGCGGACGCATATTATCCAAAATACACCCAAGTTGCGATATATACACAGTGTATGTTCTTTAAGTATCATATATTTGACGAAAATATCAGAAAAGGTTGATTTTTAAGAAAAACGTTATTTCAGTTTTGTTTTGCCGAGATTAACCAAATACACAAAATCGTTCTGTTACGTTAGGAAACGTGTATAAATGTTGTTTCCAGCTGGTACTACGTGGAGGTGTGACCTGAGAGTGTTTTTATGTTTAATAAATATATTATATAAAAAACGTTTCACCATCTGTTTCATTTATTTATTTTAAAAACCAAAAAACAATAAAAGTTTAAAGACTTTTATCTCTTTTCTTTACTTTCAGATTTTTTTCTTCAATTATTAATTCTCAATAGAGACTATTAAATTTCGTTTTTGATTTCCAGATGTATTACCTGAGGGAGGTGAGTGTCCCTCAATGGTAAAAGGATGTGCACCTCGTAAGGTAACCGGTAGACTGATATAAAATAACGTTTTGTATAATATATTATTAAATAAACGAAAATAATATATAAAAGAAAATAAACACAGATAAATGTCTCGACCAAGCAATCTTAATACACGTACAAATAAAAAAAGACAGAAATAAATTATTATAGCTGTGTTGATTTATTATAGAAAATAATAATTGGAATAAATTTAAAACTATAAAGATGTTCAGCAATGATGTATCTTTTTTTATTAAATAAAACGTATTGTGTTATTTGTCTTGCTATTTTTTTACGTTAAGTTTAATGATATTAAAAAGAGAAAATTAAGTTAAATAATATACACGATTTTTAATCAGAGTGTCACGTTTGCTCAGCCCCAGTTAGTAAGTCGTGTATAAACTAAGGTATTATTACAAGCCATGGTTTGATGTCTAAACATTGACGCAGGCTAGAGTTAATCTCTTGCGCAAGATTACTGTGACCCAAGAGAAGACCCGGCATCTTGGATCAGCACAGGCATTAGATCGAGCGACTTTCCACCTATGTGTTACAGCTTAGTCCTAAGATCAGAGGAACCTGCGAGGGAACGGGGCGTGTTCTAAATCCGTCCCCACTTGGACAGACAGGGAGAGGATATTGTCCGCTAAGTTTGATTGGATCGGGTCAAAGTGACACCTAGTCGGAATTGAGATAGATGGCGTGATAACAGTTTCGATCCGAATTATAACTTCTAACTAGCAAGCGAAAATTTAGTCTCGCCTAGGAAGATTGCTGAGCAATATAGGGTTACTTTGAGGAAGCCACTCGTAATTTTGCAGTAAAACTTAGAGAGGATATTATAAAGAAAGACAAAGCTTCGTAAAGTTCAGTAAGTTATTTGCTCGATCTTTGCAGATTATTAGGGCATTGTAATTGTAATTATGTGTAGTATGTATACTTAATTAATAGGATAGTTTAGTACATATTATTACCTTTGTAGTGTTTAATTTATATGCATATTTGAGCAATGTGATTGAATATTATGTAAAGAATTATGTAGATTGTTAGTTTGTGGTCAGAATTAATTTTGTAATTCGCTGTTAGGTTAATTCGTAGTAAACTAGTGCATTTATTCATGTGATATGTTAGATTTTACACATGCTTGAATTGTGACTTTGAAAAATGGTTGAAGTGTGTAATATTAGTTAATATTGATGTACGGATATATCAGAGCATGGATATTTGAATATTTGTATATTTTGTATGAGTTGCAATATAAAGAAATGCATGTGATTGTTGTGATGTTGTTTAGTATGATGGGATTATGAATATGTACCGATGTGACGCAATTTATTGATGTATGTATGATAAATAATTGATACGTGATTTTATTACGACGTTATTGTACCACATAAGAACGTATGCGTATTTCGATGTGAATGAATGCGTGACCGAAGAAATTTAATAGTTGCTATTTGATGATAGGCTGGGTGTAGTGTGAGATGAGAGGGCTTCGAAAAATATTGTACCATCCTTCTGTCTTCACAGGAAGCTTTTTGGGGGACAGAACTTCAGGTTCAATCAAGTCCTGAGTCTCTAAGAGGGGAGACGGAAGTGAGATTAACAGAGCAGTCGACAAGTCAAGTCTGTGGAGAGAGTCGAGGAGGATGGGGAAAAGGAGTCAAGGAGCAGGAAGTGGAGAAGGAGGAGGAGTATAGAGAAGTCGAGGAGGAGAAGGAATTTGGAGAAAGTCGGGAGGAAGAGGAGAAGGAATTGGATGAACAGGAGAGAAGAATATACAGGTGAGTAGAATACAAGGACAGGTGGAAAGCTATCTCACACTACTAATCAAGTGATGCAACAGGCTATCACAGGGTCGAGCGGAAGGAGAGTACTTGGGAAATTTGAAGCATTTGACTATTGAATTGTTATTAAATTGTTATTCGTTGAATTTCACTTTTTTGTGTATTCAATCATTTAACCGTCGGCATTGCTGACTGGGAGCTAGGAGCTTTACATCTATCTTTCACCAATTTAACTTCCAACCAAAATCCAGCTTGGATGGGACTTCTATAATAATTTAAATAGAATATTGGGTGCACTCCACCCCAACCATAACACACCTACCACAGTGGCTGCATAACAACCCGTCACGTCACACAGAGGAAAAAAATAAATGCAATAATCAGAGATCATTATACCTTGTGAATTAAAATCGCATACATCGCAAGAACATAAACGTATAAATACATGTACATGTACATTTGTAACGAAATTAACACGGAGACTAACTGTTTGAAGTGAATAATAAACAAGAAATCAGAATATACGCAGATCTTGCAGATTCTTGACAAAGGATATACCGCTCCGGTGGCCTAGTGGTTAGAGCATCCGCCTCGGAAGCGGAAGGTCGTGGGTTCGATCCCCGGCCGAGTCATAACAAAGACTTACAAAAATGGTACTAACAGCTGCCTCGCTTGGCGCTCAGCATTAAGAGGTTAGTGTTAGGACTGGTCGGCCTGGTGTCAGGGCATGATGCCCCGGTGCTAGACATCACTATAACCTGTCACACGGCAGACATCGTAGCGATATGACAGTTGAAAATCCAAATCTCTCTCTCTGTCTCTGTCTCTCTCTCTCTCTCTCTCAGGATAACGAAATTCACAATGTTTATAGTCTCTGGAGGTGGCCAAGAAACCGAAAATTAGAAAACAATCTTATCGTCTGAACTTTTCTCGATATAAACGAAACTAAACATATTTCCCACTAATGTTTATTACACGCATGAATACGCTCATCCGTAACGCCTATTCAGAATTAATGCCCTCACTTGTATGACCAGCTGTTGTTCTCTTGTTTTTTAAGTCGCCATGTGTTTCGGTTTTGCAGGGGATAGGTTATCTCCCGACAATGTCTCTTGTTTTTTCACATTCGTATCTTCAACATATTGTGAGTGCTTGCTGCATTCTTCAGGTATTGATACAAGGTCAATAACGTCAAACCGAAACCCTAGCCGATCGAGATTTTCTCTGATTGGGTTAGCTCATTTTGTTACTTTGTCTTCGTCGATCGTGTTTGCAAATTTGTATGTGTGTTTGTTTACCCATCCGGACACTAATTGTTGGTCGCACCCTCCCTGCTGCTGTAGTGTGCATGTAATTAAATCATTATTATATCAATAATGGAATCTCGCACCGCTAGATTAGCTCTAGAGCGACTAGAGTCAAAAAATATCTCCTCGTCCGTGATTCTGTCAAACAACAACTGCAAGCGCGTCAGGAGTATCAGGTGAAATTTTCAGAAGGTGCAGAACAATTATTTAAACCCGTTACGAAGGCTACCGAAGGAGTTACAGAGGCTAATAAAGGTCTGCTTCCTACGTTGGAACAAACCCTAATTCAACTGGAAAAATAGCAGAAAGAACTAAGAAGGAAAAAACAAAACAAAAAAAAAAAACATTCTATGAGAACTTCCAGGTGAAATAGCGGCTGCTCAACCAATGCGAGAAACACTTGAGGGTATTGACTAAGCTTGTCCTGAAATAGGTGATACAAAATATTTTATACCAGAATCAGAATCAGAGCCTAAACAAGTAACATTCAGAACTGAATTGAATGATAAATTTAATGAAGAGTATATTTCCTACATACAAAATACTGAATTGGTAATATTTCTGAAACCCGAGTACCGTGATCGTTCTGTAGGCCGTGATGACTGGCACAATTGATATTTCGAATAAACTACGGAGCTGATCAGGCCCAAAGTAATGATCACATATATATTGCATTTATTGATGGTATAAATAACTATCTTACACAATGACAACAATTACAAAAACAACCAATATTACAACAATCACAAAAACAATCAAAAGCAACCAGTCTGAACAACAAGTGAGGAAGAAGAAAGATACCAAGATGCAAGTTTTACCCCCGGCACCACTGGGAAGTGGTATTGGTTCAGGTACCAGGGGAGTGGTCTTATTACTTCATGTCCCAGCAACTTTCTTGCCGATTTTGAACGACTAGAAATTTTGATTGAAGGAACACGAGCTGGTAATAATTCCCCAGCAATTGTTAACAAAGCGGTTGATATTTTTCATAGATTAATTACAGGCGGTATCATGGATATTACTGTTTATCGATCTCTCATTGACGAAATCGTTGATGATTATCACAGTGATTAAGGGTATACACTTAGATACAGTGACTAAAATAAGATGATCATACATAATGCTCAACGTGGACCGATCATGGTCAGGATGATAAATTCGCGTTTACAAACCTATAAAGCGATCTGCGATGATGGACTTGGTGATGTTGCTCAGGGTTTATTTAGAAGGATAGAACCAATAGCAATACGATTGCAAAACAATTACCAACAAAACCTATTGACGTTGTTCGTGATAAAGGTATTGGTGATATTGCTAGTAAAGCATTCTCGGCAATCAAGGATAGACGAGCACGATTAATACGATGAAAACCACAACCAGTAAAATTACCCAGCACTGAAGTGATGCCTTCAAATGTTAGTAAAATAATAAATCAGGCTGCAAATAAAAACCTAGCAGAGTTGGCTGGTGTACCCATGTCAGAGAAAGAAAAAATATAACTGCTAGTCTAATAACAGGAAGTGGTCTTCGTATTAGATGATAACACTTATAATGAAATGTTCAAAGGTGTATCTGATCCCGCATTGAACATGGACGCACAAGTTCTTAAAGACGAGTCTGTGCGTGATTATCAATATTATTCTTATGACGCACGACAGCCAAATCAGCGTAGTCGAACTGAGCTGCAAGTTCAGGATACAAGCAGATATTTCTTACCCGCTGAAGCATTTCTTCAAGTGGAAAAAGAACATGTACCAGATCTCGTCGGTAATACGGTATATGGGGCTAATGTCTTAGTTGGTTTTGTTAATAATGGCATCATGGTGTTATTCAAAAGTGCTGTATACATGATTGATGGAAAAGAGACTGAATCAATTCAAGATATAGTTGACGTTGCCGCGACGATGTTGGGTCTAGCGAGACATTGAGATGATTAAACAAGATCAGCTTGTCCGTCAGTGATCTTTGTCAAGGATAATTCTGACCATCCTGATGGCAGACTACATCTTAAGGTACAAGTAACACGACTGATCCACAACCAGCTGAAATGATTGACAGACCCGCCGCTGATTGTTGGATATTAAAAGAAGTCAACGAAAATTTCAACTTAGGATTTAAAGCGCGTGAATCAATGCTGAAAGATGATCGCAGAAGGTTTTCGTGTGTAATTCCAATGTCACATATCTTTGGCGGATGCGGGAGGTCGCGGGTTCGATCCCCGGCCATGTCATACCAGAGACTTACAAAAATGGTACTAACAGCTGCCTCGCTTGGCGTTCAGCATCAAGAGGTTAGTGTTAGGACTGGTTGGCCTGGTGTCAGGATAATGTGATTGGGTGGGACATCATGCTACATGTCTGCGGCATGATGCCCCAATGCTAGACATCACTATAAACTGCTACAATGTAGACATCGTAGTGATATGACTGAAAAATTGTTAAAGCTACGTTAAAATTCCAAATCACATCACATCCATACTGACTCAAGTGATTTTCTAGAATGTTTTGGAATGTACAAATTCGCCTGTACAGAGATTCCAGAATGAGAGTTACCAGAATGGCACAATCACGTGATTTTCTGGAACATTCTGTGTAGGCGTTATAAAGACTATACAAGACAAACAGGATTTTTCTCCTAGTCATTCTGCAAGTCTGCTAATGGGAGAACATGTTAGTAAAACATTTTCTTGAGCTGTGTTATTTTACTTGCCACGCAGACAGTTAAATTACTGAATGTAATAGTTTTGATGACAGAAAAATGAATAATAGCTGAAGTCACATAAATATTACGCTGTAACAAGCGGGGTAACTACTTAATTAATCTACCGGAGAGATCTTTGCTTGACAAAGTTATCTCCCTCATCTCTTTATATCTAACACAATGGGGAGATACTGAAATGTAATTTTTGTATATACTTCTTCGAAAACGCCAATCTGGTAATATTATATGCAACATATTGTACACAACGCATTGAAATATCGAAATATTTTCCACCTGCATACATTAATTTAACTATTATTTCTTCGCCCGTGTGTGTATTTATAAATTTAATAACCCTCTTTGGAATTTTTTTTACATGTCCCAGTATCTCTAAATTTGCTATTTTGACTTTTTGTAACAGCTCGCAAATTATCCAAGAATTATCGAGTTTCCTGCCGTTGATATGATCAATCACAAGTTTATTTTTTTATTAATCCGTGAAAACACTCGTAGATGAATTTATGACAAAGAGACACCCAGACAACCATCCCACCAAAATAGCTATAAACAAGTGTAAAGTTGTCTTCAAGCCCAAAATCATACCCACCACACCAAGTGGCAAAGTAATCCTTGAACTAAGAGAAAAGATACCACTACTAAAAAACAGGTAACAAACAATACAGACCAGAACAAATCACCATGGTTACAAAAACCACCAAGGATTAACATTGAAGCTACCAAATTAGGCAATAAAGAAGGACAAGAAAACTTACTAAAACCTGTGCTGGTAAACGAAATCAACCAAAAATATCCGGATTATGTTAAAATATATATCGATGGATCAAAAACAAACAACCCACCAAGAACAGCTGCATCAATAGTCATCCCTGAATTCAATATACAAACGGGATCCAGATATCCTGACTATTGCTCCATTTACACTACTGAATTCTGGGCTATACTTGAATCACTACAATGGATCAAAGACAACCAAATACCTAAAGCAGTCATTTTAAGCGACTCCCTAAGCGTTATCAAATCGATCCAAAATCGTAATACACACTCTAGAGAACAATTCCTCGACAGAGCATGCCAATTAATCGACGATATCACCACAGCACATCACTTAGTTGAGCTCATGTGGATACCGTCACACATTGGAATCTCTGGCAACGAAACAGCAGACAAAGTTGCAAAAACCAAACTAGGAGATCAAAACTCAGTCAATCTTAACTATAGCTCTACAGACGCAATAAACTTCGCACAAACATATATAGACCAAAAATGGCAAGATTTTTGAAATTTCTCAACAAAAGGTAAATGAAACCCAAAAAACCGTAGATAGGAACATACAGCTACCTAAGGGTACCTATTTAGAACAGAAAACCATAAACAGGAAAATAACTGGA
The DNA here is from genome assembly GCA_028554795.2 of Sinohyriopsis cumingii. Lineage (NCBI taxonomy): Eukaryota > Metazoa > Mollusca > Bivalvia > Unionida > Unionidae > Sinohyriopsis > Sinohyriopsis cumingii. The sequence goes on from CM068827.1 coordinate 35,057,659, forward strand.
AAAACTAAATTAGCAAGCAGTTTTGGAAGGTTTATAGGACCCAAACCAGCAACCATTAACTGCTTTAACTGCCGCACCACCGAAGATCTACACCACGTCTTTAATATATGCCCAAAATATCAACCCGCTAGGAAAATATTTATCAAAAACCAAAAAGAGATTGGATCACCACACACATACCCAGAGTTACTTATGGACTCTAATAAAAATAAAACAATCAGCATATAAAAATATAAATAAATTCATAGACTCAGCAGAACTTAGGAACAAAATATAATTACTATCCCCACAAAACCAAAAGACCCAGTAACTAGCTAAATAAATTTAGAAGCCCCCACATAAAAACCCATAACATATTCAATTTTATAAAAAATATTAATAAATAATTCACTTACAAAGCACCTATCAAAAACTAAGGAAACCGCAAAATCGGATGTCCTAGATGTCCTTAACGAACCGAGTAATCAGCTAGGACTCCGGTCCTAAATGTCCTTAACGAACCGTGTAATCGGCTAGGACTCCGGTCTCTTGCGAAATAAAGTATAAATAACATTCAGTCTCTAATAACATTCATAAATAAATAACTTAAAGAGGCAATATCTAAAAACTTATAAATAACATAACGTAGAAGCACACACTAAACACCTCGACTAGTAATACCATAATAACCTTGAAAATCTCTCTTCATACATGATTTGTACTCACAACCTCTATAAACAGCATAGAACACCCACCCCCCTTTTTAGAACATTTTGTAGAAGGAAAAAAAAGAAAAGAAAAAAAAGAGAAAAAAAAGCACCAGGCAAATGCAACAGGAAACCAGCCATGTGAAAAGCAAGCAGGACCGTTCCCGAGCTTTCCCTCCCACTAATGACAGCCAACCATTCAACTGTAAGGGACCTTTATGGACCCATAGATTGAGGCCAAACTATCAGGGTTCCTTGAACCCATAAAAGCCTGGGGGAGGTGGCACCATTCAATTTCCTATGAACAACTAACAGGCTGCGGTGCAGTCAGAAAAAAATTGGCACATGCACAGTTGTGCGCACACCACTATAATTAAACTCAACAACAACAACAAGACACATTTTATTCCCCCCGGTATTGAATAAGAGATAATCAGTATTAATCATGCGCAACACCGAAGGTTATATCGATGCTACAATGAATGGCCGACGAGCAGCGACGATTATTAATTATCTCGACAAAGATATTTTTTAGAATAAAATTTCTTGTAGCGTTAGAAACCTCGGAAGACAATACATGGATTATCCGTGACATATATAATCTATGTTGGGTCTTGGGCCGAGACAAGGAAATCACAGCAAAGGGTTTATATTATTTGTCTCTCCACGAGGCTTGCCCGAGTGGGGAGACATATAATATAAACCCGAGACTGGGAATACCTTGTCTCGGTCAAAACCCGAACGTAGATTATTTTTCTCACCCAATATTTTCCTTTAAAGTAAAAAGAATTCTGCACTAGCGCTCACGTCCAATGTTTACATGCAGCGCAATAATATAAATATGTTAATGAGGGCTGTGGTGTGACCATTGCGTCCGAAGTACACAGTTTATACGCGTGAGCAGAGAAAAATAACAACATAGAACGTCGTATAATAATGATGTATTATCACATTTAATATATGGATGTTATATGAAATTGACAATAAATAATTAATATTTATTACAAGAGACTGTTTTATTTTGATCAGTTCCAATTTTGAAAAGTTATATTGTAAATAATAAAATGATATTGGCTACTCAGCTATACTGTATTGTAGTTATACTTAATACAAGCTGTAACGAAGAGTAACATCTTTCTTTAGATTATTCATGGGTAATTAGATATCTGTGTCACTGTCGTATATAACTATTGTTTTCTTTGGAGGAGGTGAAACTGTGTGCGACATACTTGTATTAACCTTAATATTGATTGTAAAATTACCCCCGTGTATAATAGACCCTCCAAAAACGGAGCGGATAACCATGTGCTCAACTTTCAAGTTCACGGATTCTTTGAAAATTTATTTCTCTATCCTGGAAACATGGCAAGTGCTACGGTGAAATTTGCTTATGGATTAATGTGCTGACGGATAAATTATTCCTTCTGGCTGGTAAGTGTATTATTTGTCATTAAATATTGTAGGTATATTTTTGATTCAACCGGGGCACAGTGGAGATGCTTAACAAAATTAGAAATAAAAACATGTTTTATTTAACACTTTTCTGGCTGTTACTAAGATTTCCTTATTTTTTAAGAGTAGGGAGGCTATGAAGTGTATAGGTCTATAGTATATATGCATGGATAAGTGTTTTCTGTTATATTGTTCATTTCACACAGCATTGAGAATTTTATCCTATCTGTAGCACAGTTATTTTCAGGTCAGCGTCATTGAATGTAGCTAACAGTATATAATTTGTTTCACACGAAGTATTTAAAACTAGTTATGTAGCTTTAGCTACATTTAATGACGCTGATTTAAAAATGTATTGAGCTAGGCCTGTATATAGGATAAAATTGACCATGCTGTGTGGAACGAACAAGCATAATACCAAAAAGCTTGAAATCATATGCGTTTGTCTTTGTCTATCTCGAATTGGTTTTGTATGGTGTGTTCTCAAAGATGGATTTAACTTAAGTTACTATGTTTTTGTTATATATTGCGGTTGTTGTTGTTGTTGTTGTTGTTTGATTTTAGTACAACTACGTCAGGCACAGCAGAAGACAACAAGGGTTTCTTTTTCTTAAAGTAGTTCTGAGCGCGTGCACACCTGGACTGAGACGACTGGTCTGAGATGACTAGACTGAGACAAGAAAACGAAGGTTAGCAAAACAGCTAGATTTCTCTGTCGCATAGGTGAGAAAAACGCAACCCTGTCCGTCTTCACTCTGGAAATAGTGTTACGTTAAATAAAAATTCCAAACCAGGAATGTTGACTGGTATTAATAAACCGTATTATGAACTATTGTATCCTGAGACTGCAGTTATTTATGCAATGTATCCGATAAATGATAAACCTAGCGTTCATGACCTCAAACCTTTGAAATTTTCGAAAATAAATTGTGTAGCCGAACGAGTTACATAACACTTCACAAACGCGATACGTGGAAATAAAGAGATCTACGACGTGAAAAAATAAACGATTAGGCTGAATCCGTCAAAGATAAAGGAGCTTCGATAAATGACGTTGCTAAGTTAGAAAAAGTACTACAATTCCCAAGAATGGCACAAACAATAACAGGAGAAGTATTATACGTGCCTAAATAGTTATCGAAAGGAGCTCCGATGAATATCGTTGATTATAATGCGCATGCTTGGACTTCTGCTACAACAATATTTCCAAGAGATAGAACCGTTAGATTTTACCAAGGAGGTACATTTGATTTAGTAACGAAATAAGTATGAATGAGCCTTTATCAACATGGCTATTTCAGAGTTCTGAAGAAAATCACGACGAATTAAATAAACCTGATGAAAATATTTGTATCGAAGGCAATACATTTTATTAGTTTGTATGACCTATTGGTGAGATTTATGGAATAGAATGTCTTCATACAAAAATGAGAGATCTTGCGTCAAAATACACCAACCACCATGAAAAGTTGCTCAGTAATTGTTTTACGATTCCATCAGTCGCGAATCATTCTGCTAGAGAGAAAATTTGTTCGAAGCCTACACGGTTTGATCTTCTCGATGATATAATATCGAGTTGTCGACACAACATGTCGATACATATCAATTATCATAGGTCCATCTGGGTCTGGGAAGACGCAATTGTTGCTTAATTTGATAATGAGATGGATCAAGTGGGATAAATTATACTTAGTGGCACCATTCTTAGATGATCAGAGATGCTACGATGTACTTAAAGATTTTAATAAAAATGCAAAGTTGTTTGACGAGGATGGTAATGATATTATTGATTTTGTCACCGATATTGATGATGCCCCATCTGTGGATGACCTCGATGGATTTATTAATATAATAGTATATGATGATGTTATACTAGCCAAACAATAAAATTCAGGTTGGATATTTTCTCAAGGCAGACACAAAATCACAGACGTGATTTATGTTATAGCGATATACACAAATACCTGAAGTGATCAGAGATAACTGCAATATGTTAGTTGTGTTTAATATAGTCGATACATATACTCTGCGACATATTCATCAAACTTAGTGTTAAGGAGATATGAACATGATTAAATTATAAAATTTATTTTCAAAAGCACAATCTACCTCACACTGATTTATGACAATAAATCTGCATGATCCTCGGTCACGATATCATGTAGGTCTTGATAAATATTTTGGCTAAAGAAACGGCAGTAGGGAGGGTGCGACCACAGATAAGTGTCCGAAAGGTAAAAAAAAAAAAAAACACACATACAAATTTGAAACACGAACGACAAAGGTAAAGTAACAAAATGAGCTAACCCAATTAGAGAAAAACTTGGTCGGCAAGATTCTTCCGTTTGACGTTATTGAACTTGTATTTTCATTTTTTCTTCTTCTTCGTATGAAGTTTTATTTTCAAAAAAGACTTGCTCCCAAATTGGTATGTTCACTTTCTCTGTTGCTAAGCGTTATTATTATGCGTATAACTTACCACTGCATTCCCACTTTCCAATTGTATTGTTTCATGGAAAATCTTTCTTTACCCTTGTCCCTGCACGTCAAAATATATCGGACCAGGTCCCATCTAGGAAGGAGTGGGGTGGGGCTGATGTCTTCGTCTGCTAGTGATACAACTATTTTTTTTATATAAGAAAAGGGTGTAACGTAAAACCGACCTAAATTAAAAGTTCAGTCTACACCTAAATCATTGTTCTTAATACCCAAACAAATTACGCTTTGTGTCTATCATATGGTCTGCGCTGTAAAATTACATGATTTTTCTTTTGCTTAAAATGACTTCCTGAATACACCATGGGTTTCGTCCTCTATTTCTTTTTGCTTTTTTCTTCCTATTATCTTTATTATGCATTTTGCCCCATACATGCCTCGCTGACATGAACGCATACGATTTCTCTTTATTGAGTACATACATTGTCAGTATTATCACCTTTTGCCATCTCGGCGGCCTTTTTCAACCCGTGAAAGTGGTGTTGGGTGCTGTGAGGGTCTATACAGAGGATAAGATATTTACGCTGTGTGACTCTCTCTCTCTCTCTCTCTCTCTCTCTCTCTATATATATATATATATATATATATATATATATATATATATATATATATATATATATATATATAGTATCCATGTTTTTTATATATTAAAACTCACTTATTTCGACTGCAAGAACAAACTTAAAGACCTAATAATGTTTCCTACCTGAAATATTCTCAGCATGTTTTTTTATTTTTTAATGTTTTTCTAATTTCATGGTGTTTGTTTTTGTAACAATATTATTATATGGGGTTTCTTTTTCTCTTATAGGTGTTGTCTAATGTTGTAAAGCGATTAGAGCTTCTAAAGATTAGGCGCTATACAAAGTCCTCATCATTATTATTATTATTATTATTATGGTATCGCGTGTCTTAAAGTTAGCGATCGGCGAATAATTAAATACAGACAATGACTTCAAGAGATTATATAGGTCGATTTGGTGCTCTTTGTTCTATATTAACTTACATTTAATTTCCAGTTTAAATTAGACGATTGTGGGAAACAATCGATATAAAGACATGTAGATTCCATGTTATGCAAGGGGCGTTACTCATATAAACCGAAAAAATATTTATGATGGCAGATACGTGTCCTAATGTTTTACTGTATGCATTAGAAAACTCGAGCCATTACGAGACACGAATCGTCGAGACATTGCAAATATAAAAAAGACGTGATGTAGTAATTAAGATCGAATTAATATGATAAATGTATATTTTTTATTACATACCCATTTAATCTTACATTTCTGATCTGCGTTCGACACAGATGTTCAATCTGTGATTCCGTATCGCACACAAGAAATATCCGTATCGCACAACCAGCCTGGAATTGTTTTAAACAACTTTAAATATTCAATTACAGCCCATTTCTAAAATATCCGAAATAATTTATTAGTATCAACTTTAAATTATTAAAAATTACACCATATGTTTGTAATGTGAAGTAATGCAGTCATTTTTGGCGAAAATGCCCGGTTTTGCCGCTAGGGATAGTGGGAGAGTAACCTAAGTAGCGACGAGCAGTTTTTGAATTTTACAGTATCCAAACCGAGGAATTAGAGTTAGCTGAAGTGGACAAAAGTCTTGTTAGAATGTTTGACAATGTGTTCTCAAATGAATTTGGTGTGCAAAGTAACATCAAACATATGAGAGAGAGAGAGAGAGAGAGAGAGAGAGAGAGAGAGAGAGAGAGAATGCGTGTGCTCTGTCGCTGAAATCTTGTATTGAAATGTTTACAAATCCAATCAAAGTTAGAAACACTCAGGGAGTTATGTCAAGATAAAAACATGGATACTTACAAATGCTCCACGTTTGGAGAAAACTTAACCTTGTGTTTAATTCCCAGGAGACAATCTACAATGTAAATCATCTAAAATACCAAACTAAGTTACAATCCATTTCGGCTTTTGAGCTTCAAAAATATGGTCTTCGGAATTATACTTTTTAAGGAGCAAGTTTAAGTGGAGGAACCTTCATTTTGTCTATTAAAACTACCAAGGAATCGAATTTGTTCGGTAAATCTGATGACAAAACTAGAAAATATTTGTAATATGAAGGTATACGTATCGAAGAGACCAGCAGCTGTTTTGATGACGCAAGAACTACATCTTGTTACAAAACGTTGTTGAGATGTTTTTTCATCGCTGGGGTAAATGAAGGGAACGGTATGTCCACATCTGAAATTCTTGCGACTGTTCAAGGAGAAAAAAAACAAACAAAAAAAAAAAAACACAACGATATTGCAATGCAGTTTAGAATGTTCTTGTTAACATATATCCAAATCAATATTAAAAATATAGTCCGCATGTTGTCAAGAGACAGAATCTTCAATTTCTTAAAAATGCATACGTAAATTATCACTTTAAGTTCAATATATCAGTAACTTCTTTTATTAAATAAAAACTTAAAACTAGAGAGTTTGAATGTACTGTAAATTAACGAGCTTTCTGAATAAAATTGCATTTAGTTACCGTTGGTATGTGAACTTTTTGCCCTGAAATTGGCCTGGAAGTAGAGTGTAAGAAAACGGGCCACTTACTGGTCCAAAAGCTATGTTCCATTTGAGAAGTAAGGAAAAAATCCACTTACCTGTGATTGCATATTAAATCCATTTAGATGTCCCACACAACATTTTGTAAAATTCAAAGCTAAAGAGTAAATCCATATATGCAATGCAGACAGACCGATCAAGCAACTGCATAGTATATATCTCGGCCTAGCCCCAGTTACGTACATGAGGGTTGCACAATATCTTTCATTAAGTGCAAAATGCCTAGTTAATTTTCAAGTATACAGTAACAAGTTAAAAAGTAGGTGAATAAAGAGGGGATGTGTAATAAATGCAAAACCACATAAGTGGTGTTTTTTTCAAAAGTCTCGATCTCGACATTCCTATGCCGTATCAAGCTCGTTCTTTCTCACCCAAAGCAAATCACATATGTAGCTTTGTTTATATATGCTTATACATTTTGAGACAAATTGATAAAATCCCAAAAGGTAACTGAAGAAAAAAGAAATTGCTTAATATTTCAATCTTTCTGATACGAACTTCATCTTAGGTCATAAAAAAACTTTATTTTTAGAACAGCAGATATTCACATGAATATTACTTTTACGAACGAGGCATGTGTTAAGGACAATCACTCATTTTCACTACTATCACTGTTAATAACACGAGTTCTTCGGCGCATAGGGGTAACAGACCCATATGTGTGATTTACAGGGCCCTAAGTACTGGAAATATTATGGTGTCCCCTCCACTACAAAATGTGAAACTCCCCGAAAGAACCCAAACCAATATTAAAAACTAAAAAGGTGGGGAAAAAAACAGTGTTGCCATCATTCCAAATTCTGTATTCCACTTGTGCATGAATAGTTTTTCTCGGCATATCTTTTGCGGTTCTGGTTATATAGGATGTTGCGATCCAGGTGAGTGAATGGCGACCGTGCATTAGGGGCCGTCCTTTTAGTACGTACACGTGGAGGGGGGAGGGGTTACCCAAATGCATGCGCTTGCGTATGGGTGGGGGGTCTACTGATAATGTACGTACGCATAGGAAACGGGGGTGGGGTGAAACCGTGATAATAATTTGTCTAATTCGTAACCTGTTAGAGTGGGTTCTTCGGCGTTTGAACTGTAGCAGACACTAGACAAACTGTTTAAAGTTACGCAGCTTATTTCTTTGATGCAGCCAGACATTCAACGTCGGTGGACTATCTGTTTTATTAAACACGTTAATATTATCAATCCATTATGGTTTCTGCGTGGATTAAATACAGGCTGTTCTATATAATGGGGGGGGGGGGGGGCGTCAAGCGTACGTACGCAGGTTGTGTGTGTGTGTGTAAAAAAGTACGCATGTATACAGAGAGGAGGAGGGGTCAAGCTTTGCCAGATTTTTGCGCACGTACTAAATGGATGACACCTTATAAGCTCAACGACATTAGATTAATTTCGTATGCCTCTTTCCATAAATAAAACACAGCGTCAGAGTCATTTCTCGGATGGGGTGGCATTTTCACAGGCAGAGAAACTTTGACAAATCACGATGGCATTCATAAGGTGGATATTATATATACATTCATGCAAATTCATACCTTGCGAATGCTTTTGCCGCCCCAGCCACCTCAGTTTAGACGCCACTGAAGTACTTACTAATCAGGTTTCTTAAGTCAATCTCGTGTTGGATCTTTTCACACTTATGGAAACTTTCCGATAAAAGACGAAATCAGCACACAGAAAATTAATTTAAAAGAAAGCAAAAATGTGGCGCACATTTTGGGACCTTGCGCTGATTTTGTCGTATTCACGAGCTTTCTTGAAATATGCGTGCATTCTGTATGTCGCTTATATTTTAAATCGAACAACTGCCAACAGGGCGTTTAACACAAAAAGGTGGGAGAAGCGGGCGCGTACATTCACATGCATCCTGTATCTTGTAAAACTTCCTTCGTAGCTGACTGACTACTTAATTCGCTACTTACCAACCAAAGTTGCCTCACCGCAAACCCAACCACATGCATACCTACCTATATACCATGGGCCCTTGCAAGTTTGCGTTCGATGAAACGGCGCCCCGGGCGAGCATCACATCCGGCGCCCCTCCCCTGAATATAATACCGCAAACTCTGTGAAATGCTATGCTTGGTTCCCTGGGCTGGGGACTGTTGCCCGTATCGCCCGCCCCTTGCGACGGGCATGTACCTATCTACATGCAGGTATTAATACGGCAGATACCGTTTTTACATGTCGATAGACATGATTAATTACCTGCAGGTAGACATGAGGTAGACGGACAAACAGAAACCATTAAAAGTATTTTTATAGATGGTGTAACCCGGAATCATGGTATGACTGAGTTCGAAAGTTTAGATACCTCGCCCTTCACGATTAGTTTCATTAGAAAAGTATTTATGACGTCCGGCAAATGACGCGTTTAAACATTTCACCAAGACGTATGTTAGAAAAGAATTCACCTAATTACGTAATATGCTTCCATCTTTCCACAATGTACACAAACACCTTCACGTTCATGGAGAATGATACATTATCACAGGTAGAAATATCATTGTTTATAGGTGTAACGTATATACTTTCCCGGTTTGCTTTTAGGGCGCGGAGATTCTGGTATGGCAGAGGAGGTGCTGCCGACATAGTTTCCATGCGTTAGAATGTTTTAGTCTTGCTACCGGAAATATTAGATGATAAACTAAAAACTTAATTAAAAGATGTAAAATGAACACGTGACGATAGCAGTTTCAAAACTACATGATTTATTTTTCCTCCTATTAGTCTGAAGAATGTACCTGAGTGTTACGCAGCCGAACACTCGATCGAGATAGGATTGTTGATAAACCTGTCGAAATATTGACAATTAGCACTCTAAGGGTCATAGCATCGTTGATAAGACTTTCACGGTCGATGCCAATTTTATCCACCCCCTGTTTTAGTAAAATGTAGGAGACCCGAATAGGATTTTCACATCGTAATCATTTGAACCGAAGAACAGTCGGACCAAAAACAATGGACAGCAGAAAAATCACTTTCACCATATTGGTATTGACTGTTATGGTAAGTTTGTATTTTGTGTATTTCTTAAATTTCTTTGTTATTTCATTATAAAAAAAGGTTTTATGTTTCAATTTGCTTCTTAATATTTTTTAATTTGATAGTTTTCTATCTCTAAATTTTTCCTCGCATTTTCCAACTTACAACTAAGATTCATTTTTAGAAATTTACCTTGTGATGACTGTATTCTCTAATTATGTTATTGTAATTATATTGCTCGTAGCCCTTTTTACATGCCATCTTTTCAGAAAAAAATCACATGGCTTAAAAAAATCGCCAGTCAGCATTATCGATAAAAATATGACCTGAGCACCCTATATTTGAAAACAATCTACAAATGGAAATTTGGAACTGCTTATGATCCTACTACATGATCATTTTTAAGATTTATTTTCAGTACAACTTTCGTCAAATTTACTTTTTGATGATGATGATGATGATGAGTTTGATTATTATTATTATTATTATTATTATTATTATCGTTGTTTATTTGTTTTCTAAAAAGTTTATTGTTTGGAACGACAAAAGGTTTAAAAAGTAATTAAAATTGCATAAAATACATTACTATTAATCTAAGTTCGCACTTCCTGAGAAATCTACAAATATTTTTAAAGCAATTCAGATTAATTAAGCAATTTGCAGGGAATTTGTTTTATATAAAAAAAATGTGATCAACTGCAGTTTGATCAAATTTATCGATATCATCTTTAATTTACACTTAAATGCCATTCGTCCGTAAATTGACGACAGTTATACCACTCGTAATAAGGACTAAAATAGAAAATTCCTTAAATTATAATTTATTTATTTCTTTATTACGGTAATTTGCATTGACATTTGGATCAAAAATACATGAACGTGAAGTTTACACAGGGATAGGTTTGAAAACAGTAAACACCAATATACGTTTTTACATTAAAGACTTCAATCAGTAGAGAAAATTATCCTTAAAAAAGGGAAAAAGTACCGCGTATTCTAAGGGTATTGGCTAATTTTCTATTCCACCCCCACCCCCGGTTTTCGGAAAATTCTGAGTGCTGGTTTTCCACTTGCTTGCACTTGTTCTGTCTTTATCCCCTAGAATTTTGTTGACCACACCGGTCGTTTATTGAGCAACTTTCTGTAGCATGAAGAAGCCACAAAACGTAGTTAAAATGTTGCATCGCGGGTGGGGTGGGGTGGGAAATAATTACAAAGCTTGAAAGAACTGTTAATCTCTCTCTCTCTCTCTCTCTCTCTCTCTGTTGGAAATGTCACATCCGGGTAGAGATATATATTAATCATTGTCCCTTTTAATAAGGAGACGCACAAAATTTTAAATATTTTAAGGGTCATTTACCAACATTTGTTTTGTTTTATTTGTTTTCATATCTGTACTTTATGGATATTCACTTATATAGCCCCACGGCCTTATTCAAACCTGTTCATATATACAGGCTTTTACTATAACATTATCTTTTGCCTAATATATTTTGGACGAGATGAAACTTGCTACGCCTTCTGCTTTCTTAAGTTTCTTCTGGTCCATTCCTCGTTTATTTCCCCTATTTTCTGTCTATATTTAATTTTGGTTATAACTTTTGTTATGTAGCAGACGTTAGCCATGATACACGAATGTTTCATATAATGAGTGGTATTGCAACACATTCCTTTTTCGACTGGCTGTTTTCAAACATTTTGTTTATTAAGCAGCTGTACAGTCCTAAAGTATACTCGTATTTACTTTAAAGTTTATTGTACTCTATGTTTGATTTTTAACTCTGTCTTTTATACACGCTTATCAAACTCCTATTTGTTTTTATCTTTGACAGACAGCTTCAGCCATATTACCATCAACAGATGAGACAACAAACTTGCACACGGAGGAACCGTTAATTTTTAGGGACAACTCTAAGGATCGAACAAAAGATTCAAATACGAATAGTGCATTTACGACAGTTTTGAAATTTACTCCAGGTTCAAAGGTTTCGGGGTGGACAACTGACATGAAACAAGAGAACACGACACGTATGCCAAAGAAAAACGAACCTTCTACACGCGATATGGATATAATGGAAAGAACTAAAAGTTATTTGGCTTTAGATCATGATACGAAAACACGAGAAAGTGATGTTACCCAATCAACAAACGATTCTGATGATGTCGCTTCCGGATCAATACCATCGGGGCACTCTGAAGTTTTCTCATCTACAATAATTAGTAAGAATACAAATATGACTGAACATACGAAGGCTTCATATTCTGTCTCGACAAGAAAGCCACAAATAGCATCTAACGATGGGGCAACGAACACTGGATCTTCGACGTCTGCATTATTTGACATGAAAACTTCCTCTCATGACACACCTGGATCTGACGAAAGCACAATCAGTTTTCCTTATACCACCCAAGAATTAGAAAAATTCATTGCAGCTTCAACAACGGTCACAACACACAAAGCAACAACTCACAAGGAAATGCACATTAGTACAAACACGGCTGTCTCTAACAGAACTACGTACGATCTTCCTGGAGAAACTAAACTTATTAAAACAACACGAAAATATTATCCCTTTTTAACCGTAGAGGCAAATGCAACGACTTCAGTGCTGAAAACAGGTTTAACTTCGACCATCAAAGCAATAACGGTGGCAACTCCTTCAATTGTAACTCCAAAACCAACAACAATAAAGGTGACAACACCTTCAGCTGTGCAGACGAAACCATCAACAGTAAAAGTAACAACAACTTCAATTGTAAATTCGAAACCAGCGTCAAAACATATGACAACATCTTCAATTGTAGAACTGAAATCAACATTACTAACAATGGCGACACCTTCATCTGTAAAGCTAAAACCAGCAACAATAAAGATGACAACGCCTTCAGCTGGAAAGATGAATCCAGAAACAATAAAGATGACAACGCCTTCAGATGGAAAGACGAATCCAGAAACAGTAAAGATGACAACACATTCAATTGTAAAGCAGGAACCAGCAACAACAATAGTGATGACTATTTCAACTGTAAAGCCTAAACAAACATCAAAATTGATGACAACATTTTCAACTTTAAAGTCAACACGAACAACAGTGATGATGACAGTACCTTCAGTTATAACATCAAAAATGGTTACAACACTTTCATCTGTACAGCCAAAACCATCAGCAGTAAAGGCGAGTACACCTTCAGATGTTCAGACAAAGCTAGCTGCAATAACTGCGACAACACCTTCAACTCCAGAACAGAAAATAACATCAGTAACAGTGACAACTCCTTCAACAGTAAAATCGAAGCCTACAACAATAATGGTTACTAAACAGTCAACTGTAAAGCCGAAATCAACAACAATAATTATGACAACAGCTTTAAAACCAATGGCAGAAGAAACAACCTCTGTGGAAATAAATGTGCCAACACATAACCGAACATTTGAAGAACACATTTCTCACACAACAGTTAAATCTAGAGTGTCAAACAACACATTTAGTTTAGACGTTACAAGCACCCTAGGATATAGTGAAGAAAAGAATGAAACAGAAAGTGAAAATATGACTGCGCTGCTATCTACCGAGGCAATAGAAACTTCGAACACGACCGTAAGTCCAGCATCAAGTACCATACTATCAGTGTTACAATGGGCAACAGGTTTCACAAGAGCAAGAACGCCAGGCTTTACAAGCAATCCTTTGCAAGAACCAGATAAGCTACAAATTCAACAACCAACCTTAAATCCTTTCTTAGATGATGATACATATTGGCCGGTTGCCATGGCGTTAACAATCGGAATACCATCCATTATAGTGTTTGCCGTAACTATAACTGTTCTTCATAAGATGCGAAAAAGCAAATTTATGGGCGCCAATATGTATAGAACTTTGTAAAATGAAACCCTGAGTGCTACCTCTACAGGTTTTTCCTTAATTAGGATTTTAAGACAAAAAATTGCAGAAGCACCTACAAAATTTCAACTAAGCAATGTATTACCCACATTTTGTTTCGAGATATGAAAATCTGTTACTTACTACTTCGATAGTTACGATCCAAGTGAATTTTCTGTCTTTTATAATTTACATCATTATGTAGTTAAATCTATGAATGGTGGAAGGGGTGCAGAGTCGTAATAGGCCTGCTGCAACGAACCCTGTGACGCTCTATGAAGCGTATAGGACATTATGAAACAAGGAAACCCAAAACAGCATTTTTGGTGCCGATAATGCTACTAGTCAACATCGATGATCTCATCTTTTGCAGACATATGTCATTCACGTGTCTTCGTATATATATATATATATATATATATATATATATATATATATATATATATATATATATATATATATATATATATATAACAGTGACTCTGGACATTGACACATAATAGGAGGTGTTTTGTCAATCTGGTCTCCATGATATTATTTTTTGTATGATATTACATGTTTCAATTGAATAAATGATCTATTTATTACAAAATAGTGTTTATATGTAAAATATGTTATATTAGGTACAAGATAATATAAAGTAAAAGAAATATCAGCTTTTGAGATAATCTATCTATCTATCTATCTATCTATCTATCTATCTATCTATCAACCAGTTAATATCTATCTTCTTAGATCGACCGATTGATCATCCATCTTACCATCTGAAAACACACACACACACACACACACACACACACACACACACATACATACACCACTTATCTGAACACAGCTAAGAGATAGGTCAATCTGTGTTAGAACATACATGAACTCTGGATGCTGCGAGAAGCAGCAAACAACACCCCTTTATTAACTCCAATCGATTAATCATTCGATCCATCAAACAGTTTTGACAAATGATGACCGTATTGATAGGTAGTGGATCTAATACATTTACATCTGATAACAATTTTGACAAATGATGACCGTATTGATAAGTAGGGGATCCGATACATTTACATCTGATGACAGTTTTGACAAATGATGACCGTATTGATAGGTAGGGGATCCGATACATTTACATCTGATGACAGTTTTGACAAATGATGACCGTATTGATAAGTAGGGGATCCGATACATTTACATCTGATGACAGTTTTGACAAATGATGACCGTATTGATAGGTAGGGGATCCGATAAATTTACATCTGATGACAGTTTTGACAAATGATGACCGTATTGATAGGTAGGGGATCCGATACATTTACATCTGATGACAGTTTTGACAAATGATGACCGTATTGATAGGTAGGGGATCTGATACATTTACATCTGATGACAGTTTTGACAAATGATGACCGTAATGATAGGTAGGGGATCTGATACATTTATATCTGATGACAGTTTTGACAAATGATGACCGTATTGATAGGTAGGGGATCTGATACATTTACATCTGACAACAATTTTGACAAATGATGACCGTATTGATAGGTAGTGGATCTAATACATTTACATCTGACAACAGTTTTGACAAATGATGACCGTATTGATAGGTAGTGGATCTAATACATCAAATTCTGATAACTCTTGACCAATGAGGGTGTCACGGATCAAATGTTTCGTCATAAATGTTCTGAGATTTTCGATGACTACATGGATCATAATGTGTTCTTGTTTTATAGCTGTTAGTGATGATGATGATGATGATGACAAATATGTACAAGAATAGCTTGGATTCTTTTTAAAAGAAAGAAGACGTGAGTAAATTATTGTATGA
Organism: Sinohyriopsis cumingii; assembly: GCA_028554795.2. Taxonomy (NCBI): domain Eukaryota; kingdom Metazoa; phylum Mollusca; class Bivalvia; order Unionida; family Unionidae; genus Sinohyriopsis; species Sinohyriopsis cumingii. Next base: position 35,073,586 of record CM068827.1, read on the forward strand.
AACATAAATTCAAACTATTTTAAAAATTTGAAACTTCTTTCACGATTGTAATTTGATCGAATTTGAAGGTCTGTGTACAGAATTAACCAACAGGAAATTATGTTGACATTATGGCTGCATCGCCTGTAAAAACAATAAGTAATCCTAAAACGTTGCATAGCCAATGTAGCAAGAAACATACGTCGCTACAACCTCATTTTACTTTCTTTTTGTGGAAAAAAGGTTATAAATATACGTGAAATTCCATGCAAATGCGTGTAATGTCGGCTATGAAACTGGTCTACAAGATAAACATATTGTCTGGCATATACTTTGTCAAGCCATTAGGATTGCCGTAGATATCTAACTACAATATTAGAGACAGACGGACACAGAGAGCGTTTTGACATAAACTTTTCTTGTAACACAGTGGATGACCTCGTACAATGAAATGACTTGCTTGATCAATTGCTCTAAAAATTGCGGATCAAAACTGGTTCACTCGTTGGAGAATACATTACTGTAACGTCATCCCATGTGCGACGGCAATCTTTTTTTTTTTTTTTTTTTTTTTTTTGTTTCCACAGAAATCAACCTGAAAGCATCTTCAGATCTACCTGTTATTCGCGTCTCAGATAACACACACGGGCGTCACGTGAAAATGTTACTTATAATCAAGCTCTTTAATTACGGCTTCCATAATTTACAAGATTTTAAATTTAAGACAATTGATAATGTTACATCGGATAAGGAATGCATATTATAAGGATAACAAAATGGATTCACCGTCTGTACATTATCTGTCCAACAGGTTTAAATTGTAGGATTACATAAGAACTTGATTGATAAATTTAATTATATTTGGTCACTTATACTGTCATTGGTGTGCGTCAGAACGCTCAAAAACTGGTTTGTTTGGGCTGGACCTCCTTTAAACATGTTGCCTACAAGTGTCTTGGTCACTTTTCTACTCCATAACAATGGAAGTAAACTTTTATCAATTATATTTATTGTCTATAGATACTGAAACAATTATAAATACAAAAGCATTGTGCAATTTGAAAATTAATATTCCTCTTTTTGTTTTTCTTTGAAGAATTTATAAGTTTTAAAAAAGATATTTTAAAATAATAGTTAAATTGTTAAAATCAAATATTATCACATTTTACGATCTTTAAAACTTTGTGTAATAGTTTATTTTAAAAAAAATATGGTATTGTCTGTATATGGAAACACTGGATTCACCGTTTGGATACTATCAGATTCATTTTTGTTTTAAAGTTCTAATTGTAGGATTATTTATAATCGTCATTCATAAAATTCATAATCTTGAATATGTGATAGATATTTAACTTGGATCGACCTTCACCCCTTCCGTTGTCAGGTAGAGATATACTTTCAATTTGTGCGAACACATCTGATGCAGAGGTACGCATGCTCAGCAGTTCGCGTTCGGCGCAGAAACCTGAAGGAAATACGATTGTTTAAAACCCTTTGAGATGAGCTATTTAAGATATGTAAGTTACTCTATTAAATTTACATGGTGTGCGACGGGTCTTCAGTTACGAATTTATATCATTCTTTTTTATGTGACCAACAGTCCACCAAGGAAGTAATCTTCTACTTAAAGCCCCAAATATTGACGTTATCATAAATTTCACTATTTTTCATAACTAAAGTTTGGAAGGAAGGAAATGGTTTGTTAAAAAGCTATCTGACATAAACCATTCTTTGAAATAATGAAGCTGTTAGGTTTAAACGATGTTCAAATATTCGGTTTAAAAATTAAGAGGTGCAACCCTTAATTTAATCATCGAAGTCACTCGTAAATCCGTTTCTTTTCCGGCGTGGTCCGAATGTGGTGATGTGATACATTCGGCAAATTCCGTTAGTGACATAGATAATAACAGCAACATTCGCACGTGATTCGAGAGGGAATGAAGAGAGGCAAGCCCGTTTTTTTATAAACCGGATCTGAGAAGAAAAAGCTTGCATTAAATAGACAAAAAGACTCAACTGAATATCGATTATCAACTGGTTCGCTGAAATACTATGAAGGGCAAATTTGTGCTGAAGACAATCCTACATAGCATGGTGTTGGCTTATACGTTTACAATGATGACGTCTTCAAATTTATGTTCCAGTTTTAGACTGAAGTCAATTGACCCACGGATGTCGCCGATCAACATCGGATTAATTCGTACACTTGTGAGAAATGGCTGCGTTTCTCAGTTTTAAGGATAAATTACATGGCTCATAATTTGATAAAACATCGATATTATCTTGTTTTAATGGAACCCAACGATGTTTAAGATCTTTATAGTTATTCAGATGATTTGGCATATACGATTGTTTGCAGGTTAAGGCGGCATTGGGGCTTTAATGTAGCAAAACAGCCCCCAAAACACCCGGATGCCCGAAACAAATCTAATAAAAAGGTCAGTATAACTCTGGTCCGCTTGATTGCCCCTTTCGTTCACGTTTTCTAATTCTGACCAAATATCACTGAGGAAAGATGCATATGTCCACATATTTACCGATCTTATCACCTGCCTACACACGTACCATGCATGTATCTTTACTGTCTTCAGTCTGGCCACTAATTCAGTATTAGCTATCCGCAATGCATCACGCATCAGCATTATGAGGTTAGTGTTAGGACTGGTCTTCCTGGTGCCAGGATAATGTGACTGGGTGAGACATCATGCTACATGTCTGCGGCATGATGCCCCAGTGCTAGACATCAATATAAAACTGCCACATTGCAGACATCGTAGCGATATGACTGAAAAATTGTTAAAAAAATCCAATTCACATCACATCATATATATATATATATATATATATATATATATATATATATATATATATATATAGAGAGAGAGAGAGAGAGAGAGAGAGAGAGAGAGAGAGAGAGAGAGAGAGAGGGAGGGATGGAGATAGAGAGAGAGAAGATGGGACTATAGCAATATAGTAATCAATGTGTGTCTCTGCCGTTCAGTACACATTCGCGCATGACAATAAGTTACGCAGTTTTTGATGGATTGCCATGTGATAAAAGCAATTAGTGATCGACTAATGAAATGAATCATATATGAAGAATACCTCAAGATCCACCAATCACTTTGCTCGGGCATTGTTTGTAAGAGCTAGTGCCCTTTTTACTTACGGCTGGATGTTTGACAGAATTGTATGAAGGCCGCTAACATTGCTGTTTTTAGTGGATTGCTTTAAAACTTTCTACATAGTATGCCTACCATGGGAAGATATGCGCGTTCATCAATTGTCTTCACACTATCTACACGAAAGTTATGCCCATTAGGTTTCTCGACAGACTCGTTTCTAACAAGGAGTAGGAGTGCGATTTTGAAGAAGTGGAAGTATACTAACGCAGGCTATTTATTCGCTAGATCCCTTTTGTTGCCTCTTCGAGTGCTAGATTTCCGTTGAAAAGTGTGACGAGTTGGAAACCATAAACTTCACTAACACTGTATGCATATGTGGATTATATGTGGATTATCTTAATACAGCTTCAGGGCATTTTAGAAATCCTTAAGAGATTATGCACAATTTAAAATATTGTTAGTCTTTTCTTTTTCTTTCGCCCATGAAAACAATGTCAACACACATGAGTCAACTCCATTCAACACAGACAAATAGAACGATTAGGCGAGCATGTTTGTGTGTCATTGTGTCATTGTTAATGACTGGATAAGATTTTCAGACTATTGAAATAATTCGTTATTTTTTAATTTTATATGTTTAGACGTTGACCTTTTGTTTTTTTTATAACAAAAATCTATATTTCAATTCCAAAACAGAGATCTAATGTCCGTGAAATGACAAGCTGTTGCAATTCCTCGTGTTTGATAGTAACAGACTCATTCAAATCTGCGGGCAAGGACAAAGATTTGTTTCCAGACTGCAGCTATTCAGAGGTAGCAACTGATACATTTTTTTAACCTAAGAAGTGTACTGGTTTGTTCTCTGAATAATAAATCGACCGCATCCAATTTTTATCTGATCTTTGAATTCTGACCTCAGATCCTGTTCGATCCGTTACGTCTTGAACGTTCGAACGTCATATCGATACAATTAGAATGTTAGAGATTTCCTGACAAGATGGTGTCCATCTAGAAAATCGTGATAGACAGCGAGTGCTTTTTCTAGCAATCTGCACATGACAAGAAGGTATACAGTGGTCCATTTGGCATACTACTTTATGCGGCCCTGATGAAAGAAACATGGAATCATTTGACGGACGTTGAGAAATAAAGTTTTCAGCGCCCATCTCCCTCTTGATCTTCTGTAGGAGGGAAGGTTATGAATTAGGTACTGGTAGTTCTGCCAAAATCTAATGTCTTGGACATCGTATTCATTTAAGTTGTCCTCGGTTAAGGTCTCTCTTGTAGACTGTGTGTTATTTGTATTTTTTTTATTATCAGTGTTCCTCAATGTTCCCAAAAATACGAGCCGCATCAAGCTGATTGGCCAGCTGAACAGTTCAAGAACACATATACCATCCTGTTGACAATTGTCAATGTAAAGCTTGCGGTGATGAAAGCCGTCTTTGAGCACCGATGTCCAATATTATACGTCCATTGTGTTACTACAGCATTTTTGTCCAGAATCTACGCTCTGCTTTCTTATCGCAACCTACATCGGCTTCCATAGTACCAGCACGTTCTTAATACTGCCTTTGTTATAGTACAAGGTTGAAGCGTGGTGGTGATTTCCACAACTGGTGTTTGTTCATTAAAATTGTTATTATCAGCATCAACGCGAATAAAATCCTGGATTTTATTTCAGCAGCTATAATCTAACCATCATTGTTTTCAGCTGAAATCTGAACAAGGCAAGTGTCTATTAACATTTTAACAAGGGCAACACTTGGACTTATTCAGAATCGCGATTAGTTGTTTCCTTTCTGTCCAGTATCAGGCGGTCATGGCGACGCCGCCTTTTTTTTTGGCGTATTTAAGCTCTTTTATGAAGTTACACGAAGAATATTTTGTGGAATTAATATGATCTTAAGATGAGGTGTTATAGATCTAGTTGTAAGTGGACATTGATAATAATGCTCTCTTCCATTTACTAACCGGGATCAATCAAATACCTAAAAGAAGTTACACAAATTCATCCGGTATCATATATAAATGTAAAATCCTGTAGTTGGACTTGGGGCAAATTGATTAACAGTGCTGATGTTAACTTCTATCCTCACAAACAGTTGTGTGTTCATAGAGTGGTGACGTTTACAAACGGAAATGCTTACGATGTGCTGTATCATTCGTATGCAATCGGATTATTGTATAAACATCTATTGTATATTACATGTCTCACTTCTTAATGGAGGATTAGCTCTATTAAAAGAACTTGAACGGAATTAAAGCAAAATCTACTACATTTAAAACTACAGAAATAAGTATCGGATCAAGAATTATGAACTGAATGCTACCAGTTACTTTAAAGTTCTTTGAATTTCGTATTTTTCCAGTGTTGTTTAAATATAAATAAATGATCACTTATACGTCCTCCAGAAATAACTCATGAAAATTGTTTTTCACTGCTTACTCTACGAATTGAATCCACATTTGTCCGAATTATATAATTTAATGTGAGAATTATTCACTAGTCCCATAATTGGTGCCACAAATGCACCATCTGATTTCACTACAATGGATCTGTAATGTCTATTCTCTCAGTAACTTTGGTCAGCGACGGTCCCGCTATTTGCTATTTTGGGTCTATCCAAAGGTAGTGGGTCAGTGCCTCCTGTAATTGTCCCCATTCTAAGCGGTCGGGTCGCTTCAGAGTCTGTTTTCGGGCCAGCCAGTGACAGCACTTCCTCCATTCGTTTTGGACTGTCTCTGCATTGTTTGTGTATTGTAGAGTTCTTCCTCTTAATTTTGTGCCACCGCATTTACAAGTTTAAACTAGCACACATCTCTTTCATTTGTACTGTTCTGCACCCGCATACCTCTCTTCTCTCTGTACTTCTTTATGGCTGCGATCTTTGAGCATTTAATTCTGCATATACATATAATGTATACTTCTGGCTTATGACATTTGCATATTTATTTATTTATCTATTTTGGCATGCTTCATAGTCTCCATTAACAAAATTGCGTTCTTCTATATATTTCTTTTCTACATTCGGTTGTAATATATCTCTCTATTTTCTGACCTTCCTTTTTTAATTTTGATGGGGTTTATATTTTTGGTAATTGTCTTGGTGTCGGCGATCTAATTGAGCTCTAATTGATCTCAGGTGTGGTGTCGCTCTGTAACTTGTGAAAATTTCCTCCACATACATTTAGCTGTTTCCATTTACTATCTGCTTTGTCTTTTTAAGTTGGTTCATAAATTTCTTCTACTTTCTATTTGCTTTATGTTGTGATTGTGGATGAATCCTTCTTCTTTGTAAAATTCGGCAAAATCTTTAGAGGTTATCGATTATCACATTCCAGAAGTCTTGGCATAACATAGATAGTTAATATCCTTTCTAGCTTCTCTTCATTTGATGTAATACGGTTGGTTTTTCATCTGGGTACACTGTTCTCTCGTCAGTTATAACTATATTGTTGTGTCCACCGAGGTTTGGTCCTCCGCAATCGCTGATATAATGTCTCTTGGCTTTTCCGGTAACCTACTTGGTTTCATTTGTTCCTGTCGATGCTATTTCGTTGTCACTTGTTATTCGAAACGCCTACTGATCACCTCCTCTACCATGCTGTTCACTTTTGGAAAGCAATAATGTTCCGTCTGCATCTGTTTGGTATTAACCATACCTTTATGTCACAGGCTGTGGGCAGCCTGCATGTCTTTCCAATGTATTAATCTCCTATCACAGCATTGCTTACTCTAAAGATCATTCTGTCCATAATGCTGAGACCTTTTGTAATCATGAAAACGGTACAATGTCTGAATCCGTCTTATGGAGCTCACAATAATCTGCGATGATTCTCTCTCTCTCTCTCTCTCTCTCTCTCTCTCTCTCTCTCAAGTGCGGTGTGGTGTCCTCTGATTCTATAAAGACCTGTTTCAAATTCCAATCTGGAGTCAATATATTGCGTTTCCATCAACCACTATTCAGTTCTCAAATGAAGTTCAGACGTTGTTTTAATAAACAAGGTATGGGTAGGTTCCGGTCCGTGTTAATCTAAGGGCTTGGTGCTCCTAAAAATTAAAATACCAAATCGGTTCTTAGCCATTTCTGCTGCAAGTGAATCTTTTTCTGACTGTATCATCTTTTCTGTGTCATGGTCCTTCTAATGAAATGTACACGCTGAAGTTAATTTCTGTCTTCCTTAAAACTGGCTTCAATTCTCACTATTATAGGTTGAGCTGGATTAACAAAGGTTATTCAAATAAAACAGCAATGTGTGTGTGTGTGTGTGTGTGTGTGTGTGTGTGTGTGTGTGTGTGTGTGTGTGTGTGATTTGGATTTTTAACGTAACTCTAACAATTTTTCAGTCATATCACTACGATGCCTGCAGTTTGACAGTTTATAGAGACGTCCAGCACTGAGGCATCATGCCGCAGACATATAGCATGATGTCCAACCCAGTCACATTATCCTGACACCAACCCAACCAGTCCTGACACTAACCTCTTAATGCTGAGCGCCAAGCGAGGCAGCTGTTTGTACCATTTTTGTAAGGCTTTGGTATGACTCAGCCGGGGATCGAACCCAAAACCTACCACATCCGAGGCGGACGATGTAACCACTAGGCCACCGGAGCGGTCAAAACAGCAATGAGATGGCATCGTGCTGGAGTGTTCGTTTTGTTTCTTCGTTTGTTTGACGGCTGTGCACATGATGACACGGTCTAGATGCATTCTAGATCGGCCCAGAAACATTTGCAACTCTGTTGAGCTGTGGCAACGTTATACAATTGCCTAAATGTTCTTACCCGCGCTGCTTTTGGAAACTTTCTTTTTAAGTAATGTTTCTGCTGTATAAATATGTTGATTTAACTCTGTCTGTAGTTACAAAGCAATAATAAACAAATAATTCTGAATTTAATATCAGAAAATTCAGTGTGACACCCTTTCCAAGGCCATGGTCGCATGTCATATGCTGTGGAATAGTCTCCTTTTGTTCTTTATATGCGACCAAGCTCACAACACTAGATGAAACCAAACTATACAAATTTTAATTTTATAGTCAGTAGTAAATTTGAAGCTGTGGTTTGCTTAGGGCAGTGGTTCTCAACCGTTTTGGGCGGCGACCCAGATTAGGTATGTGGTGTTAGCCTCGCCACCCATTAAATGCTAAATAAATCCCACCTAGGTAGGAAATTTAAAATCAAGGGTGATCTCGGTGACCCACTCAAAAAAGAAGTATGACCCAGTTTTGGGTCGCGACCGACATGTTAAGAACCACTGCCTTATGATAAGAAACCTAGAGAGAGAGATATGAGAATTATTTGACCTTGACAGCCAATTTAGCTGTGAGGTACCGAACACAAGCTTGATACTAAAAACATGTAAAACTGTGCAAATATCACTCACAGAGTGTACGAAGTTGTTGATAAACAGTCTTTCCATAAACAAACATGTGTAATAAGAAACAAGAAGTTACTGTAGAAATTGCAGTTTAACATTTTCCTCTTGATCTCCTAGTGGCTTTGGTGTTTACCGTGACATTCTTAAATAATCTCCATGTTATTTTCGTGTTGAGAACTAGACCATATCAACGTGTTATGATATAGCTTTCTGTGTTAATGAGACGTTAAGAACCGGAGAATGTCAAAGTTTTTGTGATTTTTATCTTATCCTACATGGTTACGCTTTCCCCAGGTCACTGGTAATTACTAAAAGTGCACAGCTTCATTGAAATGTTGTTACGACAAAACAAAGGTGTCAGCAGATATTTCTAGAAATAGGCAGACCTAATTAATTTTCACATACAAATGTCACTGGCTTATATACGAAATGAAACGGTCAAGTGTCTGAATACGATACACGGTGACACGCCCAAAATGTTTTTAAAGAAATAAAAAACACTATTAAGAAGAAAACTAAGAGTATCGTTTCGTTTTAAAAGCGTCAATTATAATCCATTTTCCAATTTCATTTAGACTTCAACGAGTGTTTGTTTTGATACATTAAAAAAGATTATCATGCCTGTTGTTGATGTAGCGTCAATTATAATCCATTTTCCGATTTCATTTAGACTTCTACGAGTGATTGTTTTGATTAACAAGGTTATCATTCTTGCTAGTGACGTATGCATCCAACCTGACTATAATTATTTACGTACACTTTGCCGTTATAACATTTATTCGTTAACAAAATGGTAAAGTTCAAGACCTTTCTTCATCCGGGTACCTTAAGTTGTCGCTTTAAACTGACGACCTGTGTTCCAGGATGAACATTTTCTTCCGACTGCCGATACCTTCTTAGCAAGTTTCTCTCTCAAAAGAACGGGACATGATGTCTTTCGCAATTGAACTTTTGCACATAAAACTATAAACCTACCAACCGTCTAAACAAACATACTTAAATTCATAAAACACTTCCATTAGGCACGTTCTCATAAATTGTCATACTTGAGAATACGAGAGCATTGCCATCATGCAATAAAGTATGTGGTATTATAAATTCGAACACACTGATAAAATACCTATCGTTTTACTGAAACTATCAATGTGTCTTACACACATCAATTGTTTTTCTTTCAATTATCATTTTTTTTTTGTATTTTTGTTTGTCTCTTTGTTTCTTTTTTGTTTTCTTGGTTGTTTGTTGTTGTTGTGGGTATTTTTTGTTTTTTGTTGCTTTGTGTCTTTGTGTTATTTAATAAGACGATATGTGTATTTTTGAACATCTGTTGCAATTACAAAATGTGACACATAACTCTGGTTGTAGATGTACCCAATGTAACTAAACTAAAGCACTAACATTTATATGTAATTACGGAAATTTAAAAAAGATAGTAACTTTGAAATTTCTCACTATGAAAACAATGTTCTTGTAAGGTTCCGAATGGCAGAACAACATTATTTCTTTAAGAGGGAAACCTGCCATTAGTCAGTCCATATTCAACCAATCAAAAACATTTGTGGATCTATGAAATATATAAGCGAATTGCATCTGAAATGTGCACACAATAGGAGCATTCGTACTAAATGATTACTCACTCTCTCCAGGACCCTTCTCCACTACTATATATAAGTTGATTTGTTTTTTTGTAGATATGTAGGTTGATGGTTGTTTTGGATGCTTAATTGTGTACATGTTGATTTGAAACATCTGTCAAACGGCTACTGAGCTAACTGTTGAATATTGATGATGCAAGCTGTTTTAAAATGAAACGTGTTGGTTGGCTTCATCTGGAATAAGGATCATAACTCTGCCAAAACAAATGTACCAATTCAGTATCTGCAGAGTTACCTCCCATATATATGTAATCGGCGTATGCGTTTAGTCCAGTGGTCACAAACTCGAACCATCCTGAGGGCCGCATGAGGTCATTTTCGATGGCCCAAGGGCCATACCACCTTTGTTATCTCTCATGACAGCTTGTGAGGCCAATCATTTTGCGGGCCACAGGATACCTCTAGGCGGACCGCGTGTTGGAGACTCCTGGTTTAGTCACTTAACAGAAAAATTCAATTTTCAGGACAGCTAAGCAAAATTTCTATAAACCATAGCCTTATGCCCAATGATTTCAAACATATACCGACGACGCTGTCGATTCAGTATGGTTCTTTAAACTCCACGACGATATTGGTCATGCTTGTAGTCTTACCCTCATTTTCCGTCACTTGGTCTGTCACATCTTAGTTGAGGTTTTGCGTTTAGGTCAGTTTCGTTCATTGTTGCGGGACATTTTTCCTCGTTTATATGGTGCTGTGTGAATGAATGAATGAATGGTACAATCCATTGTTATGGCTGACTTTATTTACTTTTAAATTCGATTGATGGCACTTTTTTCCACACGGAGCAAAGTATAAATGCTCAGTAATTTCAAGTTCTGTTTGTCCGTCTCTCTCTCTCTCTCTCTCTCTCTCTCTCTCTCTCTCTCTCTCTCTCTCTATATATATATATATATATATATATATATATATATATATATATATATATATATATATATATATATATATATATATATATATATATATATATATATATATATATATATATATATATATATATATATATATATATATATCTGTGTGTGTGTGTATGATAATGTTAAATGTGGATTTTGTAATGATCCAATTCAGGCAACCTGAATAGTTTTGTAAAATTTCTGCGTCCGCTGTTTAATTATCTTTACAAAAAGTCTCTGATACTTCAAATTATTCCAAGTTGGAGGGAGATATAAAAAAATACAATGAAAATGATTGATATCCAGATTTTATTTCATATATTTGCCGATTTGTTTAGTAATTTACTTTTTAATCGCAAGCAACGGGCAAAACAGAAATATGGAAGCCTGAAGGTAAATTTACAAAAAAAAAAAAAAAAAAAAAGATTAGAAGGACATTATCTTTAAACAGTGTTTGGAAAATACAGCAAATTTCGCGGCTTCATTATTGCTACTGACACGGTTTTCTTCATGCGCAATAAAGTTGTAGTATCATACGGACGGATTAGATAATTAAAGAACGTGAGGCCTGTGTCACCCATCTTCGCTAGCCAAGTTTCCGATATGTTAGCCCTATCTACATCTTGGCGGATCGATTAGATAATTTAGTGCTTTGGATCTGTGCATTTTATAGAATGCGGCGGCAAGCCACGCATCCACTCAAAATCAAGTTGTTCAAATTTGAACAATGTTCCTACATGATCGATAAAAGGGAGGCACACTACTGGAATGGACTGATAAATAAGCTATTTTCCACTCCGGTCAGTGCTTGAACAAATACATCCTTTCCCTCAAATACACATGGAATGGCTTCTCTCTTGTACATAGTCATACTTTCGATGTTAAACACACAAAGTATCCTTTTAAAGTTAATCGCCTGCAATAGTTTTGGCCAATGCACAAAGTAACAATGTACCTCTGTTAGTTGGCATTACATACTAGGATATTGGATTGGACAAAAGTGCACAGAAACAGAGAGCAGTCTGATAAAGAATAACAGCAAAAAGGCATTCCAGATTGTGAAAGACCTCACCATTCAAGACGAAAATGGAAAATGTCTCACAGAAGCGAGTGACAATGCAGAAAGATGGACTGAGTATTGCAAAGAACTCTACAACCATCAGTCCACAGGAGATCCAGAGGTGTTTAAAGTTCCAAACTCTTCAGATGACGATGATATTGATGGAGTCAGCAATAAGAGCACTGAAGAATGGGAAGGCAGCTGGAGTAGACAACATCCAAGCTGAATTTATCAAGAATGGGGGGGGGGGGAGGGGACCAGTGATAGAGCTACTAACAACAATCTGCAACAACATCTGGCAGACAGGTGAATCGCCAACACAGTGGACCCAGTCACTGATTATAACACACACACCCCAAAGGCAATCTCCAGCTGTGCCAAAATTACAGAACTATCAGTTTGATCAGCCATGCTAGTAAGGTAACGCTGAAGATCATATTGAACATACTGAAACCACAAGCAGAAGAAATAATCGATAAATAACAGGCCGGGTTCCGGAGTGGAAGAAGCACAACAGAACAAATATTCAATCTCAGGGTTCTTTGTGAAAAGTACTCGCAACACCAACAAGACATCTATCATGTGTTCATAGATTTCAAAAAGGCTTTTGACAGAGTGTGGCATGAGGCATTGTGGGCCACAATGAAGAAGTATAACATGGGTCAAAAGTTGACCAATACCATAAAGCAGCTGTACACCAAGGCTACCAGTGCAGTAATTGCCCAAGGTTCTGTGGGGGACTGGTTCCAGACAACAGTCGGAGTACGTCAAGGCTGTCTCCTGTCACCCACGCTTTTCAACATCTACTTAGAGCGCATCATGAGCGAAGCCCTGGAAAACCACTGTGGGACAGTCAGCATTGGAGGGCGTAACATTACCTACCTCCGCTTTGCAGACGGCATTGATGGGCTGGCAGGCAGAGAAGACGAGCTTGCCACTTTAGTGAAGAACCTGAACAAAACATCTTCCAGATTTGACATGGAGTTATACGCTGAGAAGACAAAGCTGATGACAAATAGTGGCAAATAGTGGCAAACAAATCTCAGCCAAGATTGAAGTCAGAGGAACTGGAAACAGTGAGCCAGTTCAAATATCTTGGTTCCATAATCACGGAAGAGGGATAAAGAGCAGAAATTTTGTCACGAGCAGCACATACAACGGCACCTATGTCAATGCTAACACCCATCTGGAGAGACAAGAATATCTGTCTGAAAACTAAAATCAGACTATTGCGAGCACTAATCATCTCAATATTTTAGTATTCATGTGAGGCCTGGACCCTGACAGCAGAATTACAATGAGGAATCCAGGCACTTGAAATGAGATGCTACAGAACCATCCTTGGCATATCTTACATGGACCACATCACCAATGAAGAAGTGCGTAACACCATCAGGCGCAAAGTAGGCCAGTATGAAGACCTCCTCACCACCGTCAAAAAGAGAAACCTGAAATGGTATGGCCATGTCACAGGAGGCAACAGTCTATCCACAACAGTCCTGCAGGGCAGCGTCAAGGGTGGCAGAAGGAGAGGTAGACAGAGAAAAAAGTGGACTGACAACATCACAGAATGGACCAGGAAAAGTTTTGAGGAAACACAGGCATTGGCACATGATCGAGACAAGTGGAGGGAACTGGTCAGATGTTCAGCAGCACAGCGTCTCAACGACCACACTAGGTCAAGAGACTGATGATGATGATGATGATGATGGTGATGACTAGGAGAGGCAAATGACAAAGCACTCAAATATGTGATCGAAACGCCAGTGTGTAGATAAGGTTAACACATCGGAAACTTGGCTAGCGAAGATGCGTATCTCCATGCTCCTCCTTTAATATAGTTTTCGTTACGTCATAGCTGTTATTGTTGCTATTACTACTACAGTGGACCGAGAAAAGATGGTATGTTATCTTGTCAGTGATGCGTTTGTCTTGTTCTGTTATTTTCTATATTTTTGTCGCCCGCAACCATGCAAAAGTTCAGGGTACAGTAGTATCCGCATTTCTGTCGACCACATTATTTTGTGATCTCGACTTTAAAACTGATTGAGATTAAAGCGGCTACAGCGCAGTTACACCTAACGCAAAATATACAATCCGTCTGAATATTACTAAAAAAGAAAAATAACAACATAAAACGTCGCATAATAATGAGGCATTATCACATTTAATATATAGATGTTATATGAAATTAACAATAAATAATTCATATTTTATTTATTACAAGAAATTGTTTTATTTTCATTAGTTCCAAATTTGAAAAGTTATTCTGTCAATAATAAAACGATATTGGCAACTCAGCTCCACTGTAGTTATACTTAGTACAAGCTGTAACGAAGAGTAACATCTTTCTTTAGATTATTCATGGGTAATTAGAGATCTGTATCACTATCGTATATAACTCCTTTTCGTTAGAGGAGGTGAAACTGTTTGTGACATACTTGTGTTGTCCTTAATATTGATTGTAAAAAAAATTACCCCCCGCGTATAATAGACCCTCCAAAAACGGACTCTAGCAGATAACCATATGCTAAATTTTCATGTTCACGGATTCTTTCAACATGTATTTTTCTGTCTTGGAAATATGGCAAGTGCTACAGTGAAATTTGCTTATGGATTAATGTGTTGACGGATAAATGATTCCTTCTGGCTGCTAAGTGTATTATTTGTCATTAAATATTGTAGGTATATTTTTGATTCAACCGGGGCACAATGGAGATGCTTAACAAAATTAGAATAAAGTATGTTTTATATAACACTTTTCTGGCTGTTACTAAGTTTTCCGTAGTTGTTAAGAGAGTTGGGAGGCTATGAAGTGTATAGGTCTATAGTCTGTGTGCATAGATCAGTGTTTTCTGTTATAGTTCATTTCACACAGCATTGAGAATTTTATCCTGTCTGTAGCACAGTCATTATTCAGGTCAGCGTCATTAAATGTTGTTGTTGCTGTTGTTGTTGTTGTTGTTGTTGTGGGGTTTAACGCCATTTTTCAGCACACGATAGGTATACATGGTGGCCAGTATTAATGATGGAGGAAGAACCCGGGGAAATCCCGGAAAGAACCACCGACCCACGAGAAGCTACTGGCAAGCTTTCTCACATACCCACATTGGCCGAATCCGAGACTCGAACCCACGCAGACATAGGTGAGATGGCAGTGATCCGTAACGGAGAGCGCTTTAGACCACTCGGCCACTCGGGGCCCCGTCATTAAATGTAGCAAACAATATGTAATTTGTTTCACACGAAGTATTTAAAACTAGTTAGATAGCTTTCGCTACATTTAATGATGCTGATTTACAAATGTACAGAGCTAGGCCTGCATATAGGATAAAATTGGCCATGCTGTGTGGAACGAACTAGCATAATACCAAAAAAAGCTCGACATCGTATGAGTTTGTGTCTTTGTCTCTCTCGAAACGTTTTTTTATGGTGTGTTCTTAAAGATGGATTTAACTTCAGTAACTATGTTTTTGTTATACATTTGTTGTTGTTGCTGTTGTTTGATTTTAGTACAACTACGTTAGGCACAGCATAAGACATCAAGGGTTTCTTTTTTTTAAAAAGTAGTTCTGAGCGCGTGGACACCATGACTGAGACGACTGGTCTGAAATGAATAGACTGAGATAAGAAAAGTCAGGTTAGCAAAACAGCTAGATTTCTCTGTCGCATGGGTAAGAAATATAGAATCTATGTTGGGGTTTATATTATTTGTCTCCGCACGAAGCTTGCCCGAGTGGGGAGACATATAATATAAACCCGCTACTGGGATTTTCTTGTCTCGGTCCAAACCCCAACGTAGATTATTTTTCTCACCCAATATTTTCCTTTAAAGTAAAAAAGAATTCATTCTTCACTAGTGGTCACGTCCAATGTTTACATGCGGCGCATGAATATAAATATGTTAATGAGGGCTGTGGTGTGACCGTTGCGTACGAAGTACAGTTTATACACGTGAGGAAAGAAAAATAATATAAAACGTCGCATAATAATGAGGTATTATCACATTTAATATATGGATGTTATATGAAATTTACAATAAATAATTAATATTGATTACAAAAAACTGTTTTATTTTCATGAGTTCCAATTTTGAAAAGTTATATTGTAAATAATAAAACGATATTGGCTACTCAGCTCTACTGTAGTTATACTTAGTACAAGTTGTAACAAGGAGTAGCATCTTTCTTTAGATTATTCATGGGTAATTAGAGATCTGTGTCACTATCGTATATAACTATTCTTTTCTTTGCAGGAGGTGAAACTGTGTGTGACATACTTGTGTTGTCCTTAATATTGATTGTAAAATTACCCACGTGTATAATAGACCCTCCAAAAACGGACTCTAGCAACCATGTGCTAAACTTTCAAGTTCACGGATTCTTTGAACATTTATTTTTCTGTTCTGGAAATATGGCAAGTGCTACAGTGAAATTTGCTTATGGATTAATGTGTTGACGGATAAATGATTCCTTCTGGCTGGTAAGTGTAATATTTGTCATTAAATATTGTTGGTATATTTTTGATTCAACTGGGGCACATTTGAGATGCTTAAAAAAATTATAAAAAAGCATGTTTTATATAACACTTTTCTGTTCTGGCTCTTACTACGTTTTCCTTAGTTGTTAAGAGAGTTGGGATGCTATGAAGTGTATAGGTCTATAGTCAATATGTATGGATCAGTGTTTTCTGTTATATTGTTCATTTCACACAGCACTGAGAATTTTATCCTGTCTGTAGCACAGTCATTATTCAGGTCAGCGTCATTAAATGTAGCAAACAGTATATACTTTGTTTCACACAAAGTATTTAAAACTAGTTAGGTAGCTTTAGCTACCTTTAATGACGTTGATTTAAAAATGTACTGAGCTAGGCCTGCATATAGGATAAAATTGACCATACTGTGTGGAACGAACTAGCATAATACCAAAAAGCTCGACATCATATGCGTTTGTCTTGGTCTGTCTCGAAATGTTCCTGTATCATGTGTTCTCAAAGATAGATTTAACTTAAGTTATTATGTTTTCGTTATATATTTGTTGCTGTTGTTGTTGTTGTTTGATTTTAGTACAACTACGTAATGCACAGCAGAAGACGACAAGGGTTTCTGTTTTTTAAAGTAGTTCCGAGCGCGTGGACACCTTGACTGAGACGACTGGTCTGAGATGACTAGACTGAGACAAGAAAAGTAAGGTTAGCAAAACAAGTAGATTTCTCTGTCGCATGGGTGAGAAATTGGTGTTTTGTGCTAGCGACAGTTATTGGATTTCTTGAGTTGTCTCCCTTAGCATGTAATGCCAACTAACCAAAACCCTGATGGCTTGTACATCGGCTGAAAAAGGTGGGGGCAATTGACCTAAAAAGGATACTTTGGAGGTTTAACATCAAAGCTATGACTATGTACCAGAGGGAAGCCATTACAAGTGTATTTAAATGAACGGTACTTGTGCAAACACGAACCGGCAGTGGAAAATTGCTTATTTATCAGTCCATTCTAGTTGTGTTACCCCTTGTCTCGATTGTGTAGGAACAATGTTCAAATTTGAATATCTTAATCTTGATTGGATGCGTGTCAATGAAATTCACAGACCCGAAGCAGAGAAATATCTGCTCGACATACCAAGGTGTAGATAGGGTTATTACATCGGAACCTTGGCTAGCGAAGATGTTGCTGCCTTTTACAACAGAAAAGCATGGACGTTTCATCACATTTCGAGCCATGTATTTTCTACCCGAGTTGAGAAGCGTAACCATTTGTTTAACATTGGAATTAATCCGGTCTTATTGGAAAACATCCATTGGTTAAACGATCTCACTTGAAAGCTGGAACATAGAATTCGATGATGTCACTGTTTCAAACAAAAGAAGCCAATACCGACGCTATGACGGATACAGTTGAAGCTGTGATATTGTATAGATTTCTTTGTGAAAAATATAACTGAAACTAATATTTCTCTTTGCAATCGACAGATTTTATTTTATAACACTCTGTTAAGTATTACAGTTAAACGTTCACATACTGATTGTTACTGTGTAATGTAATGAAAGTTGAAAGTTGTTTGTTAATAATAAAACAAAATTGAATATAGATTAATGCCCCATTATGGCAACAGAGGCCGCCGTGATAACCAAATGAAAATAGAAACGCGGATCAAGTATAATGCACATTCTAAGCATGGATGACTAAGCTACAAATCCGATATGTAGTCTCTCTGCCGAAGCGTAGTTAGGCCTATACATCAGCCCTTTACCCGTGATGATATTGATTTTCGGGTGGGGGGCTGATATCACCTATTCATTAAAAGCTGCAATTATCTGCATGCAAATTTGGCTGCACACATCGATGTATATTTTATACACTTACCGGTATTTCTCGTGGCTGTGCAGTTACCATCGGCTGAAGGGTTCTTTTGCTGACATGTAGATTATATTTCCTGAGCAAATCATATGTTTGGTGACTAGTAAATCCACCTGGAATAGCACAACCATCTGTCTTGTGGCCATTTTGAATTTCGCGTTTGATATGGCTGCTATCAATTACCGGTATGTGTCTAAAGTGTATGCGGGTTTGTTCCGGAATGATTTGCATGCAGCAAAATTGCATATTTTAATGAACAGGTGACATCATACCCACAACATCGTCCATCAATATCAACACAGATTTGTGGGGTTGATTTTTCGGACTCGAGCGTAGTATTTGCTGAATAATAAGACAATATAAATGCTTCCTTCTTTCAGAGTACTTTTTAATTTTTTAAAGTTTTTTTAAATAAACAAATTTCTATGTATGGGCGAAGAATAGAGAATAGACCAAATTTTGCCGGGCATCAGTAATTCCAGCATGATCTCCGGTTTAAAAGTTCAACGTTCTTCACAATTCTCAAAGTCATAAATCTCTCTCTCTCTCTCTCTCTCTCTCTCTCTCTCACATATTTACATATTGTGGCGTGACCCCCGGATGGCCCGAGATCTAAGGCACTCGCCTCCACCAACCACTGACATCTCACCTCAGTCTGCGTGGGTTCGAGCCTTGGACTCGGAAAATGTGTGTATATGAGTAGTTTTCCGTGCATCGTTGGCTCTTCCCGGGTTCTTCCTCCACCAGATATACTGACAACCATGTATAACCCATCATATGCCGAGAAACGGCCTTAAGCAAACAACAATAACAACAACAGATTGTGGCCTTTCGATTTGCATGTGTATGACGTCATTGCATATCTTAGCAAGATAGGTCTTTGCTGAAATAAATGGTCACCATGACGACAGTACTGATAAAATATATTTTCACGCATTATTTGGTCAGTAACGTACACTATTATTTCTATAAGCTTGTGCTTGCATTGAAAAACACTAATTTAACTTCATGTAAAACGTGATACTCTAAATCATCCTTTTCAAACAGAACGATTCGTCGAATTTCCGAGGGATTGATTATGTGACTAACTTTGTCATGATTGAATTGTTTAGTAAATTGTATTAAAACATTTTTTCTTCTTTTAATTCAAATATGTATTATTTCAATAAAGAGTGTGGTTCTTGTGTAAGAATTGTAAAGTCCTTTGCCTTGCATAAGCGAAATATAACTCTGTGTGTGTGTGTGTGTGTGTGTGTGTGATTCGGGTTTTTAACGTAGATTACCATGTTTGCAGTGTGGCAACTAATAGTGATGTCTAGCACTGTGGCATCGTGCCGCAGACATGTAGCATCATGTCCCACCCAGTCACATTATCCTGACATTATGCCGACCAGTCCTAACCCTAACTTATTATTGCTGAGCGGCAAGCGAGGCAGCTGCTAGTACCATTTTACAAGACATTGGTATGACTCTGCAGGGGTTCGAATCCGCGATCTCCCGCATCCGAGTGGGATGTTCTAAGCACTTTGCCATTGGAACTGTCTGGCCATGGTCTTTCTTCCTTACCAAGTGATATGGTGACGAACACATATAGCATTACAGGGTACAAGAACAATTTTAAAAAGCAATCAGATAATTAATTTTAGAAATACAAACTGATATAACTGGCGAATGTAACACCACCAGCTGAAAACAATATCTAACAATTAGATAGAAAATATATTGAAAGTGGGAGGCAGCTGCTAGTACAATTTTTATAAATCTTTGGTTTGACTTTGCCGGGATTCGAACCCGCAACCTCCCGCATCCGATGTGGAAGCTTTATTCACTTGGCCACCTGAACGGTCAGTATTAAAACATTTCTTCCTGTATTCCTACTTAGCGAATTCAGTACGGATGTGAAAGAGTTATTACTTCAGCAAATTCCTTTTTGCTGACTGTATCAGTTAAGTACATATATTTCATGGAAAACGCTGCTACAGTAAAAAAAAAAAATAATAATTCTGTAATGAAACCTGTAAACCTGAAGAACAGGTATCAAGAAGGTTGCGAACTCCAAAATCAGAGGGAAACTAAAAAAAGTGCATAGTCAGGCATTATAAGGTGAGAGAAGCACAAAGGGGATAAACTTTTTTGGTATCGAAATTTGAACTTCCGTTCTCCAAATCACATATAGGCATCATTGGAACTGCGCTAGTTCTTTCCTTTATACTACATGATGAGACCTTTCTTACAGGCAGTGGCGTCGCTAGGGGGGTGCGGACCGCACTGGGTGACACCATCTCAGACGGGTGACACCAAAATGAAAAATTGCAAATTTTACAGAGCACACACTGCTCGATCTAGTCGGATTTCATAAGCGGATAACCGATCATAGTTAAATACATGACTAGCAGGCACAGCAGTGGCGTCGCCAGGGGGATGCGGGGGGTGCGGACTGCACTGGGTGACACCATCAGAGGGGGTGACACCAAAATGACATTACTAAGGATTCTGTATGGTCTGTTACGGAAGGATGACCATGGGGGTGACACCATGAGCTACCGCACTGGGTGACACCAACCCGAGTGACGCCACTGCTTACAGGTAAGAAATTACTATCTGTATTTTTAGGGTAGTAGTGCAGGACTCACGGTACTAATTCAGTTCCCATAGTAAACCTATGCAAAACCCATGATATTAAAAATTCAATAACTTAAAAATTTTGAGTGCTCATGATCAAACCTATATTTATCAGTATAGATGAAACCTGGATGTCAGCTTCTGTGTAGAGGAAAGGATACGAGCCGCAGCATTTTCTGGACCTGCATGTTTTCGAAACATGTGCTTTCAATTCCGCATCAAAGAGTCAGGTGCTAAATTTAGTAATGAGTGTTCTAAATTCAAAACTGTTAAAGGACTGAAATTCCATCAATAAAACAATGTCTAAATTTGTCCCCACTTCCAACTAGGATAAACTCTCAGAAGGTTCTTTTTCCTACGATATAACTTACAATATTGACCAATCCTGGTCAGCCAAACCCATATATACTCTATTTTAGGTTCACCCATTTCCAGGCTGTATTAAGAATTTATGTTTATATATAATCGTTGTATTAATTGTAAAGACGATTTCGCTACGAATATCAAGCTTATTAATAATACATTTTGGAACAAAATGCTTTTAAGTTGCAGGAAATACCATTATGGTTTTTAGATCAAACATTCAATAAATTACTTTTATTGCAATTAATTTTGGTGTAAGTTTGGAACATTTAATTCTTAAGCATTTTTTAGAAACTATTGTTAGCTTATTCGACATTCAATTATTCACATTTATATTTCAAAATACTGAAATTCCAGAATTGTATGCAGTTGGTAAGCTTGAAAGCATATGATAAATTTTTATGTAATTTTTGTATCAAAATATAAAACTTATCTGTATGCATTTCTATATCTGGAATGTGATCATCAATAATTTCAATAAAGTTATTTCCGTTAGATGTCATGATGAGAGTTCACCTTCTTACCTCTATACCTCTCTCTGTGTCCCTACTGATCTGAAACAAATATCAACATATCAAGGAATGACACCTCTGGAAGGGAGAATTGAACTGTCACCTTCCTATCACCTTTTTGTCAATCTAAGGCGGCCTGTCATTAAATTGGATATTAGGAAGAAAACTCTCTGAAAATGTGTTTACGGATCATACCTCGGGCGCATTTCAAAGTCGCAGAAATAGTCAATATGGACCGAATGCTGTACCACTGTCTGCAATAGAGGTGGCCACTCATTATTCAAAAATGCTCCTTCCTATAGTGTGGTGTGCGAAAATAAAATCTTGAAATTGTGCAATCCTTGGTCTCTTGTTTGAGTCAAAATTGTATTTTACTTTTATTATATGTATGTATGTATGTATGTATGTATGTATGTATGTATGTATGTATGTATGTATGTATGTATGTGTGTGTGTGTGTGTGTGTGTGTGTGTGCGTGCGTGCGTGCGTGCGTGCGTGTGTGTGTGTCGACAGTGGACTTCACAAGACAATTTTTATGGCATACACGTCAGTTAACATATCAAACGATGGAGCCAGAGTTGTTCTTATAACTGCCACTTAATTTTTAGAACTTAGATCCGTATACAATCTTTTTTTCTTTTTCCATAAGAGTTTATTTTATTTTTGGAAGTTAATGCTGTGTGACACATTACTTTATTAAAATATATGGTACAATTTAATAACTATTTGGAAACAAAGTGTGAAGATGTCAGAATGTAAAACAAAATAAAGAAAGAAAAGATAGAATGTAAGATAGGTAGAAGATGGCTAGGTATAGAGATGGTTAACTGGTAAACGGATCATAGACATAGAATGAGGAAGGGAGTAATAGGTACATTTATAGATTTAAAAAATGGCTGGTGGATACATCGATATACACCATTCGGTCTGTCTCAGTATTTAGAAGAAAAACGAGCGAAAAGGCTAAAAAGACAAGAGCATAAAATTGCATAAGACAACAGTCATGTGACATTGTCGGTGTAATTTCAAATATAAGTTCAGGTCCTAAAAGTTTATCAAAGAAAGTTTTGTCTTTTTCTTCTATCCGCTTCTGAGCAGCAGAATAAACATATTCTGCGTATGCATGAAATATACTTTTAAAAAAAGTTTTACCTGTTTTCATGATTGTATCCATGTCTGAATTAAAAAGAAAACCACACTGCTTACAGGAATTATGTTTACATCTCAAACAACCAAGTTTATGGCTTTCCGGTGGCATGGATTTAACTAAAATGTGCACTGTGTCCTTGTTCGTTGACAATCTGTCAATCCTTGTTACAAATCCTTACAATTTTGTCTAGCATACTTTGACGCAAATGCTAAAGGTCTTGAAATGAATAATGAACGGAAATTTTTATTATGTTTTGCTGTGAATAGTTATAGATTGATTCTTCGAAGTTCACTGATTTTGTAACCTCTTTCTCGTAGTCTTATGAAAAGCAGTGAACAAACGTCGTGAAAGTAGTATTCATTGTCGCAAGTCGACGGAACCGTAGTAACTGGGATTTAGAAACGCTCGTGAACGCATGGCGTGGATGAATAAAATATGTAGCAATTGATGAGCGTCAGTATTTTTGTGTGAAATTTACCCTTGTATACTAATACTGCTTTTGTAAGTTATTTCCCTTGTGCAGTGTTACATTTAGGTAGTGTAAGCTTTCCTTGCTAATTTAGTGTTTATTTTAACTGATGAATCGTGATTATTCATCCAGGTAAGAAACTCTTTTTGTTTTTCTTCCAGAAACGTCTTAATAAAGAAAAATTCTCATGAAACATGACAGAAATATGGCGGCCTTAGCAACTATTTCTTGCTCCCATTAAGCTACATTATTGTTTGCATAAGCTGTAGCAGATTTCTTGCCCTCGTCGTTTTAGTGCAAGATTTTTTAAAAGTAAATTTAAAATTTCCTCACCAGGTCCAGTTTAATCCGTATAATCAGGCATTGCCTTTCTACGCGCAGCCAAGGACGGCCGTCTCATAGATAGACTGATGTTCACGGTAAGAACGATAATGAGAGCTTCACACCAGATGGTGATTAAAAGTGAGAATTTAGATGACATAAAATGATTAACAATTTAAAACGAGACCTCTGTATACTAGGATTTATTTACAACACTATTTAGCTATGACTATATATAGTTTTGTAATAAATACAACTGACTATAATTTCATATTGCATGGATATTTACAAAAATTACTAGGAACAAAGTACACGGGTAAAACAATAAAAAGACAATGTTGTCTGATACTTAATGCAGATTATATAAATAGAAGAATATTTTACCCCAACTTCATAGTTTCAAATTACTTATAAATTTATAAGTATGCGTGCAAAAAAATGCACTCAAGGAGAAAATGAAAGTTACCCGATGCCAACCAATAACTTTAGTTAGCAGATCCCAAAGACAGTCTGCCACCCAGGTAAAGTTTTTTTCCTCCTTATCAACATTACATTTTTGCTCAAGGCTATATGATTTTTATATGTGTACATGATTTCATGTATATATTATGTGTATGTGATTTGTATGTATGTGTGATTTGTGTGTGTGTGTGTGTGTGTGTGTGTGTGTGATTATATATGTATGTAATCGGTATTTGTGTATGATTTGCATGTGTAAACGATTATATGCACATATGATGTGTATATGATCTGTACATGAACATCATTTGTATGTGTATATAAAAAAGTATGTCTGATTTGTATGTGTATATGAAAAGTATGTATGATTTGTATGTGTATTATTTACATGTAAATGAACAGTATGTGTATGTGATTTATGTTTACACGATTTGTATGTGTATACGATTTGTATATGCATATCTAACAAAATTCAGCAGTACAAAGTCTGCACAGTGCAATTTCCTTGAAAATATTATATGATAACAATTTACGAAATTTCTGCATGCATTATGAAGTTAAAAAGATGATCTATTCAATTAAGACTGGAACTCACTCCAACCACTCTTGTCTATCACTAAACTAGGGGTTTATAGACAAGATCTCTGTTTCATAAATTTTGTTCATAAGCAAAATTACTCATATAATTAACCAGACTGATCATGCTGTAAGCTGACGTTAGGAAGAATAATGCGTCTGAGTTCCATTTGATATTGATAGAATTCTTCCACAAACAATTTACTAATTAATATTGCTAATGTAAAAAGGTAATATCTTTACCATATGGATGAATATTTGAACGCTGTAAAAAAAGTGTTTTGTTTAAATTATTTAAATGAGAAAAAGGGCACTACTTTCTTGTGGAATGATAATAATATGTTTTTGTATGTTCCTTTAAACCAGATTTTAAACATAAAAATGAAGTGTTCCGTGTGCGCAATTAATATGAATTCGACCTCAGCCTTTCATTTCATATGGGTAAACTGACAGACAGTCAGACAGCAAATATGTTCGCCGCTGAGACTAGGTAGTGTTGTAATCATGACCATATGATTGGCTGCAAGGGTGTGTCTTTGAGTAAGACATTTTAATCTACTTGTTTCTGCACAATATAACCTTAAGAGTGTTGATGTGCTGTAAAACACCTAAACAAAACAAAAACTATTTTCCTCTGATATCAAATCACAATAAACGCAGTAGTCAATTTAATTTACTATAAATCTGGAATTTAAGTTTTAAATATGATTGGCATGTGTGCGTGACGTGTATGTGATGTGTATGTGTATATAATTTGTATGTGTACATGATATGTATGTGATCTGTATGTGTATGTGATTTGTATGTGTATGTATATGAGATTTGTATGTGTGCATGATATGTATGTGATTTGTATGTGTATGTATGTGAGATTTGTATGTGTGCATGATATGTATGTGATCTGTATGTGTATGTGATTTGTATGTGTATGTATATGAGATTTGTATGCGTACATGATATGTATGTGATCTGTATGTGTATGTGATTTCTATGTGTATGTATATGTGATTTGTATGTGTATGTATATGAGATTTGTATGTGTGTATGATATGTATGTGATCTGTATGTGTATATGATTTCTATGTGTATGTATATGTGATTTGTATGTGTATGTATATGAGATTTGTATGTGTGTATGATATGTATGTGATTTGTATGTGTATGTGATTTCTATGTGTATGTGATTTGTATGTGTATATGATTTGTATGTGTGTATGATATGTATGTGATCTGTATGTGTATATGTATATTGTATTTGTTTTTGAAACTGCAGTTGTGATATGACTATATTTTTATTTCCTTTGTTGGATGTTGTTTTTATATATCTGTGAAGCTGTAGTTTTCTTTTTTCGTGGTCACACTATGGACAGATTTTGTCAGATTCTCCTTGTTAAAAAAAACCCAACGTATTCAATAATGAGTTGCATGGTTGTTAAGACAGTTCTGGAGAAACGAAAGTAGTTGCTCTATGCAACATATCGCGTAAAACTATATACATGTGAAAGTGTTCAAAAATTGTTTACAATGTCAGCAAATTGTACAGTTCGTATTTTCGAGAAACTGTAAGATGGCATAGCAAGTTACCATCGGGGGGTATACAGATACAGAAATTTAAAAGTGACAAATTTTTTTGTTCATATTTTTGACGAGGTATTTTTCGGTTGTAGATTTTTCTTTTCCTTTTTGACCACCATCAAAATGGAAGATGAGCCTTTCACTAAATGCCCAAAATTGCGGTAATTAAATCTTTTTCAGAGAAAACAGTCTTCATTTATCACCCAGGAGGTTAATTATTCTGTTTTTAATCACGTGATTTGACTTGTCATAAAAAATCCCACCAATAATCTTGTGTTCCTAATATTGTCTAATATGTATATACATGTATCTATTTTTATATAGGTCATTCGATACCAGCTCAAGGGAGTCCTTTATCAAATTCTTTCATACAACATCCAATTAATCGAACGCTCCCATGCATCCAGCGTCCAATATATCCAGCTGTACTGTTCAGATGAAGTTCGTTTTATGATGGCTACTATCTGCATTGACGGTTTCAAAGTACGAATAAACTGTTCACGTGTCCAGATTAATATTCTATTTAAATTCTCGGATGACCTTTCTTGATAATTTCCAACTGATGAATGCATAAATAGAATCATCTGTGGTATAAGTTTTTCAATAACTTTAGAGGGATTTCAAACTGGCTCTGTTTCCAAGGCAACATCAGACCTTCCAGTCGTCCCATTCTCTTCAAGACGGTGGAGAATCTTCGGGTTGACGTTGTAAATATCTTGCCTCCATCTCGCTTTCCTGCAAAGCAAAACGAAGGTTTATTGATTTTAAAGTGTTGCTCCAGACCTCATACACTCAAAACTACATTGGAACTAAAGTCAAACTAAAATTTAAAACCCCACATTAGGTAGAAGTTGTGAGTACTTCAATAAAATTAGTAATGCGAAAAATGTCAAGATATAAAAGGTTAGAAGACAATAACTTGAATTTAGTTGAAGTTATTAATGTAACAATTTTTGGACTTTGAACTTCATTTTCGGCTTTCTGCTTGAAAAATTTCAAGAATACCAACCCAGGTGTGATAACATATTTCGGCTTTCTGCTTGAAAAATTTCAAGAATACCAACCCAGGTGTGATAACATATTTCGGCGTCAAAAATGGGAGTGTGATTAGATTTTATCGGTTCTTCGACAAAATATTCTAAAATTGCGACATAATGCGTCTAAAAAGTATTTAAAGGTGGCGTATTTGCCATGCAAAATTCGTTAGACCTTACCTTGAGGCAACGTTTTAACTTTGACTTTTTATTAAAGTCATGGTTGCCAAAGTAACTATTTAGTGAGTGCAGAAAAGCATCGCTGTAAGTGTGTGTTTATTCGATTCTGACCACTATACATTTTGCTTTAAAAGTGAAAGTATGCTATAATATTTGCATGTTGATTGCCTATTTAAACGTACAGATTTAAATGTTTCATTAAATATGGGTTCTGATTATTTTGGGTTTTTTCTTCTTATTTTGTGTTGTCTTGTCTTGTTTTGTTTTGTTTTTGTTTTCTTCTTCTAAATGTTAAACCGACGGCATTATCTGAACACTTTCGTAATGTTTTCGGCCAGGTTGCATCTACAATTGCAGATCCGACAAACTGTTATATTTGCGAAGGGAACAAGCAAGACTTAAATACGGCTTCGAATTAAAATTTGTTATTAGTTTGAAATTCTCAGTAATGATTTTCTGGGATTTTGCAGGACAATTCAAAGTTAATTGCATACTGATGGTCCAAATGAATTAATGGTTCCTTCAAGAAGCCATTATATGCAATTCTTACAAAAATATTAACCTTAATCCGTCTTGTTTGTGAGGACATGGCGTCATTTGTCCTGAATATACCTATTTTCAAAGGGATTTTGCGTGCCACACGTAACCTATCCGAATCAAGTCGTCCGGGTAATCCCACCCTTATCGGCATTATTTACTTTAAATGTGTGACCCATTCACTACATACTGTTGACTCTAAGATTCTACGATGTAAATGATTCCATTTTGATTTCAGATTAAATACGACGTCGTCAAATTCCATCATTAATAAACATTCATAATAGCGTTGGAGCGATGTGAGCCGAGAGAAAGATCCTTGGATTCCAGTAGTTTCACATGTCTAATCTCGTGGAATGTGGATGGAGTGAAGACAACGAAACTTTCTTTATTTATTAATTTTTTTCGTAAAATAGTTATAAACTGCGCCGTCACCAAAGATGCGAACAAATCAATCTTTAAGTCGCTTCAATGCAATAGACACATATTGACTTCAAACTTGCTCATTTGGAATTGTGTATCATAAGGTTTATCGCAGGAGATAACATAACTATTTTTAACCTGACTTTCTTTTGAAGTTAATGCGATTTTGTCGCGAAAATTTAATTGAAATTAAAAGTACAATTCCTTCTGTGGACCATTTTGGTCATGTTGTCGACGTTATAGTACGTCTTTATTCGTTTCTTTCTTTGTTCTGTTTTTTTTTTGTGTTTGTTTGTGCATCTTTCTTTCTTGTCAAATTTGAGTCTGTTCCCGATCATTTAACAAAGCCAGTTATCCCATACATTTTGCTTTTTGTAATACCTTACAGATTTTCTGCCTAGTGAATTACTTTTGCTTTCGAATTGAACTCTTGTCACTCTAAGGGTCTAGTACACATTCCTGTCATTAATGAAAAAAAAAACGACCTGCGTATGGCAAACCGATTTTATTAAGCATTCACGTAAATTATGTTTTGTGTCACTTTCGTAAGGGCCGTTTTCTGTATTTCTTTGCCACACTCAGCGTCTTTACCGATGCACAAGATATCACCATATTGTATGATCTTTACCTCTTGTCCGCACATGTGACGTTGTTTAAACCATTCCCGATATGCGAAAAAATGGCAGTCTTTTAAAAGTGCCTTGGAGTTTTGATAGCAGACAGAAAGTTTTGATCTTATTTGAATATAATCTGCATTCTTATTCAAAAGGACATATTTTAACAATGTCTCTGAATATCTTAACAACATTTTATTAGCATATGTAACGAATTATTTAAAGTTATATTAGTTATATCTTTCAGTACAAAAAGGCGACGAATTCTCAGAATAGACTGCACAAATGTGACAGACTTATGGAATGGTTCTCAGAATAGACTGCATAAATGTGACAGACTTATGGAATGGTTCTCAGAATAGACTGCACAAATGTGACAGACTTATGGAATGGTTCTCAGAATAGACTGCACAAATGTGACAGACTTATGGAATGGTTCTTGGGTATCTTCAAAATCTGAATTTCATCTTTATTATTTACTTCATTCTTAAACATTGTTTTTCTGCGCAATTTATTTTTAACAGTCCCAAATCAACTTCACTGCTAAAACGAATAGGTAACAGATGTATCGGTGATAGATCGGATGCTACTTGGAGACGTCATAACTATATCAGTCTTGGCGACTTTCGAAACCAAGTCTTCCAACGCGAATGCTTGAATGTTAATAATGGTCAACATTGTTAAAACTGCTCTCTGGTTTGAGTGCAATTTTGGTATATTTTTCCATTACTTTGATACATTCGTGCAAGACACATGCAGGTAAGTGTTCGTTGTCCTCTAATAACTTGTTCAATACCGGAACGTTCTCAAGGTTTAATGCAAACAAATTGATTTCAATACTTTCGTCATCATCCGTTCCTTTTAACAAGGCGGAACTACGATGTCATCACCTCCCTTGACTGGTTGTCTAACTATCAGAGCATAATTCTGTGGTCAAGAAGACAGGGAACCGATCTGTTACCTAGCCGTTGTATGCTATACCTTTAGATTTTGGATCAGAGTTCGGTTGGTAAACTTCGTGTGCCTCTGGAAAAGTCACATGGTAACATTTAATCAGTAATCTTTCTAAGATACTTAATTTGGTCAGGATGAATCTTGAGCAATGGCAAATACCCAAGGAAATAAAATACATTATCTGGGTCGAGTGTAAGGCGTAATAAATCCAATCATGTTGCTGAAAATAGTGTCCCTGTATATGTGTGTGTGTGTGTGTGTGTGTGTGTGTGTGTGTGTATATATATATATATATATATATATATATATATATATATATATATATATATATATATATATATATATATATATATATAATGTTGTCAATGCAAGAAAATATCAGCTATGTTCATCCTCTATTTCTCTCAAGCGCTTTCACATCATCACCATGGATGCTCATCTGAAAGCTAAATAAGAACCTGCACATGGACCTTATTCACGCGCGCGCGTGTGTGTGTGTTAGAACTAAACGAAATAAATTAAAGTTGATTATAGCCGCAAGTGTGTATGGAAATGCTATATGAGTATCATTTCTTATTTCACTTTTTCTATTTTCTTAGTTTTAAGTGAGATTAAAGTAGTTATTGAATCTGCCATAAAAATACGACTTTAAGAGATTGAAACCTATAAACGCTACTAAAATCGGCATCTTTCCAGATAGCGAGGAATACGTTGTACGGAATACTTGAAAACACACTGCTAAATGCCAATGAAATGTGCGATTTTTCTAATCGCTGTTTGACGCTTTGTGCTTTTTACCATGTGATTTGTGTATGCAAGACTTTCAAATAATTTTCCCATTTTAATATACATTACTAACTGACAGTCGCATGGTAGATCCGGTATGTCCACGGTCTTTTTGAAAGTTTCTCTGGAGGTCTGTTACAGTTCACGAACGATTTCATGACACTTTCAAACATTACGGTGGGCGATATGTTCCATTACATAGCGAGTCTTGAGTTTCTTTGTATTTCTCGTACCCTTTAAATATTTCAAAATCTTTGAAAAGCTCTGTTTAAACATTGGCTGTACCGATGAAACAAAGAATCCAGAGTTCTGCAGTAAAGTAGGTAAAGAGAGCTATAACGTGTAAAAATAGAACAACATAGAGACAAAAAATGCATAAGACAAAGAAAGAATTAGAAAATAGCGAACAAACCGATGGAAAGACAGAGACGATGACCACTTCAAATAATCAGAAGTGTACGACCTTTCCGGGTCACTTTTAAGAAATATTTCACTGAGAAAGGGGTCGTCGTGGGATACAATTGGATGGGTGATATATCTTTCGGACAATGTATTTCCTTTGTTTCTACTGTTTATTATTACTATTAAAATTAGTAGTAATAGTATTCATAATATGTACCTGTATAGCACAGAGGTAATGCGCTTGCTTTGTAAATTAGTAGTCTAGAGTTGAGTCCCTTAATGATTACTGGTTGTATTCGTGCACACACATAGATGGACGATGCTTTCCAGCACTAAAACACAACTATAGCCACGCCAGCACATAAGCCCTTTACATACTTTGAATAAGTTATGCATTCCTGTAGCAAAAGACGGAAGGAAATGATAATATTTCCCCGACTTTCCAGAGACAGCCAAATAACTTATAATCATCAACAAAGCTTAAAAGCAGTTTGTCTATGATTTTGAAAGATTAAAAATGTGTTTAAAAACGATAATAAAACATCATGAATCGATACTTCGCCGTACCGCAGTGTAACCACTGAAACGTAACGTCCAGCGTAATTGCGAACATTTTATAATCTCGTTCGTGAAAGGCATTACAACTTCCAAGAAACCATGAAACTGCTATCATATGCCTCTCTGCTGTTAGATAGATGTTGCAGAAAGGTATTGCTGTATGTCTGGCCAGCTGAGTGTCGGGATCACGGATATGAAGCGACAGATTGAGATGTAACGATAGATCAAAGTTTGCTTGTGTTCAAAGTTTGCACGCGATCAAAGTTTGCGTGTGATCGATGTCTGCATGTGGTCATGGTTTGCACGCGATCAAGGTTTGCGTGTCACCTTCTGTTTAAACTTTTACATGTGTGTAAAGTTAAAAAGGGACTTTGATTATGCCTACTTGTATATCTACTTGTATATCTACTTGTATATCTTTTCGAATATATAAATATAAATATATATATATATATATATATATATATATATATATATATATATATATATATATATATATATATATATATATATATATATATATATATGTGTGTGTGTGTGTGTGTGTGTGTGTGTGTGTGTCTAGAAAACCTTCCCTTATGAAATAATACCAATATCTGAAAACAGTTGTATAAGTTGGATACCTACTGATATCTTCTGTAAAACACAAGAAATCCAATAAAGGCAATTAATGCTAGTCCACCAAGCACGGAACCAACAATTATTGGCCAATATTCCATTGGATCAGAACTATCAACTGGAAACAGTTCTCGAGGAGTGGATCCCTCAGTGTTGATAACTGACGGTGGTGTTGGGATGTCAGCTTGTATTGATTTTTTTAAAGACGATGACGATATTGATAATGATGGAGTCGAC
Organism: Sinohyriopsis cumingii; assembly: GCA_028554795.2. NCBI lineage: Eukaryota > Metazoa > Mollusca > Bivalvia > Unionida > Unionidae > Sinohyriopsis > Sinohyriopsis cumingii. Next base: position 35,106,436 of record CM068827.1, read on the forward strand.
GTCGATGCTTCAGTTGAAGAAGGTTGTATGGTCGTTGATATGCTTTCGTCTGTTGTAGGATACTTTGTAGTCGTTGTAGGTGAAGTAGCCAAAGTCGTAGTTGCATCATTTGATAATTCGGAGGTGACGTCAGTTGTGACAACTTCGGGAGTTGTTTCCAATTCTAATGTCGAAGAATGACCTACAGTTGTTATGTAATTTTGCTTTGATGTTGTGCAGGCTTTAGTAAGAATTTCTTCGTTGGACACGGTACTAGTGATGTTTGCTGTGGTATTCCTAATGGTCCCACAGCCTGGAGTCGATGACACAGACGGACAAGCTGCATCTTTGGAACAATTGTTTTCGCAATTGCAGTGATAGCGAAGTAATACCTTTAATCTGCAAAGTAAGACGTATTTTTAAATTTTGATATTTTGAAATTCTGAAATTTGATATTTTGATATTTTTAAATTTTGATATTTTAAAATTTGTATATTTTGACATTTTCAGTGCTTTATGGCACTTTTTTGTAGGAAGGTCTATTTAACTTTAGTTTAAGAATGTTCAAGAATAAGTGCAGTTGAATCATCGCCACTAATATTTCTCTATTACGATTTAAAAAAATCCGTTATTTACATCTGTGGTTGATAGAATTAAAATCATTTCCTTATTAACCTTCATATCCTGTCAAATATCCTCTTTTGAAAAAAAAATACAATTTTATTTCTTCCCATGATTTTTGTTAGTTTTCAGGTGTTGCAGTATTCTTTTAGTTTATTTACACTTCTTTGAAGTTGAATAGCAGTTTCTGCAAAGGCAACCAAGTCATCTTCATACAACAACACATGTAACTAAGTAAATTCTGACGCTGACCATTATTCTGGTCAGAGCTGTTTGTCTTTAAGTCATTCGGTTTTAATGAAAATAAAACACGTGATAAAACACGTTATTGTCTTCCTCCAGTCGGGTAGATGAATATGATTATCAAATCATTCGGTGTTTTCACACAGGCTTTGGCAATTGCATATATGGCTTTTAGTATCGTAACCATTTTACTGCTAATATTTTCGTTTACCAATTTCGACACAGAACTTCCTGATAAAAGAGCTGAATATGGACTTTGAACTTGATTTTTAATAACGGGTATATTTCAAAGATAAAAAATAAAGGTAATTATCGCTTAATACCTTTATGATATTTATAATTTGATGGAAAGATAAATATTTTCGAATTAAATAGTACAAAATGTAATCACCACAAACAACAGCGGCATGACTTTATAGTTTGTAATTATATTTTTCATTTGTAAAAAGAATAACATTCTAGAACTGTAGTAAAAGTTTTTTTTCCGTTAACTTACCAAAAATTATATTTTTTCCGAAAATTATAAAAAGTAGTCCAATGATTGATTTTGGATTACTAATATATGCTGTTGTGTTTTTTAAATTTTTGAGAGAAAATACTTTGTCGAGTGATACATTCTAATTCGAAATTATCCCCCCTTTTTCTCCAAAAGCTTCATAAATTACTATGAAACCAACTGGTGAATTGTTAGCTGATGCCAACCGTTGTTGCAATGAGCCATTTCCAGTTTTAAATAAAGAATAATCGTTGTTACTATCGTTTAAAATATTTAGAATCTAAACTAAAGGAAATAATCTGATGTTTCAGTTTCTTTAATGGTTCCTTTTGACATGTAAGGATTATTTTTTAAAAACTTTCTATTATGTTTAACTTCAATACTTCTGGGTATTTTTCCTAAAAATCCAAATTTCAGGGTTTCTCATAAATTATTGGTCCATTTAGATAAACATTAAACGAAGTAATTGATAGATCTCTATAATATAAAGGGTTTTCATAACAACTACTTTTCAATGCAGTTTGTTGAACAAATAAGATATACTTTTTAGCGGTTAATGGTAAGCCAATGCATTGACTGTTATTTTTATTCAAAATACAAAATCTACTTATTCATTTGCAATATTTGTTTGAAGAGAAAGTGTTTAAATCTTAAAAGAAACAACAGCAATTAGTTTGTTTACTCAAATAATTAATGAAGTCCTTGTCGTTAAAAGAAATCTTTATTACTATTATCCAGGAAAACCATTTGTATATTTTAAATGTTTGGAAGCAACAGAGTCCTGTTTTTAATATGCATTTGTAAAAATCTTATAGCATCTTTAATATGGATTTTTTTTTCAAATCTTATAGCATATTTAATATGGACTTTTTTCTCTCAAATGTTTTAGAACTTTTTAATTTGGATATTTTTCAAATCTTTAACACTTTTTAATTTTTCAATTCTTTTAGGATTTCTAATCTAGATTCTTCACAAATCTTATAGCATTTTTAATATGGGTTTTTTTTCTTCAGATCTGTTGCAACAATTAATATGGATTTTTTTTCAGATCTGTTGCACTTTTTAACATGGATTTTAAAAAGTCGTTAAGCGCTTATTAATGCTTGTTCAGATCTTTTAGCACTTTATTATATGAATTTTTAAAAATCTTTAAGTACTTTTTAATAAGGATTTTTTCATATCTTTTAGCACTTTATTATATGAATTTTTAAAAATCTTTAAGTACTTTTTAATAAGGATTTTTTCATATCTTTTAGCACTTTCTAATAATAATTTTTCTTTTACAACTCTTTCAGCACTCTTAAATATGGATTTTTGTTTCAATCTGTTAGACCTTTTAAATATAGAGTTTGTTTTTCAAATCTTTTAGCCCTTTTTAGTATACATTTTGTTTTTCAAATCTTTTAGTACTTTAAAATATGGATTTTTTTCTTCCAAATCTTTTAGCCCTTTTTATTATAGATTTTGTTTTTCAAATCTTTTAGCTCTTTAAAATATGGATTTTTATTTCAAATCTACAAATATATTTGTATCTGTTTTGAAATATGTAGTATCTTCATACATGACAATGATTCCAAAATTATGTTAACTCAGTTTTAAATTCGAAAGCAATACTAATTTCTCAGCTATCTATTAAATTGTACTCGGATTAGCTGTCATCAGGTACAATATTAATTGGATCAATAGGGATGACATATAATGGATAGCGTTTAATAATGTTCCCTCCTCGTAATCACGTGGGTTATCTTTTATATAAGTGAAACTAAGCAAGAAATATGCTTAAAAACTCCAATCGAATTTAAAAAAGTTTGTATTGGTTCTCAGTTATATATCTGATTGTTAATATAAACTAAAAATGATTTTACACCTGCATTTTTAAAAAGCAATTGGTTTTTAATTTATGTTTACTAAATCGTAATGTTCCTGGAAACATGAAATAGGAATGGCGTGGAGTATTATTTAGCATAATAAATAAAACAAATATCCTGTATTTCTAATTTACTTGAACAAACAGAGCTAATAACAATTATAATAAACAAGCAAAATAACAGTTATAAAGAACATATTTGATCTATCATTACTTTTGCATTCACATTTAAATAACTTGATTAAAAACATGAAAACAATTACAAATTCATCTTAATATTTTACTGATCTAAATGTGCTTTTTCAATAGGGTTAGGAATGATAATGCAAAGGTTAATTCGGTTAGATTCAGGGTTAAATCGTTTGAAAAGATGTTGAAAAGTAGTATGCATATCGGAATTAAACAACAGGTTAGTATCTTCCGGAGGCAGTCTTTCATTTTCAGGACAAGTAGATGTTAAAGGTAATGCTAGGAGTAGATGTTAAAGGTAATGCTAGGAGTAGATTTTAATGGTAATGCTCTGGACAGAATTTGTTACTAAACGTTTTGGGTAGTAGTATAAATTTTTGTATTTTTAAAGCACAAAAAAAAAAATCTAACTATTTTTAGGAAACAAGTTTTAGTTTTCATTAATGATTATGTTCAAGTTGATTCTGTTTCCTTTTATTTAGAATAAGGTTTAACAGTTTTTTCAATTTTTTAAGTTTAAGTAGCACAATTAGCATGTGGATATATATATATATATATATATATATATATATATATATATATATATATATATATATATATATATATATATATACACACACACACACACACACACACATATATGCTCTTACCATTTCAGCTTCAAAAGCAGGATCTGGTAAAGAATAACCTGTATACTATTTAATTTTTAAAATGTTTCTAACGTTTTTAATAGATTTGTATATTATAATACATATTTCTTCAATCCATGATCTTCGATTTCAAATAAAATTGTTTTCTTTTCGCTTGATTTTGTTTATAAATAAATAATATTTGGGTTTTGTAATACTTTTGTTGGGTGCTCGTATGTTGTTACAAACAAAATATTGGGTATCTTTATCAATTTCATTTGGCTCATTACCAAATAAACCATAATGAGGTGAAATATACGTTTGACCAAAATCTTGTACTCTATTTAAATACTGTTAAGTTTGTTTACCTTCAAATTAACGATAAGGTAAATGTTTAAAGTACGAATGTACCCTTATAAAAGCTACCATGAGGTATTTGTTTAAAGTTCGAATATATTGTTATAATTAACTTTGTAATTGCTAAGACTTCCAATATGAACAATTTTTTTTGGCTTAAAAAGTACTAAAAAGTGATTCATAAATTTACCATCTCTATTAGTACGTGTTATTTTGGGCTTTATATTATTTTATTATAGAACAGTTTGGATGCATGAATAATACCAGTACATTTTTTATATATAAAAATGAATGGTTGTACAAAAGCCATACGTAAAATGTTATCTACAATACATAATAAAACTGTGTAATCATCATTATATTTCATTTAAATTTCTGACATGAGCTACATCCCTATCCCATATATAGTTAATACACTTTGTAATTACTCACATGTGCTAAATCCCCATCCCACATATCATTAATACACTGTAATCACTTAATGGACTTTTCTTAGATTTATGATATTTTTGTGCTGAATATATTACTTTTCTAGCAATTTTAATTTCATATAAACTTACTTGGAAGTATTCCGAATTATGATTTAGCTTAACAATAAAACACGATGTACTTCGAAAATGTGTTTGTTTCACTCATAAAATCAGAGAATATCTAAAATTTGGAATATACTTAACGATGATGTCCGATATATTCTGAAAAAAGGGAAAGCTAGGAGGTATGAATAAGAAGGATAGAGGAAAGGAGAAAAAGAAAACGACGAGAGAGGAAAATGTTATTGGGTTCGTTTTTGCAACCGTTCATTTTTTTTTTTTTTTTTTATAATAAAAATAAAATTAGATTTTTTTCCCCAAGATATAGGCGGTTTTTTTTTCATTGGAAATTTAAAATACCCATATTACATGGAGGGAAGCCATATGCATTTGCCGGCAAACAAAAAGTTGTTTGAAAAAAAAAAACGCCGCAGATTCTTTATACTTATTAATGTGCGCACAAGGCACCTTATATCTAGTAACAGCCTTAGCAAACGCGGGTCCCGATTTGGATCATTTTGGAGGAGCCTCCTGGATTTACGCGTGAGACCCCGATGTGGAATTAAACTTTTAAGTGTCATATGAGATTGAATGTAAAGTTTCTTCAATCGATTTAAAATTAATTTCTCTCTATAGATATATTTTTAAAAAACTATTAACGCGCTTATCCCCTGTGAGCGAGGGTGTCATATTGGGCCAAATCGGTCCAATCGACCTAAGGCCGGCCTGCTTATATCATCAGACATGTTTGTGCACATTGGCCGATGTGGAAGGCATGGTTAAGAATCCTATTTGGTGTTGACGAAAGAGATGCTTGCTCTGGATAATGGTGAGCAGACATTGGCCTAATTATCTCAACCAAGATGCCGGGGAACGTTATGTTGAGTGTCCTTTTTATTCAAGTTGCGGCTTACCGACAATATGCCAGCATCATGAGGCTGCTTAGAAATTTTCACCTTTCTCTAGCTAAATACTTCTTAAGGGGTTTAAGGTAAAGTCACATAATGCTTCGAAGAGCAGAACTGCCCGTATGAATGAAGTCGCAACGTCTGCAGTGAAACGTTGACATTTAAACGAGGTCAACTGCTTGGATGAAGACAAAGCGCTGAGAAAAATTTTGACGTTGGGCATGGACATTAATCGGGCACTATCGTCTATTGAATGTGCGCTATTGAAGGGCAGCACCGTATTATCCAGCATCAGTGTAAAACATCGAGGAGATGGAAGACTTTGATGGCAGATTCATATCATTATTTTTTTCATAAGAACATCTTTGCTCCCTGAGCGAAACTCTGTAATATAAAATTTTCAATCAAGATCATTGCTCCCTGCTGATGTGATACCCAACTCATATGTCATTATTTATACACACAAAATCTGAACGAGCTAGAAGACTTCAGGTCAATATCAGAAGAAAGGAAATGGGGTACTTCAGGTTTTCTTTCTTAATAGTAAGAATTCCGTGTGACTCATCTTCTATTAATTTATTGTCTTGTCTTCTATTCATTTATTGCCTTGTCTGATTTTATACTTACTCAGAAGGGTCACGTTCTCTTTTTCCTAAGAGAGTCCAGTTGGTATAGAAGAGACTTGGCGAGCTATTGTTGAAATGGACGAAAAATGAGTCGATCAATGGTCCTGTTGTGTTATAATCGTACACATCGATAGATATGTTGACGCTTCCCTGGAAATATTGAAAAACAAGAAATACACTCAGTTAGTTCTATGTTCCAGAAACATGCTAATTCCGGGGCTCAGAACCCCTGGTCCTGGTAGCAACGGAACGTCACGGCGTTCTTACATGATTAGTCGTACCAGTTTTTGTTGTTTTCCGATAAACCTAGTCAACCTGTGCGTATCCATCAAAGAATTGTGCGGCTGAGCTATATATTAAACTAAATGATACACCCGAAGTTACAACGCAAATGTCCCTAGGAATTAATAATGGTATGAAGTAGACGTAAGATGAGTAAGGTAATGGTGTCAGTCCGAACATGCTCAACTCTTTCTGATTCGAGTCAAATAACTTCGACACTCGGAAAGAGATTCGTGTGCATATAATGATGTATCACAAACGGATAAGCTATGGTAGGCATACATTCAGTTTGATATGCGAAGGATATATCCTCATAATGAAAAAGAGGGTTGAACAACGTTTGAACCAAATATAAAATAACTGGTCTTTTAAACTGTGTTATATAAAACAAGAGTGCAGCGAATAGCACATTAGACTCCCGTCCGTGTTTAAAAAGACTTCTACGTAGACACTAAAAGGGTATGGTTAGCTACGAAATCACTGACCAAGAAGTCTCAATGACCAAACCTTTGCGGCTTCAACTAAATTTAATGTCTGCAGAAACCATTCTCTTTTGATTAGACTTGCCATGACCTTGGCTTTTTTCTGTAGACCGTAGAGTCTATACGTTCCTCTATTACACAGAGTGCGAGTGTGACCTAGACACTTGACTGTTTAAGCCACAAATCACTGGTCATTTTTAGCTTTAAATGAAAGCCCTCCACAAACTTAGAACAAGGTAGAGGTCTATAACTACTGTGCAAAAAGAAACATTTTTCTTCTCTAAGTGACCTTTGCCACCAACATTTTGACTCCAATATCAACAAACCTTTTTCTTATGCAACGTGCAACTCACCCACAAACTTTTGTGAATGTTCATGGTTAATAGCTCGGTTTTGTTTGTATGTAACCATTTTTTTCTTTCTTCATTTTTTATAACAAATACGCGTTTTTCATTAACTGATTTTAAAGAAGCATTCCTTAGAAATCAATACATTGAAAACATACTTTTCACATGAAATTATACGTAACTTACCGGCCAGTTATCAAACTCGAAACACATTGGATTCTGACCATCTTGATGTTCTCCTGTGTACTGAAACAGAACAGAGGTGTTCTTTTGTGTTGGCATGTTTGATGGCTGCTTCATTTCATTTGATCTGCAAGAAGACGTAAGCATTTGGTTACGTGTTTTTCTATTGTAACCAAATCAGTCTTAAAGGAATATAGTTTAAAATGCAGAAAACGTCATTCTTTAAACTAATAGTTAAATAGTGTTCATTATTTAAACGAGTTACTAAATTATTTTTAAATTCCTTGCATCATTATTGAGGTTAGCCATTACGTCGTCTGTGAATTTCCGGCATTGACTTTTAAAGACAATGTAATAACGAAGTTCTCTGCAAATTATATGAACTTACATATTTAGACCATTGACTGTGACTTTGAATATGTTTCGACAAATTTCCGTGCAATTATCGTCTGAATTTCGAGTTCCATGACAACATTCTCCATGATCGGTCAGATTTTTGGCATTCTCCAAATGAATCAGCCCAACCCACAATGCTCCACCTCCGCCGTTTACATAAGTAATCTGCAAAGAGAAGCTGTGTAAGATAATGACATTCTTTTTGTTCTGTTAGAGTTGGGAATCATCGAATTGTAACAGATAATTTTGTAACGCATTATAACAACCTTATCACGTGATCCAGTCAATACACAGATTCTTGTATCATTTTATTTTATTTTTAGTTTTATACTACATATTTGTTGTGATCGCTTGGGATCACGCGATGTATTAGTCTAGTACTGAACGCTGTTCTGCTCGTACATCATTCCACTGAGTGGAAGCTGAGTTGGAAAAAACGTTTCCGTGCCAGAAAAGCGAAGTACAAAGATAAAGTCAAAGCATTCGGAGTACTCCAGCTGCTTCTGCTGTAGATAAAAAAAATGCTTTTGATGCATTTTGGCGTAGTAATTTGCAGAAAAGACCACGCATTTTGTTGGTTAGAAATTTCTCAGCAGAAAAGGAAACTGCAATCTTTTGGGACCACCGCGGTTATTTCTATGATTAGATTGACAGTAGAATTGTCCGAGAAGATGCGAATGAAAAATAGTTATACCCATTCGCAGCTTCTTGGTCAATCAATATTTTGTAATGGTCGAGGTGGTCCGAAAAGCAGCTATTGGCATACATTTGATGTGTGATCTATGGAGTTAATCAAGAAATCTCGAATAATGTCAGATGTGTCGAAATTAGATTCAAATCATTCCCTCTACTTGCAGAGCTGATTACTGGATGAAGTGTTGACGTATCTCTTCATGTGACTATAATCTTAAATTTGTACTTGATAAACCTTGTACAATTTTGCTCAGCAAAGTTTCTAAAACAGAGAGTTTTCCACTCGTTTCGTTTTTGCTACGAAATTAGCACTCGTGAAAAATTTGAAGCGTGTCTTTATTGCTCCACAGTGTGACAAGATTGCCACATGGTCTTCTGGTGTAACGTTGGGTCGCAAAATAACGTGTGGAATATTTATTCTAACCATTCTTAAAGAATACATGTATCAGTCTACAGTTTAAGACGACAAAAGTATCAAAAACTTCAACGACAGAAACCTATTTCCAGTAGAAGAAGTTTAATTGAATTTCATGTACAGTTCTCAGCCGGGGGGGGGGGGGAAATCATCGAATCATTTTAAACATATGAAATCTTGAAAACCGAATTATACATTTATCATTTACCCCCACCATCCCCCGTGTCCACTGAGGGGCTATGAGGATCGGTATAGTGTAATATATGCCCTCTTCTTGTCCAAGAAAGTTGACTCGTGACTGGATAATAACAGAGATAACTTCGTGCATTCTAAATGAAGGATTGGCAAATTAACCCAATACATTAATTAGAGATGATATAGCAAAGCTCTAACAAATAAGTAAACCCTGAAAACCTTGACAAGTCATTCATATAGTACTAGTACGGAAACAATTTGAGGCGAATTTTAAAATTGTATTTAAATGTGTGTTGGGGTCTTGGAAGCTATTAAAGAAAAACAGAGTAAAAGTATTTACAAATAAAGGATCTCGTTAACTTCGTAATTCTACTTTCAGTGTCAAATACGTTCTATGTAATTTTTATGTACACACCCATTTAATACCCATTTACTTAACATGTGCAACAATCTTCAAGTAATGGAAATCACAAGGTCACAATAGGCCCCTTTGATGTGCAATTCACACAAAGAACCTAAGGCACATAGTGTATAAACATAGTGACATCAGTTCCCTTTACTCATTAATTGTTGTTTCCAACTTTTACCAAATTTACAAAACTATCTAACTCTTTAAATTAAGAGGTTCATGAAGGGTGGTTTATAAAATTGCAACGCCTTGTGGCTTTCAGTTACATATGCAGACATAACAGTGAAATTTAGGTGTAAAATCACTGAAGTTTCCGGTCTCTCTTTCATTCTTTTTTCTACCTTTGCTATATATATATATATATATATATATATATATATATATATATATATATATATACTGACCTATTTGGACCAGACACGTGTCGGCTTCATGGGTAAATCAAGTTAGATTAATTTATAGCATCACAATACCAATAAGTAAAATATGTAAATTAATGGAAAAGAATCACCATGTGCAAAATTATAAATTGATTAGCCATGTAAATTTGCATCTATTCAGATGGAACCTTTCGACATGTTGCACTGCACTTTTTCTATCATATTACCCACCCCACCCCAGATGGTCTCATCGAAAAAATAACTGAGCATCGTTTATGTTAATGACGATAGACAATCATCGTGGGAATTAACTTTAAGATAACAGAAATAACCTTGGACGACTCACGCCGATTACAATTTTCCATTATATGAGTATCATAAAGATCAAAGTTCCTTTGATGTCTGCATTTCGGCTTGAAATAATATTCAAAGAAATTTTTAACGAAACATTGTGCATTCTAGAGGGATTTTTTCTTTTCTTTATTTAGTATGTGTGGCACTCTGACTTAGAAATAACCACGGGGTTAAAATTTGCTTCTTCCAGGCCAATCAATACAATGTTGATTTATCCAATCTAGAAATAGCTTAATAAAGCTTTAGTACGTTAGACGCCCTTATTTACCAACGTGAAGGCCGTTTCCGAATGGCATTTTTGTAAAAGCGACAGGACGTCAGATCTGTGTACATTGCAAAGATAAAGGAAACGGCGTATTAAATTAAGTAAATACCTCCATTGCTTAAATTATATAAATTGTGTATCTTTGTAAATCCACAACAATTAAACAAGAGAGTCTTTTTTCTACAGTTTTCTGTTTTTGGTTTGATCTCGACCTAAAAAATGGCTTATTTTATAAACAATGCCATTACGCTTTTTAGATAGATCTCTTCAGGTGTTTTATTTTTGTCTACAACATATACACCATTTAAATTATTTTGCATGTTGGTAACTAAACTTTACTACAAAAGAAATTTCTGCCAAATGCCCATCGTCATTTTCATTATGCATGCGTGTAATCGTTTCTGTATAGTATCCGCATAGTATCCGGTAGTGTTCGAACTTCATTTATGTAACGTTGATTCACTTATAGTTCTGACAACTTATACGTTACGCTACCTGAAGCTCAAAATTGTTGGTGTAATGCGGTCTTAAAAGAGTAAGAAACCGGAGAACATGTAGAAAACCACCGAACTTAGACGGGCAACCACATGCCCTTATACATGTCGAAAACAGGAATGTAACCCTGGAAGGTAGATGTATAATGGGAACGCGTCACCACTGCGATAAATAGACTCCTTGGTCACGTGATACTTCGGTATAATCTGTGAATGCGATTCCTGTTGTTAACTTGTGGAATATAAACCTACAATAGTTTATGCATTATTCCAAGAAAGGCTAATTTTTAATGTTCATCCATTTTGTAAGCGAGAGACAGTAATGATTGACAAATGTTGATGAACAAAGTATGTAAGAGAGAAAGAATACCTGATTGGTTTGTCTGACTTTTAATAGCATACCAGCACATTAAAGGCTATATTATTCCTATGCAGAAGGAGTGTAATACCTTACACAGGAACACGTCACCACGACGCGAAAATCCTAAGTGGGGCTTTTCTATTATGCGTTAGTGTGATCAGGAATGCAGACAATATATGTTCTTGTCCTCATTTTTACAATATAAAAGTAAAGCAAGTACATTTGATCGAGTATGCGTGAGATATCTGGTTTTGTATTTACATATATCGTACCTGTCTAAAATTTACTTTACAAGAAACAGCGGCATCAAATTAAAACATTTATAAAGTGATGAACGAATTCCGTTCGTCAGTTTTTGAAAAGAAATGGTAGGCAGATAGAAGGATGACCATTATAAGTGGACAACTGCATATCTGCATCTCATATTCCACTCACGTTTAAATGAAAGATCCCTCCCATGGTTTTGTCATAGCATTCTGCTGTGCATGACATAAATTGTAGTCCTGTCAGGGCGGTTGGACTCGGCTCCAAGAGCAAGAGCTAAAAGGGTGATGGTAGCTTATAGCGGAATATGCAACATATTTAATGTAAATTTAAGTTTTCAGATGGAAAATGGAGGTCGTATCCATACCTTTTGCATACGGATCAGAATCCTGTTTCCGGCTGGTAACAATATACGGATTTTTATGTGTGTATACTGAGTCTCGTGCTAGATTCTTAACCTTTGTAATTTAAGTCTTATTTGAAATAAACCTGACAAAATTCGGGGATTGGATTGTATAACGTTTTGTTATGACACGTATTTCCCAAAACAAAAGAACAAAAGCAGTACAATCTAATGATTGTATATATTGTTTATTAAGTCAGACATAACGACAAATTCCTTGTCAATCACCAAGTCACCGGTCACTGTTCTCGAAAGGTCGCTGCTTACACAAGTTGATTTCTGCAACATTCTTACCCAAAATGTCTTGTATTTTATTAATTACCATATAAATTTGTGAAAAATAATGGAAAATATATGCATTTTAAGGCTTATAACAATAGATCAATCATTAGCTTATCTTCATTTCTAAAATTCAAAATTAAACGCTAAAATAATTTGAATGACTCAAAACGAAGCTGTCGAATAGTTTGCGCAACCAGTGGCGTTGTTTACAATGTCAGTTTGGCAGCAATTTGAATTGAATAACAAATAATGAATTCGGATTGGTTAATCCCTCTGATGATGGCGACTGCTGCTTTCATATACAATGTTTGACCGACAAGCGCAGAAATACGACCATACGTGTTATTTGGCCATAAACAATTTCTGTAACATAAAGTAGTGCATGATCCCGAATACAGGTCATGCGTATTTGGCTGATAATAATTCCGTGTACTGGTAAAGTGACTATCCACATTTCTTTGATTGGCTTTTAGCACCTATCTGTTAGGCATAAAACGATAAAATAGTTGTATCAAGGAAAGAACACTAAGCTAACGGAATGTTTGGCGGTAAGTTAGAAAAGTACCAATTGTTAATTACTTAATATCTTTCTAGTCACTAAGAACGACCTTTCATAGAAGGAATGGGAACACATTATGAAGACTATTTTTCGCGGCCTCAATAATTCCTGAAGGTATATGCAGATAAAATGGACTCCGTAACAAAGATATGTGACTGGTTATGGTCTATACATGCCAAATGTGTATTCAAATAGAATACGCAAAATTACGCACCGTGGTCCAGTCTATGGGTCATATATCTTTAGTACAAGGTATGGGTTATTCAGACTGTTTATCTAATATGACAAATTATATAAGATTCACCACGTGACAAAAAAAAAATAGTGTAAATAGACATTTTCGTACAGAAATATTTCGAGCAAATTAAATAGGTCTTGTTGTAAACTAGACATGCGGAATTTAATAGTTGGTTCGTAGAGTTTTGGTTTAACATTTTATAAACAAATCTACAAGGAGGCAAAGAACCGGTTACGCTTACAAGAAAGAATGAGGAAAAGTTAAACTGAATTATATCACCAAAAGCTTTGGCAAAACCATGAGAGTGTTCTATTACCCATGTTTAACATCTAACTTTGAGAGGTTTAATGTTTATAATCCTGCGTTGGAATCATGTTAGCACCTTAACTGCATGTTGAGAAGGAATTGTTGATATGCAATCGCAATTAATAAAATTCAAACAAGCAAATATACGGTTGTTTCGACACTTACTGCGTTGATTTGCTTATGACAAAAGTGAACATTTACAGTTAATTTGACATAAAATTTAGAATAAGAAAATTATGCGGCATATGGTCTTCTGATATGAACATCTTGTGAAAATCGACCATCCAAGAGCACAAAAAGATGCAAGTAATTGGTTGACTGTAACCATGACTCTCGAAACCGATTCCAAACACACACACACACACACACGCACACACACACACACACACACGCGGAATTTTCGTCTTTCCAGTGAATTATGGCAAGAAAGGGAGAAATTATTACATAATACAATCCGTCTGCGCTTAAAATCAAATACCTGTTCTGCACTATAATCTAAGCACCCAAAGCATCATAAGACGACAGTTTTTCAACTCGAATTTAAAATCCGCGTGTTAACCAGGTATCATTTACGGACCATTTCATAATAAATGAGGACTTGAAGCCATCAGGTAACGTGTTGACTTTCTGGGTGTGTGGTGTCGAGAACGTCAGCATCTTGAAAGTAAAATACCACCAAAATATTTATCATTGTTGTAGGGATGTTTGGAGAGCCGTTTGGATTAACGCATTTGGCAGGAGTGTCGATTTCGGGATAATTCGATAACGGTTGATGCTCATCTCATCAGACAACCAAAGGCTGAATTTAGTCATAGGTGACATATTGCTATAACTCTGGTCACACATTGCTGTAACTCTGGTATACACGACTATTAGCATAACTTGGTATCCATAACGCCAAAACTGTGGTTACATATTAACCGTACTCTAGAAAGATATTATCGCAACTCTGGTCACATATTAACCCAACTCTTGTCAGGTATTGTCGCAGCTCTGGTAAAATATATGGACCTAACTGTAGATTGATGTTACCACAATTCTGGTCCCATATTACCAAATTCTCTTGATAAATATCGCAGTAACTTTGATCACATCTAGCTTTAACTCTAATCACTTATTGCAGTAGCTCTGGCCACATATTGGCGTAACTCTGACCACACATTACCGTAACTATGGCTACATATTGCCGTAACTCTGGCCAAATATTGCCGCAACTCTGGCCACATATTGCAGTAACTCTGGCGAAATATTGCAGTAACTCTCATCACATATTGCATTTACTGTGGCCACATATTGACGTAACTCTGGCCACATTACCTTAACTATGGCACAACATTGCCTTTACTCTGGCCACACATTGCCGTAACTCTGGCCAAATATTGCCGTAACTATCATCACATATTGCCTTGAGTGTATCCAAATATTTCCGTAACTCTGCCCATATATTGTCTTAACTCTGTCCAAATATTGCTGTAACTCTGGCCACATATTGCCTTAACTGTGGACACATATTGGTGTAACTCTAACCACTTATTGCCTCAACTCATGCCAAACATTGCCGTAACTATGGCCACACATTGTCTTAACTGTGGCCACTACATTGCCTTAATTGTGGTTACATATTACCTTAACTGTGGCCACATATTGCCCTAACTCTGACCATATTAACCTTTGCTCTTGTTACGTATTTCACCTATTGCAGTAACTCCAAACATATGGCACCGTAATTCTGGTCATACATTGTTGTAACGTTGGTAACATCTTGCCGTTACCCTTCTAACATATTACCAAACACTGGTCATACACAATGAATCACAACAACAGAGAATGCTTCTTAGTATTTCAACCAATCATAGTAATTCTCAAATCATGATTGATTTAGTAATTTTGACATTTTTACAAAAGTCAAGTCTTTCATTGCCCACGCCCATTTTTGAAAAGAAAAGTTATTTAATATAAAAGGAAAGAATCAGACATAAGACACACGTCTTCTTGGAATATAAACTTATTCACGGCCTACTAAATTAAATAAAACAAAACAAGAAATATACAATATTTTAATGACTATTCTAAGTACAGGTCTTATCAAGGTTTCTGCCATGTTAATGTTAACGTCACTGTAATCATCATGGACATGTTGAATAAACATTGCATCTCTATTTGGAACCTATTCCTTTCGCTGATAGGCACAATAGTATATGCCGTTGTTTATGTTTTCTCCGATTAAAGTCTGTCTGCCTGGCAGTCTCTAACTACCTGCCTACCTACCTATGTGTGTGTGTGTGTGTGTGTATATATATATATATATATATATATATATATATATAAAGTTCATTTCGCAAGCTCCAGGTAAAATAAGCATTGAGATGAGGTCATCCAAGAAATGAAAGTAGATCAAAACTTCCCCGTAGTTGCTTAAATATTTCACCTGTATTTTGTCAGTATTTTTACTAGTCTTTCAAAATATAGAATTGATATAAGGAAATTAAGAATATTGCTTAAGAAATCTTTGAGGTTGTATTTATATTGTTTACTTTACTATTAAATTAATAGCAAACAAACTTTGGTAGCTATGAGTGCGATATACACATTTATGATTACATTGCCAATTAGAAGGAATAACTGTGTATTTTTGAGCACTGACCCTAACTGGTTAATGCAGTCGAAGAATAAGGGAGAAATGGCTGCTAGTGAATAAGAAACTCTTAAGTTACAGATTTCGCTAATCACCCACGTATCTCCGTCGCATCACGTTTATAAAGAAAAGAGAAGAGACATTTGAATGACGGGTTCGTAAAGATCAAGTATCAATGACTCTGCTAACTGACACTGAAACAACTTTCCACCGCAAAGATATAGAGGGTGGAAAATCGGCACAATCTGGCAGAGTAAATTATGAATAATTTCACGTTTTTCTTGAAAGTTAGGTGATAAATGTTCACATGATTGTGAGCTATGTATCAACACGCTCACCGAAAAGGCATTCCACGTCTTAGTAATTGGGAATCAAGGGGGCTATGTTTGGAAAAGGATTAACGACATGTTTACGAATCTATTTAAATTTTAATATATCAGTTACAACTATAATGTGACTAAGGTTATTATGGTACTGTGAGTATTCCACCTACATAACATGAATCACTTATTAAGGTCAAGATTTCCACCGATAAGTAGAAATAAATAGGTGGATGACACATAAACAGCCAACATCAAACAATAGTATATTACTAAAAATTACAACATAGATTTTATGCTGGTGTAGAATACTTTAGCTACTTACAGTCAGATTTCATATGGCAGACCTGAATGCCGGAAACTGTAACAATTAGGGTAGGGAAGAGCATTCAAATGGTAGCATGACAGGCAAATGGTACCCCTTTACTATAAATTACATAAATTAACACTGAATTTTCTGGATACTTTGTCTTTATCTCTTTCTGATGTTGAGAAGCATAAGCAACAAATAGTCATACGAAGGTAGAATCTTTTTACGAAGGTTGTATATTTTTCTCTTAATCCGATAAAAAAAAGTACGGCGGAGTTTTTTTATTTGAAAGGAGATAAAGTCTCTGTATACTGAAGTAAGTACTCACATCACGTATACTCAATATTATAGAACAACCTATCAAAAGCTGCAAAATACACTTACTTACTCAATAAGACTTGTTTTGCTTTTTGCATCAGTGTTGTCCACTGAACATTTACATAACGCTTTAAACTCACATCACAGAAAAATCGGGCATTGGAGAATGTTGTTTGCAACCGAAATTAACTGATACTGGAATTTTGGGTTCAATGTCTGTTAAAATATTAGACCACAAGAATGACAACGCGACACAAAAAATTCCCATTTTAATGCAGAAATAAACAAACCCTAGCAACAATAACAACAGCAAAGAAAAACAAAAAATAGGACAAAACTCTTTTCAAGTAAGCTCACAATCATTAAAATCTGTTGTTTAAAGATGGCACGCTCCAAAGACTATCTGATACGCTACGAAGTCTAATTGATACACTACGAATTCTATCTGATACGCTCAGAAGACTATCTGATAGGCTATGCATTCTATCTGATACGCTCCGAAAACTATCTGATACGCTCCGAAGACTATCTGATACGCTGCGAAAACTATCTGGTACGCTACGAAAACTATCTGATACGCTACGAAGTCTATCTGGTACGCTCCGAAGTCTATCTGATATGCTACGATGTCTATCAGATACGATCCGAAGTCTATCTAATATGACTGATCCCAGGCGTTTCTGCAAATTCCCAATAATGTCAACTGTATCTAGAAATGTGTTACCAAACATACAAAATTTCTTAATTTTTGTATGACAAAAGTAATTAATTTGATAATATACACAATTTGTGCATGCTATGTACAAGATATATTTTTAAAACCCAGCTGTAATAAAACTTTTAGTACATTTCGGAACTTCTTTGTCTTCAAAATATACAATACAACGAAAATGTACGTTGAAATTGTGGTGTGTGTGTGATTAGGATTTTTAACGTAGCTTTAACAGTTTTTCAGTCATATCGCTACGATGTCTGCAGAGTGGCGGTTTATAGTGATGTCTAGCACTGGGGTATAATGCCGCAGGCATGTAGCATGATGTCCCACCCAGTCACATTATCCTGACACCAGTCCTAACAAGTACCTCTTAATGCTGAACGCCAAGCGAGGCAGCTGTTAGTCCCATTTTAAAAAGTATTTGGTATGACTCGGCCGGGGTTCGAACCCGCGACCTAAGGCATCTGTAAAATATTTGGTTTTGGTTTGTTTGTTTTTGGTTGAAGTAGATATAAGGAAATATTTCACGAGTGAAGTTGAAACGTATTATTGTCTCTAGTGGAAATAACAAATGTTTCCACTTCAAGAGTGAACTATTTTTGGTCCTTCCCTCAGACCGCCCGGATTTTGCACTACCCGGAAACACTAAACTGGGTTTTAAGATAATAAAGTTATCTTCGCGTTCCCCTCTCCAAAGTAATTAAACTCCCCCACCCGCTCCAAAAAACACCCGTTGTTACATGGTTGACAAAAACGAGGGTGAGAAAGGGGGATGGAGACACCGGACAAAATGGTAATGTAGAAACCGGTAAAATCCGACCAGGTCAAATAACCCCACCCCTACAACTCTACCACAGATGCAATATTGGATACTGCCGAAAGAAAGTAGCATTCAAGATGTTGGATATTTGTGCGAAGGGATGATTAATGGATGCAGTAATTTTAATAAATCTAAACTACAAAGTTGTTGCTGTGTATGAATATTGATTTAAAGATTGAATATTTTGTGACCAGATTTGCATTATTGATTTGGAAGAATGCTGCAGTAAAATAACTTTCTGTCAGTGAAAGACGAGCATTTGTCGGACTTCTTTTCATGAGAGAGGTACTCCTATTTAGGTTGACATTATTTAAACCAGGCTTGTCCTGGGAGTTGGGGGCTTTGTTCATGTTTTAGTGTTACATTGGGAGTCCAACATACGTAACCACTACAGTGCGGTTTTGTGACAGTCGAAGGGTTTTTCCCAATGTTCGTTTTGGCTTTTTATTGGAAAGTAGCGGTTATATTGTTTATATTAATACTAGAAAAAAAATCAGTTCCAGAAGGCGGGGGCCAAAAAAAAATTCCGCCGGTCGCAGCCAATCAACAACGAGAACACTGTAAGAATTTCGTGGGCTTATTGGAACCAATAAGATTCACAAAAAGTGCTATGTTAACGTTAATATTAAAATGCAAACACCGTGTATATAGGGTACCAACTATATAATAAATACAAGATTTCAAATGTATAATGATTTAAAAATGAATTTATAAAACGATTTGAATAATATCCAGCTTTTTCGAGCGTTGATGATCAAAACCAGGGCATTATTCAACGAGTTTCTTAAATATAAATCAATACCCATTTGATATTACGTTTGTCACATAGTTTTTATTTTAATGGAAATAGCTTAGAGAGAAAGAAGAATAAATAATTTCGTTCATTCTCACTCTACATTCTGACTCTAACGATGCATCTTTCATTTGTCCTAGACGCAGTTATATAACTATTTGCATTTGAAAGTAGATTTTAAAAAAAGTATAAATCAAAGAACAACCGTCCTTCGGAATAAGTAAAACATTTGACTCCGACAACATCATTTTTAATACAGAATTGTCCAATGGAAATTCCGTGTGATGTGACATAGCTTGACTCGGGTTAGGTTAGACGATCAATGGTTACACCTAGAGTGTACCAGTTTCACCTAAGCATTCCAATTGTATTCTCATATGAAGATGATTGAATGCAGAAACTACAGATTTACTGTAATGTTTTTGTGACCTTATATTTGCAATATTTGATTTTGGAACAATAGACAATTTAATAGAGAATGTGACCATTAACCGGTCTCCCAACTGACAGTAATTTTATCTAACCGCAGCATTTTCTACACGGTAAAATAGCTCAGACAACAAATGTTTCTTACTTTGTCATGCATTACCAACTCTAAGTTAACATTTAAACCACACTTGTATATGGGATGGATTCCATGTTTCATTTATAAACTCCACCCTCCCCCACGCCCGCTATCTACCAATACCCTTAGTTTTATTTGTTTTTACTTGTTTTTGTTTTGGGATTTTGATCCATTTTTCAGCACGTACGATGCTGTACACGACGTAATGAGTCCCTGTGTGGTAATTTAGACATTTTCAGACAGAAGTGGCCATTTTTTCTCCTAAGGAGAATAGATTCGAAATTATTTCGATATCATTTCACTACACATAAATGTTATAATAGAATCTACATATGCGTTTATTTCATACTCGTCGAATAATTTCAACGTTTTGCTCGCCACTGGTCAAATGACAGAAATCGTTTTACTAGTTTGATAAATTTCATTTAAAACGATTTGTGGAATCATCTATTTATAGTTTTGCAATGAAACTATAATTTTATTTAATTTAAATTTTATTAATGTGGAGACGCTTATGCACAACTTCGAAATTTATGCATAATAGTTGGTATGTCTCTGTAGTCGACGTTGATAATAAGGGTTTCCTAGAGATTAATTAATGTTATTAATGTTAATTCTGCAAGGTATCTGGACTGTAAAAATTTCTTCTAATTCAAATACAGTGCCTTCATTTAATTTGACTTCTCGAGTCCTACCTTCTGGTACCTAAATAGACAAAATATATTGTCCAGAATTAAAAGAGCAGCCATCTGCAAAATGGTATTGGTTGATTACCTTTGCAACCAACTATAAAAATACGTTTGGAGGAGTTATCGTACAATGTTTAAAAGTTTTTATTACAGTGTGCAATTGTTTCAAACAAAATTATAAACAGGCAAAGAAACTATATTAGTTCCTATCTTTTCATAGTCACAGGGAAGAACGAACGAACAAAATTTGCAACATCATCAACAATACAAGCAACAATATTTAACATTAAAGTATCTGGCCTGTTTATCTGAGCTGTTTTGTTATACAGATCAGGAACCAAATTACAATATATAGAATTGGATGGATCTGAGCATAAATTTGGCAGCATAAATAAAAAATCAATGAACATCAAGTGATGCCGAGACAACAAGTTTCGTTTTCGACATACATTCCGGATTGAGTGATAACGAAAACATGCACATCTATGCGTTTGAAATGAGCCTAAAACATGGGGGCAAACTTTACTAATGTCCACTAAAAGTTAAAAGGAACAGGTCAAATTAAGATCATAAAATAAAGAATTTGTTTTGAAAAAGAGCAAACTTCGAAGTAAACGAAAGTTGAATTTTTGCCATTTTCTGTAAAGAAGCTTCATCAGCCAATAAAAAAGTTCTATTGTTGTCATATTTTCAAGAAATAACGAAGATCGATGAACACATTTATTAGAGTATAAGACTTTTTCAAGATTACTGCATATTTTACCACAAGGAAATTATTTGATATTGCAATCATTAGTTACATCTATTATCACCTGCAAAATAATCAGTCTAATGGGATATTTCTCCCCGTTTCCAATCTGGACAGTTACAAGCTGTAAAATCATTATATATGATATGACCACCACTTAAACTACCACCATCACTAAAGTCACCTCCACCACCATCGTCACTACCACAACCACAGCAATCACCACACAACAGCAAACACAACCCCGAAGCCCATCGCATGTAAATTACCCAGTACGATTAGTAATAATACCTGAGATATTTGCTTTGACTGTACTTAAAAGACTAGAAGTCATGAAAACAGTGAAATAAATGATTAAGCTCTTCCTCAGAAACTGTGAAAAAAGAAGATAATTTTGGAAACAAGGAAACCAAAAATACTTTCAGATGGATCAAAATTTTGAAGATAGAATTAAGTATCATAAAGTTGCATATAATAACATCGTGTTAGAAACAATAACGGCCCTTTAAAAATAAATCAAAAACAGTTTTGTACAATACTCATATAAGCTTACCTTTAAAAGCGACACGAATGCAACAGTCAAAACCAACCAATCAGCCATGGCTTCTTTTTGGTCTGTTTTTGTATCAATGTGTAATTAAACCGAGTGACAGTGCTGGACAACGTCTGACACATAAACTATGCGAAATAAGGTTTTCTTCTAATGCTCTATCACACGAAGCGTGCTTGTATTTTGCTTCTATATATCTCGAAAATTCTTCCGAATAATATAACTTCAGTTGTTATATTCTGAATCCTGTAACAGATATGTGAAAGTTTGCATGGATAGCAAGACCTGTTTCCGAATCACGCAGGCCGATGAGAGTGACCAGATAGATTGGACGTGAATATGACCCCCTCTTGTTTTCACTTTGTCCCCACACTATCACTGGAAGCAAGGGATGTTAATTTTGTTTGAGAATCTCGGCTCATCTGAAGATACCCAAGGCATACCTTGAAACACCTGAGCAGCACCTGTGTACGCAGGTATGTGTTTACAGACATATGTCGTTATCTCTTTAGCTTCATTCCAGGCAGATAAACTTTCTCCTGTAATAAAGCGATGATTTACCTATCAAGGGGACAGTCAAGTAAATATGTTTTCATTGAAAGCAGATCGTGTTTCCTTACGTGTGAAAATAAAGCGACAGGATTCTTCAAGCTTTTTTTGAAAGCAGGAATGTTGTCATTTAAGGTGACTAAAACTGCAAAATGAATAGAAAACTAAAGACTCTGTATTCTTAAATTTCTATTCCACTTCCTACTTTTAGGTGCCCCCCCCCCAAAAAAAAAAAGAGAAATAAATAGTCACGAGGAAAATTTCCATTGAGTAACCTAACAGCAGCACTGACCAAATATACAACGGAAATAATCAAACAAATCCAGAGAATTTCTCTTCTGCGCGATGATATCGCATTAAATGTTGTGTTCACGCAGCCTGGTGATCTAGATGAACGTACACTACAATTTAAATTAAAAATAATGATTTTATTGATATTACACACAACATGTTGCGTGTGATAACAAGTTTTGCTTGAAATGTATGTCACACTCAAAGTCATAGCAACATAGAGTTTATGTTAATTAGTGATATGTGTCAACAGTATCATATGTAACATTGACATAACACATTGCAGAACACAAATCATTGTTATAGGGACAAACTCATCGCGTTTCATGATATCAGAATCTTTAAAACTCGTTGTTGTCAGATATTTTATTTCTGAAACTCGCTGGAAAAAACACATTCAAAGATGAAATTTGCTGAACAAGTCAAATGTTCCAATACGCCACTTGCTACACAGTTCAACTTTCAAAAATAAAATATTTCCTGAACATTCAGTTAATAACTTCCATGAATTAGTTTCAATTTGAAAGAAAACAAAAATCTTCATGGAAAGTGATGGTGACTTACATACACTGTCTTCGAAACATTTTTTCTCTAAGTGCTTTTTGTGAAGCAAAGCATCACGACACTATGATACAGTTTTTACAAGAAACGAGCGCGATGTTTTTCGGTGGTGGGGGTTAAGTCAGAAACACATATACACGTTACAGGTTTCATACCAAACTCTAGAAAATTAAGGAAACAATTAAAGTATTTATTTCACAAGGAAGTGTACTTAATTCAAGAAATATTCATTTTGGCACATTACCAACTCGATAGTAATAAAAAAAATTATCAACTTATTTAAGAAGAAAACAAAACGGTTAATTTCAACTTGTGTGCATTTTCTTTAATCATCCTTTCTTTCATCAGCGAACTCTTGTTAATACTTCACGTTGACTTCCCTGCAGTTGTTGTGTATTTTTTCCTCTCATGTAGTTCAAATAAGTCTACAAAATCTATCTGTAAAAAATGCCCCTATTCTGAGGATTACCTGTTAACATCGGTCTTCATTTTAAGCACAAAATGTAAAAATAGAATAACAGCTATATAAAAAAGGGAAATATCAGACAATACAAATGCTGAGGAAAAAAGCCAGATGAAACCTATATTTAAATCTAGCATACTGACCAATCAACAGCCGACTTTTTTAAAAAAATAATGCAGAAAGGTTTCATAGACGATGTTTCCTTTATTTTATACTGATGCAATGGATAACATATGCTTGTACTAGCCTTTTGAGGTTTAAATATGCTTAATCCAACCCGGAAAGTTCGAGAACAAAGAAGAAATGTTACTAAAGCACGATGTCAGCTTATTTCTTGCCAAGATGGTGATTAGTTTGTCTTTGGCAACTCGGCGTGTTCCGCATGCCATTGGTACTGTTGTGCGTGGAATTGTTTTATCTGACCGTTATAAGGTTTTTTTCCAATTGCTTGGTAAGCATCGTTCTGTTTCTATAATACTAATATTTGTTAATGGAGCTTGCACATATAGAGCATTTAAAGCCTTTGATTTCGTCGTGACCATATCTAATCTGTTGGTCTACATATTTCTTTTTGTTCAGTTTTTTTCTTCTTTCTATGTCGAATACTAAGAGTTTCACGAGACATCTTTACGTGATGGGTTTCAAAGTAGGTTTCCATCAAACAAGCTGTGTGATTAGGCTACCACTTAGAAATTGACACTGGAGCCTGCGTGAGTGTGTGTCAGAATTGCTGCTTAAAAAGTTACTAACAGTGCTATTGCATTTAATCACAAATATTAAAGATGCGCCATTTAAAAAATCCTCAACAAACGCCATTTTTGTTATATATTTTCTTATATCTATTTTTTAAATGACTAAATTTTGTGTATGTGACCTTTCCAGGAAGGCTGAATTACATCTGTTTACATTTATCATCAGACGCAAAAGTAAATTTTTATTTTCTGTTTAGACTTAATTCTGCATAATATATTTAATGCAAGCTACATGCTCCACTTAATGACAAATCTCATGGTTAATAAGCTAAACAATAGGAATGATTTTACTAGGATTTGCGGTAGGGTGCATTAGCAGCACGCTGGCTCAGTTGGTATCACGATAAAAAGACGCATGTCTGACCAGCTATAAATCAAAATCTATTTAGCTCTGCATTTCATGTTATTTCGGAACAAGCTATATTTCATCTTTTGCTATGGTACATGAAACGATTTCTTCTTACAATGACTTCCACGAATTTTGGAACAAATTTGTAACGAGCATTCAGGCCATTGTGAAACGATGTTGATCCACTATCAGTTATGGCTAAAGCTATGATGCCTGAATGACTGCATCTGGTAACCTGTTTGGTTGGATGACGACCACATGAAGTCCTTTGACATTTGTACAAATGAGGACAATATTCTTTAAAACATGGCCGATATAGACAAATACACAATAATAAACAAAGAAATAAACAAGCACACTTAAGAATTTGCATTCTAAAACCGAACTTCAAAGTTTGTACAAGCGACTTTGATCCACCGTTAAATATGGCTACCACCGAGACAAAGATTGCCCTTTAGACCCCCAGAATATACATGCGATTTTGGTCTGTAAACCAGTTGTATTCTTTTGAAACTAACCATCTTGGAAATGACGTTTTTCGTGCTGTTGATGACTGGGGTAGGACATAAGACTCACTATAAACTCAATTGAAACTTCAATTAAATTTTAATATTCTATACCGAAAGACAAAATTAATGAAGGAATACTATCAAGAATCAAAAGCATTTAAAGTGATAAATGTCTCGGTCAGAAGAAATGCGCTGCAAAATTTAAACACAAAATAAGTTTTATTTGCAGACACGGTTGCTTCTTTCTCTGCACCAAAATCATACAAAAAATAGAAAATTTTATTTTTCAGACTCTCAGAGAATACATTGATTCTTTTGATTTGGGGTCTTTTCTAGAATATTATGTTTTTGCTTTCTTTACAATGTACATTTCCCTTTTGACATATTTTATTTTGCCTGTAAACCCTATATCTAATCTACAGACTCGTCACCAGTCACACGTGAATCAAATCATATTTCGAGTAAGCAAACTTTATTTAATTTTCTTACATGCTGTAAACAAAATTTTAAGCAAAGTTCTTTTATAAAAATAGAACTACCTGATAAATCATGAAAGTTAAGTCACGGCGACCCAATTTTGGTATGCGATACGCTTTTTATATCGATGCTACTTTTCATGTTTTGTCTCAGTACGTATAAATCTCAGAAATACTGGATACACACAGAGGCGGAGGCATAGAATCACAGGACGCAGCGACAGGAAGATCCGTTCCGTTATTAAATACAAAATATTATCATCAAATAAATACTTTCAGAAGTTTGTCCCCGCTCACTACTTGCAGTGAGTTCATTTAAGCTCGTTAGCTTTTTCCACCAATGCTTCTTGATGTAGACTTATTAAATTTGGTGGACATGTTCATATTCATATATAAATGACCTGATTAAATTTTCCTGCCATCAAAACAATTTTTTTCTGTGTTATCATTTGTTGCAAGAAAAAAATATAGCATGGTGAAAACCTTAACACGATGATACAAAACCCCTTGACGGATACGAATGAAATTAGTAAACGGGTCTGTATGCATGTGTAAACGCATTTATTTTATTTGTTCGTGCACCGGTTAATTTTACCTCAATGTTTTACATGCATAAACCAAGGACTCCAAGTTGGTTATATATTTTAGTCAATCGTTCTCTTAAACCTCAATTTATTCCCTTGATTTTACGGTATTCTTTCTCTTGAACCTCAATTTATTCCATTGATTTTACGGTATTCTTTCTCTTAAACCTTAATTTATTCCATTGACTTTACGGTATTCTTTCTCTTGAACCTCAATTTATTCCATTGATTTTACGGTATTCATTCTCTTGATCCTCAGTTTATTCCATTGATTTTACGGTATTCTTTCTCTTGATCCTCAATTTATTCCACTGATTTGACAGCACAGTATTCTTTTCTTGAACACCAGCTTATTTCATTTTCCTTTTATAATTATTGTGTGTGTGTGTGTGTGTGTGTGTGTGTGTGTGAAAAAAAATAAGAGATTAGGAATTTTAAAGTAGCTATAACAATTTTTCAGTCATATCACTATGATGTCTGCAGTGTGAGTTTATAGTGATGTCTAGGACTGGGGGGGGGGGGAGCATCATGCCGCAGACATGTAGCATGATGTCCCACCCAATCACATTATCCTGACACCAGGCCGACCAGTCCTAACACTAACCTCTTAATGCGGAAAAAACGCAAGAAACACCAAGTAAATGCAACAAAAAACCAACGATGTGAAGCAACCAGGACCGTTGCCGAACTATTTTTTTTCCACTAATGACAGCCAACCATTCAACTGCAAGGGACCTTTATGGACCCACAGATTGAGGCCAAACTTTCAGGGTTCCTTGAACCCATAAAACCTGGGGGGGAGGTGGCACCATTCCCTTCCCCAGGAACAACTAGGAGGCTGCGGTGCAGTCAGAAAAAAAGTGGCACATGCACAATTGTGCGCACGCCACTATAATTAAACTCAACAACAACAAAAGCCTAGCAAGGCAGCTGTTAGTACAATTTTTGTAAGTCTTTAGTATGACTCGGCCGGGGTTCAAATCCACGACCTCCCGCTTCCAAGGCGGACGCTCTAACCACTAGGCCACCGGAGCGGTCTTTAGACTTATTAGTTTGGAAAGATGTATTATTAGTTTCCGGACATCTCTGCGTGGCCTATGGAACCGAATTCATGTCGACTTGACTTCATTGATCGTTAAAATCTTGCAACAAATTAATTTTTTAAAATTTAAATTGATAACAGGAACGACTTTTTTTTAGCGATAATGTACGCGTAGTTTACGCCTCCAACCCCCCGAAAAGTCACAATTCCCAGATATTCCACAAAATGCTACCTTTCCGTCACAAGGGAACACAAAAAAGGGAAATTTCCGAAATTTGTAGATAAAGCTGAAAGTGTAGCCAGCGTAGTTATGATCATGCAAACATCGTCAGGTCGTTATCTTTCCTGAATATGTCTAGAACCAGCGCCAGTATCGTTTCAATAATGTGCCTTGGAGTAGATTGTTTATGTTTCTAACGAATACAGTTACGAAAAACGTAGATAAGAGAGGAAAAGGTGTCGTAAGCTCTCATTATTGGTGTTTATAAGCGTTACACAAACTAAGGTGAAGTGTACGGATAAGGAATTAACCGAGTCTGGGAGATGTGAATGTCTGAGAGATTTGATTGGAAATAGAAAATGGAATCGTCAAAATGCAGCGTTCTGACAGATTCTATTACAACCATTGACACCATTGTCAGACATTAAATATTTATCCGAGAAGCTCTCATAATGAAAAAAATATATAGTAGCCAAATTGTTTTACTCGAAGGAAGCTTATGATACCACATACACGCGGGATAACAAATTACCTTTTTAACCGGGACCTTTATGTCAAAGGCCTTGAAAGATAGATGTTTATACATACTTTCTTTACAAAACCTGTTTTGAACTAATATTCGAGATTGTTATTACAATGTGAAACGATGGTCTCGCCACCAAAATCCATCAAAATATTTCCGTTTGGCTTCTTTGGTTTATGGGAAACTCTTGTGTTGTGGACTGAAAAAATAGTACTATTTGTCAACCTTCAGCTAATTGTGGGTTGACAGTGTGGTTGTATGTGCTACAGTGAACTTGGGCATCTTTGGGCGAGAAGGTTCTTGATAGACGAACAAGCGTGCTCCTGGCACAACTTGCGAACATCGTTCTCTAACTGAGAATTCATACCACGCCTGAAGCCGAAATAGAGAGAAAAAGATGGCCAAACGGGACATATGTGATCTGCCATTTTTCTTTCTTTCTGAGATTTACTCTAAACGTTAGAACTTTTGTATGCTGCGAATATCCCAAAACATCTGAGAACACGTTCTTGTCGTTTGGCGAAAATCTTCTGCCACCCATGTTGTGCACAGGTTGTGAATTTCGTGATATAGGTGCATGACGCACAGTTAAGTGGGAAATCCCTCGCATAATTTAAATAATAAATTGCCTCCCTGACGTTGTATATCCTCTCTTGGATTCCACCTTCTTTGCTTGACTCGAGTGTATTTTTTTCCAAATATTGTTACCACTATTCATTGGAAGAACCACACAATTATGTCATGCGATTAGTTCTTTTTGAGCAAAATGCCAGGGAAAGCGGACCCAAGAGTTGAAACAGGTACCACCCTTTCTCAAAGCTACCCTCAGGATATGGTATTCATTAACATGTTGTCAGTCGCCCTTTTTAACATTCTAATTAACGACGTAAGCCTAAATACGGGCACTGATTGCTAATGATTTGTCGACGGATTTTGTATCGCGCTCCGACGGATAAGGTTTCATAGAAATGCTCTCCGGCAGTCAGTTAGTGGGCCGTGCTCAGTCCATCTTGTGAGTGTTCTATCATCCAAACTATTAGACTTTAATCAAATTGGACGTGATAACAGATCCGATAAGTTTGATGAATGTACAGATAATTTTTAGTGTTAAAAGATGATTGTTAATGCACAACCTTGTAAACACTCTATGTTCCGCGTTTATTTGAAAATTAAGCCAAATTTGCTGTGAAACTTTATCTCGGAAGACTTCCATGATGAGCACATTCTACACATATTTACTAGAGTTATGTCCCTGCTCTAGCATCCACATTTTGCAATTGATATCAGCCAAATTTTACGCGTGTCCACTGATGAAAATGGGTTCAGATTGCTTCGATGATGAAAATATTTTGCTTGCATATCTAATAGTTATTGCCCAATAATTAACTTAAAACAGGCATTCAAAATGCCTTTGAGCTCTGCAACATTCACACTTCAATAAAATTAAATGTGAAACTACATCTTAAAAGAGTAAGAAAAATGTTGATGACCAGATTTTAACCAGGTTGAAAGATTATAATTATTTATCGACTTTGGTCAGGCGAAACATTGGCTTTTGACCACTCTAATATTCAGATGAATTTCACGAGTAGAGGTTTGCCAGTTCATACAAAGTTATGGTCCTTGCTCAAGTCAGAAAGCTTTGAATAAGCATCCATGTGGCGGCTTGCATTTACATTTCATGTATGATTCCAACCAAATGTGCCGAACAATTTTACTTCAGCAAGGTATTTGATAAAACTGAAGATGACCATCTTTTAAACATGATTTATAGAGTTTTGTTCTGGAACGACTTGAAATCATCATTTCACTAAGAGGTGAAGACTCTGTCCATTCAGTTTGTAATTTGTGTTAAACCAAATTGGTTGTATATCTTCAACTTAGCAATCTATCAGATGACGTATCAGGTTTTGAATTGGACATCTGATGCAACCCATTTTGATATCGTTATTGACATAGAATTGGAAGGATACTTTGCAGATGATTCTTTTGGAAGGTCACTAGTTTTGTGAAATATTCTTGTAATGGCTCTTGATTGACGTATACTAAAAGAGAGATTCACATTTTAATAATTCAAGTATTTTATTTCATTCCTACTAAATGTTAAGTTTCGTATTAGCAAGATCTTAGACTATATCATATCGAAGAAAGATCGTGGCCATGTCATAGTGAGTTATTGCCGACGATAAACACAGCAAAACGCCAGGTTCCCAGAGCTCCGCCTTGTAGTGGAAGTCAGCATACGACAGTAGTTATGTTAGTGGCAACGACTTGTTTGATCTGCTGTTGTTCTAAAAGCAGTCATACTATCGAGCGTCTGCTGTACATATACTTAAACAGAGGTCAATACTGGTCAAAGGAAACAGGTTCAAAAATTGTCGGAATCTAATACTGTTCGCATGTACTTAGGGCCTATGCCTGCTGCATATAATACACGACGATCCAAAATATTCATAGATTGACAGTATTCTCCTTCCGGTATTGGAAGAGATAAATCTTAAAGACTTAATCCGGAGTGTATGCTAACTTTCATTCCTCATATTAAATATTTTGAGGGCAAATGTCAACAAGCTTTCTGTTTAATGCGGGTTATGCCAAACACAGATTGGGGAGCGGACAGGAAGCTCTTACTCCGTTTATTCAGGACATATTTGATGTCGAAACATGACAATATTTCAGTTTTATAACGATGGTCCTGGTTTCAATTAACATCCAAGTGTTTACCTTAAATAGCGATTTTTCATTACATTTAGTACTGCTTTATTAATACAATGCTTTTCTTCCCAAATATTCAATAGGCATTAGAGACTCAAAATGCATTCATAAAATCTATTTCCATAACTATTTCGTGCTATATGTATGAGAAAATTTTAATGATTTTAGGAATTTATTTTTTAAATTAAAAGGTTATTATTAGTAACAATTTAATACTAAAAAGTGAATTTGTATTCTTTCCACTATCTCTGCTACAGAAAAAAAATATTGATATTGTCAGAAGTGTTATAAACAGAATACGATAAAATCTCAATTTGAGACTCAATTTTTAGAATTTTGGTGAAACCGAGGTCTGCTGGATTTATTTGGTACACATGGATTTAGACAATGCCTCGAAGCGATTCCCATCAGAAAGACTTTTTTTCGATACACAAGTCATGAATTTAGTGTCTGAGATCCATTCCTGGCCATTAAGAAGGTCTTTATTCAATACACAGTCATGGACTTTGTGACTGGGAGCCATTCAAACTACCTATAAGAATGTATCATTTGAGAAAAATTAAACATCGTTTTACCCCAGGCAAATTAAATTATTTCTTCAGTGTGCAACTATACTATCTTGTAATCTACCCAGTCCAATACATAATACAGAACACCGTTGTTGTTGGCGTGAAGCAGCCTTTTCACAACTATTGACAGGGTAATATAGCATGTTTTCTAAGAAATATTAATATCAAGTCTGCTTGAAATTAGCTCTGCTGATCTGAAGAAGAAGTTGAAACTATGGTTACTGTGGAAAGCACGCTGTTGCTAATTACAATCAGTGTAGATGTGTAAGTGCATGCATAAATCACAGAGAAACAGGGAACCAATAAACATAACCTGCGAGCTTTCTCCTTCTCTCTGTTTTTAGCCACATGACTACAACAGAAAATTAATAAACATCGCTAATGTGTTCACAGTCATAGGACTCCAACAGAAATACGACAACTTAGCCGAAGACGTCGCTTTGAATGATAATAGGTAGCAGTAATATAGTGTTTGTAACTGAGCCATTTCACTCGGTAGGATGTCTACAATTTAGATGGACAAAAGTTGGATGATCCGGTGAAATATTGTTATATAAAACAGCAAAGGCACGTAAAAATAATTGTTTGGCCAACAGGCTTGAAGAGCTAGACGCCTATCTATTTCAATAAAAACGGACACAAACGATTGAGTGGTTATAATTATTTCGGATCACAATGCATCTGAAAACTGCGGTGTACCTTAAATCTCTGGAGACGGTTTTACTATGCCTACAGTTTGAATTATTTCCAGAGCTCCTACACTTTGGTTTCGACCTAGAGCTCCAGTAAGGGTTAAGTTCACACCATGCAATTGACGCTTGCACGTAAGAAACCAAGGCAACAACCCTTGCAATTCACCTTCAGAATAGACAATAAATCCTCGATCACGGAGAATAGAAAAAGATCTGTAATGGAAGATGTGGCCTTACCCTTGGGGTTGTAAGTGATTATGTACAATTTATACTTCCCATGGGGGAAGAGTCTTTAGATCACTGAAGTTGGAATTTGCAAACATTTATGACAATTTTTCGTTTTTTTTAAAAATACAATTAGTACTTAAATACACTGTGACATTTTTCAAGCTTAACCACAGAACAATAGCTAAAATATATTGAAATTTGTTTTCATATATAAACAATTAGGAGTAAAATGATAGTTTAAAAAATTGCTTTCTAAAAACATCAACAAAGAAGACTTGCCAATTCCAACCCAAGTAAGGAAAAGATTAGTTTTCATTGATAGGCCTACGAGCAAGAAAAGAAATGAGATATATGAGTGGACAAAATGTTCAAAGAATTATAATAACTTAGAAATTCATTCGATAAAAAAATTAAATGAGCATGATTTTTGTTGTTCGTTTGTTTACGGCGGTAACAATTAAGAATTATATAATTTTTAAATGACACTGAGCAATACATAAAAGGACCATCATTAGCAAAAAGGACAGATAATTCAAAGAACATACACATGCTGTAAAAATGGCATTTCGAATATAGAAGTTATACAGTGTGTGACAACATATTGAATAGATATAACAAAGGATGTGAGCAAGAAAGAAAAAAACATTAAAAAATCTAGCTAACCAATAGGAGAGCAAACATCATAGGTATCTAGGTAACCAATAGGACAAGCATCCTAGGTATCTATATATCTAATCAATACGACAGCAAGCATCCTAGGTATCTATATATCTAATCAATACGACAGCAAGCATCCTAGGTAAATAGGTAACCAATAGGACAACAAGCATCCTAGGTATCAAGCTAACGAATAGGACAACAAGCATCCAAGGTATCTATATATCTAATCAATACGACAGCAAGCATCCTAGGTATCTATATATCTAATCAATACGACAGCAAGCATCCTAGGTAAATAGATAACCAATAGAACAACATGCATCCTAGGTATTTGTCTTACCAATAGGACAGGAAGCATCCTGGGTATCTGTCTTACCAATAGGACAGGAAGCATCCTAGGTATATAGCAAACCAATAGGACAGAAAGCATCCTAGGCATCTATCATACCAATAGGAAAGCAAGCATTCTAGGTATATAGGTAACCAATGGGACAACAAGTATCATCTGTATCTAGCTAACCAATAGAACAGCAAGCATCCAGTGTATCTATCTAACCAATAAGAAAGCAAGCATCCTAGGTATCTATCTAACCAAGGAGACAGCAAGCATCCTATGTATCTAGGTAACCAATAGGACAACAAGCATCCTAGGCACCTATATATCTAATCAATACAACTGCAAGCATCCTAGGTATATAGGTAACCAAAAGGAGAGCATGCATACTAGGTATCTAGATATCTAACCAATAGGACAACTAGCTAACCAATAGCACATCAAGCATCCAAATTATATAAATATCCAACGAATAGAGCAACAAGCATCCTAGGGATCTATCAATCTGACCAATGGGACAGCAAACATCCTAGGTATCAAGCTAACCAATAGGATAGCAAGCATCCTAGGTAACTAGATGTCTAAACAATAGGACAGCAAGCATCCTAGGTATATATCTATCTAACCAATGGGGCAGCAAGCATCCCAGGTAACAAGCTAACCAATAGGATGACAAGAATGTTAGGTATGAAGACATCTAACCAATAGGACTGCATGTATCCTAGGTACCTACTATCTAACTTTAGTACAGCAAGCATCCTAGGTATCTATAAAACCAATAGGACAACAAACATCCTAGCATCTATATATCTAATCAATATGGCAACAAGTATCCCAGATACCTACTTTCTAACCAATAGTACAGCAAGAATAATTGGTATATATAAAACCAATGAGACAGCAAGCATCCTGGGTATTTAGATGTCTAACCAATAAGACAGCAAGCATCATTGATATCTAGGTAACAATAGGACAGCAAGTGTCCTAGGTATCTAGCTAACCAATAGGACAGCAATGATCCTAGGTATCTATCTTATCAATAGGACAGCAAGCATCCTAGGTATCTATCTAATAAATAGGACAGCAAGCATCCTAGGTATAAATCTTACCAATAGGACAGCAAGCATCCTAGGTATCTAGGTAACCAATAGGACAACAAGCATCCTAGGTATCTATCTTACCAATAGGACAGCAAGCATCCTAGTTATCTAGCTAACCAATAGGACAGCAATGATCCTAGATATATATCTTACCAATAGGAAAGCAAGCATCCTAGGTATCTATCTTACCAATAGGACAGCAAACATCATATGTATCTATCTTACCAATACAACAGCAAACATCCTAGGCATATATCTTACCAATAGGATAGCAAGCATCCTAGGTATCTATCTTACCAATAGGACAGCACACATTCTATGCATCTATCATACCAACAGGACAGCAAGCATCCTAGGTATCTATCTAATAAATAGGACAGCAAGCATCCTAGGTATAAATCTTACCAATAGGACAGCAAGCATCCTAGGTATCTAGGTAACCAATAGGAAAGCAAGCATCCTAGGCATTTATCTTACCAATGGGAAAACAAGCATCCTAGTTATCTAGCTAACCAATAGGACAGGAAGCATCCTAGGTATCTATTGTACCAATAGGACAGCAAGCATCCTAGGCATCTAGCTAAACAATAGGAATGCAAGTATTCTTGGTATCTATCTTACCAATAGGACAGCAAGCATACTAGATATCTATTTTACCAATAGGAAAGTAAGCATCCCAGGTATCTAGCTAACCAATAGGAACACAAGCATTCTAGGTGTCTATCTTACCAATAGGACAGAAAGCATCCTAGGTATCTATCTTATCAATAGGACAGCAAGCATTCTAGGTGTCTATCTTAACAATAGGACAGCAAGCATCCTAGGCATTTATTTTACCAATAGGACAGCAAGCATCCTAGGTATCAATCTTACCAATAGGACATAAAGCATCCTAGGTATCTAGCTAACCAATAGGAAAGCAAGCATCCTAGGTATCTAGCTAACGAATAGGACAGGAAACATTCTAGGTATCTAGCTTAACAATAAGACAACAAGCATTCTAGTCACATATCTTACCAATAGGACAGGAAGCATCCTAGGCATCTATCTTACCAATAGGTCAGCAAGCATCCTATGTATCTAACTAAAAAATAGGACAGGAAGCATCCTATCGATCTAGCTTACCAAAAGGACAGGAAGCATCCAAGGTATCTATCTTACCAATATGTCAGCAAGCATCCTAGGTATCTAGCTAACTCACAGGACAGCAAACTTCCTATGTATCTATCTTACCAATTGGACAGCAAGCAACCTAGGTATCTATCTTACCGATAGGACAGCAAGCATCCTAGGTATCTATTTTACCAATAGGAAAACAATCATCCTAGGTAACTATCTTACCAATGGGACAACAAGCATCCTAGGTATCTATTTTACCAATAGGAAAGCAAGCATCCAAGGCATCTATCTTACCAATAGGACAGCAAGCATTCTAGGTATCTGTCTTACCAATAGGTAAGCAAGCATCCTAGGTATCTATCTTACCAATAGGAAAGCAAGCATCTTAAGTATCTAGCTTTCTAATCATTTGGTCAGCAAGCGACCTCTTAGACAAGCTTAGCATAGCAGATGTCATTGTGTAGTGGTCTCTTGAAAATGGCAGCTGGTTGTAAATAGGTGAAGCTTGTTGAAATGATGAAAAATAATTGTCAGTAGGCTTGTAATTGGACATATGAAAATCCTGTCATTCTTATAAAACTTTCTCATTAATTCCTAAAATTCATTGCAATTCTAGAAATAAATTGGTTGCAGATAAAACGTAACTCTATCCAGAACAAAAGATATTATGGTTCTATTTTAATTTCTGGTGCCTGCTGAATGTTCTGAGATTTACATTCTTGCAAACAAGGCAAAAACATGTGAGGTGTTTAGTGAAAATAAGGTCTGGCATGGGTCGTCAGATGAGGTTACATAACGTAGTTCAGTATAAATGTGGTCCCACAATCTGGTATAAAACAGGAAAAAAAGAGCAATTTGGAACAGAAATGACTGAAAAACATGATTGCTTTTAATCATTCATGCCTTTCTATTTATTTATTTAAAGTGATGAGTCAGTATTACTTTAAAACATTTGATGTATTTGAGATTTTCTCAAAGAAAAGAGCTTAGGTTATACATCTATGATAGACCCTTCCAGCAAATGCTACAAAGGTTTAGTGAGTACAGTCTTTTTGTATTAATGGCTGTCTGACATAAATGCTTATGTAAATAATAAAAGTAAGCAAATAAAAAGGTATTTAAATTTATTTTTCTAATATGCATGGTAAATATACAGTTGCATCAATAAACAAAATTACAAACTTTAGATATGTAAAATATACAGCATAAAAGTAACTTGTTTGCACTGGCTGCGGGATACAACAAAACATGCTAACAATCTCAACATGGAGAGAACTCTCGTGGATCCATCATCACAAACCTCAAAATCTGCGTCAAACATGAATATTCTGTTTTTACACAATACTTTATGCTAAATTAAAAACAAAATCTGAAATAAAATCAGAGAAATTACAGGATTTCTTAATGCTGACTATTGTAAACATGTACGAAATTCTAGTTAGACCATAAGACTCTAGTTTTATTGACATCAAAACATCACTCAGACATTTCCAAACTGCTTTCCAGTTATATAAGTAAACAATGCCACTGCCTGAACAGACTGTGACCATGGGATCGGAACTGTTTTCAGTTGTCATCTAAGCAATTTTTAATATTGATTTTCGGCTACAAATGATGAAAAGTTAAGAATATGAGGGTAAGACTTGTTGGCTCAATGCTGGTAATTTAGTCTTATGGTACATGTATTCTGAGGTAACAACGGGAGAAGAGCATATTACACTGAGATTATCACTTAAAAGAAAGTGTTGTTATTATTATTATTATTATTATTATTTGCATTGATTTTTGTAAAACTTACCAGAAAAAATGAAGTAAAAACAAGCAGAGGCATTTCTGCCTGGAAGTTAAAGATGATTAACTCATGGTGGCATTGGCATTTTGAGAGAGTTATTTCTCTTCATACCGTTTAAATGCTCATAACCCAGATCTGCCAACACAGACAGTATGTGAGAACTGATCTGAGTTAATTCTTTAAGCAGTCTGGTTATTGTTATACACAGCTAAATAGGGAAAAATTGCAGCAAGTATTCAACAACTTAGCAAGCAAGCAAAACATACATTGATACACTTACATTGTTGTTGTTTGGAGATATATGTATAGCACATTTGATCGAAAAGAAACTGCATTTAAAAAAAGAAAATATTCTTCAATAAAGGCCACTGTGTCATTTTAGAGTGGAAGACCTATAAAGGTAATGCAGATTCAAACATTTATAGAATTGGCTTGGGGGAAAAACACATCCAACCATGAATAGCATATAATCTGAAATGCCACTGCATAATGTGGCATCAGGTGTAGGTCTATGCCATTCACTCTATGAATTCAAGTAAGCAACATAGACACTGATCTGCCATTGTGCAATGCACTGTCAGATCTAAGTCTACAATGTTCATGTTATAAATTAAAGTAAACAGCACAGACCCTGATTTGCCATTGTGCAATGCAATGTTAGATTCATGCTCTTCCAAGCAAACAACACATACCCTGATCTGTCAATGCATAATGTACCATCAGATCCAGGTCAACACTCTTTATTCTATTTATAATTTGAAATAAACAGTTTTAACCCTGATCTGTGATTGTGCAATGCACATGATCCAGGTCAACACTCTTCATTCTATTTATAATTTGAAATAAACAGTTTTAACCCTGATCTGTGATTGTGTAATGCACATGATCCAGGTCAACACTCTTTATTCTATTTATAATTTGAAACAAGCAGTTTTAACCCTGATCTGTGATTGTGTACTGCACATGATCCAGGTCAACACTCTTCATTCTATTTATAATTTCAAATAAACAGTTTTAACCCTGATCTGTGATTGTGTAATGCACATGATCCAGGTCAACACTCTTCATTCTATTTATAATTTCAAATAAACAGTTTTAACCCTAATCTGTGATTGTGTAATGCACATGATCCAGGTCTATTCACCTCATTCTATTTATGATTTTACATAAACAGTAAACACCTTGATCTGAAATGATATAATTCATCATTAGACCCAGGTATAAGATGTACATTTTATTTATGATTTCATGTAACAGCATAGACCCTGATCTGCCATTACATAATGAATTATCCGACCCAAGTGTATGCTATACATGTTATTTATGATTTCTCACAAACAGTGTAGACCCTGATCTGCCATTGCTCAAAATACTGTCAGAGTCTATGCTATTCATCCATTTTTATGATTCTAAGTAAACAGTGTAGACCTCAGTCTGTGCATTATGTGCTTGCAGTTAGTTGGATGTGCCTTACACATGGATAAATAGTCACTCATTTTCTTATATCTATCACAAAGTACATAATTACCAAGTTAAAGATCTATTTAAAAAATTCTTTTTATATAAAATACACATATACATGTACAGCACCCCCTCCAAATAAAAACTGTAAGTGGGAACCATGCAGTATAATGCCTTATAACGAAACTTCCTCTCTAACTCTATTACTATTACTACATAAACTATGATCCTTGACCAAACTGTGGCCTTATAACAGGAATCATGTTATAATGAAGGATCTTATAACAGGGAACATGTTATAATGAAGGGCCTTATAACAGGAACCATGTCACAATGATATGACTTATAACACGAATCATGTTATAATGATGAGACTTATAACAGGAATCATGCTATAATGAAGGGCCTTATAACATGAAATGTAATAATGAAGGGCCTTATAACAGGAACCATATTATAATGAAGAGTCTTATGACAGGAACCATGTTATAATGAAGGCTCTTATAACAGGAACTATGTTATAAGGCAGGGCCATTTAACAGGAACCATGTTATAATGAACAGCCTTATAACAAGAACCATGTTATAATAAAGGGTGTTATAGTGAGGGAGTGCTGTATTTGT
Source organism: Sinohyriopsis cumingii (assembly GCA_028554795.2). Classification (NCBI taxonomy): domain Eukaryota; kingdom Metazoa; phylum Mollusca; class Bivalvia; order Unionida; family Unionidae; genus Sinohyriopsis; species Sinohyriopsis cumingii. The sequence continues at coordinate 35,146,264 of CM068827.1, forward strand.
CATTAATAATACCAGGCACATTACAAATTCTAATTTAAATTTTTAGTAATATACTAAACTGTCATTATATATAAAATACATTCAGCCCTATACTGTAAGACAATCTCTTCTGAAAGAACACTATTAGGATAACAAAATATTTGATTCTATATCAGATACAGCAGATGCTTGACAGCCAGCCATACAAGATGAATTTTGGGTAATTATGATATAACAAAAATTACTTATATAGTTTTTAAATGCATTCAAAATTTACCATGATGCTTTTCTATAACAAAGGTTTTAGGAATTTCTTTTATGTTGTCCCTATCTGTATTAATGAGCATGTGTTCCTATCTGTGTTAATAGAAATCTGTCCCTATCTGTGTTCAGGAACAGTTGTTCCTACCTATATTACTGGACATCTGTCCCTATCTGTATAAGTGGGCATCTGTCTCTATCTGTATAAATGAAAATCTGTCCTATCTGTATTAATGAAAATCTGTCCCTATCTGTACTAGGAACAGTTGTCCCTATATGTATTCATGAACATCTGTACATTTCAGAATTAATGAAAACCTGTCACTATCTGTATTCATGAACATGTCCCAATCTGTATTACTTAGCAGTGACCCTATCTGTATTAATGGACATCATTTCCCTGTCTGCATTAATGAACAGCTGTCCATATCTGTATTAATGAACATCTGTCCATATCTGTATTAATGAACGTCTGTCCCTATCTGTATTGATGGACATCTGATCCTATCTGTATTCATGAACATCTGTTCCTATCTGTATCCATGAACATCTGTCCCTATCTGTTTTCATATATATATATATATATATATATATATATATATATATATATATATATATATATATATATATATATATATATATATATAGTTAGTTCTACTATTTGAATACTTAGTAATTAACATTTTTACAAACTTTCATACCATGTAAAGAATGCTCAATCTTTTGTGTTTGTAAAGTGCTCATTACATTAATAACATTTTGATAATCTAAATATTTTCAACACTGCTTTGGGTTTACAAATATCAACTTTTAAACCCAATGTTGTCCATAAATAGAAATTCAAGTTGTTAGAACAGTTTTCCATAGAATATGGTGTCCCAACAGTAGTTAATGGCATTACAACATAGCCTTCTGCCTGTGTAGAAATGCTAAAATAATAAGTGTAGGAAGTTTAGGTATGCATATTTACAACAGTGTCACCATGGGCAGTAAAATACACTGTAATATTAATGCTTCACATGGAACAGAGTGTATCCCACATCTCACCATTTACAAGTGGGGCAAAAAACCTTTACAAGCTTAAATGTTTCTATGTCATCTTCCAGATGAATAGTAACACTATAGTAGAACCATTTTTACAAATATTTCCAAAGACACTATGATATAAAAAATTCTGCATAAAAAAATATAATGACTGCATATTTTTAACAATAAATTTATGCAAATGAAAAAGAAGGTAGCAATTAAAAATAAATGAGGTATTTTATCTACGCATTGCAGTATGACAAAAGTACAAACAAGAAAGGTTACAAAATACACTGTCATTTATAGCACCACAGAGTATATGGTAGGCCTTTACAATTTTAGCACTGATACAGAGATAGGGTAAGATACGAGAGGAAATTGTAATAATACTGAAATGAAGAATTAAATATCGTAACAGAATATATTATATGCATTTGTGAAGGATAGAGAAATGGAATTCTAGGGATGTAAACATTTTGCCAATTTTTTCCCAGTAAATTCAGGTTTTGCAGTGATTTAAGTCCTCAGTCTGAGTGCATACTCATTTACATGTAAGTGATTTGAAAGATGGGATATGTTCAGTTGAATATGTTATTAAATATAAATAGTAGTTGTGTGGAAATAAAAATAGTTTAATGGATTCCAGAGAATCAAAATATGAATTTGAGTTTGCACTCCAGTTGAGGAGTTTGTTCAATATGAAGAAAGCTCCTACAGGTGGGAAATCTATCTCTTACTTTAATATATCCGACTGATTATTACTTTTCTCTCATTCCTGCCTTACATGGCAGAGTAATAGACAAATAGCAAAAAGTTAAAATTTAATGGACATTTTCTGATTTAGGCATGGTGATGTAAATTTTCACGTCATCAGAAGCAGTCATGTGACAATGAAGGAATGAATCCAGTGCACATAATGAGATGGAAAATTCCACGTCTGCTCAGAATTTTGAGGTGGAAATTTGGTTTTCATGAGTTAATTATTTTTTCAAAATATTCAGACTCTGAGAGGGGGTTTCCCCCCATTTTATGACTGATTCATTTATTTCTCTCTCATTAATGGGGTTAATTAATAATCATGTTACCAACACTTCAACATTGTGCAAACATCTTCTGGGTCACATAGGTGCAAATGTCAAGTTCATGTCAACAAGGACATTTGTGTAACATTGGATGGATGATGACATGGATCCCACATGGCTTTCTCAACTGGGTAGAGAAATAAAAGAGAGGCATTACATACACTGTTTTCTCACATTAGCAAACAATATCACCAATCTGGTGAAATGAGAGAAAAAACTACATGTACATATTATCCTAGTTTTTGTGGGCACATTTGATATACACCATATTCTGGGCAAAAACAAAAGGACAATGACTTTGTCAAATGATAAAGGATACACTAAAAATTAAAACTCATTCATTGGATAAGGGCGATAATGCAATAAATTACAATACAGGATAGCTTTGTTAAATACTATGAACTATTTACAAGCAATATTTAACAAGTGATATATAAAACACACCCTGCAAAGTCATGGCTTAATTTGGTTTGACTGCATGGTTTAAAACAGAGTTTTTGACACAAATTACACTTTGCTGAGAAAGGAGAATGTGGAGATGACAAAGATACATTTACAGCTAGTTACAACCTAATGCCAAGCATACAGACCTAGTGGAGACATGTAGTTAATGATTGAAAACAATGATAAAAACTGACAACAAAACAAAAGTCTGATTCCCACTCTGCCATATAATTTACTGGACCTGGTGTAGCAGATTTTCTTAAATTATCGTACTCAAATTGATTTTTTTGGCATAAAGTCATTATTATTATTATTCTGTTTTTCTACATGAAATACAGACATAAAAATAACTGAACACAAATTTAAAAAAAACATTAAATTTTAAATTTATCTCCATAGAGTCTTACATGTATTCTTAAAGTAAAACTTTATAGGATTTATTAAAAAAAGTTTAATTTCATCCTCTTTACTTTCTTGAGAATAAGAGGAAAACCTGTTTTTCAATTTCAAGGAATGTGTCAATCATTTCTGTGAAAATTTTCGATACCAAAATCTAAATATTAGGACAAAGTTTAAGAATTATAACTGAAATGTTGCCAAATCATCATAATTCTGTAAATTTGTGTCTTTTAAACAGAAAATTTAACAAAAACTTAATAAAGAATTTTTTTAATGCATTCAGTGTATCCAAAGCAACTGCATAAGAACAGTCCATATTGTATGATAGCACACTCAATCAATATAGACTAAAATATCAGTTGAAGTTCCAACTGATCCCTGTAAAATTGTGGAAAATCCTATCATAGATACCGGGTAGTTGTGAATTAAAACCAAAATACATATCATGAAAATAACTCCATTTAACTACAATAATTCTATTTTTTTTATCAATAAGTCTTCGTAAAGATCTGTACTAACTACACTCACACTGACTGGGCAAGTAATGTACTAACTACACTCACACTGACTGGGCAAGTAATGTTCTAACTTTACTCACAATGACTGGGAAAGTAATGTACTAACTTCACTCACAATGACTGGGCAAGTAATGTACTAACTTCACTCACAATGACTGGGCAAATAATGTACTAACTACACTCACAATGACTGGGCAAGTAATGTTCTGAGGTAGTTTTTTGTTTTGTACATTTTATGCATATTCACAAAAAAACACTTGCATTTACATATTTTTCATAGTTACTCCAGTGTCCAGAACAAATTCTTCTTTCTATTCAAATGTTAGGGGTGAAATGATACACCTGTGATGCATATCGAACTGGTACATAATGCACAGCCTGCGATACGATATATCAATACACAAGAAATAAATCGTCTTTCCATCTTTCGACGGTAGGTGGTGTCATTTTATGTAGGCTGACAAACTGGTTGTATTTCCAGTATGCAGACTGCAGATACACATATAGTTATGTATTCATATGCATTTCTCATCGATGACAAGATAATAAAATACTTTCAAACAGGCTACCTGTTGGTTGTTAGCGAGTTTTATTTATCGTTACAGCCATTTAATGGTGACTCCATTTAACTCATTTTAGCCACCAGGCCCTTTGTTTTACATGGCATGAATGCTTTGAAACATCTTATTACCAATTTCATGTCTCACTTAAACTTGGAAGACATTACATTTTATTCTTCAAAACAGAAGAAATAAGGCAATTTCTTTGTGCAAAGAAAATCTCATCTAGAACAAATCTGGGCATAGGAATGAGGATGAATGCCAACAAAATCTATCACATTGTACTTCCTGCAAATGCAATAGACTGATGCAGGCACAAGTACTTGTATTTGTTAGTGATGAAAAAAAACGACTGATAACACCCAGCCCTATTCGGTAATTTTTAAAAAACAACGTACACAAGTTGATAAACTTGAGCGGTTTGAAATCTGCTCCCCTCACTGATTCTGTGTTAATTTTATTTATTCCATTGACACATTCTTTCACTGGTTATATATCTCTGCATAATAAGAGAAATTTAAAATGTATTACCCATGTACAATTTACAGGGAGACCGAAAAAAGGGGAGTAGAAAAGGAGGGGGATGAGGAAACGGACAAAGTTCAATATTTACCTAACACTTCAATATTAACTCTTTCGCCCTGCTCCACTTTCATAGAGCTCTACTGATATAAAATTCTTCAAAAGATGTCACGTCTAGTTGTATAAGCATTAATCTGTGAATTATTTCGGAGCCTACTCTGTTCCCTATCTGTGTATGAATATTGTTTTGTGCTTCCTTCTGAAGGGGCTTACACTAGAGCTCACATATATTATCTTTTGGATACATCTGCTCCAAAATAGGATTTTTCACTAACATAAACTTATTTTCTTGAATCAGTAGTTTACTGACTAGTAGCTACCATGCCAGATTTCTTATCTGTTCCATAATGTTGTATTAGTGTTTTAAGTCCATCAGTGCCATATTCTGCTTGTGTAGACAGAGGTATTGAAATAAATATCTTTATTTCTTGATTTCATATTTTTCATCTTTATTTGCTCAATTAGCTTAACCCTAATATGGATATATAGTTTTGTAACATATTATTTGCAGGCCTAAATTTATTAATAAAAAAAATAAAATTGCATTCTATTTTAAATTGTCTGTATTTTAAATAGGCTCAGTATTCTGCCCTTTCTACATTTAATTTCAAAATACTGCAAAAGGGAGATTAAATATCATTCCATCTAATTTTTATCCATCCAACATGTAATTCTGACTTATATTTAACATCATTTTCGGACTCAAAATCACTCAATGATATCTCCATAACCCCTTTCCCAGCTCCAATAAAATCGATAAACTTTATAACTTAAAAAATGATCATCATCACTATCATCATTTAGTATTTGCCAAATGAAATGGTAATCTGAAGATGAACCAAGCCGGGAATGAGACATTTTGGGTTTTCTAAGTTGCCCATATTTTAAACATGCATTTGTAAAATCTCTTTGATGGAAGTTTAAAACTATGCCATAATGCTTATTCCAGGGCACAATGTGCCAATCAGATTTAGTTTAACAACCATTTATGTCATGTTTGAAGAACTCAGATGTGTAAGCAGTTGCCTAGCTGAAAAACAAGTGTCGTGACAAGAACAGTTAAATAAAAACTGTATACTTCGCCAAGGGCATTTTCATATGTGCGACTTTCAACTGATTTGCAGGAGTTATCGAGCATCACTGTTCTCCAAGGGTGTGAATTTGTACAAAATTTGCATGATTCACACAATCGCACACCTTGACGGCATCACCATTTCAGTACTATATGTATCATTTAATGAATATTTATAGGTTACTGCATTTGTATGGGAAAATGTATGGGAAAATATGAATGAGTTTTTCAGAGGTCGTGCAGTATATCCATCCAACAAAACGAGTTCATATTTTCCCATACAAATGCGGTAACCTTTTTATTATATGCTCATTTTCTTATTTTACCTAAGGCTTAATTATATAAACAAAATACACTACAAGAAACAAAGTAAATGAATGTATGCCATATTCCAAACTAAATACACAAGCGCAGATTCATCATTACAGAACAACATTATTAATGCACACATAACTCCGTCCAGATAAATTTGAACTTAGTCGTGTGCTAGACATAAGTTTCAAAAGAAAATGGCATTTTTTCTACTTAAATTGAAATTTGGAGTCATATTGTGAAGGAATGCACATTGCAACAAGTTTTCCATTTGATCTGGAATGAATAAATTTTTGTATTTTTGTCGATTCTACAAAATTTCATGATTATGGACTGGATTTATATGTGACAATTCCACACGACATACATTGGATTGAATAACCATGCTGACATCTGCAAATATGTTTCTGTCACTGAATGTTTGAAATCATAATGTGGGAAAAATAAGAAGTCTTTCAATTGCAATTATCAAAAAGACACTATGGAATTTAATGCTTATTTCATTTTGAGAGCAGTAAGGAGGATGTAACTGCACTTATATTTGAAATTACAGTAAAATTTCGAAATGTGTAATCAAGATTGAGAACCTATGACATGACTCATGTAATTTGGATTTGCAGAAAGTACATTTTGAGGAAATTTAGGATCTAAAACTAAGTATATTTTTTTTGTCATTCTTACTACCAGCTAAAGAAGACAGTTTATGCCTTGTCACTTGTATGTTATTTGTAAGGAACTTTTCTAGCATCCACCATATAGCTAGCCTAAATCCGAAACAGTGTATCGAAAAAGTTAATGTGGAATGTGCCAAAGCAGCTGGTATGTGGCAGTCCATGAAACATTTGCTTTACTTCATTCAGAAACAAATTTCATCAAAAAAAAACGTAAAGCGCCTACTAAGCGAGTGTACATGATTTGTTTACAAATCAAAAGTGCTGGTGTCTGCATCCATTCTTTGTTTACAATGGAAAGTAGTTCCTTTATGCATGTGAATGCAATATGAAGGTGTGCAATATTATAAAATACTGAACAATTCTGACAATGCAAAGTTGACAGAGAAAAAAATGAGCATATAATAATCTCTGTTGCTTTGCTAATACTTCCAGTTTGTCAGGCAGGGAATAAGCTAAATTTATTTCTGATTAGTGGTTACTGTTTAACAGGGACGAGACCTGTGACTGCAAATGCTGTTTAAAATGAATTTTCAAATTAAAGAATAAAAAAACAAATAAATATTCATGATGGCTGAAGACTAAAATAACTTGCATATGGTAAGTATTGTTTTGTATTGATTCTCCATCACTTGTATCGATATGTTTATCATTACAGCAAAAGTATCAATTCTTCGATATATTGATGAATCATTTCACCCCTACCAAATATTTATCTTTTGTACTTTATAATTTGATTGTAAATTAGCAATGCTGCATGTATCTTTTGTCATTTTTGTCATTTTTTAGCAACTTAATCTTCATACCTTTTTATAATAAAACCTTTCTCCATTGACTTCATTTTCTGTCTCAGTAATTTCACTTTGAGTGAAATGAGTTATGTAGAATGCCAGTACATTCAAGAATAGATATTCCGTACAGTCACACTAAAATTACGATAAGGACAATGAACAGCCTCAAAAATGGTAAATTATCTCTCTTCCTGTGATATTTTGCCAAAAACTTTTGTTTATAAAAAATTTGATTCTGATGTTGCTCTGCCATATATTTTTGTTTTGGATTATACACACAAAAGTGTAATGAGATGTAGAATCATTGGAAGCAGATCAAAACTCATGACATAAAGCCCATATTTTTGTTTTGGATCATATATACAACATTTGAGTCAGATCCCCTTGCAAAATGTATACACCCAGATCTGCCATCACATAATGCACTAGCAGATCTAGGTCCATGCAGTTTGTTAGGATCAGCAATCAGTAGAACAAACAACACTGCTCCTCATCTGCCAGTGCATTATGCAACTGCAGACCGAAGTCTATTAAGTTTGCAGTTGGACTCAACTTTTATGCAATTATAAATCTTAAGTCCTCAAGTGAATAAAAAAAGCAATGACTCCTGGGTAATAATTAAGCTGGATTTAATTTGAAAGACAAATGAGTTGCCAGTAGCTTCTCAAGGGTTCATGGTTATTACTGGTGTTTATCCCAGGCTCTTCCTCCACCAGTTATTTTGGCTGCTGGATACAGCCTATCATCATCTGAAAAAATGGCATTAAACCTACAAAACCAAAAATATGAGTAACATGGTTACAATATGCAGTACTCCCTCACTATGACCCTGTCCATAGCCAGCCATGGCGTATACGACTTTACAATCAGACCACCATAGAATGAAGAGAACATTATACAAATAGTTTTACTACCATGGGACCCATGACCTTACCCGCCTTATAACAAGAACCATGCTATAATGAAGGGTCTTGTAACAGGATCCATGTTATAATGATGGGCCTTATAGCAGGAACCATGTTATAATGAATGGCCTTATAGCAGTAATGGTGTTATAATGAAGGGCTTTGTAACAGAAACCATGTTATAATGAATTTCTTTATAGCAGTAATTGTGCTATAATGAAGGGCCTTATAACAGGAAATGGGTAATAATGTAGGGCCTTATAACAGGAAATGTGTTATAAAGTAAGTTGTTATTACAGGAAATGTGTTATAATATAGGGTCTTATAACAGGAACCATGTTATAAGGAACCATACTCAAACAGCCAATTCCAATACTTGAGCATGGCTGATGTAAAGAAAACCAGGTTAAATTAGCCTGGTCATGAATATGTAAGCATAAAAGAAGTTCAAACAATTCAAAGAGGCTGAGTCTTACAGAGATTTTTTATCATACTCTACTTTTTTTGGTAACTCATTTGCATGAAGCACATTTATAGACTACATGAATGAAATGTACAAACATATTAATTATTAAGTTCTAATTAATATTTGGCCATATGTCAAAGAATGAATGACTGTGAAAGTAAAGAAATATATACTTGAAAAATTTGTTGATCCTGAATAAAGGGTTAATTATTAGTTCTTTAGAGTATTTTCTTTTCGTGTATGAAATCTATTGGCATTCTTCAGTCTTTGACTCTTCTAATGTTACTACTGGATATAACGTATTTTAGATATGGATACACATTGTTTCACCCACTAGACATATTCATCTCAAATTTTACCCAGAGTTGTAAAGACAAAAATAATCTAAGTAGTCCTGGGTTAGATCACAAAGTTTATCTTACCCTGAGGATAGATAAGGTCACATGCTAACTGATGTCTATAACAGCTTTAATCATTGACACCTGTTTTGCAAACCCTCGTCAATTACACCATATGAGACTAGTGTTCCTTTCACTGCACTGATTATAAATATTGAATGAAATGCTGCTTTTGTCAGTAAAGTGATGCTGATTGGTAAAAAATATGATTTGCAAGACCAAATTCCTATAGGACTAAGATTCAAGCAAGGACCTGGCAGGACCCCATCTCTTGATCACTCGAGAAAACATTATTTCCCTCTGAATGGATTTTCCAATCATGTCTAAATATAAAGATGCCAATAATCCCACACAACAGTTTTGCCTCTGTCACCTTGACAAATTGGATAGTGTGTTTGTAGAGGCAGTAGCCAGCTGAGGTACACTTCCATCAGTACTGTGGTCTTCGTATGGCAGAATTTTAAATACCGGTGCAGTCCTTAATATAACATCGACAGCATCATCTCTGTTTAGTTCTTGGAGTTTATTAATCAAATTTTCGATTGTGCTCTCAGGATCTGACCTAAACCACTCATCAAGGGTTTTGTCGGTTTTGCTTTCAAGCTTGTTGCTCGAAGAGTCAAGATTTGGAAGAAGGTTCTCCATTCCTAATGCAACCACTAAAAGGCACCAGTCTCTCCCCATTGGGTCCTGTGGGTCGAGAATTCGACAAAGCATTCGTCGTGTATGAATTGTCAGATGAGAGATAGGTAAATCAATCCCTAGACACACCATTCGTCTGATCTCTTCTGATCCCATGCAAACAACATCCAAAAAATCCTCACTGTGTCCATTAGGAAGTTTCAGTCTCGTAGACTTTTCCAGCTGCATTGTGAATAGATCTTTTGGAGAGTAAGTATGAATAATTTTGGAATGATCTTTTAACTGCATTGCACTCAAAAAGTGCCTCTCCGTGCATAAACCAGGACAAACATGGCCTAAAACATGCTCAACTATACTAATCAGGTCTTCTAGGAAGTCAAATAAAGATGTTCTCGTATCTGGCAATCCACGTACTTTAATCTCAAAACCCTGCATGCTCTTGTCCATACAAAGCATCCCTTCCATATCTCCACAACAAAATTTTGACCCATAATGCCACTGGTAGAGGTCATTGTCAGGGTCATCATTCTCCTGGATAACATTCCTTCTCAAATGGACCTGAATTCGGTGAAAGAGGTGCTTGAGTATCCCACTTGCTGCTGACTGAGTCTGAATTCTCACACCACCATACACCCCATCCGCATATCGTTTCAAGTCTTTCTGCCATAGTCCATTGAGCGTTTCAACAAAATTGAGACATGGGAATTCATACTCAATCTCCCCATCATTATCACACTGAGTACAAAGGTCAAGAGTTTCCAAAACTTGTAAGAGATCAAGTGCATCCGTCTCAGGGTATATCAATTGGAAATCGTCCACTGTAAAACAGCCTGTAATACGAGACTGAATTATTTTCTCATGTGAGATCAGATTCCCAATGATGTCCTCACAAAGCCATTTGGGACTCAGTATAATGAGATCCTGGGATGTCTCAGATTCAAGATACACAATCTGGAATAAAAATAATGGATTGTATATTTTGCACTGCAAAGAACTTTTAGTCGACTATGATTTTAACATATAATCAATCAATAATAATCATTATTCTTCAATGACCTTTATTTTGTTTTATACATGACACTTTGTATTCCTGTTAATAATACAACTATTTGTACTTAAAAATCATTTCTATAACATGTTTTATACATTAGAAGAGAAAAAGAAAAAAAATGCAGACAACAGAGGATGGATTCATTTCATATAAACTTTTAGAATTGTTGAATAATTCTGAATGTCTTGCAAGCCATAGCCAGATAAATATTTAAACAAGAGCTATTTGTGATGGATGCAGTGCAAAGTGACCCACTCACTACAGTTTGCTCCACTGGGCCTTAAACAAACAAAACTATGTTGGGAAACCAAAGTTGGGAGAAGTTGGCCCTTCAGGGGCCATAACTCAAAATGATGTTGGGGATAGCCTGAAATCCAACTTCATCATGCAGTCATCAGCACAAGCAACAGCTAATGTAAACAAAATGTAAACATAAATATATACAAATTGATTAGCAAGGGCCATAACTGTGTAGACAAGACCCAGATTAATTAAAAAGTGCTGTCATCACAATGTATCTAACATTTGCTGATTAGTTCGTAAGCCATGCTGAAAAAAAAGCAAAATCTCATGTAAACATTTGAAGCTGATTAGCACATAGATTGTATGCAATAACCTCTGTTGTGTAAATGTGTCTTTCAAAGGTTTGATGGAGTTACTGCCCTATTTTTAAAAGAATTTTTCATCTCCGCAACAGAAGATCCTTGTAAACAGCACAATGCAAGAACCAATCAACGTAATTTATTCTAATCAGGTGAGACCTAAGTGTGCTTTTAGGGAATTTTTTGCATAAACACCATTTTGGGTAGCATTATTGCCATTGAAGCTAACTCAATACTGTCACATGGTTTTTGTTCTTTGGCATTTTATTCCCTTGAATTTGATCACTTTTAACCAAACAAGATTTAACACATCATTATGCTAAAATTAGTTACCAAAAAAGAATCCAAGTGACAGCTTATGGAATTATTTCAGTAATAATTTATTTGTGATGAGTTAATGTATAAAAATACTCTGGAAATAAGACAAATTACTGAACTGGAAGTGTCTGTTGCAAAAATTACCTCTCCACACAACTGTAGTTGCTGTACTAATATCTTCAGATGCTCTTCCCCAGCAAGAGGGTTGACCTTTGATCTTAAATGATCCATAAACTGTTGCCATGACAACACAGGAAATGAAGAAGATGACCTTCTCCAGGAAGGAAGCTGGCAGATCATGCTTTCTAACAATCCTGAGTGTTGTGGTAAATTCTGAAATAAAAAATACGGAACTATTTACAGATGGTTATATAACATCCCAAGCAAATTACCATACAATTTTAATAATCAGGAGTGTCATAATGTTCTATGAAATTCAATACAAACAATTGTTGTGGCAGTGAAATATCCAGCAACAGTGAGGAATGCAAATTTGTACTATTCTCTGAAGATATAAATAATAATTTCAAACTTGTGTTACCTTAAGTTTACAGGGCTAAATGTGAGACACTTTTGTGTGCAGCACATGGGATAATCAGGATATGACCTCACTTCACAGTTTTCATGATCCTATAAATATCCCTACATGATGCATTATATATCACAGATGATTAATACATATTTTTGACTTGCATTTTAGCTAGTTTAATTACTGTAGTACAGCTAGAAAGTTTGGTTTTGTGTGTTTTAATGCCATTTTTCAGCACATGATGGGCTATACATGGTGGCCAATATATCTGGTGGAGGAAGAACCTGTGAGGACCTGGAAAGAACCAGTGACTCACAGGAAGCTACTGGCAAGGTTTCTCACATACCCACACTAGTTGAGCTGAGATTCAAATTTGCACGGACTCAGGTGAGAGTGATCTGTAAAGGCAAGTGCCTTAGAAAATCAGCCACCCTGGGCAGCTCAAGCTAGAAAGGTGAAATGAAAGCTTTGTAATGAAGGTTGGGTGCTGAATGTACATCAAATATAGCTATTGTAAGCTAGAAGATTATTCAAGTGTTATAAGTACTACAAATATAGTTATTGTAAGCTAGCAGACTATTCAGGTGTTAAAAGTACCACAAATATAGCTATTGTAAGCTAGATGGCTATTCAGGTGTTAAAAGTAGATCAAATATAGCTATTGTAGCTAGAAGACTATTCAGGTGTTAAAAGTACCACACATATAGTTATTGTACGCCAGCAGACTATTCAGGTGTTAAAAGTACATCAATTATAGCTATTGTAACTAGAAGACAATTCAGGTGTTAAAAGTACCACAAATATATCTATTTTAAGCTAGCAGACTATTCAGGTGTTAAAAGTACCATAAATATAGCTACTGTAGCTAGAAGACAATTCAGGTGTGAAAAGTACCACAAATATATCTATTTTAAGCTAGCAGACTATTCAGGTGTTAAAAGTGCCACAAATATAGTTACTGTAGCTAGCAGACTATTCAGGTGTTAAAAGTACCACAAATATATCTATTTTAAGCTAGCAGACTATTCAGGTGTTAAAAGTACCATAAATATAGCTACTGTAGCTAGAAGACAATTCAGGTGTGAAAAGTACCACAAATATATCTATTTTAAGCTAGCAGACTATTCAGGTGTTAAAAGTACCACAATTATAGTTACTGTAGCTAGCAGACTATTCAGTTGTTAAAAGTACCACAAATATAGCTATTGTAAGCTAGCAGACTATTCAGGTGTTAAAAGTACCACAAATATAGCTATTGTAGGCTAGCTGACTATTCAAGTGTTAAAAGTACCACAAATATAGCTATTGTAAGCTAGCAGACTATTCAGTTGTTAAAGGTACTACAAATATAGCTATTGTATGCTAGCAGAATATTTAGGTGTTAAAAGTAACACAAATACAGCTATTGTAGCTAGAAGACTATTCAGGTGTTAAAAGTACCAAAAATATAGCTATTGTAAGCTAGCAGACTATTCAGGTGTTAAAAGTACCACAAATATAGCAATTGTAAGCTAGCAGACTATTCAGGTGTTAAATGTACCACAAATATAGCTATTGTAGCTAGAAGACTATTCAGTTGTTAAAAGTACCAAAAATATAGCTATTATAAGCTAGCAGACTATTCATGTGTTAAAAGTACCACAAATATAGCTATTATAAGCTAGCAGACTATTCAGGTGCTACAATGAACACAAATGTAGCTATTGTAAGCTGGAATACTGTAATGTAATACATCTGTCAATGTAAAGAGCTTTTTGAATTGTCAAATATCAAAATATGCAGCAATGAAATGTATGTTATGCTAACAAACATGACTGTTATCCCCAAATTATAAATAGGTTTCATGTATCCATTTGGTTGTAATACTCTGAAAAGGGCACAGTCTATTTTAGAATGTGCAAAGGCACAGAAGAATCAACATAATGTGTAAAAAAATTATGCATTATATTTTGTAAGCTCCATCTTTATTTATTCATTAAGCCCTCCTATATTCAGAACAATTGTCTATTTTTTCAAATGAATGGGACTGTTTCTCACTATGAATTTCAAGTAAATGGGACTGTTTCTCCCCCTTAAATTTCAAATGGATGGGACTGTTCCTCCCTTTAAATTTCAAATGGATGGGACTGTTTCTCCCTTTAAATTTCAAGTGGATGGGACTGTTTCTCCCCTTAAATTTCAAATGGATGGGACTGTTTCTCCCCCTAAATTCTCAGTATCATGAGAACCAGTGTACATGCTTGCTGCTCTCACCTTTATCTGCAAATTCATGAGGTGCAACTGATGCTTCAAAGCTTTAATATCAGGTGACAAGGCCACCTGGGTGTCAAGGACAAACACACGTTCCACAATGTCAAGGTCATACTGAAACATCTGCTGAACTCTGGCTAAAACTCTGCTGGCAGTTGGACTCACATACTCGCCCCGGGCGTTTTTCTTACAGGCAGTCTTGTCAGCATGGGTTGCAATAAGAACAACTCTGGGTGTGAGGGGCAGTTTCCCACAGTATCCTAAAGTAAAGGACAAGGCAAATGTTCATCAAATACTATTTTGTAGACTTCCTCTATTGTAAAACATGAAAAAAAAGTATAAATGTTATTTTTCTGGTGTATTCAACTGAACTTACAAGCCCAAAATACAAGAGAAAGTGACAAGAGGGAGGTAAGAAAACACAGACGTTTATGAAACCAAGGGGCAATGCCATATGGCTGGTAACAGATCTTCATGACAAAGTTACAAGGAAGAGAGATAGCACATGTTATGGCTACACACCTCGAGGGAGTGCAGATAGTTATGATAACTGACATATTGGAAG
Organism: Sinohyriopsis cumingii; assembly: GCA_028554795.2. Lineage (NCBI taxonomy): Eukaryota > Metazoa > Mollusca > Bivalvia > Unionida > Unionidae > Sinohyriopsis > Sinohyriopsis cumingii. The sequence goes on from CM068827.1 coordinate 35,161,687, forward strand.
TGGATGTGCTAATAGGTACTGGCCTAAAGGAAGTCAAGGTAATAGGTACCATCATAAAGAGTCAAGGTAATAGATACTGTCCTAAAGGGAGTCAAGATAACAGGTACTCACCTAAAGGGAGTCAAGATAATAGGTAATGACCTAAATGGAGTGGAGCTGAAAATGGGTAATGGTCTATGGGAAGGGAAGTTGTTAATATCTAGTGGCTTTAGAAAAATGATGGTAGTTACAGTTACTATGTAAAGGAAGTAATGGTGTACTGAAGGTGGTAAGAGCTACTGACCTCCAATGAAGGAACAGGTTAAGGGCTAGTGACCTCGGGCAAGGGAATAGGGTAAGAGCTACTGATCTCAGGTGAGGGGATTGGGTAAGGGCTATTGACCATAAATGAGGGGACAAAGTAAGGGCTACTAATCTCAGGTAAGGGGATAGGGTAAGGGCTACTGACCTCAAGTGAGGGGACAGGGTAATGGCTGCTGACCTCCAGTGAGGGGATAGGGTAAGGGCACCTGACCTCAAATAAGTGGAAAGGTAATGGCTACTGATATCAAGTTAGGGGATAGGGAAAGGGCTACTGATCTTAGATGAGAGGATAGGGTAAGGGCTGCTGACATAAGGTGAGTGGATAGGGTATGGGCTACTGACCTCAGGTGAGGGGATAGGGTAAGGCTACTGATCTTTATCACCAAAGATCTATAGGAATTGGAACTAGAAACAACATAATATATTCACAAAAAGGTCTAGTCCACCTGTAAAAAAAAAATAGACACTGATCTGCCATCACTTACTTTGCCAGCAGATCAGGGTCTATCTTGTTCTACTCATTACTCCTAACAAACTCATAGACCTAAATCTGCCATTGCATTATATGACTGCAGAGCTGGGTCTGTGTTTGTTCTACTTACTTCTCCTAACAAGCTCATAGACCCAAATCAGCCAGCGGCAGATCCAAGTCTCTGCAATTTGTAGTTACATCCAACTTATAAGCAGGTATATATGGTAATTACCTAAACGCAGTGTTGTACCTTGTTTCGGCTGTAAGGAGACATTTTATATACATTTGTCACCCTATAATACCTACAAAGGCTGAAATTGGTAATAGCTACTGACATAGAAAAAGTGCAGTTGGTTATTTATTCTTGTTTAACAAGAGGGACTGAAAGGTGGATGTGTTATTAGCTACAGACTTAAAAGGTAGTGAAAATAATATAGCAGTCCCTCTCTTAAATGCACCCCCGCCACTTTCAGCCAGACTCTCTTGGCACTGAGGTGGCGCTCTATAGTTGTGTATTTTGCATAGGGTTAAGATTTTAAAGAAAAAGAATTTCCCCGGTTTTCCTCACTGGTTATACTGTCTATTTAAAAAAGACCTTGTATATCTTAGGTATAATTAAAAGAACCTTTAATTCCCTTTATTTTGATGCATGATTGATGGGTGTACTATGGGTTATAGAGTATACAGCTTGGCCTTACTTCAAATGTGCACCTTTCAAAAAAGTGCTAGCTCTACTTGGTCATTTCACTTCCTGAACTTAAGAGGTAAATTGTATAAAAAAGAGCTGATAATTTTTTTCACATTTTATATATTTGGTAATTCATTCATTGCACTTTCAGAAGCTGGTATTGTCTAGTCTGGCAAAAGTCATTTTCCCTATTTTAATAGCTGCTATGTATAGTGTACTTTAGATTAATTCAGGCTGATTTTTTAACACAAGGGAGCAGTCATTTTAGTTAGCAGTGTGCTTAAATCATGTAAAACTTCCAAAAGTACAATATCCAAAAAAATATCATCCACATTACATTACTGTAGCATATAGGTATGCCAACATTCTCTCCATTGTGCATGTTTTAAATGCGAACTACTTCACCTTACATACGTCACTCTCTCTAAAGTACATATTAATTGGTGAGCACCCCCTGAGGAGTTTGTGTTTTGTCTTGAAAGGTATCTCCCGAGTGCAGACACCCTTCCACCCCTCTAATGTGTCCAGGATATTAGTGCAAAAAAATGTCAAATTTAGCTCTCCCAAGACGACACATATTGGGGTTTATAGATACAAATTTCATGAATAATTCTTGATTTAAAAATTTAACTCTGACATTTGCTCCAACTTGCCAATGTAGTACCTAACTTTAATGTAGTACCTAACTTTAATCTGTACAAAGAGGTAAATCCCATAGGTGTCCGGCTTTGTCTCTTTTGATAATTACTGGCTATAATTACCAACAATAAATATCAAGACGACAGATGCCAACAGCTGAGAAGAATTATAGTGTACAGTACTGTTCAATCCATAACAATATGTATTGTATAGTTTTGTTTAGCTCTAGAAGTCAGTGTGACATCCAGTTACCATAGATATTTATGTTAGATGTTGTGGCTTCTCTTTCAGATTCTGAAATGTATCTGATAGAGTATCAGCCTGTACACAATTATGTGACAATTTCATTTTCCTTTCTAAGCACAGAGCAGAATTTTGTGTAATAGCTTAAATTGAAGGTGCTACAATTGCCAATGAAGGAATAAATTGTTCACAAAATTGCACATTGTCATTCTCAGTTTAGAAGGAAAAGTGAAAGCAATTTTAATAATGAAAAGGTGGTGAGTCCTTGATGAGAAATTTGCAGACCTGCCAACCCTGACGAGTCAGTCTCAGTAAGGCAGTTGATTTTTTTCTGTAAGATTGACCAGTTTTCAGTAAGATGTAACAAAATATCAATAATGCTATTGTAAAGCTGGAAAACATAATTAAAAGTTTGACACATCAATGATAAACATTATGTTCAACTGCAAAGTTTGTAAAGTGTACTTTATTTACCACAAACACAGTTGCACAAACTCTAGTTCAATGCCCCATGCAGCTCAATGGCTTGTTGCTATCTTTCAACTTTACATAATTCTTGGAAATTCGTTTTCATTTCACAATTGATTATTAACACTTTTCTAGAAGCCTATTTTCCCTTTCATCTTAACAATGCATCGATTTCTGGACACCATTTTAAAAAAAATTATAATCAACAGTTTGATCATGCAGACGCTTTGCATGAACAAATAAGTGCAGTTTCAAGTGTCTGAAGTGCTGCTGTAAAGTTAGTTTGGTTCCCTGACTAATATCAATAAGTCTAAGATGAAACCCGGATCGAAATAAAACACAGATGAACCAATTATCCAAATTTTTTGGCAATGATGATTTTTGCCGTAGTTTTTGCTAGTATGCCTAAGTCCGTATTTTAAGAGTAATTTTCGTAAGACTTACTGCGAAGTCATAAGAGTTGGCGGGTCTGAATTTGATGTCAGACAGTTTCAAATTAATATTGTTAATTAACTGTAAATTCTTCAGCAGTGGGAAAATGAAATGGGCAGAAAATGATAGTTACAGACAGTTGTTTGCACTAAAGTCTTTTATTTTATTTACAAGGTTTTCAGTGGTGTGCACCATGACTGATGATAATTCACAATTATTTAATTAATTATTTAATTTAATTATTTAACACAAAACCAATACAAGTTTTCTCACACTGATTGCATAACAAGCATGTGATTTATAAATGAAAATATAAACTATTTCTGTGTGCAATACAAAGATATGGATTGAACAGACATATATAGCGCCAGATAAAGAATGAAAATTAAATGGGTATGTAATGTAAGTTCAGAGCTAAAGTGACCTCAGCTAGATCAGTGAATAAAAGTGACAGAAGCTACTTATCTAAATGGAACTGAGGGACAATTCTAGCCCTGAGGAAACTCAACCCCAAATCTACTTATCTAAATGGAGCTGAGGGACAATTCTAGCCCTGAGGAAACTCAACCCCAAATCTACTTATCTAAAGGGAGCTGAGGGACAATTCTAGCCCTGAAGAAACTCAACCCCAAATCTACTTATCTAAAGGGAGCTGAGGGACAATTCTAGCCCTGAAGAAACTCAACCCCAAATCTACTTATCTAAAGGGAGCTGAGGGACAATTCTAGCCCTGAGGAAACTCAACTCCAAATCTAATTATCTAAAGGGAGCTGAGGGACAATTCTAGCCCTGAGTAAACTCAACAAAAAAATCTACTTATCTAAAGGGAGCTGAGGGACAATTCTAGCCCTGAAGAAACTCAACCCCAAAGCTACTTACCTAAATGGAGCTGAGGGACAATTCTAGCCCTGAGGAAACTCAACCCCAAATCTACTTATCTAAAGGGAGCTGAGGGACAATTCTAGTCCTGAGGAAACTCAACCCCAAATCTACTTATATAAAGGGAGCTGAGGGACAATTCTAGCCCTGAGAAAACTCAACCTCAAATCTACTTACCTAAATGGAACTGAGGGACAATTCTAGCCCTGAAGAAACTCAACCCCAAACCTACTTACCTAAAGGGAGCTGAGGGACAATTCTAGCCCTGAGGAAACTCAACCCCAAATCTACTTATCTAAAGGAAGCTGAGGGACAATTCTAGCCCTGAAGAAACTCAACCCCAAAGCTACTTACCTAAAGGGAGCTGAGGGACAATTCTAGCCCTGAGGAAACTCAGCCCCAAATCTACTTATCTAAAGGCAGCTGAGGAACAATTCTAGCTCTGAGAAAACTCAACCCCAAATCTACTTACCTAAATGGAACTGAGGGACAATTCTAACCCTGAAGAAACTCAACCCCAAAGCTACTTACCTAAAGGGAGCTGAGAGACAATTCTAGCCCTGAGGAAATTCAACCCCAAATCTACTTATCTAAAGGGAGCTGAGGGAAAATTCTAGCCCTGAGGAAACTCAACCCCAAATCTACTTACTAAATGGAACTGAGGGACAATTCTAGCCCTGAGGAAACTCAACCCCAAAGCTACTTACCTAAAGGGAGCTGAGAGACAATTCTAGCCCTGAGGAAACTCAACCCCAAACCTACTTACCTAAAGGGAGCTGAGGGACAATTCTAGCCCTAAGGAAACTCAACCCCAAATCTACTTACCTAAATGGAACTGAGGGACAATTCTAGCCCTGAGGAAACTCAACCCCAAAGCTACTTACCTAAAGGGAGCTCAGAGACAATTCTAGCCCTGAGGAAACTCAACCCCAAACCTACTTACCTAAAGGGAGCTGAGGGACAATTCTAGCCCTGAGGAAACTCAACAAAAAAATCTACTTATCTAAAGGGAGCTGAGGGACAATTCTAGCCCTGAAGAAACTCAACCCCAAAGCTACTTACCTAAATGGAGCTGAGGGACAATTCTAGCCCTGAGGAAACTCAACCCCAAATCTACTTATCTAAAGGGAGCTGAGGGACAATTCTAGTCCTGAGGAAACTCAACCCCAAATCTACTTATATAAAGGGAGCTGAGGGACAATTCTAGCCCTGAGAAAACTCAACCTCAAATCTACTTACCTAAATGGAACTGAGGGACAATTCTAGCCCTGAAGAAACTCAACCCCAAACCTACTTACCTAAAGGGAGCTGAGGGACAATTCTAGCCCTGAGGAAACTCAACCCCAAATCTACTTATCTAAAGGAAGCTGAGGGACAATTCTAGCCCTGAAGAAACTCAACCCCAAAGCTACTTACCTAAAGGGAGCTGAGGGACAATTCTAGCCCTGAGGAAACTCAGCCCCAAATCTACTTATCTAAAGGCAGCTGAGGAACAATTCTAGCTCTGAGAAAACTCAACCCCAAATCTACTTACCTAAATGGAACTGAGGGACAATTCTAACCCTGAAGAAACTCAACCCCAAAGCTACTTACCTAAAGGGAGCTGAGAGACAATTCTAGCCCTGAGGAAATTCAACCCCAAATCTACTTATCTAAAGGGAGCTGAGGGACAATTCTAGCCCTGAGGAAACTCAACCCCAAATCTACTTACTAAATGGAACTGAGGGACAATTCTAGCCCTGAGGAAACTCAACCCCAAAGCTACTTACCTAAAGGGAGCTGAGAGACAATTCTAGCCCTGAGGAAACTCAACCCCAAACCTACTTACCTAAAGGGAGCTGAGGGACAATTCTAGCCCTAAGGAAACTCAACCCCAAATCTACTTACCTAAATGGAACTGAGGGACAATTCTAGCCCTGAGGAAACTCAACCCCAAAGCTACTTACCTAAAGGGAGCTCAGAGACAATTCTAGCCCTGAGGAAACTCAACCCCAAACCTACTTACCTAAAGGGAGCTGAGGGACAATTCTAGCCCTGAGGAAACTCAACCCCAAATCTACTTATCTAAAGGAAGCTGAGGGACAATTCTAGCCCTGAGGAAACTCAACCCCAAACCTACTTACCTAAAGGGAGCTGAGGGACAATTCTAGCCCTGAGGAAACTCAACCCCAAAGCTACTTACCTAAAGGGAGCTGAGAGACAATTCTAGCCCTGAGGAAACTCAACCCCAAAGCTACTTACCTAAAGGGAGCTGAGGGACAATTCTAGCCCTGAGGAAACTCAACCAGAAAAAGATCTGGTTCAGCTGCTCCTCAAAGGAATCCTGCAAGTTGAAGAAGACCATATGGATACAGTTTATGTCTCCCAGGAACTGGTCATACACCATGTAGTATGGTTCATAGCCTGAAAAGTCCCATATGCTCACATCTCCAACACCTGAAATGAATGCATCAGTGTTTAGGAAACAATGAATCAATGTTTAGAACACAATAAATCAATGTTTAGAATATAATGCATCAATATTTAATGCAAAGCTGTTCAACATGTACAAAAGTCCTTATGGTTATAAATATTCCATTTTAATTTTCCATGTAATGGTTACATGACGACCTGAGACAATATATAGCAAATATGGGCTGCAGAGTATCTCAGGTGGGTGGAGCCCTGAGATGGTATTTACTTGTGATCCACAGCCTGGTCATTTTATTGTGTCTTATACTTTTAGAAAAGGTTGTGGTAAACAAAATTATTCATTCCTGTTTTAAGTTCAGTCTGTGGAATTATCTACTGTTGTGTTCAGATATAATTTGAGAGAAATAATACATTATTTATTGGAATTACAAAGTGCTCATGGACTAAAACACTATTTTTGGATTACTGTGAATTCATTCAAAGACATTCTAGATTATATCATTGTGATTCATCAAGACTGTTGGTACATCACTATATTCAAAATTGCTGGTACATCAGTACATTCAATATTGCAATTCATTCAGAACATTCTCTACTTTGAACTTTTGAAAGAACCTTCAGAATTATTTTGGGATTTAATTCACAATACTCAATACTATAATTTCCTCTTAAATTTTGACTTTTTAACTTAGAGAAACTAGTTATTCGATAATTTTACTAAACGTGCTGGTTTCACTTCTTTCTGTTACTTAGTTTAAGACCAGATAGTCATGTGTGTGTGCATGTGTGTGTATATATATATATATATATATATATATATATATATATATATATATATATATATATATATATATATATATATATATATATATATAGAGCTCTATCTAGGTAGATCTAATATAGAAGGCTGTGTGGAACAGATGATTATTGGCAGGATGGATGCACAGATGACCAAGTCAGGAACAATGGAGAATGTCATTAAAGCATTAGACACCTATCCTTCCCTCCAAACAGATGAAAAAATTTGTGTGTGTGTGTGTGTGTGTGTGCTTTGGATTTTTTTACATAGCCTTAACAATTTTTCAGTAATGTCACTATGATGTCTGCAGTGTGACAGTTTATAGTAATGTCTAGCACTGAGACATGATGCTGCAGACATGTAGCATCCTGTCTCACCTAGTTGCATTATCTTGACACCAGGCCAACCAGTCTTAACACTAACCTCTTAATGCTGAGCACCAAGCAAGGCAGCTGTTAGTATAATATTTCTTAAGTTTTTGGTATGACTCGGCCAGGGTTCGAACCTGCAACCACCTGCATCCGAGGCAGATGCTCTAACGACTTGGCCACCAGATGAAAATACTGCTTGGCAGTCTAAAATTCTAAAGAAAATTACTGATTGTGGATAGCAGTTGCCATACTTACACAAAGCAAACTGCCAAGTGAATATAACATTGAATGACTTGATCTTTAAAAAATTAGTAATGTTTAAAAACCTTTCTTACAAGTTTTCCTTTGAGTGATTTTCAAGTAATAATTTAGGAAAAGCATACTGTAGTGACCTTTGTGTTTGATGTTTCTTAATTTTTCTTAATCTAAACATTGTGCTAACATGCAGTGTTTTAGTGACATAACACTGTGTGAATGTGCAGTGTTTTAGTGACCTAAATGATACAATTTCAGCTGGTCAATCACAATCTTTGTAAGCCACTGGCATAAATCTGCTGTGCTGAAGTGTGGCAAATTTACACCTGTTGCTTAAGATGATGGCCAATCTTTACTAACAGCATTACATATATTTTAGTATTCATAAATATTAAATATCTGACACCCTGAATTTAATATATTAGATAAATGGAAAAAAATGGGACTCATCACTGGTCGAAGATCCAATAAAAATCAAGGAGTTTTTGATAATGACTATGACACACCTATCAAAAAAACTACTGAATAATATGCTATAAAGCATTCTCATTCCTCTATGTCACTCATTGTTTCCGCTATTTTTCATTATTCATGTAAGTCAATTCAGAATGGAAGTCATGAAGTCATGTTTTACATCTGCATCTAGGCCCAACATGACCTGTATGCTTGAGATGGCTTCAATCAGTTTAAAACTGGTATTGGGTGGAAATGTAATTTCACTGATTATATCAAAGTTAAAAATAAGTTCATAGAATATGAATACAATGCCACCCCCATTTTCTATATCTTAAACAGAGTCACTGATGCCATTGGTGGAAAGATGTTGCACTCACTACAGTGCATCTACACACAAGGTTGTATGACGCTGCAGCAGTGAGAAACTGACCTACGTGCAAAACTTCACCTCGGCGTGACAGGTACATCAATGTACAGATGAAAGGTAACAATGTATGAAACTTCTACATTCTTTAATTATTAATAGTAATAATGTTAATATTCAGGTTCTGACGTAGTGCTTGCATACTTTGCAAATGCTGGCTTCAATAAAAGTACCTGCAATGTTGACTTGCTGTATGCTGATGCCTTTGGTAAAAACTGGGTTGCTAACAGTGTAACAAAGAGGTGTGGGGAGGCTGTACTGTCTGATCAGATTGCTTTTAGCTGAAAATATAACACAGATACATGAAAATATAACGCAGATGCATGAAAATATAACAGATACATGAAAATATAACATAGATACATGGGAATATAACACAGATACATGAAAATATATGCAAAGAAACATGAAAATACAACACAGATATGTGATAATATAACAGAGATAGATGAATATATACCACAGATACATGAAAATATAACACAGATAAATGGAAACATCCCACGGATATATGAATATATATCACAGATACATGAATATATAACACAGATACATGAAAACATAAAACATACATATGACATATTTATTGATATAAATACATGCAAGCAACAAAGCAAACCATGATCTGGAAACAAAATATTTTGTCAATATGATGGAACTTACTGCTACGCAGATTGTATTTCCAGAATTGTGTCTCTCTAATCTGAATATTTATTATATGTTTTACTTAATGCTGCTGTCTTTCATCTTAGCATTCTCTTATTATATTACATCACATCACAATACATTACATTACATTATATTATATTATATTATATTATATTATATTATATTATATTATATTATATTATATTACATTATTATGTAACCTTTAATGAAATTTTCATTGATGTTTTCTTTGTAACGGGAGAGTAATTAATTAAAAATACAAGGGTAAAATGCCACAACTTGCAAAAATAATTCGCTGTGCACTAAACATATACTTTGTACCTCAAAGAGGCACTCCAAGCAATACAGTGCAATCTAATGTTCCACTTGATATGAGAACCAGTCTACCATTCCACTTGATATTAGAACCAGTCTTAATAACATGGATAAGTTTAAATCTGCATGCTTATACAAACTGAAGCTTCAAGTAGCTAAACATGTTAGATATACAACATATATTTACACAAACACACACATAAACACACACTTCTACATTTTCGTTTATATGTAACCATAAAGTTGCAAGTTGAAGTTAATCTGGTGTATCTGAAATAACAATGTATTACTTAAAGATGCAGGGGAAAATCTGGTACATGCACTTACATTTGTGGTTAACAATCTTTGTGCATGCAGAGAGTAAAAAGTATACAGTCATAACCTGTACAAATTTTGATTTCTCAAATGGTACAATCAGGACATAAATTTCAGACAAATCACTTTGCAGAAACATCCAGTTATTATGCATAAACAACCAATCTATGACAATAAAGTCAAAAACACAAATTAAAACCGTAAAGGTTGTTCTAATTGCAACCGCATTTTAAAAGCTAATTTCAAATGGGATGTAAGATGATCGGACAACTTAGTGACCTATGGTCCAAAATAATATTGACTACAATGGTGATACCATTAACTAAATGGAACATGTCCCACAAACTTACCCTGGTTGTATAACATTATGTACTTGCATATAAGTTGGATTCAGCTATAAACAATCTGGATCCTCTATCAAGTTTGTTTGGACATATTAGTAGGAATAAAGACCCTGCTCTGTTGGCACATTATGCGATAGCAGATTAGGGTCTATATTTTCTGTGGACAGAGCAGATTTCACAAACACTGTATGTAAACATATTTTGCTCTGTCAACTCTCTTAATTTTACATTCCTGGATATACATGGTGGCCAGTATAATTAGTGGAGGAAGAACATGGGTAAACCCCAGTAAGAACTACTAATCCAAGGGAAGTTAGGGCAGCTTTCTCACATACTCACATTGGTCAATCTCTAGACTTAAACCCAGGCATGCAAAACAGAGGTGAGGTGGCGGTGATCGGTAAAGGTGAGCACTTTTGACCACTCGGCCACCAAAGCAAAATTGAGATAAGTGAAAATCTGCTAATATTTGGTCTTTTTATCAAAGCTTTGAATTCAAACCATCTTATTACAAAAATATAAATAAAAAAATATAAGTACAACTTTTAGGACAAAAAGAAACAAAAATGACCAGTCATGTTGCAATATTCAAGTACTAATTAAAATTCATGTCACTATATCAGCCAATAACCAAATATCTGCTGATGTATGATAAAAACTTTCACCAGGTGATCAATTTAATATGGTTTTTTGTCTCCTATATAAAAAGGTCACAATTAGGTTTATTTCAATCTAATTAGGTCATACTGCAGGCTATACAACCTGCAGCTCAGCCCATCTTGTATGCAGTAAGTGGGACTTGTACCCAAACTAATCAAATTAATCTTCTGGAGATAAAATTGGAGAGTTGAGAATTGACAGTAGCTTCAAGAATTAACAAGCATAGCTGACAATATTGCTCCTGTCTTTTTTTCTTCAAACCAAAATGTAAAAGTTAAAGTAGGAACTTAGGGTATAAAATTTCAAAGCTGCTTACTTTGTAAAAAAAAGCAAAATACATGAAGGCTTAAGAATTTGCTATAAAAATTAGCATACTTCAATGTAAAAAGAAGGCCCAATATTATCTTTTGAAGAATATTCCTTATCATCTAGTAAATCATTCTGAAACATGCTGGTATCTAGTCTGGATCTGCTCAGATTGTATCTACATTGAGAATCAGATGTCAGTATGGGGGAAAAGATGTCAAAAACTATACCCTCTTTTGATTTACCTTTATCAAGCAGGTATCTTTTGATCTCATCCAGCAAGGAAATGTTATCAAAATCATCAATACTATGGTGTCATGATGTAATTGACATTAAAAGGACACTAGGTTAATATACAAAAAAACTGTTGTTACATTTTTTCTTCACTATGTGAATTGAACTTTTCTTTTGCCTTAAAGGTGTGAATTTGCATCTGCTATTTTTAGTTTATCTAAATCAGCACCTGCAACACTTCATTTGAGTGATAAAAGAATCCTATATCAAATTTTATAGGTAATATATACAGCAAGGAGCTAAGTGTACCAAAATACTGTATGTACTGACATATAAATAGAGTCCAACAATAAACAACACAGACCCTGATCTGCTTTTGCATAATGTACCTGCAGATCAGGACCTATGCTGTTCATTTTACTGATTACTCCTTACAAACTGCACAGACCCAGATCTGCCAGCACATTTTATGATGGCAGATCTGGGTATATGCATTTGGCAATTGGACTGAATTTACCAGTGAGTAAATATTGTATGTTTTGAAGTTACAAGTATTTATTATACAATTTTAATTGCTATATTTTATACATAGCTTTGCTTGTTAAATTTTACCTTTGAGGGACGAGGATGAAGTCCCTGAACTTCCAAGTCGTGTCCTTCGAAAGAAGCTACTGAAGAGACCACATTTTAGAGTCTCTACAAGTGTGCTTTTTCCCACTCCGGAGGATCCCAAGAGCTTCAGTTTTATTCTTGGAAATGAAAGGTTTGATGGCATAAGCTGTTTAATATACATGTCCCCTCGGTCCTGTGTGGGAAGAAGAAATAAGCACTGCGGGTGATAAGGCTGAGACAAAGGTTTGGAACCATTGTAAACAAATTTTATCACAGCAAAGTTTCTCTTTTCAAGTGGTTGCTGTCTCAGTGGCAAATCATGCTACAATATTTTTGATCTCATATGAGTACTTATTTCAAATAAGGACATTAATGGAACAATTTCTATCTTTTTGAGCGTTGGTGAGTCCTGGTAAGCATCGGCAAGCCTTGGCAAGTCTGGGCAAACCATCGATAGTACTGGCAGTAAATGATTTAAATCATTCAGTGAGTTGTATAAATTTAATTTCTTATGAGGAGAAATGTAAGAGTCGGTTTTATAACAAGATGATACATATGTCAAATAAATTGTATGGTTCAGCCAGAAGTTCAAATGGGTATTGATAATATTACACATCTACCTAATGTGACATCATCAAATGACAAAACTGCCTTGCATGATGTCATGTGACATTTATCATAAACTTATACATCAGAAATCTTGAACAGATCAAAAGAAAAGTTGCAATGATGACACCATGTGGCACATATAATTTTATGACCTTGAAAATTCATTAATGTAAATTCTTAACCATGGCATCATTACCAACGCCACTGCCATTGGCTGAAAGCAATACTAAATCTTGCTATCATTAAATGAAAATAAAGTAAATATTTCAGTACAACATCCATCTCTTATTTATATATAACTATTGCACATGTTGCAGATATGTTTATCATAGTTCTCTTCTATACTTTTCTTTGTGATAGAATACTTCAGGCCCTGGTTTTACTCCACATGAAGAGTTGCCATAGTACCGGTAACCATATTTAGAGAATGACAAGCCTACCCCCTCACCCATTATTTCTACAGCTTTAGGAAATATTTACTACAGGGCCAAACCCCGTAATTTTGACAAATTTATTAAGCTGGCCCCTTAGTCTTATAATGGGGAAAATTACTGTATGCATTAGTAAGAAGAAAATCCATTATGGGGTTTCACAAATATAAGTAAACAAAAACACTTAAACCAAAACCCTAATGTAAATGTTCTACAACTGTGACCTTGACCTCATAGCAAAAAAAGGCTAAGTATGCACATCATAGAATGACTTGTCCTAGCACGATTCATGCTAAGTGTGATGTTAATCTAAAAAAAGGTTTGAGGTACATATAAAGGCAAATAAAAAAAGCTATAAATCTAGAACCTTGACACAAATCATCCTTGACTGTGATCTTGGCTAGTCACAGAATGAATTGTCCCAGCTTCATAATTAGTCATCCCATGTATGAAAAAAGGCTTTTGAGAAATAACTACAGGACTGATGAAAACCCTGAACCAAAACTTGGTGACTACTGCTGCCACTACACTTGGAATATGGATGGCTATATCTTGTTTGCCACAAATGTGGGTTTGGTAAAAATATATATTCTACACAATCATTACTTAAGTATATAATTAATTATTGCACAAATGTCATTTGTTACTATGGCATAATGGAATCAACTGTACAAAGTGTACAGTATTCCCTCCAAAAAATGTTGTTAAGTGGTGCTATGAAATGCTATATGTGACTGCCTTGTACAGATGTAAATTACATGCAAAAACAGAATTCAACCAGCATAATGGAATCTATGACCATGCCTGTGTTTTATTAGCTGTAGTATTATATTGAGTGTTTCTACATAAGTGACAACAACACAAATAAACATTTTTAAAAATAACAGCAGCTGTAAATTAATACAAGACTGCATTTTAAGTTACATTCAAACCTGTCTTAATGGTCACCTGTGTTCAGTAGTCACCTGGTCATAACAGTCATTCCAATTTCTCCTCAGCAAATGCCCTGTATTTTATGCTCCGCTCTTATCTGTGGTGAGTGGCCAGGTGTTTACTAACCAAACAATGGTTTAACCATGCCTTAAGTGGTCGATGGAACTTATCGGCAGTGACTGCTCCAAGTATGCAAATTAAATACTTCTTTTGTTTAATGAGCAAGGCAAATTAAATACTTCTTTTGTTTAATGAGCAAGGTATTGTTTAGATAAAGGCATATCGTGTGAATCGATGTGTAAGCGTTTCATATCTCAATTGTACTTACTGTACTCCAGTCACACTGTCAAACTCGAAGGTGTCTATATGGCAACTTTGAAAGCAAGGTGTTTTTTATCCTTACAGGAAAGGATCAAAGCAACTGTTTGCTGGATGGTGGGAAAAGTAACTGTGTTATTGCAGCAGAAATGAAAGTCACCTTTTGTGTCAGTGTGACAGTAGAGTTTGATATCTTCTTCTATTTGCCTCTGAATTAAAGCTATCTCTGAAGAAAACTGTTTTTCTTTGAGAAGAGATATGAGTAATATCCCTTTCCATTTGGATCATGGGTAATTCAGTACTCAAAACATGCCTGTGAAAGCAGGTGAAGTTTTGGGTCATGGGTAATTCAGTACTCAAAACATGCCTGTGAAGGCAGGTGAAGTTTTGGGTCATGGGTAACAAAGAATAGCCATATACAGCTTCCTCTAATTTCCGTTCATCACAGGCATTTCACATAAACCAACTGTCTTTGATCTTGGAGAGTTCAGCAACTGCCTAATCCCAATTTAGTTTTTATTGTGTGAATAAACAAAGATCCGTGTATATTTAAAGTTGGTAATGATTTCACTTTCTAGGGTGGATTAAAGTGAGCAGGATACAGGCATTTTGTGTGGAACATACATCTGGAAGAGAACAACATATATCCATAATTATGATATGGACCTGTCTCTATGGATTTCGTATGTACAATCCTGACGAAGAGTGCACCAAAGTCATGTGAACTTATCCAATTCCAACATCACTGCTGCTTGAGTGCTTAGATCCAGTATTGCTTTCATTAACTGATGTTATTAATACCTCTCTCTCATCTGGGGAATTCCCATCATTTTTCAAAACTGCCATTGTAAAGCCTCTGCTGAAGAAACCAACACTAGACCATAATGATTTAAAGAACTACCGCCCAGTTTCTAATCTCCCATTCATATAAAAAAATATTAGAAAAGGTTGTTCTATCCCAGCTTGTATCTCATCTAAATTCAAACAGTCTTTTAAACAATGTACAATCTGCATATTGCCCTTGCCACAGTACTGAAACTACTCTTCTAAAAGTAGTTAATGACATTCTGTCTGCTTTGGCTAGAGGAAAGATTACAGTCCTCACCCTCCTTGATTTGTCTGCAGCATTTGACAAAATAGACCATGATATATTACTTCACCGTCTCCAGCATGTTTTTGGCATTTATGATACAGTCTTAACCCTTTACCTCATACAAGTGTCTTTGAATGCCTCTACTCCATTCGGATGGAATCGCCTTTTGACGCCTCTACAAGATTCGCATAGAAGCGCCTTTTGACACCTGCTGTAAACGTCAGCCATTTTGAACTAGTTTTCATAGCGCCATCTTCGGGGAAAACCCCCCTATTACATACTATATTCATCCACTGGTCGATATCTGCTATTTAAAGTAACTGGGTCGTAATCTCCAGTCTCCAAAATGGCAGCCGCGGATTTCATTCAGTACGTACGAAGTTTTCACGATTAGAATAACAACCACAAAAGATTCAATAAATTAGGTAAAGTCTCTGATATTGATGTAGGCAGCAATTAGTTTTTATAAATTATCAAATTCAGATGACTTAGTGATATAGACGCACATGAAAACCTTGTAAATTTTGAGTATCGGAAATGGCAGCTACGGTTGGTCACGTGGCCTCACGGACATGATGGTGAACGAGTTCTCTCAAGATTTTGAAGCACATAAAAAAATTCTTCTGTGGAAAATAATTACACAGCTATAACAATCGGACTTTACTCTTAAATTTGTTCTCATATAATATATGTGTACCAAAAACGTAAAATGGTTAAAATTGATGTTAAACGTAACACCACTACATTGCTTAACAATTCACAGGCAGGATTTAATTCAGTACTTATGAAGTTTTCACGAGTAGAATCACAACCATGAAAGATTGAGTAACTTAGGTCAAGGCTCTGATATTTATGTAAGCAGCAATTAGTTTTTATTGATTATCAAATTCAGATGACTTAGTAATGTAGACGCAGACGAAAAACGTGTAAATTTCGAGTATGGGAAATGGCAGCTACGGTCGGTCACGCGGCCTCACTGACATGACGGTGAACGAGTTTTCTCTCGATTTTAAAGCACATAAAATATTCTTCTGTGAAAAATAATTACACAGCTATAACAATCGGACTTTACTCTTCATTTTCTCCACATATAATAGATGTCTACCTAAAACATAAAATGGTTAAAACTGCTGTTAAACGTAACACCACTACATTGCTTAACAATTCACAGGCATGCCTATGCGGATGTGGTCTGCTAGGTAACAGATGTTCTATTTATAGCATGCTGCACTTTGTCACTATGCTCTATGAGGTAAAGGGTTAATATGGTTCAAGTCCTACTTGGTCAACAGGACACAAATTATATCTGCAAATGGAATACACTCCAGCCCAGTTGATCTATGTTATGGTGTTCCACAGGGGTCTGTTTTTGGACCTGTTCTGTTCATTCTGTACACTCAGTCGCTCTCAAGTTTCATAGATCATCATCCAGTGTCTCATCAATTGTATGCTGATGACACCCAAATATACAAATCTAGCCACCCAACTGAAGTTGACGCCACCATCCAAGGTGTAGAGAGGTGCATTTCTTATGTGAAATCATGGATGACATGTAACAAGCTGCAGATGAATGATGATAAAACCGAGGCCATCATTCTGATCACAACACATGGACTTTCTCATTTACATCCTTTACCTCAAACAATAAATATCAGCAACACCAACATTAAATTCACACAATCAGTATGAAACCTAGGTGTTACTCTGGACAGTACTCTCACATTGCACCTATATGTCATGAACATATGCAAGGCTGCATATCTTGAGCTGAGACGCATCAGCTCAATTCGCAAATATCTTTCAGCTGATGCCACTAAAACACTTGTGTGTTCATTAGTCCTTTCAAGACTGGACTATTGTAACTCAATTCTGTCTGGTTCATCTCAATATCTGCTATAGAAACTTCAAAAAGTTCAAAACACAGCTGCTTGGATCATACTTACAGTACCATGAACTGAGCACACCTCCCGCTGCTCTGTACCCTACACTGGCTATCCATTCGATCCAGAATCAAACACAAAATTTGTTCTCTGTGCTACATTTCACTGTCAGACTCCAACATACCTATCCGACCTCACCCATGTGTACACACCAGCAAGATACTTAAGCTCCTCTTCTGACAATCGTATACTCATTATTCCCACTATGAAAACAAAGTCATATGGACAGTGTTCTTTTGCATACCAGAGCCCAGCAACGTGGAATGAATTGCCCACTGAACTTAGACACAAAGACACAGTCATCACATTCAAGAGGGCCCTCAAAACTCACTTATTTTGACTGCAAGAACAAACTTAAAGACCTAATAATGTTTCCTACCTTAAATATTCTCAGCATGTTTTTTTAATGTTTTCTAATTTCATGGTGTTTGTTTTTGTAATCATATCATTATATGTTTTTTATCTAATAGGTGTTGTCTAATGTTGTAAAGCGCTTAGAGCTTCTAAAGATTAGGCGCTATACAAAGTCCTCATTATTATTATTATTATTATTATTATTATGATATATTTGTACAGTGCACATAAAGCAATTAAAACAATCTTAATAATAATAATAATAATAATAATATTAATAATAATAATAATAATAATAATAATAATATTTAAACAACAAAATGCCTGATGCAGTAAAACTCTCAAAGCACCTGTCCAACAAAAAACATCAATCATTCACCAGGTGTTCAAAAGCTGTCTCCATGACAATAATTGCATCAAGATGTGTTTACCTACCGTATCTTTATATATTGCAGAGTTTAAAAAATAATGAGACATTTTTGGGGGCTTCACTTTCACAAATCAATATAAATAAAAATTAGACAGTGTCTTGTCAATGACCAAATAAGGCATAAAGTTACTTTTTTTTAATGGACAGTATTTATATAACAGTGTGAACAAATCATTTTTGCCACCAAACTTCAAATGTAGTTTGAACCAAATTGCATAAATCTACATTTATTCACCCCACCCACAGAATTTGGAAATAAATTAGTGGAAAAACTAGAGAAACACTGATTATTCAGCCTAATCAATCATCTGTACAGACATGGATTTTCATTATACAGAGAGGGGATCAAAATCATCAACATATCAATGATTCTCTTGAAAAATCTTCCCATTATACTAGAAGTTCCACAAAATAAATAATGCATGCAATACAAGTGTCAAAATTCAGTTTTTATGTACATATTTGAGCCTTCATTTATAATCCATATAGCCCATCAAATGCTGTGCTACAAGTGGGTATTTTAAAAAAAATTGTAAATGCACATGAACTCAACAGAGGGTGCGCTTGTCCATGGTGTTCAGTCATGTATTTACTAAGCCTGTAATAGATTTCCTAATGCTGAGTTATTTATTCATGTCATATTACCATGCAACTGTTATAAATCAATCCACTCAGATACATTTTCAGTATAAAAAAACATGCATGTAATTATTTGAGACAAACATTCAAGCATTAGCCTTCTTTTCAAGCATATTAAAAGCAGCAAGAGTCCCAAGAGGGCCTTGGATCACTCATCTGGCTGACATCTAACAGCTAAATGCATTAACAGTTTTTATAAAAAAATCTGGATCAGTAGGATGCTTTCTTTAGAAATCACATATGCAGTCCAATAAGTGCATATGTAATTAAAATAGTTGTTTAAAGTCTACCTATTTTTTTGCATCTTATCCACATATGATGGCAGATCAGTATCACTTGTCCAATATTGTCCTCTGTGCCAGGATACTGTATATCAACATTAGTCAAGGTCTGCTGATTATCATTATGAGAAAAGGTTGTTTCAGTATTTTTATATGCATTATAATGATGGTTAAATCAAATTATGGATCAGGATAACTGTAAAAAAAAAATACTGATAAAACCTTCAGGGTAGGATGCTCACTGTCAAACATGGTTATTATACTCAGCAGTTTGTAGATTAAAGTTTTCTTTAGAAGTCAAAAGTGTTTTTCTATATTTAATAACAGCAGCCATTATGCCCTCCATAAAATTCATAAAGAGAGGATTTAGAAAAGAAGCTGTTTAAAGAATTTTCTATTGTCAGTATTGGTGACCACATATGACACTGAACTGTCTTCATTGTATAACTATGAAAGCCAGAATTCTGTAAAAATATTTTGAGTGGTTTTTAAGAGGTCATTTAAAGGTTTTTGATGGATGGATGGATGGGGATCATTTGTGTAATCTGAAAGCTCAATATGCCAGGATTCTTGTTTCAAATTTGGTCAAATTCTGTTGCGAAGTTTTTTATACAAAGTTTGTATTAAATATTTCTGCATTTCTTTCAAATGTGGCCATATTTTACAGCAAATTGGCATCATTTGTAAAAAGAAACACTTAAAGTACTTTATGCCATCATGATTTCTGAAATATCTGGGAATATTTAGTACAGAGATATTTTTGAAAACAAGTGATTTAAAGGTTATTCCAGCATATTTTGCAAAAATTTTAAAGCACTCAATGCCATGATGCTTTCTACAAACATTGGTCAAATTCTGTTCCGCAATTTTTGAAAAGTCATCATTTAACAGCTTTTCTACTTTTAGCAATGGTGGTCATATATGATGGCAGATGGGAATCATTTGTAAAAATTTTAAATTTCCCCAAAAATGTCTCCAAATTCAACGAAAATCTGCTTAGTAGGTTTTTTCTTCTTATTTTTAGTAATAGCAGCCATATCTGATGGCAGATTGGTATCTTTTGCATAAATCTGAAAACCCTCTTTGCTAGAATGCTGTCTTTCAAATTCGTACATATTCTGCATAGAACTTGTTGAGAAGAAGTCGCTGAAAGATATTTCTATTTTTATTAATGGCAGCAATATATGATGGCTGATTTGCAAAATTTGTTAAAAAAACTAAAAGTCAGTCATTCCAGGATGCTCTGTGCCAAGGCTGGTTGAAATTTGCCCAGAGATTATATTTAAGAAGTTCAAACTAGCAAATGTTAATAGATCCATGATGAGTTATACATGACAGATGTTGGGCCATACCATAAACTCACTTGACCTTATGAGCTAAAAATGTAAGTTGTGATGGCCAAATTTTACTATAGGTATGTATGGTCATTTTATTTATTCATATCAAAATCCAAATTTAAACAAAATTAAAACTGACTATATACAAATCTTATCCAGAAAATATACTTACGTAACTTTTAGGGTCAAGAAATTCAATTAGTTTATTAGTACATCCTTTTGTTCAAAGCGAACTTGGGATAATGAACAATAATAAACCAACTGAATACTTATTGGTTTCCCAGTATCTCTGCTGTTGAGAGGCATTTTCAATAGCATTAATACGGTTTTATCAATATTACTACATCTTTAATAAATTTCAAATATTATTCATAACGGTCTTACATTATTCAGAAACAGTATTTACAAGCAAAGAAAAAATCTGAAATATTTTCCTATCATACATAATTCAATGCATTTTCAGTCAATATTTAGAAATTGAAGTTCATGTGTATTATTCTTTTCAGCAGTC
Organism: Sinohyriopsis cumingii; assembly: GCA_028554795.2. Lineage (NCBI taxonomy): Eukaryota > Metazoa > Mollusca > Bivalvia > Unionida > Unionidae > Sinohyriopsis > Sinohyriopsis cumingii. Next base: position 35,182,859 of record CM068827.1, read on the forward strand.
AGAAATGAAAATAATAAAAGTACAAGTGTCCAAGTTCATCATGTATGCCTTATGATTTCATAATAAAAAATTCAGTTAAAAAAAACTAAAGATATTAACAACAGATGCACCACAAACGTCTAGTTTAGCTAAGAAATGATTTAGTTTCTTACCCCTTTGACTTTGCTGAGGAGTTCTGCAATATCTGTGAAACCCTCAGCCAGGGCCATAATTTCTGGAGTCACTCCATCCTTCAATAAAAAATTAACTGTATTTAATGATTTAAGTTTTCTGGATCATATGTAGGCATTATGGTTGTTAGATGATTTCTTTATGTCAACAGTAGGTCTATGGAACATGTATTTAAACAAGTTAATGTTAACAAGGATAGGTTGTTTCAAGTGAACACTGGAATTGTCAGTGGGTTAAGAAAAATATTGTATCATGACACTAACTGCATTGTCACTTGTTCAATATAATATTTTATTACATAGAAATGGTTATTACAAGCATAATCTGATGAATACGATCCTCTATTACAAATGCAATATGGACATGAACCATTGTTCAAATGTAATATGATGAACATGAACCTCTATTACTAGTGTAATATGATGAACATGAACCTCTATTGTAAATGTAATCTGGACATGAACCTTTATTACAAGTGTAATATGATGGACATGAACTTCTATTACAAGTATAACACAATGGACATGAACCTCTATTACAAATGTAATATGATGAACATGAACCTGTATAGTAAATGTAATCTGGACATGAACCTTTATTACAAGTGTAATATGATGGATACAAACATCTATTACAAGTGTAATATGATGGACATGAACTTCTATTACAAGTATAACACAATGGACATGAACCTCTATTACAAATGTAATATGATGAACATGAACCTCTATTGTAAAAGTAATCCTGGACATGAACCTTTATTACAAGTGTAATATGATGGATACAAATGTTTATTACAAGTGTAATATGATGGTCATGAACTTCTATTACATGTGCAATATGATGAACATGAACCTATATTACAAGTGTAATATGATGAACATGAACCTCTATTACATATGTAATATGATGAACATGAACCTCTATTACTAGTGCAATATGATGGACATGAACTTATAATTACAAGTGTAATACAATGGACATGAACCTCTACTACAAGTGTAATATGATTGACATGAATATCTATTACTAGTGTAATATGATGGACATGAACTTATATTACAAGTGTAATACAATAGACATGAACATCTAATACTAGTGTAATATGATGGACATGAACTTTTTATTACAAGTGTAATACAATGGACATGAACCTCTACTACAAGTGTAATATGATTGACATGAACATCTATTACTAGTGTAATATGATGGACATGAACTTATATTACAAGTGTAATACAATGGACATGAACCTCTATAACAAGTGTAATATGATTGACATGAACATCTATTACTAGTGTAATATGATGGACATGAACTTATATTACAAGTGTAATACATGGACATGAACCTCTACTACAAGTGTAATACAATGGACATGAACCTCTATTACAAGTGTAATATGATGGACATGAACCTCTATTACAAGTGTAATATGATGGACATGAACTTATATTACAACTGTAATACAATGGACATGAACTTATAATTACAAGCGTAATACAATGGACATGAACCTCTATTACAAGTGTAATATGATGGATATAAACATCTATTACAAGTGTAATATGATGGACATGAACTTCTATTACATGTGTAATACAATGGACATGAACCTCTATTACAAGTGTAATATGATGGACATGAACCTCTATTATAAGTGTAATATGATGGACATGAACTTATATTACAAGTGTAATACAATGGATATGAACTTATAATTACAAGTATAATACAATGGACATGAACCTTTATTACAAGTGTAATATGATGGATATAAACATCTATTACAAGTGTAATATGATGGACATGAACTTCTATTACATGTGCAATATGATGGACATGATCCTCTTTTACAAGTGCAATATGATGGACATGAACTTATATTACAAGTGTAATACAATGGGCATGAACCTCTATTACAAGTGTAGTATGTTGAACACAAATCTCTGATGAACACAAACCTCTATTACAAGTGTAATATGTATATGAACCTTTATTACACATGTATAATAAAAATATCAACCATTATTACAAGTGTAATAATAATATCAATCTCTATTACATGTGGGTGGGCCTGATAATCAGGAGCTTTAACTCTACTAAATGATGACATAGAACACTGAAAATAAATTCAGCCAAGACTAAATAATATCTAGCTGCATACCAAATTTGGTTGAAATGCAATAACATATTAGTGTGCAGAAATGAGAGTAGGACTTAATTTAATGTCTACTCCTTTGTGAGAAAAATGGGACTGTTATCCAATAAATGATGCAGTTTATTCATCACAAGCTAAAAGGGAAAGGGTGGGATGTAAAAACAAAGTGGTTCAGGAATCTTCACATTTGAATATATAGGCATTTGCATTGCATAAGGAAACAATTTATATAACCACCTTTAAAATACAAAACTTAATTCTCATAATTGTAATTGTAAATTAATCTAAGTATGACAACAATATCATTTGATTGCTTGCACTTAGATTTTTTTTCTTCCAATTCAGAGAACATTCATGCATTACTTGAATCAATGAAATTAAAGCAATAAAAAAATGAAAAAAAAAACAAATCCATGAAACTCAGGTAGTATTCATGAAATTCTCTAAGACACAGAATCAAGGCAACTTAAAAAAATATCTATTTTGCAAATAAGCTACTAAATGCTTGCACTAATTTACACCAACAAGAAGGCCCCAATAATACTGTCATCCATATTGTTTGGTCAATAATTAAAACATATAAACTTAGAGATTGAGCGAAGAGTAATGAGAAATGAAATATTTGAAATACACTGAAGAAATATAATTTGTCAGTGTCTTCATTACAAAATTTAGTTTTCAACATAATGGTAACATTTTATGTTGCTTCAAATGTTTGGTTTCCAAATTCAATTACCATATGTACCCAGTTGTAATTCAAGTCCAACTGCAAACTGCACAGACTATGATTGCATTTGCATAATACAGTGGCAGATCTTGGTCTATGCAGTTTGTTAGGAGTGAACAAACAACATGGACCCTGACAAGCCAACACATTATGTGACCGCAAATCAGGTTCTATGTTGTATGCCATTGAACCCAACTTAAAAGCCAGTATATATGGCATTTTCCTTGGAATCAATTCTTGTGGTTTTGCAAAATGTGACATTTTGGCAGCATTATTGTTCCACATAAGAGTTACTACTGTATATACTCACTTTTAAGTTGGGTCCCACTGCCAACTGTCTGGACCCAGATCTGCCATCACATGAGCTGGCAGATCAGGATCTATGCAGTTTATCAGGAGTAATCAGAAGAACAAACAACACAGACCCTCATCTGCTGACACATTATGTGATGGCAAATCTAAGTGTGCAGTTTTGCAGTTGGACGCGTGAGTGTATACAGTATAAAAGATGGTGTGGCCACACAGACTAAATATCTGGGCACCATTTATGGGTATATGACAACAGCAGCCTTATGGAAAATAATGCCAATTTAGTGTTACAAGATGTTGTTGTTGTTGTTGTGGGGTTAACGCCATTTTTCCGCACACGATAGGCTATGTATGGTGGCCAGTATTAATGGTGGAGGAAGAACCTGGGAAAACCCCGGGAAGAACCACCAACCCACGTTACAAGATGTAAAATGGCAAAATATTTATTTCTCGAAAAATAATGGTGGAAAAATGACTGAGACTGTACAAAGTGTTAGTAAAACCTGGGTAAGTTACTGCTGTTGAAATAAAACAGCTGGTAAAATGTAGAAATGTTGGATAATGCAGGTGAATGGTGGCATGTGGTGTGTGTAGGGTCATTCACATAATCATAAAGACTGGAATTCTTATGCTTGCCAACCATTGTAAGTCTGAAGACAGTCATTTCATCTGTTAAGCTGCTGATGTTAGTATTATGGTAATACAATAATATATGTACCCAGTGTCATGGTATACATATAACATGTACCCAGTGTTGTGGCATACATACAACATAATATATGTACCCATTGTTATGGGATAGATATCTTATAATATATGTATTCAGTGTCATGTGATACATGCATCATAATATATGTATCCAGTGTCTTGGGATACATGTATCATAATATATGCATCCAGTGTCTTGGGATACATGTATCATAATATATGTACCCAGTGTCTTGGGATAAATGTATCATAATATATGTACCCAGTGTCTTGGGATAGATGCAATCATTCTCCATGACACAAGTCACCAGGAAAGTAAGTCATCAAATTGCATAATGAAACAATTTTTATTTATAAAACAAACTTGTTTATTTTAATTTAAATGATAATTAAAAAGTCATAATTTTGGTTTAATATTATTTGCATAAATATTTTTATTGATCTCAACCCACCAGATCAAGATTCTCAATTCTATCTGGTCTCACTCATTTTTCTTTCTCTTCACATTTATAGGTTCTTAATTTTCACACAAGGTTAAGGTAGAATCATTCTTTGTAAATAAATGAACACCATTTCTTCACACTGTGCTTGTAAAACATTTTCACCCATATTTTTTCAAACTAATACAAAATGACTGTCATCAATGTGTTATCAATAAATTGTACCCAATGGCAATCTCCAAAGAAAAGTATGAAGTCACTGCCATAGTTTCTGATCACACCCATTCACAATTACAGAAGTTATGCCATCCAGCATTATAGCAGTCATAAGCAGAGCAAAATATTTTTAATCGCAAAAGATATATCTATAAAATAGATTTCTTTTAAAAATAAGCAAATCTCAGATGCAAGCAAACCTCCATGGTAAGCTAAGCATGAATTTCTAATGAGTTAAGTGTAACATTAGAAACGGTGAGCTATTTTCAAGCTTTTAGGTCACTGCAACATTAGTTGTGGTTCTTTGGCCTTTACCGCACTGGAAACATAGTAAGAACAACAACTAACATAAGAAAAGGTCAGAGAACTATAACGGTTGCATGAAATTATCTAAATACCATTCCATTCTTTGAAGCAATCCTCACAGAAACAATTTTTAAGTCTGCTGTAAGAAAATACAAAAAATGTTTTAATGTTTTATTTTTTGTCAGGACAAGGATGATACTGTGTAAGTTGAACTAAATCTCTATAGATTCTTTGTTAGTAATCAATGCTTTTATAGAGAATAAGATACATCACACAGCATAATGAAATAAACTTTCATGGGCTCTTGAAATAAGCCCATTCTAAAATACAGCACTCTGGATCAGTGAGAAGTTTTTCTAATATAAAATAGAATAAATAGATAAGAGCATAATCACTGAAATAAAAAAAAATCTTTGGAATTATTATAATTACTTTTATTAGAAGTTAACTAATCTCATTTTGCAGTTGTGGCAGGGACAGAGTATTGCAAGGGGAGGTTAATACTCTGGTGTTTGTATTAATTTCCAAGTCTAAATATCTCCTTTAAATCAACTGCATGCTTTGAGGCTTTCAACAACTGACCTAATTAAAACATTTTTTTGTTGGGCTAAGGGAAACACATAGCATGTTACCTTGAAATATGTTCACTACAACTTTTGTCATCATCAAGAACCAAAATGTATGCCTTTTGGCCTCAAATGATGATGGTAAACTATGATAACACATAAAATTTGCTGGTGGGTTCAAAAACACTGAACTAGTCATGTCATCATGTAGTAGCCCACAGGCTACTGGAATAAAAGTTGGTAGCCCAGTAGCCAAGATCCATTAATTTTCTGGCAACTTATGGGCTCTGAGAACAAGATTTATCAGATCCTTGTCTAATTTACTTTTTACCTTATTGGAGAGGTCTGGATTTGCTCCTGCCAATAATAGACATCTAACAATCTCTGTATGGCCTGCCTTACTGGCAATGTGTAGCACTGTCAGCCCATCCTGAAACATATAAAATCTTAGTCATTAACAATTCATTGTACAAATTTGGTCATCTTTTATCTAACATTAAAATTAGAGAATAAATTTAAAACCTGTCAATAAAAATAATCTGAGGGACTTATAGAATGTGACCTTCATGAACATGTCGCTCATTTGCTCAGGTAATTATCTAATAAATTTCAACATAAGAAGAGGTGACTGCAATAGAGAGGTTTTTACTACATAGGGGTTACTATTCTAGAAAGGTTCAATTGTCACTATAGGCAGTATTTGAGGATTATCTTACCTGCACTAGATCATCTTCTAACAAGATTTAAATGTCATTCTACAAACAAAACAACTCAAAATGTAGCCCAAAATAATTATTTTGCTAAAATGTTACTGTCAATAGAACTAAATTTCACTGAGAGTAGAATTTATTTAAAGAGAGAGAGAGAGAGAGAGAGAGAGAGAGAGACTGAGATTGATCAAACATATCAGACACACAGAGTGACAAGGTGTTTTACATACTCTAGTTTTGGTATTGACTTGACAGCTGCAGGCACACATGGTCTGTACAACAGCAGTGAGACCCTCTCTAGCTGCACAATGCAAGGCACTTTCACCTGCCTCCTGATAAATATGGAATTTTTAATTAATCCATGGCTATGAGTCATTAATGGATATTAATCAAACATGGAGTAGGTTATTTTACTTCCTACTTTTAGAATTTAAGAATGCTTCTGACTTTTCTAAGACATAATTTTTGAAAATGGGTGGTTATACATGTACAGTTGAGAAGCTAGACCTGGCAATAAAAACAACTAAGTACATAAATGGCCAATCAAATGCTTATCCATATGCCTTTTCACTATCACATCCAGGGAGGAAAATTATGGGCCTGAATTCAGTAATTTCTCAAAAGAGGGTTACCAGTCACCTGGCTGGGCAGACATCTTTGCTCACCTGCATGGCAGAATTACCCATAAGTGCACTATCTGAACCAATAACCATCAGGCACAAGGACAATGGAAGCACAATAAAAGGGAAAAGGAAGGGCGATTAAAGAACAATGGAAGCTAATGCAAAAGACAAGTGTATTCCCAAGGGTATTCCTGTAACTGCAGATAAAAGTTCCTGCAAGACATCAAAAGTTTTGAGACTTACTGATACAGCAAAACTTAAACAAAATCTTTGACTAAGTCTTGTCTCTAAGGAACATAGTGGAGTGGAAATGAGCTGTTGTGAATGGACGATCCTTTAACCTTTTCAAAATAAACTTAAACTTACCTTGGAGATGAATGGGTGGGTGAGGTCAAATAGGGAAAAAGAGCAAAGATTACTGATGCTAAAGTGCTCAAATGGCACCAAAAAAAAATCAAAACTCTTCTGTACATACTTAAGAACATCCAGAAAAAAAGACCAACAAGAACTGGAAGAGATGTTACCACTGTTGCTACTACTGTTATAGGTGATGCTTACTCCCTCATTCCTTGCTATGTGTCATAGAGTTTGCCCATGTGAGAAAGAATATGAGATATAACTATCTCACATGAGTACACTCCCTGACAATGCAGATGATGCCATCATGCTATTCACATCATGAATATCTGCAATGTTTGTTTCTCAAGTCTTTTGCGCACTGAACCTTTTTAACATCCACTATCTAATGATGATTAGACAACATGACATCATGAAAAGTCTTTTAGTGAAAACCCAACATTGTTATCACCATCCATTTATGAGGAACAGTGATAACTAGATTTTCAATATGTCTGATGTTGATCATACTGGATGTATGTTTTAGGACCAACTAGATCATGGGATGAATGTGATGGCATTCCTCCAAATAGTTTTAGAGGAATAGTGATAACAAACTAGTGCTAACGGATGACAGCAAAAGACCATTGCATCACTTAACTCTTCTGTTCTATGACCAGTAGAATTAAAAACAGATCAACATTTACAGTTTATATAAATACAAAACCTGTACATGATTTGTTCCGGAATCTGCAACATCAATAGATTTCAGGAGTAGTAGTACTGTATTTTCATGTTTTAAGTTAACATGATTTTGGATATGTACAAATTATAGACTATTGTAATCAAAATTATTTCTTTTTCCAACAAAAAAAAGAAGACTGAAACAAGTTAATAGTTCTTATGTACAGCTAACCATAGTATTCTTATGTCAAAAACACTTCACAATTATAATTCATTCTGAATTAACCACATATGATTTTTGAAAACTAAAGATTGAGTACATATATATTATATCGCATGATACTTTTTCAGAATAAGTGAATTTTTTTTCCAAATTCTACTTCTGTACTAAATAATTATAAAAAAAATATGTATGTATAAAAATTGATGAGATGACTGACAGTAATTACCTCCACAATAATGTCCATTTCACATCCAGAATGCAAAAGAAGCAAAGCTATGGAACTATGTTGTCTATTACAAGCCATATACAGTGCCGTGCTACCTCGCTGAAAAAGATAAAGATAAGTTTTCATTGAAAATCATCAAAATGTGACAATTAATGAGAATTCTGAAATGCATCCAACTGAATGTTGTTAAAAATTGACATCCATTGCAGACTAGCAGATATTCTGAATCCTTTAATCCAATCAAATGCTGTTTAACAATGATAAATTGGCAGATGTGCCAAACTCCATTAAGCCAATCCAATGTTGTTTAACAATGACATTCATGACAAATTGGCAGATATTCTGAATCCTTTAAGCACTATGCTTTTCAATAGCAAATGGCTAATCAAAGTCTTGCCATATGCACTAGAATACACTGTACATATAGGTGTAAATTTACATAAATAAGTTTGGATGTGTATTAACATCTTATCTCATGGTTGTTGTTGGCTTGACTTCGCTTGTGAAGATTAGGAAGGGGTATGTCCATGTCTATTGCATGCGTGCTTGTGGCTGACGAGCCCTATATGTGACAGGATTGTTTTTCTTCCAAGATGGTCCGTCTGTTTTGTTCAAAAGTGTCAGCGGCCTGGTAAACTGTACGTCGCCAGCTTTCACGGTCAGCAGCTTGTGATGCCCATTGGCAGTGATTGATGCCACAGGTGGCGAGGGTCTTTTTCAAGGCGTCTTTATATCTCTTTTGAGGTGCCCCTCTATCACGGTGGCCAGTTGAAAGCTCACCATACAGTGCGATCTTTGACAGGTGATGATCCTCCATCCTGGACTCGTGCCCTGCCCAGCAAAGCTGTATCTTCATGAGTGTGGCCTCAACGCTGGTGATCCCTGCTTGTTTGAGGACTTCAGTGTTGGTGATGAAGTCAATCCAGTGGATGTTGAGGATGGTGCAAAGGCAGCGCTGATGGAAGCGTTCAAGGAGGCGGAGGTGACGGCTGTAGGTGACCCATGATTTGGCACCATATTGGGGGGTGGTCAGTATGACAGCTCTGTAGATGCTGATCTATGCATCTCTCTTGAGACTGGCGTTGTGCCAGACTCACTAATAGACTCTGCCGAAGGCACTGTTTGCCTTGGCCAGTCTGTTGTCTATTTCTTTGTCAATCTTGGCATCAAAGGATATTACACAGCCCAGTAGGTGAACTGGTGGACTACGTTCAGCTCTGTTTGATGAATGAAGATGCTTGGTGGTTGATACTCTTCCTTGGGAGCAGGCTGGTGAAGTACCTCAGTTTTCTTTAGGTTGACCTCAAGACCAAAAAGCTGGCAAGCTTCTGCGAAGCAGGATGTTATGCGCTGTAAGGCTGCTTCCGTGTGGGCAGCAAGGGCAGCAGCATCTGCGAAGAGAAGTTCTCTCATCAGTTTTTCCAAGGTCTTGGTGCGGGCATTTAGTCGCCTAAATTAAAGAGGTTGCCATCAGTCTGAAATTGGATATAGATGCCATCTTTGTCATCAAGGTCTTCTGTTGCTTTTTGGAGCATCATGTTGAAGAAGACTGAGAACAGTGTAAGGGCTAAAACACAGCCCTGTTTCATGCCATTTGCAATGGGGAAGGTCTGTGACAAGTCGTTATTGTTTCTGACCTGACCAAGCTGGTCTTCATGCAGTTGGATGACCATGGTAAGGAATTTAGGAGGACAGCTGAGCTTTTCAAGGATTTTCCACAGTTCAGTTCTGCTCACCATATCAAATGCCTTCATCAGGTCCACAAATGTGAAGGTGGTGCACAAACAAATATCGGTACATCTAAATAGTTTGTCAATTTTATCAAATGAAGACATTCCAAAGTTTGATAATAATGATTAATTTGTCTCATTATTGTATGCAATTCTTTTGAACAGCAATGAACATGCATCAGCTCCCTTCTGGTAAAACACAGTTTACAATCCATTCAAGGCCATATTTCTCTAACTCTTCAAACACTAAGTGGAGGGGGGGGGGCAAAAAATTTCATGGATTTGATGGTAAACATAAACAAAGATTAAAAGTACAAATAAAATAGATTGACATTGGCGAAGAAAATCATCCTCCCTCATTGGCATACACCTGCAAATTCTAAGTCCCAAGGTAATTATAATTTCTACATAATAGAAAGATAGCTATAATAGCAACAGTCAAACTCTGTTTCACCAAACATATTTAAAGACTTCAAAGTATCAACAATTTGATAAATAATTCTCAGCAAATAAAATTTTAAACTTAGAAATGGTTTTAAAAATGAGTATGTTCTTACTGGAGCAAAATCAGAATTAGAAAAAGACATAATTACTTGCAAACAAATATCTATAATTGGTAAATTCTCATCCTTAATTACATCACACAGTTTATGGCAGCTTTTCTCTCCTGTTTTAAATCACAAATTAATAATTTCATTCCTAAGGTGTTCTGGTTTGCTAACTTGTATTGTTCTATTGAAATTTATGCATCTTGTAGTCTAACAGTGATTTTTAAAAATCTGGTTCACAATAATTTTTTGCAAGAGAAGGGAGAGTCTAACGCAAACCTGTGATCTTCAATTGTCAAAAACATTACAGTTTACTTCCATTGCTTTCTGTTAGAAAGCAGACATATATTTTAAAGGGAGAAAAAAACCTGATTGCATTACATGACTTTTACATGTAATGTTTTCTAACTGCACTTAATTTCAATAGTAAATGCAGATCTTGCTCATAATAAATTTAATGGATTTCTTGATGACTTGTGCCTATTTACCAAGTTTACTTAAAATCAGATTTAAAACATCTCGTTTCTAGAGTGGTAACTAGTTGAGCAAGATCACATCATTAGTATACATGAAACATGCTTAATATCAAACTCATTCAGGATCTTGATATAAGTCCACATTCCAAGTTTGATCAAAATTAGATCAGAAATATGGCTTCCAGAACAGCAACAAGTTCTGCTAAATAGATGCAAGATCAACTCGTTAATATTAAAAAGGATTTTACTCATTTTGAACCTTGTTTGAAATCTTGAAGATACAAATATATATTCCAAGTCTGATACAAATCAGATCAGAAATATGGCCTTCAGAATAGTAAAAATCTCAAACAGATGCAAGATCAACTCATTAACATGGCTGCATAGATATTGTTCTTTAATAATCGTCATAAAGAGCTTGATGAGATAGGTGTATCTTCCAACTTTGATCAAAATCAGACCAGAAATATTGTCGACAGAATAGTAACAAGTTCAGCCAATCATATGCAAGATCATCTCATTTATAAGCAAGGATCACACTCATTATTGAATATGCCTTAAATCTTTATGAAATAATCATTTATTCCAAATTTTATCAAACCAGACCAAAAACCATGATCTAAAGAGTGATAAAAGGCAAAAATGAATTGATGGATGGATGTGTGGGTGGATGGATAATGAACTCTAGTGACCCTGATATTAATAAGGACCGGTCAAAATCGTACTGCTTTAATATGTGGTGCTGTGATGCATTTTCCTGGGTCAGTCAATCAAATACATGTCTTCAAGTTACACAGCAAAAATTTATCAAGATTTTCCTCATTTACTTAATTAGAAATACCTTGTCAAGTAAGTCAAATGGTATTCCAGCTTCTACCAAAATTTTGACACATTCCAAATGACCTCGAGAAGCTGCACAGTGCAAAGAACTTTCTCCATCCTGAAGGAAAAAAACAAAAAGTAAAATAAAAACAGCCACCTAACCAGAATATATTAATCAGTCATTCAACTAAAATATCATTGGTGGGGGGGGGTTTCTTATCTTTATGTGAAACATATTAATACATTTGTCTTTTGTTCATGCTACATCAGGTCCAACTGCAAACAACACAGACCATGATCTGCCACTGCATAATGTACCAGCAGATCAGGATCTAAGTTGTTTGTTCTAGTGATTACTCCAAACAGACTGGGTACACCAAGATCTGCACATACCAATTTCAAGTATACTCAGATTTTGTTTACAAATGAGAAAATTAAATTTGGTTGTTTTATCAAATTTAATTCTGATCAAGTTCTCAGCATTATACAAGTTTTATTGAACAGTTTAATTAGTTTAGTAAAACTATGTTTTATGTGGCAACTGTAAAATGACTTACCAAACCTGTACATGTCTTTAAAACAAAATTAAAATTCGAAATCTTGGCATTGCTTCTGCTGCTAATTCTGGAACTAAGATTCTTATGTTTCACCCTATGCAAACACACTGGGGACAAATATGGATATATTTCTATGATGTAGCTGTACTTACCTTATTTTGTAAGTGGAGTTTAGCACCACTGGCACAAAGTGTGTGGACAATCCTGACAAAACCATGCCATGCAGCATTGTGCAGAGCTGTCTCATCAAGCTGTTAGAGAAAAATAACAAAATCAGGCCCAACATGAAACAAGAATATTGGAAACAGCTGCCCCCACCTTAATTACATCAGTCAAAATGACACAATTAGCTGACACAAAATTTGGGTCCCTGAGACCTAAAAAGTACTATAAAAAGTAGGGGTGCACTAAACTAGAATGCATCACTGAAACTGCATGACTGTCCAGTAAATTACTTGAGAAATGATAGTTTATTAGTTTATTAATTACGCAAATGGTACCCAAAGTCAGTTATACCTAAAAAATATGCACTCCAGACCTACTCTGGGGGCAAAAGTGTAATATTAAAAATGATTCATACTTTACGGTTCATAATTCTAACATAGGAGGATCTGAGAAATGTTTCTATTTGGGATGGGTGGGTGTTTAACAACACTTTGAACACATTATTTGCTGCACTGTGCTGAGGATGTGGGTTGGAGAAAATCATAAAATGAAATTAAGCCCAGTACTCACATTGTCTCGTAGATTAATGTCTGATCCACAAGAGCAGAGAAAGTCTATCACAGATGCATGTCCATAGCGGGCAGCGACATGTATTGCTGCTTCCCCAGACTGGATAAAAAGTACATAGAGTTTACTGTGATTCTTTAAATAGGATCCATCATTTAAGCTCATTACAGTTAATAAAAATAACATATGCATTCTTCCCTAATGTTATAAAATGTTTTGTTGCTTTTGAATTCAATTACAGAATTAACTAAAATCAATTTTTCTCCAGGATTCACACAGGCTCCTGGTATTTGATGACTTTTCCTGACCAGAGACAAATTGTCCCTGGCAGCATATTTCATCTCTCTCTCTAACACACATACACACACACAGACACATACAAACACAGACACACACAGACACACATACTTTCCATTGTTAAACATATAAAACAAAGGTAAATGACCTGTCACTAAAGTGTCCTCCACCCCATTCCTTCTATTATATTCAACCTTTTTATTTTAAAAATGCTGTGTGAATGTGAAGAAAAAAGAAAAACTGATTTAAAATGATTTCAAATGAGTTAAGTGTTAATCCAATATATATATATATATATATATATATATATATATATATATATATATATATATATATATATATATATATATATATATATATATATATATATATATATATACATGCAAATTAAATTACTGCTGATTTTGTAATGTTACAAAGTGATGATGAAATAAGCATAAAAATCACTGGTTGTTTAAATATATATACTTATGTTCATACAACAACAAAAAACAGTATCCTTTTGCCTAAGCTGTTTTAAAGCTAGGTTGTAACATCAAATATCTAAAAAATGTTTAATGATTAACTTGACATCGGATGAAAACTAAATAATGGATGAAAATTAGGCAGAATACTGTAGTTAATTCAAGCTAAAAGCTGAAAAAGTGACAGTGTTAAAGAGGATCCTGCATTGAAAGAAAATGTCAACAAATGTTGTAATTCTGTCTAAAAAGAAGGAAACAAAACCCATAAAAAGACGCACCAAGGTCTATGAAACAATCTTTGCATAAAATCACAACTAAAATTGTACATGGTTCCAGAACTATTCTGTCCACAAGCAACATTACATGTAAAGATCCAAAGGTAACTTAGAGGGACCAAAACTCCCCCAAAACTGAGTAGATCAGACAAAACCCACATATGGCATGTGTAAGTCTAAAAACAGACAACGCTTTAACCAAATTCCATCAGAATGTGCTGAATCATTATGACTTAATGCTGATGCCAAGTAAAGATATGAAGCTAATTCATAAGGACCATAACTCTCTAGGAATAAAGGAAGCTAATTCATAAGGACCGTAACTCTCTAGGAATAAAGGAAGCTAATTCATAAGGACCGTAACTCTCTAGGAATAAAGGAAGCTAATTCATAAGGACCGTAACTCTCTAGGAATAAAGGAAGCTAATTCATAAGGACCGTAACTCCCTAGGAATAAAGGAAGCTAATTCATAAGGACCGTAACTCCCTAGGAATAAAGGAAGCTAATTCATAAGGACCGTAACTCCCTAGGAATAAAGGAAGCTAATTCATAAGGACCGTAACTCCCTAGGAATAAAGGAAGCTAATTCATAAGGACCGTAACTCCCTAGGAATAAAGGAAGCTAATTCATAAGGACCGTAACTCTCTAGGAATAAAGGAAGCTAATTCATAAGGACCGTAACTCTCTAGGAATAAAGGAAGCTAATTCATAAGGACCATAACTCTCTAGGAATAAAGGAAGCTAATTCATAAGGACCATAACTCTCTAGGAATAAAGGAAGCTAATTCATAAGGACCATAACTCTCTAGGAATAAAGGAAGCTAATTCATAAGGACCATAACTCTCTAGGAATAAAGGAAGCTAATTCATAAGGACCATAACTCTCTAGGAATAAAGGAAGCTAATTCATACGGACCATAACTCTCTAGGAATAAAGGAAGCTAATTCATATGGACCATAACTCTCTAGGAATAAAGGAAGCTAATTCATAAGGACCATAACTCTCTAGGAATAAAGTTGACAAGACATAACTCACAAGAAACATATTGAAAGGTTCTTGAGCTATGCCAGCTATAAGGAACATCTCTTGTGAAGATATTTAAGTTCACTGTCAAAAATTAACTCTATCCACATTTGGTGTTGATGGGACAAAACCCATAGAAGGTAAACCTATATCTAAGAGACAATGAAAAACACCATATTTATTGTCTAAAATCATTTTCTATTAATGGTAACTAAATAAAGATTGTAACATTTGCTTTAATTGGTGCAAATATACTGTGATTATGTAAAAGCATAACAGAGTGATACATCCATTACAAAGGAGATCAGTTAGTTCCTAGAACCAAAGTTTACACTTCTACAGAACTCTACATTCTAGTCTTTTTTGTTCTGATCTGAACAGGGGACCAGGAATTATAATAAGATGCAGATGATTAAATGTACAAACATGAAAAACATGCATCCAGTCAATAATTTTTTAAAACAAATACACCCAGTGCCAAGTTTTAAGGACTACACATCTTAACTGCATTGGTCTAATGTTGTATCATTTGTTGCTCAAATTTATATTTTTGCTATCTCCGAGAATTTAGATTACAAACTAAATCAGTTTAAGAGGCTTCATATCAACCATAATGAATGTAACTCTTGGGACACTATAATAATTGGGACACCCTAAATTACTTTCCAAAATATCATTTTTGTATGGTCTATAAAAGTTTAGGCAGAAAATCATATTAATTTCTTTAATGTAATATATCTTGTAACACCTTAGACACTTTTTTCTACTAGTCAATCAAGATATTCCATTGATTATAATCTTTCTGAAAAAAATGACATTATAATCGTTATGGGGACTATCTTTATGATTTAATAGACGACACTATTATAAATATAAATGTTTTGGAAAAAGACAATATATTTAATTTTCCTTTGTTTTCTTCACAGTGTTTAAAATCTGCATAATTTCTTCAGCAATGGTGTTAACTATCAAACATTTGTTTCTTTTTATATGGATTACATCACCATATTTCTTAAGCATGTGAAACAATGTAAATAAAACAGCAATGTGACCTGGAAGAAAAGGAATAAAGCAAAATCTTTTCATAATGATTTTTAAAAAAAAGAAGGGATGTAAAGCAATCAGCAGGCCCATCTTCAGTCTCATGGTAATCACGATGCGGCCCATGAATTGTGAAGTCTTTAATTAACTTAATTTTATTTCACATTTGAGAAATCAGAAAATATACGCATACAAAATACTAATAATTTAAAAGCAATCATAGTAGTTTTTAACATGGTACTTAAATAAAAGCTGGTCACTGCTGTTTGATGTGTGCTAATCTTGCCAATTGTGACAAAATGTTTTGGTATCCAAGTGTTAGGACTAAAAACAAGTTTGTATTTTTTTACCTGCACATAAGTCTTGGGGCATAACAAATAATAAATGCACTTCCTCTCTAAAGACTTACACTCATTATGGCAGTCAACAACTAATTTTATTTCAGCAGATCAGTCATGACATGTTGTGATATTTACAACTTGTGCTGTCCCTCGTTTTCACCTTGATAACTTGCAAACCCGCTGTTAATACAGATCTGGTTTGGATCTATCTTTCTTTTTCTTATAGACAAGGCAATAAATAGTCTCCTATCGACTTCAAATTAAACCAAAATGTCCTCAAAACTGGTAAATGAAAACTTGATATAGTACTTATTTAAATGCTGAGAACTGAGGATGGTAGTTAGAAATCTGGAACTGACATCATGAAATTCACAGATTTTACTAAGAAGGTATCTATTCTGGAAGATATTTTTTACAAAAAATAAAATCTTGACTAATATAAAAACGTCAATCAAAATATTGAGCAATAAAAATGTTGGGAAAATGTCTACTGGTTGCAATATCGTAAGAAATGGATAATAATTACAGAACTCTTATCAAGTGAAATTTGTAATTTTACTTTTTAATTCAGTTTCACAATAATCATCATAAATGTGATATATCCTCTTCTTTGAAAAAAGTGTGAAAGAGTCCATTGACTGCCATGGTGATGCCTGCATGCACTTCCATGACAAATGAAATTGTGAGTATAATTCTCTAGCATCAACAAACATTGCTAGCAATCCCTCCCACCCTTTCACGTGACTGTCAACCAAAATCTATGTATCCCTCACTATCTCACACCCTTATCTTTGCTGTACTAGATCTATATGTACCGTGCTACCTGCAAGTTTATGGGAAGAGGTGTATACAAATTCGTTTCTATGGATACAACAAAGGTGGTGAGTGGATGATGGTTTCCTCTCAAGGTTTCTCTGCTTTTGATACTATTAGGATAATTTTACCAGAAAAAACAACATCCATAACTTTATTTTGGTGAAGTTTCAGTTATAACCTTATTTTGTGTATCCATGGAGATGCCTTCTTCATATAGATACTTGATGACATCTACATGACCTTGTCTTGCTGCCCAATATACTGCACTATCTCCATGCTGCAAGAGAGACAAAAGATAAAATTCATTTTTGTAAGTCATCCACTGGAAGAAAAATTTATTATAAAGATGATCTTTCCTTCAAAAGCTGTGATACTAATGCACAGTAAAACCTGCTTTAACTCATTTGGTCCCAGAGGTTTTTGTCGTTTTTGCCTGAAATGTGTGTAGGAAAGACATTTGGGGGGCTATTTCTGAATACATCATAATACTCGGCTTTCAACAGATTTTCCATGAGACTAATGCCTAGTTGTATTAGAAACATCATTTTCGATTGGTTATTTTGCTTGCGCATGAGCAGAAGGGTAAAAGTTGGAGTTCTTTTTTTTTTTTCTTAACCCTTTACCTCATGCAAGCGTCTTTGGATGCCTTTACTCCATTTGCATGGAAGCGCCTTTTGACGCCTTTACTCCATTCGCATGGAAGCGCCTTTTGACGCCTGCTGTAAACACCTGCTGTAAACATCAGCCACTATGAGCTGGTTTTCTTTGTGCCACCTTCGGGGAAAACCCCCCTAATAGATACTACATTCATTTCTGCAAATGACAATTACGTCAGATCACGTGGTCGCTATGTATGCACTGGTCGATATCTGCTATTTAAAGTAACTGGGTCATAATCTCCACTCTCCAAAATGGCGGTCGCGGATTTTATTCAGTACGTAGGAAGTTTTCAAGATTAGAATAACAACTATGAAAGATTCAATAACTTAGGTAAAGGCTCTGATATTTATGTAGGCAGCAATTAGTTTTTATAAATTATCAAATTCAGATGACTTAGTGATGTAGACGCAGACGAAAACCTTGTAAATTTCGAGTATCAGAAATGGCAGCTACGGTTGGTCACTCGGCTTCACTGACATGACGGTGAACGAGTTCTCTCTCGATTTTGAAGCACATAAAAATTTCTTCCGTGAAAAATAATTACACAGCTATAACAATCGGACTTTACTCTTAAATTTTTCCACATATAATAGATGTGTACCAAAATAGTAAAATGGTTAAATTGCTGTTGAACGTAACATACACTACATTGCTTAACAGTTCACACGCAGGATTTCATTCAGTACTTACGAAGTTTTCACGATTAGAATCACAACTATGAAAGATTCAATAACTTAGGTAAAGGCTCTGATATTTATGTAGGCAGGAATTAGTTTTTATAAATTATCAAATTCAGATGACTTAGTGATGTAGACGCAGATGAAATACATGTAAATTTCGAGTATGGGAAATGGCAGCTACAGTTTGGTCATGCGGCCTCACTGACATGATGGTGAATGAGTTCTCTCTCGATTTTAAAGCACATAAAAAATTCTTCCATGAAAAATAATTACACAGCTATAACAATCGGACTTTACTCTTAAATTTTTCCACATATAATACATGTGTACCAAAAACGTAAAATGGTTAAAACTGCTGTTAAATGTAACATACACTGCATTTCTTAACAGTTCACAGGCAGACCTATGTGTATGCTGTTGACTAGGTAACAGGTGTTCTATTTATAGCGCGCTGCACTTTGTCACTATGCTTTATGAGGTAAAGGGTTAATGGACTCATCATTTTCGTATGGAGATCGCAATTTATTCCAAATGCCCACCTTATCCTAGTTTTTGCAAAGAATCACCTATCTGTGTGCAGTTAAGACCGGTATGCCTTACATCTGAGGCCAAAAGGTCTAAAATCCGGACCCAAAATCGCATTCTGACCTCAAGCGAATTTTGGGTGGAAACAAAAAACGGGTCCAAAAAATGAGGTTTTTCCCTCTGTATTTTGTAGTGCAACTAGAACTTCCAGATTATTTGGTATCATTTTAGAGCTATATCTGTCTGCTTTTTTTTAATACCACCCACGTTGGTGTATCTTAAATGACCTTGATGCTGCAGAGCTCGGAAGTAGGGTACAGCCTCATCATGCCTACAGACGGGATTGGGGCCGAATCGGTTAAAGGACAATTCCATACAGCGGACATGTTGGTCAATGTTATAATATTTACGGGAGTTTATTCCATTAATTACAACTACTGCTGAAACTGTTTTATGGGAATTTACAGAATTAACACATGTCCATAAAGGACAATTTCAGGAATCTCACATAAAATCCTTGTATGAATGTTACTGATAAATGTGAATAAATTTTCAATGACTATTTTTATCGTACACTTTTTATTTCAATGTACTGGACGAAGTTTCAAGACCTTCAGTTTATAATCATGATACATATGTATTTATCACTGTGTTTCTGGCTTCAGTATTCTATTATTACATTAAAAGACAACATTTATATTTAGGTAAATGTATGTTTTCTAAGGATCTTTGTGGAGATTCCTTCATTTGAAGGACATCTTCCTATTAAGGACACAACTGTTCTTCCCCTTGAAATAAACATTTCCTACCACAGTACGAAAAAAACCCAATAAATGCAAAGTATTAGAATCCCATCTTGTAACGAAAAGAATATAACCTTGAATTTATGTGTGTCAATAAGATCTCAAACAAGATTTTTCAACCAACCTAAACTAAGACGATTTGGTTAAAACTTCCATCATTTAAATACATTTACAAACGGTCTGATTTAAATTTTGACAAAAGACCTTCAAAATTATATATTGTTGTATAAACAAGGACTGAATTTTCTGTAAAATCAACTTGTCTTCTTGTAGTTCAAAACACGTCCCCAAACCTCTATTAATACATGGGCTCTTATCGTTTTAAAATATACATGTATATAGGCTCTCATGCCCTGGCCAATTTTCAATGGGGCTTAAATATACATACCTTAGGCTCTCATGCCCTAGCCAATTTTCAATGGGGCTTAAATATACATACCTTAAGCTCTCATGCCCTAGCCAATTTTCAATGGGGCTTAAATATACATACCTTAGGCTCTCATGCCCTAGCCAATTTTCAATGGGGCTTAAATATACATACCTTAGGCTCTCATGCCCTAGCCAATTTTCAATGGGGCTTAAATATACATACCTTAGGCTCTCATGCCCTGGCCAATTTTCAATGGGGCTTAAATATACATACCTTAGGCTCTCATGCCTTTCTTAATGTTCAATGGGGTTTAAATATATATATGCCTTAGGCTCTCATGCCCTTCTCATAATTTTCAATGGGACTTAAATATAAATGCTTTTATATCAGGTATAAAGTTAGGTAATTTATCACTGAAAGGGGAAGGAGTGATCAACACTTAGAGGCACAATTGATCATTTGAGCTGTGCTTGTTTGGATCAATGAACACAATGAATTACTGTGCAATTCATGGGCTAATCCCATCTTTTTCTGAAAAGCTCTTGAGCTTGAAAATTAAACTGAAGATACAAATCTGGAAAGGTTCAACTGCTGAGAGTAACTTTTCTCAGAATAGAAATTACAATAAAAAAACTTTCTGATTGTTTCTGCCATTGAATCTTCTTGATTCTGTACTTAATTTTTATGAGTAAGATGTATTCCAAGTAATGTAGCAGAGTTTGGGGTTTTCTGCATGATTGCGTGATTTTTATTTCATGTTTAGAATGCTTTTACAATAAAATACCTCTCATTAATCAACCCAAAGACTTTTATAAACAATTTTATTTTCAGTTTTTCATCAAATGCACTGAATCTTACTTCTCCAAAATTAGTAAAACAAAAATAAATTTTTAAACAAGACTACCACAAGCTGCAAACAATACACTCATCTCATGACCATTTCTTTTCTAATGACCTTGACCTTTCAGCTAACGACTCAATTAAATAGTATGATAAGGTGCAGATCTAGGTAAAAATTCATAAGCTATCTTTTGGAATTAAAAAGTGACAACCTGGTCAATGACTTATCCCTTGTTGTAACCTTGACCTTGAGACAGGAAGCATGGCTATGGTATGCGACACACTGTCAAATCATGATATATAAATGGTTATAGTTTCATTAAAATATCTTCAATGACTCCAATCTTGTAGTCCAGACAAGGATACAAGAGCTAAATTTTCCCTTGCAATGGCTTACACCTAGAGACAGGGGGCTATGGGATGCAAAACACTGCCTATACATTACATATAACTTGCTAAAATTTCATTACAAAGGTCTTCAGTGGTTTAAAAGTTATATTCTGGACAAATATACAAGCCACAGAACTACTTTCTTCCCCTGCCTGACAGTGACCTTGAGCTGTGGGATATGGCTGTGATATATGAAACAGTTAAGCCATGATATGTACTTAGGGAAAGTTTCATTAAAATATTTTCAGTGGTTGGAGGAAGGGGTACCAGGGCATAATATATCCAACTTAAGATGATTTGTAAAGTCCATATACAACTGATTTTTGTTTATTGATAATGAAGAAAAAGAAAACTCCTAAAGTGTGATGTGAATCTGCTGTAAAATGTACCTTATCCTTGACAGAAATATCAACCCCTTTGGACTGAAGAAATCGTATGACCTCTGTGTGACCTCCACTGGCTGCCATATGAATTGCTGTCTCCCCATGCTGTAAATGGAAACATATTTTGCATCATTCATCTACATTAAATGATGAATCCCCAGACTATTCCATGTTTAGTCTCACAAGCTACAGATATATCAAAACCCATTAGAAATGTATCATATGACACAGATGCTCCTATGGATGCCAGGGCATGGTACATGATGGTGCCATTAAAAGGCAAACATTTAAAAATAAAGGCAAAACATGGTGTATGAGACACATGTTAAAAATAATATATTAGTATACCAAATTTCATACTGTAGCTAGCTCACCAACCTTATTATGCAACAACAATTTGGAGATCCTTTGATATTTTCGTATCATTCATACACTGCGATATAGTGGTGCCAACATACAGCAGATACTCTAGACTTGAAATATTTGAATTAAAATATTTTGATATACATGGGTTTATCAAAAATTTGAATTAAGTTATTTTGATATAATCAAGTTTTTCAAAACTTTGAATTAAAATATTTTGATATGCATGAGTTTTGCAATCCTCATTTACATTTTTAGTATTTACGGAGTTATTTTCTGTCAAATTATGGAGAGTGAACCTTTTCATGGACTTTCCCATCAATGCAAACTGAAGATACTTATAAACAACTATTGAAATAATTTACTGCTAATAACCAAAGATTGAAAGGTGTTTAACAATCTTGATACAGGCAGAAGGATTAGTCTATTGTGATATTTGCCACCAGAATCATTTAAAGGTGAATTTCTTTTGGGGCTGCATGGATACCTTAATCTATCTGATATATGATGACAACATTTCAATGTAAATAAATAAAAACCAATCAACAATGATGTCAAAGATAATTATTATATCTTCATCTGACTGTGAAGTAGCATGTTGATACATTTGTCATTTGTTTTTCAAATTCAAGAATATTTTTATGCATCTAACTTACAAAAATATTGTCATTTTATGATATTTATACAAGTGAGTAACAAGAGCCCTTTGAACAGACTTACACTCAACTGGCCAAACAGAATTTTTGGGAATCCAAGATCAGTCCATTTCTTCTTTTCCCCATACTAAGTGCTGAATTCATCTCTGATATTCTTAAGAAACTCCAACATACCAGATTTGGTAACAAAATTATTTCCTTGTGTTTGAGCTAACTTATTCACAAGATACCTGTACATTCAGTACAAAATTATTTATCACGACCTTTGATCTTGAACCTGACATCATGGATAGAAGATCATCTGACAAATACTGTCACCATATAATCACGTGACAAGTTTGGTTTATATATATTTGGGGGGATAAAACACATAAGTTACTGAAGTAGTATTATTAAAGGTAATTTTCACCTATATCCCAAAACTGGGATAAACAAAAAACAAAAACCCATTCATACTTGTTTGTATTACCATGTTTACAAGCCAGAATGTCTAAAAAAAGGTCAAGAACATTGACCCATGAACTTGTACATTGTAATGTATCTAAATGCAGATTCTGGTCAAACTTCACTTGCATATGCACACATTATTGTGTTCATAAGCTCTGTAACATACAAAATGCATGCCTTCACCCCAAGTTCAATTATTAATGGTTTTGAAAATGCCTTCACAAAAGTGTGGATATGTTGTTGGTCAGATATACCCCATTTCAATTCAGAATCAATTAAATATTGCATGAAGTGTTTAAATAAAAACTCCATGTCAGTGTCATTGCTCATTCAAAAGAAGTGATAAAAAGATTTTTAAGATGGCTGCAGTGCAGTTTGGAGGTCAGATGAACACAATTTTCATTACAACTAGCTACATATTGTACTGGACTGACTTGATACCATAAGAAGTCTTTTAGCAGCCATCTTTAAAAGAGGGAAAGCGATAACAAAATTTTCAAGCTGGCAGCAATGGTGGCCATATTGAATGTCAGATCAGTACTATTTCATTGAAGACCAACTAGACATCATATGAATTCCATTAGTCAAAACACCATGCTGATATGACCATCCATTCAGGATAAGCTAACAAGATATCAACAATGGCCACTGTGGTAGCTATATTTGATGTTTGTGTGCATGTCTGATGGGCACCATTTTCATTTAGGACCAACTAGACGTCTTAAATCAGTCCTTCTGTGAAAAACTCATGTTGATAAGTCCATTTATTCAGAATGAGTAATGATCACTCTGCACTATCAGCACTAATTAAGTGTCTCTGTGTTATCTGGCAATTTCAATCAAATTTTGGATAATATCTTTATGCCAACCAACTTAGAGGTTATGTCTGTATGTGAAGAGTAACAAAATCTCATTACTTTCAAAGGTCAATCTAATATATGTCTTTATTTAAAATTAAACAAAGTAAAATTATTGATTAAAAAAATGTTTTAACATATGTTTTTGCAGAACACAGAAGGCCCCATTCTTACTGGAGCACTTCTGTTGTCAAATCTTTAATTCTGGAGGTGAGTAGTTTTGCATATTGTCAAGCTCTTCAATTTTGTGGGTCATTAAAACTTTCATGTAGCTCAGAATCCTGCCTAAACAGCAGTGATCAGTTTTGAAAAACACTGGAACATATGACCTTTCTAGCAGTGATAACAAGATGGTCTGAAGATGGATGCCATGGTGGCCATACTTGCATATAAGATTGGCACAAGATTTTCAGTTAGGACCAAACGAAACACCAAAGTCTTTTGGTGAAAGTCCCATCATACTATGATCATCTGTTTAGGAGGATAATCAATAACAAGATTTTCAAGGCACAGTGGCCATAGTGGATGTCTGCGGTTCACCATTTGTATTTAGGACCAACTAGATACCATAAGAAGTCTGTAAAAACCATTGTCAATACAACTATTTGTTAAGGAGTACCAATAACAAGCTTTTCAAGATGGCCACAGTGGCTATTAGTATATCAGGTTGGCACCATTTTCTTTTAGGACTTACAAAACACCATAATAAGCATTTTAGTGAAAACAACATATCAATATGACTATCCATTGATAAGGAGTTGCAAGAACAAGATTTTTCAATATGCTGCCATGACATATGGCCACCATGGTGGATGTCTTAGGGGAATTATTTTCATTTAGGGCCAACTAAAGATCATATGAAGTCTTCAGTCAAAATTCCATGTTGATATGAACATGCATTCAAGAGGAGTACTAATAACAAGATTTTCAAGACAGTTACTGCCCTTATAGCAATATAAGATGTCTGAGAGACACCAATTCATTTCTGACAAACTAGATATCACAAGAAGACATTTAGTGAAAAGCCCATGTTGATAGGACCATCCATTCAGGACTAGCAGCAATAACAAGACTTTCAAGATGGCTGGCTTGGTGGCCATATTGGATGTATGTGAGGTACCATTTTCACTCAGGACCAACTAGACTTGAGGGTGAATTTAAAGTTTAATGGCAATGCTCCAAGTTATTTAGGAGGAGTACCAATAGAAAGCTTGTGCTAATGGATGAAGAATGAAATACCATTGTACAAGTTTTTCTGGACTTTAATTATAACAGCTAAAAACCAATTAAAATGTATCTCAGAAATAGCAGAAATCATGCTTATGCCTTCCAGAGGTCATAACTGAATTTTCTGTTGAACTGTTATACCCCATTCCACTTTTGATATCATCATCTTAGCAGCAGTCAGCAAAAAGATTTTCATGGTTAGTATAAAAGGACACCAAAACCTCAGAAACACCAAAGCTATAATTGGAATATTACAAACAAATTATATGAACTCACATGTGTGTGTGTGTGATTTGGAGTTTTAACTTAGCTTTAAAAAAATTCAGTTATATCACTATAATGTCTGGAGTGAGGCAGTTTATAGTGATGTCTAGCACTGGGGCATCATGCTTTACAGTAGACATGCAGCATCATGTCCCACCCAGGCATAGTATCCTGACACAAGGAAGACCAGTCCTAACACTAACCTCTTAATGCTGAGCACCTAGCAAGAATGCTGTTAGCACAACTTTTATAAGTGTTTGGTATGACTTGGCCAGGGTTCAAACCCACAACCTCTTGCATCTGAGGCAGACACTCTAAACACTAGACCACTGGAGTGGACCACTCATATTTGTACTCATAAGATCTATTGCCTACAAAGATCTGGATTCAATGAGATTAGATTTAATTTAGTTTGTGACAGGGCTGGTAAATTTCATTGTCTGTCTTCTGGAGAGGTGAACATTTTGCTGGTGAAGTTAAATCTTATGTCAATAATTACCATGAATTCCACTTATAAAAAATCTTGATTTGGGACCAATATCTTATGGATTCTGGGCAAGCAGAATTTTATACAAGATTTTCAACTCCTGGATAAATATTCACCATAGGGATATTAACCTGGAGGACAAAGATAACTAGATACATCATGCATTCACACAACATCAATGCTCAAGCACAGTTATCTACCTTTGGTGTGATAATTTAATACTTAACAAAACATAATATACACAATTAATTGGTCATGACTCTAAACATAACAATGGTAAAAAAAACTGACCTAAATGCAGAACTTAACAAATCACTAAGGCATGAAACTGAGGTTACAAAGACTTATCCTGTCAGGCTGGAGCTGGCCAAACAGCTAAGATGCATCCAAACACCAATATGCATGACTCTTTAGCCAACAATGCCTGAAAAACTGACTTGATTGTAAAACTTAACTAGGTTATGATGGGCATACAGACAGATGGATCATAGTATGGACAGACATGAAGAAAAACACTCTATGCCCTTTCCATATTTGTGGCAGGACATAAAATGTAACCACTAACCTTATTTGCGAGCTGGAGGTCAATTTTTTCTGCCATGTCTGTGAGTTTCCTCAGTCCCTCAATATTTCCTTCTTCGGAAGCACAGAACAGCGCAGCCATTACAAAATTTTCTGCCTTTTCCTGAAATAAAAAAAGGATAGAGATCATATGAATGGATTTGTGACAAAACACAATGAACATAAAATAAAATATACAACATTCAAATCAGTCTATCAAGTTACAAAAGAATTGGGTTCAATTGTAAGAACCTGTCTTAAATTTTATAGGAGAAAATTTTCCAACAGCAAATAAAATATCATTTTCACATACGGATGCTTGAGACACTAGCACATTTTGTAAATTTGTTAATACAGATAACATTACATGTACGGTCAGGGCTTTCCTAATATCAGCCAGGAGCTGGGTGATTTACCTGGTTACTTTCATTTTACACCTGGATACTTTTTTTAAAAAAACAACAACTATATCCATGTTGTGGGAGGTCCCCCAAACCCACAGCCCACTTTGGCAATTCACTTTAAATCTAATGATAGTACTACCTCATCATATGATACCTCAGTATAAGACAGCCTCTTTATAAGATGGGTATCCATATTTAATTTTAAAAAAATAATACTGTGCATAAAACACCTCTAAATAATTTAACATAAAGTAACCTGACGTACAATGGCCACATCCACTTTTATGGTTCCAATGAACATCAGTGAAGTCAGGGAATACTTTACTTCTCAAAGTAGCTGCAAAATCTGTTCAATGTAACTGGAAAACCATTTCAACTCGCTAATTTATGGTACTTCTTTGCCACTATCAAAACCATAATGTGTAAAGCAACAAAATGACCATAGATGGGTAAGATTAAATATCACAGGATGGCTTGCATCCAATCATAAATTGGTACAACATGCACAAACATCTTTCTTCCCTGTACACAAGAAGAATAATTACAACAAGCTGTGCTACTGACTGCTGCTGCAGTTGATGAAAAATATTGTCACATTTAATTGGTACCAATTTTCTCACAAACACAAAACAAACATGATAGCTATTAAAGAGAATAAATTTCTTGGTCCTTGGAGAATAAATGAATACTATGTGAGGCACAGCATACTAGCCTGGTCTCCAACTCTGCTTGCCAAATTGATGAAATAAAGTGGCAAAAATGATAAGTGACAGTCTGATCTACTGTGAAAACACTTAACAGTCATATGAATCCTATTAACAGCATATTCAAGCAAAAGGGAAGAATTTCTATGCTGAATTTCTTTCATGCACAGTCTATTTGCATCTTCAATGAAATTCATCTTAGGAGAAAAATTACACAACCAAATTATCAAGAATTCAAAACTTATTGTCAGAAATTGCTATCATTCTCTTTATCAATCCCAAGCTTTGGCATTTTTTCCACATATCCTGTGCTCCAATATTGTTTACCATATGTACTCATTTATATGATCAGTCCAACTGCAACTGCACAGACCCATATTTGCCAGTGCATAATGTGCCAGCAGATCTGGGTCTGTGCAGTGTGTTAGGAGTAATACAAAAAGTAACAGCATAAACCTTGGTCTGCAGACATATTATGCTATGACAGATTAGGATCTTTGTTGTTTGTAGTTTTACTTGACTTATAAGTGAGTATATATGGTAATACTCAGTTAATAAGCATACACAAAAGTCGGGTCCAAATGCAAACAACACAGATTCTCACCTGTTCTTGCATAACCAAATAGGCAGCTTACAGTCCATGTTTGTTCTACTGATTAAGCCTAACAAACTGCATAGACCCAAACCAGCCAGTGCATTATATGATGGCAGATCTGGGTCTGTGAAATTGCAGTTGGATCCAGCTTATAAGTAGGCATATATGGTCATCAAATACATCTCAATTGTTTCTGTGTAACAACTGGGGTTTATTCTATGATGAATGAAATTTGACCTTCAAATGACTCTTATCTGAACTTATCATGGAATAACTATGATTTTTATAATGACCTTACCCTTGGAGCTTTCTGCTAAATGAGCAACTGTATAATGTTTCCTGTCCATTTGTGGTGATACAAATTTCAAAGTTTGCACCCCTCACCCCCTGCTGCTAAAGTAATGGGATTATCCATCTCAGAATATCTTTCCTGTTGTATATGCACATGTATCATTTATATCATGCCCCTAAAAACATTGTCTTACCTCTACCATTTTTTTTCACTGAAAATATTTTCTTCCCTCACCTCAGACAACTTTTACATGTTCCACATGAATTTTCAATATCATCCATTAACAATATACCATATAAACAAGAATGCCTCTTCACACAGCACAGGAGTAAGAATTTAAGCAGTCTAGTCTGTTGAGAGGAGTATAATGCTGTCTGTGGTACCTCAAGCCCAAGAAAATGGATACAGATGTATCTTGTATACATATATGCACATTTACTGATATCTAAGTTGACAACAATTGCTTTGTTAGTCACTTTAAAAGTGGCTGATATACAGCTCATAGGCTGTGAGGGATCAAATATCTGGGCCTAGAGTCCACCTTGCTTTAGTGGACACTTGAATATGCTTACCACTTGCACTACCTGCCCCCCCCCCCCCCCCCCGTTCTAATAGGAACTGGATAATAATAGCTTAATCTAATAAAAGGTAGAGACCCAGTGCTTCAGACTAATTGGGACAATTTCCTTTCTGATAATGACATTAATATTTAATTCTGCGCTTATCAACAATTCTAAATATAATCTGTGAAAATAGACACACAGGGTTACAAGGAGTCATAGCAAAGTGGAAATGTGCTTGCTTTGCACCTCTGTGGACCCCAAATTAATTATGACTCCCTGTACTCCCAAGGATTGTGAACATATCCCAGACTAATGGATGCATTTCATATATAAACATAATCTGTGAAAATATGGACACAGGGTTACAAAGAGTTATAGCAAAGTGGAAATGTGCTTGCTTTGCACCTCTGTGGACTCCAAATTAATTATGACTCCCTGTACTCCCAAGGGATTGTGAACATATCCCAGGCTAATGGATGCATTGCAT
The DNA here is from genome assembly GCA_028554795.2 of Sinohyriopsis cumingii. Classification (NCBI taxonomy): domain Eukaryota; kingdom Metazoa; phylum Mollusca; class Bivalvia; order Unionida; family Unionidae; genus Sinohyriopsis; species Sinohyriopsis cumingii. Next base: position 35,212,948 of record CM068827.1, read on the forward strand.
ATCTAAACATAATCTGTGAAAATATGGACACAGGGTTACAAAGAGTTATAGCAAAGTGGAAATGTGCTTGCTTTGCACCTCTGTGGACACCAGTTTGATCACAACTTCCTGTACTCCCAAGGGAATGTGAATATATCCAAGGATAATGGATTCAAAGCAAACTCAGTGTGGCAATGTGATTTGCACCTCTTTAGCCATAGTTCTGATTCCTACTTTCTGCATATGCAATTAAATATTGCAAACCTATCATGGTTCAATTCACAAATAATACACTCAATGTGTCAATCTGCTTGTTTTGCATCTCTGTATTTCCAAGTCTGATCACTATGTCTGATAGACACAAAGGAATGTGAACCTATCAAGGGTCAATGGAATTATGGCACGCTCAATGTGGCAATGTGCCGATTTGCATCTTTGCAGCCTCAGGTATGATCCCTCTTTTTTTACATGCATCAAAATTTGAACCTATCCTGTGTCAAAAAGACTCATAGCACACTCACTGTGATAATGTGCTTGATTTTTGTACCTATCCTGTGTCAAAAGACTCATAGCACACTCACTGTGATAATGTGCTTGATTTTTGTACCTATCCTGTGTCAAAAGACTCATAGCATGCTCACAGTGGTAATGTGCTTGATTTTTATACCTATCCTGTGTCAAAAGACTCATAGCACACACTCTGTGGAAATGTGCTTGATTTTTGTACCTATCCTGTGTCAAAAGACTCATAGCACACACCCTGTGGAAATGTGCTTGATTTTTGTACCTATCCTGTGTCAAAAGACTCATAGCACACACCCTGTGGAAATGTGCTTGATTTTTGTACCTATCCTGTGTCAAAAGACTCATAGCACACTCACTGTGATAATGTGCTTGACTTTTGTACCTCTGTGGTCTCTGGTATAATTCTTTCTTCGCATGCTGGCAGGGAATGCAAACTTCTTCCAAAGCTAGTGGACTTGGAGCACATCCATTGTCGCAGCTGTTAGCTTTGCTCCTCTGAGTTTCCAAATGTTATCCCTAATTCCAGTAATATTGGAGATGTAATATTAATGGTAGCCAAAAATGATGACACCTTTAAATGCCACATCTAAATGTAACCAACAATTCATCTACCAAATGGCATTCGATTATTAGGCTTGCAGAGATATGCCGCTTACAAGAAGTGTGAACTGACAGACTAACAGAATAGGTGATTACTATAGCACTGATCCTACATCTCAATGTGAGGTTCTAACACAATAATGCTGAATGGCTTAATTTTAGGTTCTGAATGTATTACCATTACAGTAATAGTAGGGGTTGCTTGACAGGAGCTTAAGCTAACCATGATATCCTGGGGGGGGGGGGGGTTAGGAGTTTGAGATAACCATGATATCCTGGAGTTTGCTTTAAGAGTTTGAGCTAGCCATTATAACTTAGGTAGTGTTTTGGAGTTTAACTAGCCAGGATATTCTAGAGGTCACTCCAGGAGCTTCAGTTAACCATGATATCCTATGGAGTGCTTTAGGAGCTTGAGCTAACCATGATATCCCATGGGGTGCTTTAGGAGCTTGAGCTAACCATGATATCCAATGGAATGCTTTAGGAGGCTGAGCTAACCATGATATCCTATGGGGTGCTTCAGGAATTTGAGCTAACTATGATATCATATGAGGTGCTTCAGGAACTTGAGCTAACTATGATATCATATGAGGTGCTTCAGGAACTTGAGCTAACTATGATATCCCATAAACTGGAGCTAACTACGTGTTGGGCTAACTGTTTGTATTCTGTTTTACTTCTTTTTTACTAACCTGAAGCAGACTTGTGCCACAAACCAGAGCTATTGTGAAAGCAAAGGTAGGTGAAACAAGGCATTCTGGGGGTACAGCTCTTATAAATTATGAAGTGGAATATTTCAGACTCAGTTCCTTGGTCAGAAGGAAAAGATGATTGCTACAGGGCTCCCACAAATAGATGCAGGGCATTATTAACTTTTTCTTTGAAGTCCTGAGCCCAGCCATCTGGCTGGGTAGCTGGATTGGATCTGTGGCCACTGACATTTTATCTATCTTTTTCAAAACAGAAGAATCAATCTGTTACCTTAAAGTGTATCTGGCACGCTGATTATTATAACCTGCATATACATTTTCAACACCGCAACTTTTTTTAAAAAGCAATTATAGAATACAGAAATGAAAATGGACTGATTATCAATGTGTCTAATGGACTGGTTATCAATGTGGCTATCATTTTCTCAACATAAGCATCTGAGTAGAGCTCTCTCCTTAATTGATACTTTGGTATTAAGTCAAGAATGATAATCAGAAAGGAGAAATCTCAGCCGAACAGTCAGAGGAATGGTTAATATCCTTTGGTACTGATAGAATTTTCCCAAAACAACAAACTATACCAAGATTTGGAGTTGTTGCCTGGTTTGAAATATATGGATTTTAGATGTGATGCCTATTTTTTTTTAAACAAAAAAACAAAGATGTATACATGTGGTATTCTTATTGTAACTGGGGATAAAAATACAGTAAAACTTTGATATTTCAAACACTGATGAGTTAATACTTGGCATGAGTGGAATGACTGACTCACTCAGTCCCAGTGCAGTATATGAAACCAAGAAACTTGAATATAAAACTAGGACTGCAGCACTTTGAGTGTGAAAAAGTTCCTAACTTAAAGCATCATCTATATCTCCATAAATTGCTGATTTTCAATAAAGTTTTCTCTTTCTAGATACATGTATTGGGACAAAAATTAATTTCCAGTAATAGATTTAACTAGTGGTATGGTGCTCAATAAAGAAACCAGAAAACACAATTAAGTGAGGGAATGCATGTTACTCACATGTGGTGGGGGGACAATGGAAAGCACAAATTACCATATATACTCACATATAAACCCATTCATATATAAGCCAACCCCCAAACTGAACAGGTATAAACACTAAAAAGTGCATGACCCACGTATAAGCCGACTTACAACTCTGAGGCATCTCAAGATGCACGAGGTAAGTTCTAAATGCATTTAGGCAAACTTGTATTTAAAAAAATTACATGTATATTTAACTCGAGGTTGGCATGCATAATTATTAACAAGAGATGGTATAACTTGTTTGAAAAGTAATTTATTTAATTTTCTGTTTTTTGTAGTTTGCTTTTGATGTAAGCGACTTTACACCATATCTGTCAACTTTCACACTGGGAGGGAACTAAAACCTCCCAATTTTTGGGGTCGCTCCATGCCTACCACCTGATTTCATAATATCTTCTGATTTTTATAGAGAACTCCTGATTATTACATTATGTCTTCGATTTTCATTTCTTCTAAACAAGAAAAGTCCTACATATTCTGTTGTATCACCTGTGAATTATTCTTGTGACGAAATAATTTAGTATAAAGCATTCGCTTCGTCACTAAATAAAATGTTAAGTTTAAACATTATTCACATAAATTATTGATTATTTATACCTCTAAAATAATACAAAACAAAAAAAAACCAGAACAAAATGATAAACCACAACAATAAAATCGTCCACAATTAATTTCAATCCCAAGAATGATCACTACGAATGCTGTTAACTCCATATGATATAGCTCCAATCCCACTAAAGAAACTTATATGAGTGAACACCTGGCATATTTATATCATATATACCAATGCTAAACTGGTATAGTTACCGGTCAAAATTCCCTCTTATCTCAAGCCAATTTCAGGGTTTTAATGATTAAATGGCCTGTACTGTTGTCACAAAATGAAAGACAAATTCACCGACTATCAAAACAGAAGACACTGAAACATCAAGCTTTCCACTGTGTGGAAAGTTATGTTTGTTCAGCTAAAACACAAAACTAAAATTGATTGATGTTGATCTTAGTTAATCTCTATAAGAATTTTAGCCTTTATTATTACCACTCTTCATGAACATGTAAATTATGATGGTTATGTGCTGTGTAAAAATATTACCTCAGTTTGTAGGATTGCTAATATCACTGAGTGCGTGATTCGACGTAAATGAAACAGCTATTAAGAACTAGCTGAAATGTCATCTGGAAGAACGCAATTTGGATGGAACAATGAATAAAGCAAAATCTGCATCTATGTTTGGGAATAAGTAAGAATTTGCACTATGCATGCTTTGCACTGTGTAAGTACTGTACATTATAGTTCAGACCATCTCCCTGGTAAACTCAACCAGCCCCCCGAATTATGAAGTCTGTATTTACCTTTATTTAACTTCATTTTGGAGAAATCAGAAAATATGCACATGCAAAATAATAACAAAATCAATCATAGTACTTTATAACAGTTTAATAATTGTCAGGTCATCGAAAGTTACTTTTTTTTTTACATGCCTATGTCTTAGGACACGGAAAAAATTATTGTTTAGTGTCCCAAGATTTACAGCCATTACAGTAGTCAACAAAAAGACCTAAAAGCTGTCAAGTTTACACACTGGCCCATGGATAAGCCAACCCCCTTCTTCCAGGCCTTACTTTTTCCTAAATTATTCAGCTTATATGCAAGTGTATATGGTAGTAAGGGAATGCGCAAGAAAAGTAAGGGAACACTGTTCCCACAGCACTATGTCCCTGAGTGTGTGAGAGATTTGGATTTTTAACATAGCTTTAAAAACAAATTCAGTCATATCACTAAGATGTCTGCAGTGTGGCAGTTTATAGTGATGTCTAGCACTGGGGCATCATGCCACAGACATGTAGCATGATGTCCCACCCAGTCACATTATCCTGACACCAGGCCGACCAGTCCTAACACTAACCTCTTAATTCTGAGCACCAAGCAAGGCAGTTCTAAGTACCATTTTTAAAGGTCTTTGGTATGACTCAGCCAGGGTTGGAACCCAATACCTCCAGCATCCGAGGTGGATGCTCTAACCACTAGGCCTTCAGAGCAGTCACTAAGCCACTAAATTAACAACATAATTTTAAAATATTTCTGTAAAATGCAATCACCATGTGTATTTGCTTATAAGTCTTGTATAACAGAAAACTGCACAGACCCAACTCTGCCATTGCATAATGCACAGGCAGGTCTCAGTCTGATTACTCCCAACATACTGTACAGACCCTGATTTGCTGGTGCATTATGCAATGGCAGATCTGGATCTGTACAAATTGCAGTTGGATTCATCTGATAAGTGAGTAAGTACAGTTCTTTATTTCCCAACACAATGTCAGTGTATAATGAACACATAATGAAAATATTTTCCAGTGGCTTTATATTTAATCTGCTCTTGAATCTATTACAAATTTGAAATTGCAGGCTTGATTAAATTTTCATACTTTAGCGAATTGATTAGAATCATCTCATGATTAAATAAGGTGAATATTTAGATTTATACACAATCTCTGAAATTCTGAAACAGAGAGAAGGATTTTTCTGTGGATTATCTAGTTATATGTGCAATGTACCTTATACACTTGCTGATAGATCACATCTAAATGCATACTGCATAAATCAAGATTTGCCAATGTACAATGTACCAGCAGATGTGGGTCCATGCAGCTTTTTAGGAGTAATCTGCAGATCAAACAACATAGACACTAATCTGGTGTATTATGCAATGGCAGATCAGGGTCTATGTTGCTTGCGGTTGGAACTGACTTATAATCTATGATCTCTGTGTTCAAGCAGAAATCTTAAGCAGCGATGTAGGTTGCATCAGTACATGTAATATTATCATGCCAGGGTTCCATTATTCCCTTTTATGTGGCATGTTCTAAGGGGTACAACAACTGTATGGTATGTTCTAAGGAGTAAAACAGCTGCCAGGGTTCTAAGGGGTGCAACAACTGCCAGGATCCCTTTATTCCCTGTCTATATAGTATGCTTTAAGGAGTGAAGCAATTGCCAGGGTCCCATTACTCTCTGTCTATATGTCAAGTTTAATGAGAACAGCAATACATATTGGGAATTTCTGTACTTCATTGTAAATACAACAGATGGTATCTCCACCCCATATTGCAACAAACATAAAAAAACATAACGAAAACCAAATATGAAGTTTTCAACTTGCATGTGGATGAAGACGCTGAAGAAGCAAGGTGGATGTTGTTTTTTTAACAAGTGCCTTAATTTCAACATAAAAATTGTAGATTCAATTCCTCTCAGAAATTATTAACAATAGTTTCAACTGAAGAATGGGAAAAAATAAATAAAATTTCAAGATATTAAGGAAGGGGTGGAGGAGGTGGCTTGAGGTTTAACGGTACTGAACAACATGTAAGTTATTTAGTGCCAAGGCAACTGGAATAAAGTGCACTGTCCAGATACACACCACTGTAGCTGACCAAAGCTGAACTGATGGTAGAATTCGAACCTGAATCCTTTCAGTCATGAATCCAGCATGCCACCCTCTGAACAACTGTGACTCCTGAGGAGGTGTAATTCTAGTCATTATAATTTGAAGATCTACATAAATATTGCAGTTTTCATTGCTCCCATGAAAAAGGGTGTGGTTAAAATTAGGTGAAATAAGAGGCAGATCCAGCCATCAATATGTCATGCAAATATTTGGCCATGTTTACCCTATCAGTTACCTAATTATTTAGCTGATAAAACATTCCTATGCAGCCACAGATCAATCAATTAGCATCTGCTATCTCTTCATTTAGCTTTTATTTTCTGAATTAAAAAAATTGGTTTATCCATAAAACATTTCTTTTTAAGGAACTTCATCAAAATAACTATCATGATAAAAAGCCAGCAATGTTTTATGCAATTTATGTCTGCAAAGGAATTTCTTTAGAATTACTATAATGTGTAGGCCACTGGTAAAAAAGCCATGAATATTTCATGCAATTTATGTCTGTAAAAGAGAATGAATATTCCTGGTGGGGCATTTCTTGGAGTTAAAATTTGCAATACCATCTGCAAGAATGCAAACAACAAGCATTAGGTCTCAGAAAAGCTTGAAGATTATTTTGCACCATACACCATGTCATGCATAAATTGCAGGTGCCTTGAAGCAATTTGCTGTTATCTCTTTCATTTTTGAGATTTTGTTGGATCCAATTTTCATTTGATAACATGTTGAAACCCTTGGGGACAAAAAAACATGATTTCTTTATGCAGCTTCACATGAGAAAAATATGTCAACATTTATACTAAACATAAATAATCCACACAATATATGCTACATCACAGGACCATACAATTTTGGAAAGTGGGTATGTTTCTTTTGCTCATAAATTGCTGCCAAAGAAAACAGTATTAGGTTAGCATCTTTCATTGTAGTATCAAATAAGCGTTCTATTTACCTTAGTTTACTTTATTGTAACATACAGGAATTGGGTTGGGGTGGCAAATTCAACACAATTAGGTTTGTGTTTGTAAATTTTGGGACACATGATCTAAGTAACATAAAGTTTGACCATATGTTATCGGACAGGACAACAAAAATCTTTTATTTTACTGTGTCCCAAGAAAAACAGTAAATACAGTAGTAGCATAATTCTATGTATAATGTACTTTGTAGATGCTAGATTATTAAACCAACTGAATATAAATGATGAATCTGGTAATTGTTTTTATTTTTAAAAAATTAGTCTGGTAATCTTCCCATGCACAGTATCAAGCAGCATGAATGAAAATCACATAAAAAATGTTATTTGTATTAAAATGTATTGAAACATTTGGGGAGAGAACTGAGGATCCTATAAGGATGCAAATTTCTGTCAATCTATGAAGAACACAATAATTTGGGCAAGAGAACAATTAATTAGATTTATGGGGACAGGTGCTTGTTAAGTCACTATACTGCAATTATTTCTAATGTCTGTGTCGGGAGAGGAAGTCATTCTTAACTAAGCCTTCATTTATTTTGCTTAAGTCACACTAGAAAGGGAAGGTTCACTTCGATTTATATTGGAACTGTCAGAAGCTGAGTTTTTCAGATCTGTTGCTTGGAAATCTAGAAGTTGGTCTGACTGCAATTTGGTGCCTAGTTATAAAAGGCAGTAAATATATTTAATCCTGATTGGTTATGCTAAATAATTGGCATGGTTCCCACACAAAATTTCTTGGGGTTAAATTGCCCTCATCAAAAAAATCTAGTCATTCTGCATTTTTCCTGCAAGAGTGAAAATATAGGAGACTCCAAGACTGAATTTGGAAGAAATTCTCTTATAAAACATTTGTCAAAGGGACTGGATGTCTGGAAAGTCAATGGACACAATTCTGGGGGTAGAAGTGAACAAAGCTTGAAAGCACAAGGGGAAATAGCTCCACTGACATATCCACTGAAGTATTTACTGATGTATCCATGTACCTACTTATCCAAGTATATATGTACTTACATATCCACCTATCCACACAAAGATTGAGGGCAGAAAAGAGGCGAGACATTAGGGTGGTTGGAGAAGGGGAAAAAGCAAAAGGACCTAGAGGAACCACCATAGTGAAGTTGGAGTGGACTGGAATAAGCAGGTTATGAAGTTGTACAATGCAATGACAGATTGTTCACTTGATTCTATGATGAACCAATTCTATCATTTAGAAGAGATCAGCTATTTTATATAAATATATTTGTGTTTGAAATTTGGTGAAAATTTTATTTAAAAAAGAAGTGTATCTTCCTAGTGTAATATATCATCATAGTTGTTTATGTAATTGATTAAACTGTTTTTTTTTCTTCCATGTACGGGGGCTTGTATCATTTTGTTCTATCTCTGCTCAGATCTCTATTTATTCCGTCTTTAAGTTTCACACTTTATGTTAATATTTACTCAATCCGGGCAATAACACTGAGAGCGATCATCTCCTAGATAATGAGAACTGAATAGAGCAGACACCTTGTAAGAAGGTACAATCCACCTCACAACACCACCAATAGTAGCACTGCTACAGATCCATATACATGTAATTATTCAAATCACAACACTGACCATACACTGACCATTCATGAAGATGAAGCATATAGTTTTTATTTATTATAGCTATTCAAAACTATCAACCTTTTTGACCTCATTGGTGTCCTGCATTTGTTTTAATGAATTTTCATATTAGGTACACTGTTGTGGCTTCAAATGTATGTAAACTGTCCCTTGCACCCCAAGCTTTACCAAGGTGGGTGTATGGAAAAGATCTGATGGTTTAGATAAAAATGGCTGCTTAATTACATCAGCAATTTTTTCCCCTCCTTCTTCTGTCTAAGCAGCAATGATCTATTTTTCCCCTCCTTCTTCTGTCTAAGCAGCAATGACCTATTTTTCCCCTCCTTCTTCTGTCTAAGCAGCAATGACCTATTTTTCCCCCTCCTTCTTCTGTCTAAGCAGCAATGACCTAACTACTTTGCCTTAGTTAACTTTCATGAATTAGAGGTAATACAACAGCAGACATCCTACAGACATTAGAGCACAGCCAGACTGGGCATGCTGCCTTATTATTACTGATTCCACTTGTCAATTGAATCAAATTCTCCACTCAGTGGGTTCTATTGCTCTACAATTATGTCAGGTTTGGCAAAGATTCATTAAAAGAAAGTTCCTGTTTATTACGCTTAGAGAATGAACCATTCAAAACAAGCTCAAAAACAGATAATCAAACATTTTATGCCATTTTGAAGTGTGAACATGCCAACTAACTTACTTATTTTGGAACATAAAATGCCAGACTGGATCAATTTTTGATTTTCTTAGGCCCTGTTAATGTACGGGGTAAAAAACTGATTATGACTGATCAGCCCAACAAAGCAAAGCTCCCATGTAACATGTATAAATTTTGTAATAACAGCTTTTAAATTCAATCTGAATTCTGTTTTTATAATTCATACACATACTCTTATCAATTTTATTTCGACTGAAAAAATACTTTATTAAAGCCAGTTATCTGGGCTCATTACAAGAAAAAAAAACATAAAATAGTAAATATCAAAATCTGGGAGATTATGCCTCCTGACTGCAATATTTCACTTTGAATGCATAAGATTGTGGAAAATCTGGATGAAATCACACATATGAATAACAAGTAAAGATCTTACTAATGAAAATTCTCAAAAATCTTGAGAACAAGAAATTAAACTAAAAAATAATTCTCCCCAAAATAATTTCTCTAATGGCAGAATGGCTCCCAGCTTGCTCCCCACAATGCTGAATTACTGAATTTCAACAGTAACCTCTAAGTCATCATACTAAGTGAGAAAATTTTGAAATAAGGAGAGATATGAACCTCTGATGGTCAGTTGTCTGCTTAGTCACATCAGCCTGCTTTGATGTATTTTCCTCCTCCTTTCTTATTAGTGTGGGCTTTCTCTGCTTTAATTAACTGCCTGATTTACAGGCAATAAAAACAGCAGCCAGCCAGTCAAGTTCATCAGCAATGCAAACCAGACTGGCAAGTTGCCTTTTTATCATAGATTCTACTTGTTAACTAAATCAACAGCCATTCAGTGGGCTGTTTCACCTTTGAATGTTTAAGATTAGAACAACTATTATAGCATTTTACCATATTTATTGTATTTAGGCAAATCTTTTCTCGAGGAGGTTAAATAACTATGTGACCAAAAGGCTTGTAAATCTGTTAGAGTGAGAGACAGGTCGTGGTCAAACAGATGACAACCTAAAGTAATGATTACAATTAATCCAATTAAGACTCAGTAAGTACGTACTTGTTCCTGATTTCTTTTTCTAATCATGATTTGGGAATAAATTTGAATCCACCCAGCACACAGACAAAAGCTACATTTCCTCCCAAAATCATTTTTTAAAATTAATATCAAAGCCTCAGGAAAACATGCAAACTGTTACTCTAACTTGTACAAAATCACAGGCTTATTTATGGTTAAAAATGCAATACAAATATTACAGGGATGTACTTAAATTCAACAATAATGAAATTTCTCTTCAGGATTATTTTTCTTGATATTTGGTCAATAACATACCTAAAATGCTGCCATTATGTTTTGAAGATGTTTACCTGAGCTCACTGCATGACCCATATATAAATCAATTATAATAAAATGGGTCAGACCCAGACATAAATATCACAAAATGGGACCCATCAATAATATCAGTGTCATATGAACTGATGTAAACTTAACATAGTTATTATATACCCACCCATTTTAAATGCCACTAGTCCGTCTGATATCAAAGCAAAAATCAAAAGAAGCCATGAAGTGTTGAGATTTATTATATCTAAGTTCAAAACACATTAAGTGACCTCTGTATGTCATTACATATCAGAATGTCAAAATGTTTTGTAAACTAGTCATGGTTTATATATGTCTTGCTGACTCTATTTAAGTCCATCTTGTGCCTTTTGTTAAGGGCAGCCATTATCAATCAAAACATCTTTTCATGAGAAGGGGATCTGTTTACATCACTTAACTGAACCAATAAAGCAGAATTGTTGAGGTCAGTTCACAAGAAAATGAACTCTTCAAAAACATAACTTTGCAGAGGTCATTGCAAGCAACAACACAATGTTAATATTTAAATGGCAAACAGCTAATTACAAAATTAAACATTAATAATATATAATGTTTATACTTGCTTAGAAGCCAAGTCTAACTGCAAACAACAATGATCCTATTCTGCCATAAAATAATGCACCTGCAGATCATGGTCTATGTTGATTGTTCTACTGATAACTCCTAACAAACTGCACAGACCCTGATCTGCTGGTGCATTATGCACTGGCAGATCTGGGTTGGTGCAGTTTGCAGTTGGCCTCATTTTGTAAGCAAGTACATATGGTACTCTTTAGTAAAACATGATTAATCCAGTGTACATATTTAATTAATGAAGAATCTTAAAAGATTCCATGCTTACTGGTACTGCATATACCAGGGTCCCTAGTGGCCATGTGGTCTAAAGCACTCAACTTTCCGGATAACTGCCATCTCACCTGTCTGTGTGAGTTCAAGTCTCAGGTTCGGCTAACATGGTTGTGTGAAAAAGCCTGCCAGTAGCTTCTTGTGGGTCGGTGGTTCTTCCATGGGTTTTCAAGAGTTCTTCATCCACCAGTTATACTGGCTGCCATGTATAGCCTATCTTGTGCTGAAAAATGGTGCTAAACCCTACAACAACAACTGCACATACCAAGCCAGCTGTCTTCTTTATTCAGTCTAACAGGAATCAACTTAATTTTTGCTGATGTGACAATCGGGTATTTGCTACGCTGAATTCTGTTATCTTTTAGCACTTTCTATTAGCAGTTTTCTATAGGCAAGATTGACTTCAATATTAAAAATCTATACATTTTAAGTTTTGAGTTTGAAAAATCTGGAAATGTATATATATTCTTGCTTGTCAAAATATGTCTTCTGACATTTGTTTTTAACTGTTTATTGTGTATCCATTCAGGTTTCCTTTATCTCTGGATTAATGTATGTAAATGAAAATGCCAAAGATACTTCCAGACACAAAGTTAATATTTGTTAAATTTTCCAAAATTTATCACCAATAATTTAAGGCTTATTAGTCAAGAGATACTTTGTTTCCAATACAAATGCTTATCTCAAATTTATTTTTTAGTAATCTTGTGAAAAATTAAATTTTGTAACTCTGGACCTCATATATTTGCATCTAAAAGACATCAGTTTGCCATATACAACAATATCAGAATGCCAATGCACAGAATGATCAATTGTTCTGTGCACATATATAAAAATACATCAAAATTCAGTTTGTTCACCGAATCATACATGACTTTTGCTTATTCATGGTTTAAATTTATGGGAGAGATGGCTATTCATACATTTATGGGATGGGTGATTTTCAAGGCTTGTGTTAAGCTGGCCTTATATTAAATACTGGCAATGTTTAAATTTTGGATTTTGTTATTTACTACTAGAGCAAATCTGTTCTGAGTCAAATATCAAGCTTTCTCATATCTAATAAGTAGTGACCTTCTATCCATGTTTAAAACTGCCCAGAATTTTTTTGAATAAAAAAAAATATTGTAAAAATGCCTGAACAAATTTACGGCATTTCCTCAGTCTGTCCCTTAGGAAAGGTACTTAGCTCCCATTTCCTCAGTATGTCCTTAGGAAAGGTAATTAGTTCTCATTTCCTCAGTCTGTCCTTAGGAAAGGTACTTAGTTTCCATTTCCTCAGTATGTCCTTAGGAAAGGTACTTAGCTCCCATTTCCTCAGTACATGTATGTCCTCAGGAAAGGTCCTTAGCTCCCATTTCCCCAGTATGTCCTTAGGAAAGGTAATTAGCTCTCATTTCCTCAGTCTGTCCTTTGGAAAGGTACTTAGCTCCCATTTCCTCAGTATGTCCTTAGGAAAGGTACTTAGCTCCCATTTCCTCAGTACACGTATGTCCTTAGGAAAGGTACTTAGCTCCCATTTCCTCAGTATGTCTTTATGGTACTTAGCTCCCATTTCCTCAGTATGTCCTTAGGAAAGGTACTTAGCTCCCATTTCCTCAGCACACGTATGTCCTTAGGAAAGGTACTTAGCTCCCATTTCCTCAGTACACGTATGTCCTTAGGAAAGGTACTTAGCTCCCATTTCCTCAGGATGCTACTGAGCTACACAAAATGCTGAGAGTGCCACTAAAACCAACAGAGACAATTTTTGACTTTTTTGAAAATAAATAAATTTAAATAACCCTACTGATATCCCAAGATGCGTGATAGGATCAATTTAAACATGCTGTATTGATATCACAACATGTGTGATAGAATCAATTTAAACATGCTGTAATGATATCACAACATGTGTGATAGAATCAATTTAAACATGCTGTTATGATATCACAACATGTGTGAAAGGATCAATTTAAACATACTGTTATGATATCACAACATGTGTGATAGAATCAATTTAAACATACTGTTATGATATCACAAAATGTGACAATGAATTTAAATATACCATAAGGAGATCACAAGATGTGTGATAGATCCAATTTAAATATGCCCTTGGAAATTGGTGAATTGTCTCACAGCTGTCCTGCAATGACTTCAGTGCAAAACTTTGATACTGTTGATGTCATCACTGGGGCAAGCATAAATGGGCAGAAGTGTCAGAGACGTCATATCCATGTCTCACAATGTTAATGCAAGTAAAAACCCCAAAAATAAAACAATGTCAGACAAAATTTGTAACACATGGCTGTCCTTCAGTCTGTTAATAATGTGTTACCATAATGAAGAAAAAAAATCAATCAAAAATTGTATTAACTTATTTGTGTGTGTGTGTGATTTGGATTTTTAAGGTAGCTTTGACAATTTTTCAGTCATGTTGTTACGATGTCTACAGTATGACAGTTTCTAGTTATGTCTATCACTGGGGCATCATGCACCAGATATGTAGCACCATGTCCCACCCAGTCACGTTATCCTGACACCAGGACAATAAGTCTTAGCACTAACCTCTTAATGCTGAGTGCCAAGTGAGACAGCTGTTAGTACTATTTATAGAAGTCTTTGGTACGATTTGGCTGGGGTTCAAACCCTTGACCTTCAGCATCCATGGCAGATGCTCTAACCATTAGGCCACTGGAGTGGTCTCAACTTATTTGTGGTCTGTGCAGTTTGTAGTAATGGATTCATCTTAAAAATGTGTATAAACAGTAAACTTAAAAGTATTTCATTCAACATAAGAAAATTTAAACAGATGCCAATGCTGTAGGCTTGTTTTGATCAGCCAATGAAACTGTTCATGCTTACGCAGAACGTGTCATAATCACAACTAATATATCTTCATCTAACTAGCAAATCAAATCCAAATTTCAGAAAAGTCTTGCTTGTGCCATTATGAGGAAAGTCGGTTATTTACCAGACCCTTGTATGACAGAGATCACATGGAATGACACACAGACTCCTTGAATGAGACTATCAAAACTATAAGCTGAACAAACAGCACATACCATTTTGGCCTGGAAACCATAAAACTCAGCTCAGGTTTGAAATTGAATTTTCATTTTCAGTCAGTCAAATGTTAGACTACAAATGAAGGGCTCTATATGATTGACTGACACATTTAAAATTGCTCAACTCAGTCTCAGAAGCATTACAATTTCCAGGCCTCATCAGCTGCATTATACAATGTCTGCACACATGGATATATGTGGTCCATCCAAGGGTACATGTCTGTAACACACAGATCTGGTCAACAATTGCTCTGTTTATGAAGACACAAGAATTGGAGCTTTCCCTATCACATACAACTGTATTACGTTAGTTATCTTACCTCAAATACATTAGATATTGTGATATCTTCGGCAGATGACTCAGCTGAATCACCATGTTCCATGTCACCTGTGTATGTTGTCATGGTTATATCCTTCATTTTAAACATAAAATGCTCCTTGAAAACTTTTATTAACAGTGATATTCATATAATCCAGAGAGTCATATTCACACAATGAGCCATATACACTCACATGTAAGTCAGACCCAACATCACACAACACGTTGTGATTTGCCATTGCATTATTCTGCTGGCAGATCCGAGTCTACAAGTGCATTACATGATGGCAGACCTGAGTCTACAATCCTGTCTTTGCAGCTGGTTCTACCTATATACAAATATATAAGGTATACGCACAATTATGTTTTTCCACCGTCGTTAATTTTGCCACAGAATATTGTCAGTGACTGTGAAATGTTATACTCTGCTGGAAACTAAACGTCCTATGTTTTAGACATACTCCAGCAAAACAGCTTCATTTAAAATTTTTAAATCTGTGAAGCTCATGTGATTTAATGTTCAATTTACAGGAAACATGATGTCACTAATACTAATTATCAATCACAACTATCTGCACTGAAATGAATTAAATTACATCCCAATGTATTTTCTCACTGCTGCTGTCTCATCTCACAACACATTTAATCATAAAATCAATCACAGAATCTCAGGCAAGATCTGAATGAATGTCCATGTTTCCTCCTCATATGGAATACGACTAGATTTTACTATAATAAAACCTTGCTAAGCCTATATCCACTTTTCTGTTGCAGATAATGTTTAATTTTTCATCTTAATGTACAGTTCGGAGTGAGAGCAAAATCTGTTCACAGGTAGAAGTCTGCATGCTATCCTACACTGAGAACTTGTGATATGAGGGAAACACCTGATCACGCTTCAAAAGGTTTGCATCAACAAAAAGTGATAAAATTGTTCCTTGGGTTCAACTCTGCTAAACATCTGAAAATCCTACAAATCCTTTCAAATGAATGCCTACAACTTATCTCTCTCTAAATGCCCATTGAATATTGATCAGGTATGAGGTGAAAGCAGGGCAACTTTTTCCACTATCACTAAATCATCCCTGTTGGAATCTCCAATTTTACTCAAGTCTCCAACCTGACTCTGAAGGATTTGCTCTTTGCAAAACACCCCCTCTGGGTGTATTTTAGTATTTCCAAGTCACCTGTCAATACATCAACTGTGTAAGCAATACCCTTTCATAATTAGGTATATTTTTATACAGTGAGAGAGCAAATGGTGAGGTCATGGCTCAGTAACAATAGCATCTATCTGTAATTCTTAAGAGTTGGTCTTTAAATATGTTTCCCTTCACTTAAAGATAACTACTGGCCAACAGAGCATCGGACAACAGAATAATTCTGTGGTAGGAATTTGTGCTCTAAGACTACCTGTTTTGTACAGCTAAGGCTATTATAGCATGCCAGTTGAGTGGTGACTGGTTAGCAGACTTCACCTGTGGCTTCTTTGATTAAACAACATAATATGGCTAGGGTTTCACCCAAAGAACTTGAGAAAGCAGGATGGCAATTGATATCCATGTCTCATTTTTATTTCCTGTTTCAACTAAAATACTGCCCACTGCATTATTATTAACTTTCTTTTATTTTTTAAGGCTTTATTTCAATCTTGCATGGTTCTAATTCTAACCTATGATTTCTCTTCAGATCCCAAGACACTAAAGTTTTATGTTAATTTTTGTTTTTTTTTTTAGGTTTAAATTACAACTTAGCAAGCCTTTAATTCTAACTATTGAATCATTTTAGATACTTCAACACTAATTTACTTTTTGAATACTCTCTATTTTAAAGTGAATTATATCTTTGCTACATTTTAAGTTCTGTGATATGCTACTTGTCTCTTATTATAATTACACTTCTCCCTTGATCCACAACGTATACCACCTTATAGTGAGATGGTTTTATAATGAAATACATTATACATTATACAGTATTCTTTATAACTCTGTCCATGGAAACCAAAAGGTAAACTTCCTTTTACTGAGACTACCTTACGAAATACATTATACAGTATTCTCTCATTATAACACTGTCCATGGGAGCCATATAGTATATTGCCTTAAAGTGAGATGAACTTATGATGCAATACATTATACAATATGCATCACAATACTGTCAATAGCCATAGAGTATACATGAAGCACCTTATAGTGATAGTAACTTATAATGAAGTAAAATTATACAGTATTCCCTCATTATAACACTTTCCTTGACAGCCAGAGGATACTGCCTTACAGTGAGACTACCTTATGATTACATTATAAAATACTCCCTCCTTATAACACTGTCCATGGGAGCCACATGATATACCACCTTATAGTGTGATGACCTTATGAAATACACTATACCATACTCCCTCATTATAACACTGTCCATGGGAGCCACATATTATACCACCTTAGAGTGAGATGACCTTCTGAAATACACTATACAATACTTATTATAAAAATGTACATGGGTGCCACATATTACATCACACTGTAATAGATGGCCTTATAATGAAATAGATTATACAGTACTCATTACAACATTGTCAATAGGAACCATAGAGTACACTGCAGTATAGTGAAATGGACTTAAAATGAAGTAAATGATACACTTTGCCATGACATAATCCAATGAGATAGCTAAATTAAAGAGCAACCATGTTACAATAAAGGGCTTTATAGTTCAGAAGTACTTAATAAATTACATGTACACTGTGTCTTGTAAATCATGTTTATTTATATGCCTCTGTATGTTATGCAATTTTGTTAAGAAACACATCTGAGCTTACATCAACTCTAAATAAATCTTGTCCATCTATTTATTGTCTTGCAATGAGTCACAAGTTCAAATATAAATCCAGGTCCCAATTTCGTCTTAAGTTTAGGACGATAATGACATTATGTTGATTAATTTCCAGTAACATTAGAATGCTGACTTCTGCAACTTAATTTAAGTTCAAATTTGTATATTCTGGGTGAAATCCGTACTTAAAAACTAATTTGATGAAATTAAAGCCTGAATTTATTTATGCCAATCAGATACTTTAATTCAAATAATTAAAACTCTAAACTGGTGGGACAATATGACCAGGTTTTTATATAAAGTATTCCCTCATTGTACTGCTGTTCATGGGAGTCATATAGTACACAACCTTAAAACAAGACCATCTTATTATGAAGTATATGATAAATAATAATTTAACAAATACATAAAGAAATGGGATGCATCTTATAAAAGGAAATGTTATGATGAAGGGCCTTTCAGTGAGGGACTGCTGTATTGACATCAAGATCTATTAACATGCTATACAGTCAATGCAATCCAATGCTGTACTAACATCTGGCCAACAATTATTACAAAATTGAAATAATTCCATATTACAAAACAAATATGTCAAAGTCAGCAGCTTTTCCTCAGATTTTGTCCACATAATATACCTTAACATGTATCAGTAATACCTGTACAATTCAAATGTTTCTAATTATACATTTTGAAAAAAATTGGAGATTTACGCAGTTTTAAGTTGTACCTTTTTGTTAATCATTCAAACTTTTACAGGTAAATCCAATTAAAGTCTCATATAAAAGGTCTGCTCTTTATTCCAAAAACAAGTATCATGCATGAAACATTATACAGGTGTCCTGTGTTTAAAGTCCTTGATATAGGCAGTTGTAGGGCATGGTGGACTTTCAAAATTATTGACCAAAAGGTCTCAGTGATCTTGAACTTTCCTCTAGGTATGCTGTCTTGAACTTAATGTGCCTAATACATGTACAAGTCAATCTACCAAGTTTGATCAAACTGGGTCAGAAATGCCATCTTGAAAGTGGAAAGCAGGTAAATCAGGTGGATTATCATTTAATTAACATACATGAATCTTGCTTATTTGAGAACTCCACCAAGATTTTGATACAAGCTGCATATATCTTTTTAGCATGAACAAAAGTGGACTGAAATATCTTTTTCTGAGTCGTAACAATCTCATCCTATCATGATAAAATATTACTTCATTAATATTCATGGATCTTGGTTATTGTTGAACACTCCAATGATCATGCTTATATAAGACATTCTTCCCAGTCTGATCCCAAATTGGTTCAGAAGTATTGTCTCATTAGTGGTAACAAGCTAAACCAATCAGCTGCAAGATCACCTCATTAATATGTGTGGATATCACCCATTACATATATACTTAAAAATGTTGAAGACATAAGCACTAATTTTAAGTTTGATCAAAATCAGATCAGAATGGTAAGCAGCTCATTCATTCAGATTTAAGATGACCTCATTAATATGCAATGATCTTGTGTCATTAACAAACTCATCCAGGATCTTGATCATACAATGAGAAGATGTGGCCGTTTGAATGAAGTAAGCCCTGCCAATCAGAATTGCAAGATCACCTCATCAATATGCATAGATCTTGCTCACACAGTTGTTTTAGGTTTAACACCATTTCTCAGCACGTGATAGGCTTCACATGGCAGCCAGCATAACTGGTGGAGGAAGAACCTGGGAAAACCCAGGTATGAACCACTGACCAATGGAAAGCTACTGGCAGCTTTCTCACATACCCACATTGGCTGAGCTGGAGACTCAGACCCATGCAGACAGAGGTGAGATGGCAGTAATCGGTAAGGGCAAGTGCTTTAGACCACTCTGCCACCAATCTTGCTCTTACTGAACTCATTGATGATATATGCCCATATTCCAAGTTTGATCAAAATCATAATATGGTCATCAGAGTGATCCAATAAATGGACATTGCACAATACAATGTAAAAAAGATATGCAAAATGTCAGATCAGGGTGAGGTAGATTGGGGGAGTCAGCACACCCCCTGAAAAAAAATGAGTGCATAATAACCAAAACCTTTCCGAGAGTAATTTTTCCTTATTGTTAGATGGTTAAGAGTATGCTACTGAAATGCTCAAAATGAAGGAGCTTCCAGGAGCTTTGTACCCTGGGCACCCTTAGGCAGTTGCATCACACTGACCCCTCACCTAATTGTTTAAACCCCTACCCCATTACCTGCAATATTTCTTCATTTGACCTTACCAAAAAATATGAGCAACTGGTGTTCTACTGTGTGAAAAGAATTTCCAAGAATTCAAGATAAGACTATTTCTTCTGGGTTTTTTATTCATTTTAACTCTGATATTTTTGATAGGAGATATGGCCCTCAGCTTGCAGTGCACTGGATTCATACTCCAGGGTTTATGGGATAAATAACAGCACAGACCAGCACAGGCTGACAGCCTTGGTACATCCTTGGGAAAAGCACTTAGCTCCCATTTCCTCAGCAAGATATTGTCAATAATGTGTTAAAAGTGCTAGTAAAACCAACAAAATATATCAAACCAACTGATATTCTTGAGAAATTCCAACATATCAAATTTGGTACTAAAAATACTTTCTTAAATGTCTGAGTAAACATGTTCAAGAGATACATGTATTAAGTACAGTAAAAAAAATTCTTTCACATGGCTTTGGAAATCATGGAGAGAAAATCAGTGAACTTGTTTCAATGTCCAGATATACCCACATGCCAAGATTGGTTCAATCTATAATTTACAATATTTTGGAGGAAAAAATCATGACATGGCATCATTCAATGTATTCAATAAATATATCCACAAAATGGGTTTCCTACTTGCTATCATGCTCACAAGTCAAGTACAGCTAAACCCTGAGTCAAGACTTTTGACCTTTAAATAATGTCTTAGTGCAAACTATCAACTTGTTCATTTTTAGAATCATTTTAAGTGTAGGAATAATGAAATTTTGTAAGAAATATAAAATTTTTAAAATTAGTGTTGGCACCTGTATTGGAATCCATTTAGTTGAAGTAGCTTTTATGAGATATGTTACATTTTAGGAGGTCGTGTAACATCATTTTCATTTAGAGCCAACCACATATAGCAAAAAGCATTTTAGTCAAATCCCATCCCTTCAACATGAGTAGTGACAGCTAGCTTATCAAAATGGCCAACATTGATCCCTACCATTTTAGTTTAGAACCAATCATATATCATAAGAAGTTTTATAGCAAAAACCCAATGTCTGTAGGACTGTCTGTTGAGGAGAAGTAGTTTGTACATATATTGTAGGTCTGACCAGCATCTCTTGAATTTAAAACCAATACCATATCATTAAAGGTCTTTTAGTTGAAAGCCAATGTTGTTATGACTCAAATCTGCAGGAGCAAGATGGATGGCAAGACCTTGAAAATGGAGGTATCATTAGCTCATTAAGGACTAATGAGACTTGATATGAAGCCTTTCTGTTAAAACTTTGTGTCAATACAATCATCTATTGAGGAGGAGTAGCTTGAACAAGATTTTAAAGATGGCTGCAGTAGTGGTCATATTGGATGAAAAATCAGCACCATTTTCATTATGAATTAACTAAATGTCATATGAATTTTTTTTTGTATTGTTGTTGTGAAAACCCTATGTCAATATAACCATCTGCTCAGGAGCAGGATTTACAAGATTTTCAAGATGGCCACCAGGATCTCCATATTAGATGTCTGAGAGGCATAATGTTTTGGTTTATAATGAAAATAAATGCAAATAAAACCATCCATTCAGGAGGACTAGTGATAATAAGATTAAAAGATGGCTACCATGCATGATGGACATTCTGGAGATCAGATCTGTATCGTTTTTATTTAGGACCAAGTAAACATCACAGGCAGTCTTTTCGTGAATACCTAATGTCGATATGACCATCTGTTCAGGAGCTTTAAAACAATTTTCAAGATGACCACCTGTAACAGCTGAGATATTGGATGTCAGATTGGCAGTATTTTATTTTAGGATCAACTAAACATTATAAGAAGTCTTGGAGTTAAAAGCTCCCTGTCATTATAACCATCTGTTTCAGGAGAAAGAGTGATAACAAGATTTTCAAGAATGCCATCATCTGTGGCATCCATAATAGATGTATTAGATGTCAGACTGGTACCCTTTTCAATTGGAACCAACTAGATATCATGTCTCTCAATAATAACAAAAAACATGTTGATATGACAATCTGTTCACGGGGAGTAGCAATAACAAGATTTTCAAGTGGCTGTATTGAATGTCCAAGTGGTATTATTTTCATTTAGGAGCAACTAGACTGCAGAGTGAATGTGCATGTTAACTTTCATGGCAATCCTCCAAGTAGTTTAAGAAAAGTAGTGATAAGCCTATGCTAATGTATGCATAATGGATGGATGATGGAAGATGGACAACAGGCTATTGCATACACTCTTCTGGTCTATGACCAGCACAGCTAAAACCCATATAGGATAGAATGTCTTTTAGCGTATAAGTAGAATGGGCTGGTAACAATAGGTAACCTGTAACTTATTGACTAAAGATACAATACAAAAATATAGCATTGAATAATGTAGTATCATGCCTGTTAAGGGCATATTAAATGTTGGGAAAGACAGGAACACCCAAGTGTATCAAGATAAAGGTTACAGACATATATACTGGCAATGGTGTTATGATGACATGTGAAACATGAACAACTAATTGTATCAGGTTAAAACTTACAGTAATAGTGTTATGATGTCAGGTGAAAACAGAAACACATAAGTGTATCAGGATGAACCTTACAGTAATGGTGTTATGAATTCAGGTGAAATAGAAACCTTTTAGATGTGTTTAGTTAAAAATTTCAGTAATGGTGTTATGATGTCAGGTGAAATAAAAACACCTAAGTGTATCACGGTAAAGCTTACAGTAATGGTGTTATGATGTCAGGTGAAACAGAAACATCTGAGTGCATCAGGGTAAAACTTATAAGATATTTCTCAATATAACAATCCCTCATGCATAACTATGAACTCACATGAACAATGTTATGAAGATGGAGCAATATGTTTATGGAATCTGGGCCAGGCTTTCGAGAATCACATAAATACTGTAATCCAGTGTTGCACATTGAGTGTGGGATCACAGGTTCCTCACAATTTTTTTGTCAAAAGCTATACCCTTTGTGGCCCCGTGGGTACACTTTTTCATCAGAAAAAATAAATTGAAAGATGCAGTTACAAGTTTTTATTAGTGGATGTACAGATGTCCATCCATGTCTATGTTGGTTGTAGATATGTGGCCAAGGTTGGTGAAGGTGAAGAAACTATAAGATGGCAATGAATATACATTTTAAAACAATGTATCTGGCAATGAAAACATTCCAAGTTTGTGGTAGTTGGCTGAGTTGCAATGTTTGACAACTGTTAGTTTAATGTACTTTTTTATGTTAAAATCCCCTCTACAGTGATGAAGACCTAATTGATTTTCAGGCTGAAATGATGAAAAAAAACCTAAATTTATGCAAATATACAATTTGTCATTTAATTAATGATTTTTTTAAAGTAAAAGTAACTTAAAAAACCTATGGAATTTATTATAATAAATGGTGGTAGATAAGTCTACACTAAAGTTAAACAAGAACAAGATGGAGAATGGAAAATCCCATGGTGCAGCTCATTTAAGGTTAACTATATATTTAAATATGTTACTGTTCTCATGAGTTACTTCAGCACATGATAAAACATTTACTAGTACAGTATTGAAGTAATGAAGGTGTCCAAGAAAAATATCATATTACTGTGCAGACGACGAAGTTAATCTTTCAATACTGTCACAGCAACAAGATTATCTCCCTTTTTGGCACTATTAGTGTATTAGGTGCAACTATTTTAGTTTGTCCTTCCAAAATGTCCTGTGGGAGGGTAAGGGGCAAAGTGTTTCCCACCCTTGGGATCCTATGTGTAGCACAGCTCAGGTAACTGCTTCAAGTGAATGTTTCAAGCAATGTTTTCATATTTGTTGGTTTTGTAAATGTGGGGGACAAGAAACTTACTGTCTATACTTGCTTATGAGTCCAACTGCAAACTGCGCAGACCCAGATCTGCTGTCCCATAATGCGCAGGTATATCTGAGTTTGTGCAGTTTGTTAGGATTAATAAAACAAACGACACAGACCCTGATATGCTGGTGCATTATGCTATGATAGATCTTGATCTTTGTTGTTTGCACTTTGACTCAACTTATAAGTGAGCAAATATGGTATATGCTCCAGCTATTTCATAAACATTAATCTTTACTTGCTAATATCTAATCAGTGGATACTGTGTTACTGGACTGAAATGTCTGAAGCTTCTATTATCAATGAGGACTGTACCAAATGTAAGCCAACGTCCACCAGTTTTTAATATTTTATGTACAGTACTCTTGTAATTGTTTTGCATTTTAAACTTTATTAACAGAGTGCAATGTTGAATGCTCATCAGTTACCCAACTAAGATATCAAATGATCACCAAATGAATCACAAGAACTTGCACACCAAATGAATCACAAGAACTTGCATGTTGGTCAGGTCATCTTGAACACTGTGGTATGATGTAACATGGAGATTAGTTGTCAAAAGGGCTTTGAATTTTGAATAAAAAAAGGTTGTAAATGAAGAGTCGCATGCATAGTGTTGTACTTTAGTAAAATTTAATCCCCCAAATCAACCCTTCTGGTAAATCTGCCAAGCAGATTCATTTACCATACTGACCTGTGTAAAACAAACAGGCAACTGTGAATAGCAGGAACACAGATCTGCTATTGTATAAAGTCATGGCTGATCAGAATGTACCTGTCTGGTTGCTATCACAAATATAACATAACGATGATGATCTCTCAGTACATTAAGTGAAAGTAGACCCAGGTCTTGACAGTTTCTAGTCATCACATAATGAAGGGATACGGTAAAAAATGATCTACTTTGCCACATTAACATCAAAAAATTTACCCCCTAATTATCATAACTTAATAAACATGAAATTTGTCTGTATACATTACACACTCTGCATACCAAACTACTTAAACCATCAATGACAGAGACTACACCAACAACTAGAGTAGGGTGAAAGGTGGGTGGGATTCTTTGGTATTGTATAGTGTAAAAATTGCAACTGTGGAATGCACAAAATACAACTAATACCTGAGGTTCGAAGTTGCATTGTCCTTCTTACACTACATGATCCTGCAGGGTCCCTCTGGCCATACATTAGATCAAAGTTGGCCAGTTAGCTTTGGAGATCAAGCTGAAATTAGCAATTGGTGCCAAATCATTTTAAAACCCTTCATCATAATATGTTTTCTGTAAAATTTGGGTAAATTATGTTTGTTTTTGAGAAGAACTCATTTTAGGGTTTTTCTTTTTTTATTTACAGCAGATGGTGTACTGACATCATTTGACCTACATACATGTATCCTTTCCATCAAATACATTCAAAATCTGCCAGAAGTTTTGAGAAATCGTTTAAAGTTTTAATATCAGTGGTCATATATAACAATGGATCAACATCATTTAAACAACCTGAAAGACCATCAAGCCAGGATTATTTCTGTTGAATTTGATCAAATTTTGTTCAGTATTTTTTAAACAAAAAAGTGATTGAAGGTTGTCTGTTTTTAAAAACAGCAGCCATATTTGATGGATTGACACCTTATGAATAAATTTGAAAGACCTTCATGCCATGCTTCTTTCAAATCTGGTTAAATTCTGTTGAGTGGATTTAGAGAAATAGAAAATAGCAAAGGTGAATGGATAGATAGTACATTAACCCTTTACTCCCCAGGTATGCTATTCAACACTTTTACTCCCCAGGTATGCTATGCCCCCACCCCATCTACGCATAACTACGCTTTAACCTTTGCCCCACATGTATACATTTCTATGCATTACACAGTATCTACTCTGAATATGTTATCTCTTCCATCTAAATGTTGATTAGCTGTGAAGTAACAGAACACTGGTCAAAAAATAAATCATCTTTACTAACATTTGATTTTAATGACGTATTTCCTAACATTAGAACATATAAATCTAAATTTAACCGACCAATTATACGTAGAGGGGGTTTCCACAGCCGCATCCAAAATGGTGTCATAGGCCAATATTATTACCTCAGTTTTTGATGTACTTATTATGGCCTTTTCAACATCTGTAAGTTACACATAATTGTAATTTTTCCAAATATAATGCTGAAGTTTACTTTATTAGTATAAATTCATAATGTCATTATGTTCTTTATGTGGAAAATCATTTTCTTAGAATGCGCAGCAAATACTGCAAGTCTTTATCCATATATTGTAATGTATAATGTAGCTTTAACATGTTAAAACATGAAACCTGCCATAATTGTGGGTCATATAAAATAAAATAACAAAATTAAGAATGTTTGTGTTGTTCATTTCTTCCATTCATTTCAATATGCAAAGTTTCAATCAAATTGTATAACAGACAATACTGGAAGTGAAATTGTTTATTTACAAAAGGAATTCCCTGGTCTCATCATGGCGATGTTGTCCTTGTATATTGATTATAGTGACTGTCTGGAAGTGAAAACGATTTTTCTGGATTCAGTTCCAACGAAATACCCGATTTTATAAACAATGATGCCTTTAATGATGAAGGATCTGATATTCTGTCATCAGATATCGACATGGAAATGTCATCAGACTTGAGTGACACTGATGACGATCAGTCAAATTGATTTGCAGACGTGCAAGATATTGACAGAAGTCCATTTACTCAGCAGTCAGGACCATCACACAATTTGCAGGAAACGCCACCTGAACTAGACTATTTCAAATTATATTTTCCAGTTGGAATTTTTCAAAAGATTGTTAGTGAAACAAATAAATTTGCATCTGAACAACATGTGGATCATGAAATCAGGGATACAAACTGGACAGAGACCAGTCTGCCTCAGATGTCTGCCTTTATTGGCATGTTGATCTTCATGGGGATAATCAAAGCTCCTGACTATAGTTTTTATTGGTCAAATGACAATTTTCTATCCAACGAAGGAATCAGAAATGTAATGCCACGCAGAAGGTTTGAAAAACTCCCCCAGTACCGTCACCTAAATGATGATAACACCGATTTTCCTGCAGATCACCCTAACCATGACAAACTTCACAAAATACATCCAATACTGGATGAAGTTCTGGTAAACATTGAGAAAACATACAAGCCTCACCAACATCAAACCAATGATGAAGGTTTTTATACGCTTCTACATTCATTACAAATAATATATTTCTTTCCAACAGTAAATTGCACAGCAGACAGTCACTCTCACATACAGAGATCATAAAATGAAGAAATACACATACATACATGCACTCATATATATTTTATTGTCTTTCATCTTTACATGAATGTGATAGTTTTAAAAATATTTTTTGTTTTTAAAAGCCCATAATTTATTCATGTTAAATTGTATGTCCAATATGAACCACTCATGTGTGCACAAAAACATACATTAGATATCCATAGGTACAATCTATCACATCTCCATACATAAATCTAAACATTAGACTAATGAATATCTGATAGTTATTCCATACCTTTTCATAATAATAAAAATGAAATAAAAATATAAAAAAATTACTTTTCATTTCACTGATCCTATTTTAAGTTTTGATTAAAATTTCATACAATACTTCATTAAACAATTTGTCAAGAAGATAATGCACTTTACAGGTATGATTGCATTCAAGGGACAACACAAGGCCAAGCAGTATCTTCCTTCAAAGCCAATCAAATGGGGCCTGAAAGTATGGATGCACTGTGATAGTTTGTCTGGTTTCTGTCACCAGTTTGTGTTTTACCAGGGGAAGGAAGATACAGATGAAGATACAGATGAAGTGAATGAGAGCATGAAGGGTCTTGGCTATCGAGTTGTGCAATAGCTTAATATGCCTTTGAGAGGAAAATTTTATCATGTATATTCTGATAACTTTTTTTTTACATCCATTTGAGTTTATTGAGACATGGTATATGCCTGTGGCACGGTGAGGAAAAACCGTAAAGGTTTCCCAGAGGAATTTAAATATCCACCATATATGAAGCAAGGCGGCCATTTAATACAACAGGATGGAAATCTGACAGCCACATTGTAGAAGGACAAGAAACCAGTGACAGTCCTATCCACAGCAGCAGATCCAACCATCATTGATATTGCTAACCGGAAACAGAAAGATGGGACAGTGTGACAGGTTAACTGTCCAAAGGCCGTCAAAAATTACCAACAGTAGAACTAAGGAGTTGACATATGTGACAAATCCAGGGCAAAATATCCAGTTGGACGATCATCAAAGAAATGGTTTCATTTCATTATAAATATCTGCATAATCAATGGTTTTTAACAATGTTGGAGCGTCATCCTGAGAGTCAGAAAAGAAGTAAATTATTCAGATAGTTAGATTTTCGAATTAATTTGACAAAGCAGCTCATAGGGAGTTTCAAGTGCAGGGAGGTTGCCATGCATTGACAATCTGTAGCCCCAGTAACACTGGACAATATTGAGACAAACAGACTGCAGACATTTGAAAGGAAAAAAATCCACCTGCAAATACTGTACCAAGCATGGAGACAAGAGACGTAACGAAACCAACATTTGGCTGTGTCATTTGCAATGTCCATCTATGCTGCATAGAATGTCACAGCCTGTTTCATCAAAGCATGTTCATGGTAGAGGAGTTACGCTGTGATGTGCTCCAATACAATTGCAGATAGTTTTTCTTATTCTCATGTTTGTTTGTTTTGTTCCTCAACATGAAAGTCTGAAAACAAGTGATTTGCTAAATAGTTGATATTTATGATCCAGATCAGCTCTTCAATGAAATGAAACATCATTAAGTAAGATCATTTTGTTTTCTCTCACATGTATAGGCCTACCAGATAGATTTACATATCCTTAACCACATCACTAATGTCAAATAACAAGAACTCACTATGAAATATTTTTAATAACCTTTAATAAGGCCATGTATGGAAAGCAGGCCAAGTAAATGAATAACTTTATAAAATATTTTTCTGTGAAGGCCATTGAATTGCGCTTGAAAAGTCTAGAATATTAGTCACACGTAAAGTATGAATAATTTCAAGCTCCAAAGATATAATAACATCAAAACTTTGATGCTTAATTTCATTGTTGCCGACAAAACAGTACCCAAGTTTTTCATCAATGATGAAATGAATCATTAAAAGTCCATCCTTGCAAAAAATATAGTCCTATATCATACTGAATCATACTACGGCCAGGAGTAAAATGGTGCCACGCATACCATGTGGGTGCATCTATTTTTAGAAACAGGGATTTTTAATATGACCACTCACGTTTTAATCATGTTTAAAAAAATTATTGATAATTATAGGTTGTAATAATTAGTATGTACTGGTAATATTGTTTTCTATTTGTTAGATATGATTTTCTTGGCTATGTTATGTTATTTTGATTACAAAATGAGCGATATAAGAAAACAGCATTGACCTTATATACCACATTGAATTATCCAACATTGCGATGTGTAATTTATTTTGGATTATTATTTTCTTAAACAGCTAAATAATTAATCACAGAATGTTTGTATCATGTTTTTTTTTAATGAATTTTATATATTCCTTAATGTATATGCCAAATGAATTACAATCATGGCCTGTCTAATGAACAGGTACTGTCTAGACACTGCAATGTCTGCCATTATTACGTTTCTGCCTCTTGTCAGGTTCACTTGTGACTTATAACTAATATTATGAAGAATATAACGTGAACACGGCAGTGAAAAGTTTAAGTTAAATATTTTCAAAATTAATTTCACTAAGTATGCTGATTAAATACATGTTGGTATTTACATATTGATGTTTAAAGTTCCGAAGCACAAGTTGCAGTGATTAAAAGAAAGCAACTTGTGCATTGGTAGTTGTTTTTATCAAGAAATGATTACAAAAAATAACTTATGGAAATGGTTAGGTCATATGTGAGGCTATTCCAGCAATGTGAGAATATAACTTTTTGACGATGACATTGCTTTACGGTTTAAGTGGTTTTTTAATGGGGAACAAGAATTTGACACTGCGAACATCATATGGAAGGCACAGGTAAGAGGATTAGACTCTTATATGGGAAGCAAAGGGTTAAAGACCATAAGCTTACCTGGCCTAATGACCAGGTGAGCCAAAAATCTTTCTCATCTGCTTCTGTATAATAGGCAACAAAGATGAAAAACGTGTTGGCTCCAGACACCATTCCACCATGCCTGAAACTGGGAGACCCAGTCCTTCAGTAATTAAACCTGGGTTCACCTTTTGTGACTGTTTAATTAACTGAAACATCCATATCAGCCCTTATCAGAGTAACTGTTGCCTTGAGGCTGTAAACATGTGCAGACCTGTTATGAGCCATTATGTGCATTCTCCTAATGATCATCTGACTGGGACTGCAGCATGAGGAAAGGCGGAGATAAGAGTTTTACCAGATCTGGTTTGGTCAGTCATTATCTTTGGCATGTTAAGATTCAACATGTAATAATAATAATAATAATAATAATAATAATAATAATAATAATAATAATAATAATAATAAAATAATTTTCAAAGTTACCATTTAACTATTAGCTAATTTTACAGAAGGCTCTCATGTACATATATGAACATCATGTTTGTAACTAATTAATGCATAAACACAACAACAAAGAAGAAACAGCTGGATTATTTGGCAAAAGATATTATATGTTAGGGTAGCTGAAACATCCAGTTTTGAACATGGCAAGATTGTCAGTATGCTTGAGATAAAGTGAAAGATGATTTTAATTAGAAGATCCTGCATAAGTAAATGATATTTCTCACTGCATTAATTCCTGGTTTCTGGTAGTTTTCAAAATAGATTTCATGCTGATCTTAAACGGTACACAAAAGCAGTTTTACAAGTAAAGAAAAGCATGTCATTCATGTAAAATGGTGTCAAATTATGAAGGGCTTTATAAACCAAAATTCATCTGTGATATGAAATTTTCTGTTGAATTAAAGACTAAAACATGTTGGCACATGGTGTCATTGGATCTACATCTAGTGTAATTATAGCTGTGCTGCTTTTGAAGTTTGATTATACAATTAATAGAGTAACATGTATGTTGAATAGTTTCCTTGCATGCATTGATAGATTTCTCTTTAGTCTTTGCAGTAGTGTTGATGTAAAAGCTAGACTGTAAGACATGATTTGCCATGAATATACACTCCTAGGAATTTATGACATTTATTCTATGTATCATACATACTCGCTTATAATATGCGTCCAACTACAAACTATACAGACCCAGATCAGCTGTCATGTAATGTGCCAGCAGATCTGGGTCTATGCAGTTTGTTAGGAGTAATTAGTAAAATAAACAACATAGACCCTGATGTGCAGGTGCATTATGCTAGGGCTGATTAGGCCCTTTGCTGTTTGTAGTTTAACTCGACATATATATATATATATATATATATATATATATATATATATATATATATATATATATATATATATATATATATATACACACACACACACACACTCACATCAGTGACCGAACACAAGTTAGAGGTAAAAGCTGACATCAATGACTATAATAATGAATACAAAACACCCTGAATTTTAAGGCAAAAGAAATGGTCAATATAAACATAAAAATACATGGGGAGGGGTAATACTGTTGCTATGTGTGCATGCATTTTGTTGTTCCATATTTCTTTCTTTTTTGGGGGTTAAAATTTCTATATATAATGTCTCTTTCTGTTTCGGAGAGGAACTCATGAGAATTACACTTACAAAACCAGATGGAAAGTGTAGGTCACAAACAATCTTTTATTTGTTTTGGTATGCTTTTTTAGATCAGTATTTTCTTAAGGTAACTCATTCAAAATTTGCCTACGACAGTAGCTTCGGAACAGTGAAATAAAATTATTATGCAGCATTAAATAAATCACATAATGAGCAGCAAACCTTCAACCACTGGTATAGAAAGTTGTCACTTACCTTATATATTCATGTATAAGACAAGTCCAACTGCAAACTGCACAGACCCAGATCTACCATCACAAAATATACTGACAGATCTGGGTCTGTACAGTTTGTTAGGAATAATCAGTAGAACAAACTGCATAGACCCTGATCTGCAGAAGCATTATGCTACAGCAGATCAAAATCTTTTTGTTGTTTGCAGTTTTACTTGACTTGCAAGTGAGTGCATATGGTAACCACAGGAGCTTGACCTTCAGGTAGTATACACTTTTTCCCTTGCTCATAACCTCTACTTTTAGAACTTGAAATTGCAAAAAAAAAATATTTGATCCAGGAAAAAAAGTCAACACTATAACATCAATTTACATTATACAAAGGGTATGATCCAGATAATAAGAAACACTATCTAACAAAAGTTCCTGTGTGCCTATCTATCTGATATAACCATACATTACTCTTATTACAGGAAAGTACTGTACCATAATATTATCCCTACCTGAGAGTAAGCCAAGGCATTCTTACTGCTCAGCAAATCCATCATTGTGTCCTGGGATACAGTGTCAGTATTTGGGAAGATAGGTGTCCATTATCCCTGAATTTTTGTGGAGCCAATGTTTATTGAAAGTATTTTTCTGGGTTTTCTGCTCTTGTTATATGGAATATTTTTTGGGGAGGAACTTACATGGCACCAAAAAATGAGATTTTGACCTGGGTGTGTGCATTTTCCCAAAACTGTATATACTTGTTTATAAGATCTTACCTAATGAGTCCAACTGCACAGACCCAGATCTGCTATTTCATATGGTGGCAGATCTTGGTCTTTGCAGTTTGTTTTCAGTAATCAAGAAAACAGTAGAACAACATCATAGACTTTGATCTGCAGGTGCATTATGCTATGGCAGATCAGGATATTTTTGTTTGCAGTTTTAGTTGACTTAAAAGTGTGTATATATGATATGTGCCAAAATCAGTAAAAGACCAAAAGAAAAATATGATTACTGTTCTTTAAATGTATTTTACAAGTTAATAATTAGTCAGCTTCAGGATTGATGTGGATTTTGTTCATCTAAATTTTGCATTTTTTAAATTATTTATCTTAACACATTAACTCCTAGCAATGACTTAATGGGGCAGGAGGTAGTAGCCTACTGCCAAGCTCTGTAGCATCATGGTCATGCAAGATACACTAAAGTGGGTAGTATTATAGAAAGGTAGACAGATGTAGCTCTACAATGATACCAAATAATCTGGAATATCTAGTTGTACTACAAAATACAGATAAAAAAATCTCATTTTAGGACCCGACTTTTTTCTACCCAAAATTCGCCCGTGGTCGGAATCCGATTTCGTGTCCAGATTTGAGATTTTTTGGTCTCAGATCTAAGGCAAACCAGTATGAACTGCAAACAGATGAACCTTTGCAAAAAGTAGAATAAGATGGGCATTTGGAATAAAGAGTGGTCTCCATACAAAAATAATGGCTCCGTTTAGCAAAAAAAGAAAATAAGAACTCCAACTTTTACCCTTCTGCTCATGCGTGAGTCAAATAACCAATGCAAATCGATGTTTCTAACACAACTAGGCAGTATGTTATTGAAAGATCACCAGGGATTTAGTGTTTTCAGATCTATTCAGAAATAGCTTTCAAAATGTGTTTCCTACTCGATTTTCAGGTGAAAATGACAAAAAGCTCCAGGGGTTAATGTGTTAATTAATCTGTTATTCACGTCTTAGATTATCTGTTTAACATCATATTTCTTTTATCCATACATTTATATATCTAGCTGTATCGTCTGCACACTTATATAGGCATGCCGATTACAAAGAACTTTACATCTGTAACATCATGTTTGACTGACTTAAAATAAAAAGTAAATCTCAAACTCAAACTATGATTTTGATACTTTCTTAACCTGGCGTCAAGCTTCCTCTGTCAATCACAACAACCAATCAGATCTCAACAAAGAGCATTTTTCCTAGATAACAGCTTAATTCAGACTGTAGAGAAGCGTAGCTCATGCTTTTTCATAGAGGGTGCTGTACTTTAAAAGCTTTAATTGTTAATACAGAATGTTGCTAGCAAAGGACATTTTTTCTTTCAAATAAGAAATAGTACAGTTAGCTTTGTTCTGTCTCGCTTACAAAAATTATTGTTAAAGACAAATAAAAACCAAGCGTTTGATAATTTTTACTCTGACTCCTGGATACCTTTATCAACTTATAAAGTCCAGAAATAACCATTAGACATAATGACACTGATTATACTTGTACTGCATCAATAAGCATCAGCAAAAAATCAACAATTACTCTTATTTCACTGACACTCCACTACTCCAGTATTTTCAAGATACTCCATTGCCCCAAGCTATTTTCACCTCATTACCAGTTGCTCTAAGTAATATGCAAGCATAATCTTCTTGTTGAGCATAGTTTCTTGTTATCAATGTAACAGACATTACCTAATGCAGTGCTGCATCTTGAGCAAGTTCATGGGAGATATTCACACTGCAACTTGCCTGTATCCCCAACATTTAACAATTCCCTGTATCTTCATTAGTATAGGGGGTACAGTAAAAAATGTCCCCATGAAAGCCTAATTAAGGTGCAAAATTGTCAAAGTAATTGATAAAGAGTTTGTCAAAATCTAATGGCCCATTGGTAAAGCTGAATAATAGTAACACCAGCTTCCTTAACTTTCCCCTCTATATCAGCTTCTGATCTAGTAAACAGACCTATATCTGGATATTGTAACTGATTAAGTAAACACATATTTCTGGATATTGTAACTGATTAAGTAAACATACCTGTATCTGGATATTGTAACTGATATAGTAAACATACATATTTCTGGATACTGTAACTGATTAAGTAAACAGACCTATATCTGGATATTTTAACTGATTAAGTAAACATACCTATATCTGGATACTGTAACTCATTAAGTAAACATACCTATTTCTGGATACTGTAACTGATATAGTAAACATACCTATTTCTGGATACTGTAACAGCTTAAGTAAACATACCTATTTTTGGAAACTATAATGGATTAAGTAAACAGGCCTATTTCTGGATACTGTAACTGATATAGTAAACATATTTATGGATACTGCAACTGATATAGTTAACAGACCTATTTCTAGTGACTTTAACTGATTAAGGAAACAGACAAATTTCTGGATACTGAAACTGATTAAATAAACAGTCTTATTTCAGAATACTGTAACTGCTATGCTACTGATCCTATAGGAATCAATGCATATGAGTCTGAATAAATCTGAGACAAAGAATGTCAAGGAACAATTGTGACCTTCGTTAATTTACAAGCACATTCATTAGCAAGTGTGTTTGTATATGTGCGTGCGTGTTTTTTTTGTAGCTTGAACAATTTTTCAGTCATACTGCTACAATGTATGCAGTGTGGCAGTTTATAGTGATTTCTAGCGCTGAGGCATATCATGCTATAGACATGTAGCATGATGTCCCACCCAGTAACAATATCCTGACACCAGGCCAACCAGTCATAATACTAACCTCTCAATGCTGAGGGCCCAGCTAGGCAGCATTTTGTATCATTTTTATGTCTTTGGTATGACTCAGCCAGGGTTCGACCTGCAACCTCCCGCATCTGAGGTGGATGCTTTAACCACTAGGCCACCAGAGCGGTCCCATTAGCAAGTAGAAATTTGCTTACTGAACACAAATGCCTAACTAAGTGACCATCTTTTACCACATGAATGCCCTGCCAAATGATGGAAAGAAAGCTTAACCAAAGTTGATGCAAGAAATGATGGTCACAATGATCTAATTTTTATAAGAGAATGTTGTATTAACCAAGACACATCCATCTACATATTTACAGCTGCATGGCTCTGTAGCCAAAAATGGGAATGGTCTTAGAAATGCAAACCATGATCAAACATTTCTCTTCCCACTGGTAGATGTGGATGAGAAGCTAAGGAAGGGCATTTTTGTCTAAGCATTTTAGTACTTCTGCACATCCTATTCAATCAAGTCAAATGACTGCACAAAATTTTATCTACTTGAGCTAATAATGGCCTTTCAGTCATCTCTGTATTTTATACCAATCCCTATATTCTGATGGCTCTTCCCAGACATTTATTTTCCAAAAATTAATGTGGTGGCCATATATTTTGAAATTTCGTCTAAAATGTTCAAATGAAATAAAACAAGTTGTAACTATAAAGAAAACATTTATATACCTATTTACTTAATGGACCAGAAAATGTGTGATGTTTGGTTTTGGGTTCTAGATTTGATGCTGCATTAGCGTTAGATAAATCCTTCCATATATTTTTCCTTTTGCCAATTTTAACAGAGAATGTTCTTCATTCTGAATGTAAACTGTATGATCTCAAAGTTCTTATATTGTACTTCAGTAAATGACCCTAATTTGAACACAATTAAAGATAAACCTTAATAGCGAGTTTCATCCAAAACTTATTTACCTTGTTATAATCAGGAAAATAAAAGTTATATTAAAGTTTTGCTAAGTATAACTATAAAATAGTGATTTTGACATTACTTTATATTTAACTACTTTAAAAAATTTGCTTTGGTTTTACTAAAATTTGCTAATTCTTCTGTATAACTATCCAAGATGCTAAAATTTGAAAATTTCATCAATTTTAGCATCTTGGATATGATTTTATTATGCAAATGAGAATGGGTGGGGCTTGGAGAAAATTGCAGAAACTGTTTGGAAACATTCTGAGCTCGAAGGATATAGAATAAAAAACTTTAATAATCAAACTGACATTAGTCAAAATGTACAAATCTTATACTGTACCAGTTTTTAATTACCCAGATGACATCTGGGATAACTTTACAATGCAAGATGAAGAACTAGAAAAAGTAAATGTCAAGGTGATGAAAGTAATAACAAGTACAACAAAATGTACATCCCCTATACAACTGTACAATGAAACTAACTTGGAAAACCTAAATTCTCACTGTCACAAGCATACATTGATTTAGTTATATAAAATTTATCACAGATTAACTCTGTACATCTTCAAGATGTGATTCATCCATTATTTACAGAACATTAAAGCTACTCAACTAAATCAACAAGCATTATTTTGATCTCCAATGTGTAGAACATCATTGTTCCAAAATTTGTTTTTACCCTCTACAATTCAAATATGGAACTTTGTTACCCACAAAAGTAAGAAACAATCCTTCATTGCATAATTTCAAAGCCTACTCGAGTCGAGAGAAAAAAAGTATTCCATGTTGTTATTATGGCCACAGAATGTCACAAGTTATGCACATTATTAGGTCACGAACAAAGTGTAATTTTTTAAATGAAGCTTTATCTAACTATAAGCGTTTCTCCTGCAATAAAATTGGGACACAAAACACTTTCTATTAGACTGTCCAAAACACTCTGATCATAGAAATCATGTCTTATACACACCCACCATTTTACTTTTACAATTCAAACTTTATTATCTGCAAACACCAAGTTCTTTACAGAAAGTAACACAATATTTTTGTCTGTGCAAAATTTCAGTAGGATGATAAAAAGATTTGACTGATTGATTTAAATGACAACCTTTAGATTCAGTATCATTACTTACTTCTTATTCTTTGTTTTGTTTTGTTTATGTACATATTTTTTATCATTTTCTTTATAACCATTTCTACCAGTATCCTGATTTTTTGTTACTGTTGGGTAATAGTACTCTACTAAGCTCATGTGTTCCACTAAATCCCCCAAATCATGTTGGTAACTGGATTTGGACAAAGATTCTCAAAATAAATATGGTTTAAGAGAAATTGACATTAACACCCAGCATAAAAAGGGAACCATGGTGGCTCAGTGATTAGGATGCTGGACTAATGATGGAAAAGGGTCCATGTTTGAATCCCACCATTGGATCGACCCTAGTCTGATACCATAGTGATAGTATACTATATGGCAACACACTTTACTCCAATTAGCTCTGCACTAAATACATATTTTTTGTGGTGCTGTACTGTAAAAGATGAAAGCAAACCAAAACCAAACTTGACACAGATAGTAAGTATCCTCAGTGGTAAAGACATTTAGCACTACAAACAATCCCTAGTGTCAGTCTTGTACAAGTATGGATGATTTTCTCATTAGCCTCATTTGTTGTTACAGCAGTGTCTGGCAGTATACAGCACACATCTCTATCAAGCACATGTTACAAACAGCAAAAACACAGAGAAATCTCGCTGATCTAGAAAGAGAGCAAATCTATCTATGTAATCACCTGTCCAACATAGAGTATAATACAGTAGCAGTAAGTTTTTCGAGACTGAACATAGTGTATGATATGCTCTGCCACATATTGATACATACAGAAGCGATACACAACATATGATATGTCCATATATACCCACTAATAAGACCAGTTCAACTGCAAACTGCATAGACCCAGATCTATAGTCGCATAATGTGCCAGCAGGTCTGGGCCTGTGCAGTTTGTTAGGAGTAATCTGTAGAACAAACAGCATAGACCTTGAATTGCAGACGTCTTATACTATGGCAGATCAGGATCTTTGTTGTAAATTGCAGCTTGACTTGACTTATAAGTGAGAATATACAATATATCAAAGTGTGAAGAATGATGAGGCAAATAATTAATAATTATTCATGGTTGTTGAATATTATAAGTAATTTTATAAGATATGGATCATTTCATATCAATTCTCAAACTTTTGTATGTGTCAAAATAGCAAAATTATCAATGCATTGCCACACAGATGAATTGCTACATCTTATGTAGTACACATAAAACTGAACATCAAAAACACAGATCTGCCATCACATAATGTACAAGAAAATCAGGTCGACACTCTTCATTCTTAAGATTTCAAGCAAACAGAGTTGAACCTGGTCTGTCAGTAGTACTGCTGGGAAACTACTGAAATAACAATTACTGGATCATCATAGTGAATCAATCATTAATTGTAAATGGCTGGAGAAATTTTCTATACATTTTCATGTCAATGTATAGTGTAAAGTTTACGTTCACTGGCACATGCGTCATTTGCCATGTTTCGAGGCATATGGATTTCACTGACACATTTGTCATGTTTCTAGGCACTTGGATTGTACTCAATAATACCTGGCTATATTAACTGGAAGTGGTTATTCACATATTGTACTTTTCGTCATTAACATACGCCTAGTAATGCAGTGTTAACATCACCCTGTCAACATCGTTTGGCCCACCAGCTGAAGTGGTGTACTGGGGTATGCCAGAAATAATTCTTTCTTGGAGGCAGACATGAGAGATTTGGGAGATGGATGGGGTGATGTTAACACTGCATCACTAGGAGAATGAACTTCTACAGGGAAGTCACTGGCTTGGGCGGAAGGTCTCTACAGATCAACGGCCAAGTGTTCAGGACCAGAGTGAAATATATGTATTAGTGGATCACAGCTGTGGCTGACCAGCTATGGTTTGAATTAGCAGGGAAGGCAGATCTCTTCAGCCATGGTTGGCCATCTGCCTAGGAGAGGGAAACTCCGATATAAAACCTACGGCCTGTGGACCTCACTGTCACTGTCCTGGCTTGCTGGACCATGGCAGATGAATCCCAGGTTTAAAGGGTGGGGCCAGCTTGCACAGACTGCACTCAACCTAAAAGCTCAATTGCGCAGGCATGAAGGTACTGTCTACTGTCTACTGTTTACGTTTAACTCTATCAAGCCCTGCTGTGATGGGAAAGGGGCAAAAACGGCAAGTGAAAGATGTCACTGGAAGCTGCAGTCCCAATCCTACATGCATGTGACTCCGGCTATTTGCCGTCTGGTGTTGATCCGGAGTCGACACCATCACCTGGCAGCAGCCTGAGTGATGAAGCAGCCTTTTCTAGGGATAGCACTGCTTGCTCCGCATGGAGATGGGCCTAGAAAAAGGTGGCCTAACCAAAGCTTGTCATCTTACCCTCCTCCAGTTGGCCTGCCGCAGCTAATGTGCATCTTCCAACACGGTCGAAACATAACAGAAAAAACAATGTTGGAAAATCAGAACAATGCTAGACTCAACCGACAGCAACAGACCAGAACGATGCTCTGCCTTAATTGCACATGAATTCTCTCACCTTGGATTTGACATTGCTACACTTAGCAAAGTCCGCCTTTCAGAGGAGGGAAGAATGAGTGAACTATGCGCTAGATACACTCTCTTACTGGTCAGGATAACCAAAGACTGAAAAATGACTTTCAGGAGTCAGTTTCATGGTCAAGGACTCAATCAACACCACGTTAACAAACCTTCACACTGGTCACACCGACCACATCATGTCCATGCATCTCCTGTTAGGGAACCAACAACATGCCACACTCTTCAGTGTATATGCTCAAACACTTTAGGCAGATCCTTCTGAAAAGGATAAATTCTACACTGACCTGAGCAGACTAAGGAGCATCCCAGAGAGTGACAAAATAATCATCCTCAGAGATTTCAATGCCAGATTGGGCCGAGACTCAGAAGCCTGGAAAGCCGTTCTCGGGAAACATGGCATGGGTGGCTGAAATGAAAATGGGCACCTGCTTTTTGAATTTTGTGCAGAATCACAGCTCACCATTACAAACACCATATTCCAGCAGTTTGTTAACTTGGTACTGATTGAGTCCTTGACAACCTGAAAATGTCCTGGATCCATCCTAGATCAAAACACTGGCACCTAATCGATTACATCATAGTACGCCAGAGGGACTTAAAAGATGTCCTTCATACCGAGTGATGCTCAGTGCAGAGTGCCACACAGATCATCGTTTTGTCCAATGCAAACTCGACTTACACTTCAATCCTATGCCCAGACAACAAGGAGGTACCCCAAGAAGGAAGCTCCAGATCAAGAACCTTTTGTGTGCATACGTTAAGGCAGAATTTCAAGGGAGCCTGCAGTCTAGAAGAACCTAACTTTCTGCCAGATCTGCCTCCAGAAGAGATGTGGAATCACATCAAAGCTGCCATTCTGCAAACCTCAGAAGAAATCCTTGGATTCACCACTAAGAAAAACAAAGACTGGTTTGATAAAAACGACCAAGACACCCAAGAGCTGTTTGTCAAAAAGAGACAGTGTACCAAGCCCACCTCGCTCAACCATCCTGTCCACAGAAGAAAGCAGCCTTCCAACTTATTTGCAGCTCCCTCCAGTGCAGGCTCCAAGACATACACAATTAATGGTGGACAAAGCTTGCAGAAGAACTGAGCTGTACGCTGGAACTGGTGACTACAAGGAGTTCTATGAAGCATTGAAAGCAGTGTATGGTCCTTCTCTCCAAATACAGAGAACCCTACAGAGTGCAGATGGCCAAGAGCTACTCACTAACAGGGAATCTATCCTGAACCACTGGTCAGAGCACTTCCACACCCTCTTCAACACTAGCATTACAGTCCAGGAGGCAGCTATTGATCACATCCAACAACAGCCACCAAAGATGGAACTCGATGAGGCACCCACACTGTAAGAGACTACAAAAGCCATAGAACAGCTGAAGACTGGAAAGGCTGCAGAAAAAGATGGTATCCCACCAGAGATAAGGAAGAGTGGAGGCCCAGCATTGCAGACCAAACTCCACGAGTTCTTCATTTGCTGCTGGGAGCAAGGGAAACTTCCACAAGACCTCTGAGATGCAACCATCATCACCCTGTATAAAAACAAGGGGGAAAAGTCTGACTGCTCAAACTACCATGGGATAACTCTGCTCTCCATTGCAGGCAAAATCCTTGCTAGAGTTTTGCTGAACAGACTGGTGCCCACCACTGCAAAAGAACATGCTCCAGAGAGTCATTGTGGCTTCAGAGCCAATAGGGGCACAACTGACATGGTGTTCATCCTGAAATAGATCCAGAAGAAATGTCAAGAACAAAACAAAGGATTGTACATCACATCTGTGGACCTGACAAAGGCATCTGACACGATGAGCAGAACTGGACATTGGAAAATCCTTGAAAAGCTTGGCCATCCTCCAAAGTTCCTTACCATGGTCATCCAACTACATGAAGACCAGCTTGGTCAGGTCAGAAACAATAACAACCTGTCACAGACCTTCCCCATTGTAAATGCATGCAACAGGGCTGCATTTTAGCCTCCACACTGTTCTCAATCTTCTTCAGCATGATGTTCCCAAAAGCAACAGAAGACCTTGATGACAAAGATGGCATCTATATCAGATTTCGCATGGATGGCAACCTCTTCGACTTAAGGCGACTTCAGGCCCACACCAAGACCTTGAATAAACTGATTAGAGAACTTCTCTTTGCAGATGATGCCGCCCTTGTTGCCCACATTGAAACCACATACAGTGCATAGAATCCTGCTTTGCAGAAGCTTGCCAGCTCTTTGGACTTGAGGTCAACCTAAAGAAAACTGAGGTACTTCACCAGCCTGCTCCCAAGGAAGTGTAACAGCCACCAAGCATCTTCACTGACCAGACAGAGCTGAATATAGTCCACCAGTTCACATACCTGGGCTGTGTGATATCCTCTGATGCCAAGATCGATGAAGAAATAAACAGACTGGCCAAGGCAAAGAGCACCTTCAGCAGACTCTGTAAGCGAGTGTGGTACAATGCCAGTCTCAAAAGAGATACAAAAATCAGTGTCTACAGAGCTGTTGTACTGATCACCCTCCTATATGGCGCCTAATCTTGGGTCACCTACAGCCGCCACCAATACCTCCTTGAACGCTTCCATCAGTGCTGCCTCCGCACCATCCTCAACATCCACTGGAGTGACTTCATCACCAACACTTAAGTCCTCAAACAAGCAGGGATCACCAGCATTGAGGCCACACTCATGAAGATACA
Organism: Sinohyriopsis cumingii; assembly: GCA_028554795.2. Lineage (NCBI taxonomy): Eukaryota > Metazoa > Mollusca > Bivalvia > Unionida > Unionidae > Sinohyriopsis > Sinohyriopsis cumingii. The sequence goes on from CM068827.1 coordinate 35,255,805, forward strand.
GCTTTGCTGGGCAGGGCATGTGTCCAGGTTGGAGGATCATTGCCTGCCAATGACTGCACTGTATGGTGAGCTGTCCACTGGCCACCGTGATAGAGGGGCACCTCAAAAGAGATATAAAGACTCCTTGAAAAAGACCCTCACCACATGTGGCATTAATCATCACCACTGGGCATCACAGGCTCTAAACAGAGAAAGCTTGCAACATACAGTTCACCAGGCCACTGCCACTTTGGAACAAAATAGATGGACAAGCTTGGAGGAAAAATGATGGCAAACAAAAAACTGGGAACCATCGAAAGCATCCACCACAGGCCAGACATTTCCCTGCAGCCTCTGTGGACAGACATGCCTGTCACATATTGGGCTCTTCAGCCACAAGCGCGTGTGCAATAGACGTGGACATCCGCCTTCCTAAATCTTTGCAAGCAAAGTCAAGCCAACAAGACAAGACTTTTCTTTGACCATACAGTCAAACAGTGTGAAGAAGAAATATGTAGTTGTTTATATTCAGTTATGGAAAATCATAACCTTATTGTTTGTCATCAACTTTTTGGACCAATCTTCAGTTGCTTTTATTAGTCATCACAGATCTACATATAATGAATAAATGCTTTTCACATTTGGCTGCATGTTATACCTGAGTAAATACTGCACTAATTACTTGTCCTATGCAGAGTACAGAATTTCACCAAAATCTTTATCAAACTACATATTATTAATTACATATCCCAAGAATTATTTAAACAACAAGCCATATACTATTAAATACTTGTTCCAAGCAAAGTATTGTACTTCAGCAAAAATCTTTCAAACTATGTAGTGCTAATTACTTGTCCCAATCAGAGTAATGGGTGTGTGTAACAATGTAGTATTACCTACCTGTCACAAAAGAGTATTGTATTTAAGCAACAAGCATGTAGTAATAATTAACTTGCCTCAAGTAGAGAACTGTACTTAATTGCCTGTATCTTGCAGTGAACTGTACTTAAGTAACAAGCTATGTAGTATTAATTAGTTGTCTGAAGCAGAGAACTGTACTCAAGTACCAATCCAGGATTAATTACTTGTCCCATGCAGTGAACTGTACTTAAGTAACAAGCTATGTAGTATTAATTACTTGTCTCAAGCTGAGAACTGTACTCAAGTAACAAACTATGTACAATCAATTAAGCAACAAGCTGTGTATTATTAACTAGAGTACTGTACTTAAGTAACAAGCTATGTATTATTAACTAGAGTAATGTACTTAAGTAACAAGCTGTATATTATTAATTACTTGTTGCTGTATTAATTACTTCTCCAAAGCAGAGTACTATATTTAAGCAACCAGCTATGACCCTTAACCAAACTTAATTTATTATCTATTTCCAGCCAATTACATAATTGAGATTTTTTAAAAAAAACACAAATGCTGAACATTCTGTGCAACTATTTTTTTATGCTTCTTCAGGTACAAAATGTTTTTGGCCTTAATGCCAATGCACTATACACATTTGTATATTTTTGTAAAATTGATATAATGTATATCCTTTATAACACTATACTTATATGTATGACTTGTCTCTATTTTATTATTTTATTATTTCAGCTAATTACATGTATCTCTCATCAGATGACCAAAACTTGACATCAGATGGTGTTTACTTTTTCTGGATATGACCTCTTTTTATATATAGGGTACATTATACAAGAAAAAAATACACTACTGGTATCTAACATCAAGCGCCCATGCAATGCATGTATAACTTTAAGGTTTTTCTAAACATCTTTTGGCAGCTTTACTAAACATCTTCACTCAGGTAAAACACATGATTGTTATAACCTAAAATTCATGTGAAAAGATTTTGTGATAAATGACTGTGCCAATCAAGCTTTGTATAGCCCATATCATTTTGTACTCATGTAGAGATTTTATGAAAAACACTCAGAGTACAAGCCAATCTTTATACAATTGATTGTCATGAGACACATCCATCCTTTAAACACTGGTTATCATTATAAATACAGCAACTTGTTCTGGGTGTTTGTATGACATCATGTTTACCAGCCAAAGGACAGGGTATCTCACAAGACCCAAAGGGTTGAGTATGATCGAATGTCCTTCTGCTGTTAAACATGATGCAGTTCCAGAATGTAGCTTTTATCACAAGTTAAATAATGATGGGGATTAATAATCATGTTTATAAACACGTTTTTAAAGATTGTTGGAGTGCAATGATCTCATATACCTAGAAAATATAAGCATAACTTATGTTAATATTTCCAGATATGAATATCAAAAAGAATGACAGAAAGAACAAGAGTCCCCTGAAGGGACTGATGCTCCACTGGATGAAAAGAATTTCCAGGCGTTCAAAGTATGACCATTTCTTCCTTTTAACTGTTGAGTGTTGAAATAATCTCTTATAATCTTCAGCAATAAAAAGATTTTCAAATTAGCTGCTGTGATGCAAATATTTTAATTCAGCACAAAGTAGACATCATTTACAAGTGTTTCGGTGTAAACCCATCATTATGATTATCCATTCAGGGAATCCAGCGACAAGATATTTAAGACAGTTATCACAGCAGCCATATTAGATTTATGACTAGCACCATTTTCATTTAGGGCTTAGTGAAATCCAAATCAAACTGGTCATCATTTCAGGGTGAGTTGGGGTTCTAGTGATCAAAACCACTCTCAGTAATGAAATAATGCCATCTCACCTCTGTCTATGTGGGTTCGAGTCTCGGATTCAGCTATGTGGGTATGTGACAAAGCTTGCCAGTAGCATCTCGTAGGTCAGTGGTTCTTTCCGGGGTTTTCCCAGGTTCTTCCTCCACCATTAATTCTGGCCGCCATGTATAGCCTAACGTGTGCTGAAAAATGGCGTTAAACCCTACAATAACAACAACAACATCAAGGTGAGTTGTGACAACAAGAATTTGAGTGTCATCATGGCTGCCATACTAGACATACAACTGAGACATCATTTTTGTTAAAGACCAACTAGATATCAATAATCCTATTGGTGAAAATCCCATGTTTATATCACCATCCACTTGGAGAGGAGTAGAGATAACATATATGTGACTTTCCATTCAAAAAGAGTAGCAATAACAAGATTTTCAAGATGGCTGCTGTGATGGCACCATTTCATTTAACTGGACACCACAAGAAGTCTTCTGGTGAAAACCCAATGTCAATATAGATTTTGGTCCAAGTAGAATTGTGATTAAAAGATTTTTAAGATGGCTGCCATGGTAGCCTTTGGATGCCAGATCAGCACCATTTTAATTTAGGACCAGCTAGACATCATAAGAGGTCTTTTAGTGAAACACATGATGTGACCATCTATTCAGAAGGAGCAGCTATAACAAGATTTTCAAGAGGGCTGCCATAGTGACCATGTTGGACAATGAATCAGCACCATTTTCATTTTGGAAAAACTGAACATCATACGAAGTCTTTAAGTAAAAATCCCACATCAATATGACCATCCTTTAAGAGGAGTAGTGATAAGAAGATTTTTATATGCCTGCAACAGTGGCCATATTGGATGTCCTAGCAGCAGAAATTTTCGTTTAGGACCAACTAGACCATGGAATGAATGTAAAGTTTGAAGGCAATCCTTCAAGTGACTTAGAAAAGCAGCAATAATAAACTTCTGCTAACAGATGGACAGATGACAGATAACAGAACATCTTATAAACTCTTCTGGTCTATGATTGGTAGAGTTAAAAAAATGAAATAGGTTGGAGTTTTGTTGGGCTGCTTATCAAGAAATTACTTTTATACCACAGGAAAACACAGATTCTCACAAAAAGGCAGCAAGTTTTCATGCCTGTGTTTAACAATTACGTTTTGGAAGTACAAAAAAGGGGGAAAATACTCTCCTGCATAATTTTCAGCTGAATTGTTCAAAATATTTGCCAACAAGAAAAAATTTGTTAATAAAATAAAGTTCACTTTTACCAAAGTTATTTTTTAAAATAATTAAACTTTTGTATGGATGGACAGTAGATCATGTTCTTTTGACCTTTAGCTTCACCAGTGATATTACAGCTTTAAGTTATAAAAGGGATCATATTGTTTCTAACAATAATTCTTTTGAACATGACATGCAATGACATCACATGCAATGCTTTATCCAACAGGTTAGCAAAAAACTGAACCTGATATTACAAAGTTCATCAGAACTTGAATCTTGATTGGTGTTATGAATATTTAATTTAAAATGTGTGCTTAACTTTTGTCCACAACTGAGGGTAGAATTCTTGATTACCTTACATTTGTCATGATTGTGGTTGCAGGTTGTGAAAAGGAGAGTATGCCTACATGATTTCTGTCATGACTTTAAGTAGTAAACAAGATCAAAATTTTGAGTTGAAGAATTAGTGGAATTTTCTATCAGAAATTTGGGTTTTCCAAAACAATCTTTGTCATAGGTCAAGTGGGTATATATATATATATATATATATATATATATATATATATATATATATATATATATATATATGCGCACATAGTCGTTAAGATGTGTATGATGTGATTTGGATTTTTAACGTAACTTTAACAATTTTTCAGTGATATCGCTATGATGTCTGCAATGTGGCAGTTTATAGTAATGTCTAGCACTGTGGCATGTGATGTGATTTTGATTTTTAACGTAGCTTTAACAATTTTTCAGTCATATCGCTATGATGTCTGCAATATAGCAATTTATAGTGATGTCTAGCACTGGGGCATCATGCTGCAGGCATGGAGCATGATGTCCCACCCAGTCACATTATCCTGACACCAGGCTGACCAGTCCTAACACTAACCTCTTAATGCTGAGTGCCAAGCGTGGCAGCTGTTAGTACCATTTTTGTAAGTCTCACATAGTTGTTTAAAAAATTTTCAAGTTTTATCCCTTCCAGTCTTTAATTCCAGTACTCTACTTAATTTGTATCCACCAAACCCATTAATTCAGCACATTCTTTACATCACTATCTCAAATTTTTCATGCAAAAAGCAAAATATTCAACCTTATGCATAAACACACAAAGTGCATGGCATGAAGTTTTGTGTAACCCATTTTCCCGAGATTGAAATGGGTCTTCCTCTTCACATGAAAATTAAGGAGTTTCTATATGACGCAGTCTTTTGACAAGCCCTACACATTACTGAAAACTGGTTTGCTTTTAGTACACAATAAACATACTTAGTCATCTCTGGAATGCTTTGTGGTTTGTCTGCAAAAGTGATACAGGCAGGCTTTAATAACAACACTGTTAGGCCTTTACAATTGCTAGGTTAGGCTTGTCAATTAAAACAATGAGGCAACTAAATGACCAATCTGGTGCCTTAATTCAGGGGTTTGTTTACATCCACAGTCAAATGAAAATATGACAGCTCAGCTAATCTTCATTTTATATCCCAAACCTTTGTTTTGGTTTGATTTGGTGCTTTACAGCACAGCAATACAAGTATGTTATTTAATGGCAAGGTAAATGGAGTAAATTTGCCTTACCCAACAACACAACAGGGTAGTTGACCCAAACTGATCTAATGTTTCGAACTCCTGCAGTCATTTTGCATTCGCAAGTCTGGCATGCTAACTACTAAGCCACCACTGCTCCCAAACCCATTCTTGAAGTGAGACATAGATGTTTACCTACCTTTCAATGAGGACAGCAATGAATTTACTAAGGTTGATTAAATTTTACATTTCCAGTTTACCATTGCAAATAATATTATTTAAGTTTAATCACAGACATTGCTTTCAAAAGCATAAAGTTACAAACATATATGCCTTTTTGAATATTCCATTCCACCCTGCCCTATGTGCAGACAGTGGCCCAGGGGTCATAATGCAGAATATATAATCTGACCATATATACATCATGTACCTTCATACGTTAAGCTTGGTCCGAAAATATTTGAAAAATGTCACTGTAATTTGCATTTTAATATCAGATCCCCTTCCATGGACCCCAGGAGTGGGAGCCAATCATGACAGCCCTTTTGCTGATGGTTACCCCATGGCTAACAAAAGGAGACAATTTTGTGAATTTCTATCCAGGAGTTTTGTTGGCTATGTGGTAATGGACAGACGGATCAACAAATAGCCAGTGTATCACACTATCTCCATTAAATTCAGGCAATAGAAGCAAGAGTCCCTCGATAGGATTCAGATACTCTACCGACTTAAAAGAATTCCCAGGAATTCAAGATAAGAACTTTCCTGACAGAATGCTGAAAACATCTTTGATATTCTTCAGCAATAGCAAGACTTTCAAATTAGCTGCAGTGGTGAATATATTGGATGTAAACTTGGCACCATTTTTATTTAGGCCCAACATGGCATCAAAAGAAGTCTTCTGGTGGAAACCAGATTGGCATTATTTCTGTTTAGTACCGGCTAGACATCATAAACAAGTCTTTTGGTGAAAGCAGCAATAATGATATGACTAGCCATCTAGGAGAACAAAATTTTCAAGATGGCTATAGTGGCAGGCATATTATTAGTAATACAAAATATACTTGCTTAACACATTAACCCCTGGTTACGAGTTTACGTGGCAGGAGGTGGTAGCCTACTGCCAAGCTCTGTAGCTTCAACGTCATGTATGATACGCTAAAGTGGGTGGTATTATAGAAAGGTAGACAGATGTAGCTCTATAATGATACCAAATAGTCTGGAATTTCTGGTTGCACTACAAAATACAGAGGGAAAAACCTCACTTTTTGGACCCGATTTTTCTCTACCCAAAATTCGCCCGTGGTCAGAATCTGATTTTGTGTCCTGATTTTAGACCTTTTCATCTCAGATCTAAGGCAGACCAGTATAAACTGCAAACAGATAGATGAACCTTTGCAAAAAGTATAAGAAGATGGGCATTTGGAATAAAGAGTGGTCTCGATACAAAAATAATGGGTCCGTTAAGCAAAAATAAAAAATAAAAAAATAGAAAAAAGAACTCCAACTTTTACCCTTCTGATCATGCACGAGCCAAATAGTCAATGAAAAACAATGTTTCTAGCACAACTAGGCAGTATGTTATTGGAAGATCACCTGGAAGTTGATGTATTAGGATGTATTCAGAAATAGCTTACAAAAAGTGTTTCCTACTCAAATTTCAGACGAAAACAATAAAAACCTCCAGGGGTTAATATGTTAAAGAAAATAGATACTATGCCACAGACATGGAGGGACTTAAATTCATCCATGCCACACACAAAATGTTGACTTGTCTCATTTAATCTGCAAATAAACATGAACAGCCTTTGTCTACAGTCTTCTCTGTTGAAGTTTTTGGCCTCTATTTTTGCCAAAAATTAAGAAAACAGAACAGGCCGCAGAATTAATCATGACAGCTTACTTATGCATGCATAATATATTCGTAATGAAGTGGACAATGCTCTTAAAATATATGAAAAATATTAAATATGTGTGCTACTTTTGGGAAAATGTACAAGATAGTACCAGTATGACTGAAAAAAAAGCCCCAAAAAAGAAATAATTATTTTATTGTTAACATAAAATTTCTGTTTAAGGCAGCAACTTCAAAGCTTTATTTTTATAAATCAAATCTCTCTCAATTTAAGTGGTTCTTGCAATCAGTTTATTGCAAAATATGTTATCCTGACTTAAACTTGTTTGTAAATTTAACATTCTTTGTTCTTAGATATAATTACTTTTCTATAATAAATAACTGCTGTGTATTGAATTATTTATCATTTTAATGGTTTCATTAGAAGCATTTCGTTTATTCATTTGCCTTTAAAACCCCTAAAAAATAAGAGAATTTTAGAATACTTACAGCACAAATACATTAAGTTTCATATTAAATAATGAAAATGCATATTATCTAAATAATATTTTGCTGCCACATCATGTACATCTTTATCACACCTGCAGCAAAAACTTTGATCTTGGTGACAAGGAAGCTTACAAAAAAATCATGATGATGAATGTACAGCTGGAGGTAGGGAGTGGCATACAATCTTTGTCATCCATAAAATATAAAGTGCAATTTGTAGGTTGCAGACAAGGTTATTGATTTTTCTTTGTCTTTATACAGCACTGCCTTTCTTTTAGTTGTTATATTGTGAATCTGATAAGGTAAATGAGAATGACTAAAAAATTATAGAAGCTTTAAGACTGAGTGTGTACAGTAGTTTATGTGCATCTAGCTGTGAGCAGTGTACATTCAGGTATGATGAAACATAATTAGATATTGTTAAACATAATCAAGTGAATCAGATCAAAATCTATGATGTTTGTGGAAACTATGATTCTGAGAAAACATTGCACACCTTGTTATTGCTAGTACATTACAGTATTACTCTCATGTGGTAAGACCAAGTGGCCTTCCTGACAAGTTTGTCAAAAGGTAAGGGGTGGGCTTATTAAATCAAAGATATCTTTGGTTGGTTGGTTGTTGTGGGGTTTAACGCCATTTTTCAGCACACGATAGGCCATATATGGCGGCCAGTATTAATGGTGGAGGAAGAACCCGGGAAAACCCCGGAAAGAACCACCGACCCACGAGAAGCTACTGGCATGCTTTCTCACATATCTACATTGGCTGAATCTGAGACTCGAACCGGCGCAGAAGATATCTTTGGCTTATTAAATCAAAGATATCTTTAGTGCCATACATACTCACTAATAATGCAACCACAAACTGCACTGAACAAGATCTGCCATTGCATAATATGCCAGGAAATCTGGGTCTATATAGTTTGTTAACAGTAATCAACAGAACAAAGAACACAGACCCTTATCTGCTAGCACATTATGCAATGGCAGATCAGGGTCTATGTTGTTTGCAGTTGGACCTGGCTTATAAGTGAGTGTATATGGTAAATATTTATCAAAATTATGTACAAATGCTGTAGGGGTAGAGGAGGCTTATCATAAAGCATGGTCGTATCACTGGATATATGGTATACAATGGCAGACCGGGGTCTATGGTGTTTAATGGAGTGTTATACACAAGGACACAACAACAACAACAAAGTAATGATATATAATAACCCAGTTATCAATGTACTGGACTGCAATCAGCACACAATTACTTATTTGGGAATTATAGGTCACTGCAAGTACAGAGTGTGTGTGTGTGTGTGTGTGTGTATGAGATTTGGATTTTTAACATAGCTTTAACAATTTTTCAGTCATATCATTATGATGTATGCAGTGTGACAGTTTATAGTGATGTCTAGCACTGTGGCATCATGCCACAGACATGTAGCATGATGTCCCACCCAGTCACATTATCCTGACACCAGGCCGACTAGTCCTAACACTAACCTCTTAAACACTGCAAGTACAAGTACAATATTGAGAATTTTGTTTTATTCTTTCACCTACATTATAAGTGACACACAAAATAGGTGGTATAAGACTTCATTAATTAAGTGAAAGTTCATGGACAATCATTTTCTTTGGAATAATGTACTGCATATACATGAATGTTTGTTACATCTGGATGCCCTAAATATTGACCTTTGATGCTTATATGTGGTTTTGGATTGAGTTTCCTCCCTTTGAATGCTAATGGTTCTATGTGTCATATGTATTAACATTTATCATATACTTGTGTTTTTTGTTTTGTATATTTTTGTCCTTGTATGTTTAAAATCGGTATGCATGTCATTGGTATCTTAAGGATGCACTGTCCAGGAATCATTTTAACCAGTGTATTTAACACCGCATGTAGAGGTAGAGTACATTCTTGTCCATGTAAAATGACTTCTCTGTATTGAAATTTTTTAACAGAAATTATAAATTTGGGGAAAGGGGAGTATCTTAAATGTGTATTTCCCAGCTATTATGCATGTGTATTTAAACACTGCGTGTATATGAGGACGGAGTAGAATCTAGTCATGTAAAATGATTTTCCTGCATGACAATTAAAATATAACTATTAATGAGGGAAGGTTTGCCATTTTCGTAAAGAAGCATAACTTCATAACTAGAAACAAAATTTTATATAGTTATTAAGTATGCCTAAATGTTGGAATAAATTATTATATTATTATTTATAGTTGGTAAAATAGCTCCAATGAGTTAATGTTTCACATTATGTACATAAATTTGGACTCTAAAAACATTGGTCTACTGTCTTGTCTGTCTGTAAAACAGTCTCAAGTCCAAGGTTTACTGCAAAACAGTTTCAAGTCCAACATTTACTGCAGAAAATAACAAGTCCAACAAAAGATGCTTACAGTATGAATTTATTTTTCAAAACTTAATAACTTCCCACATGATTTATCAATTTAAATGACAGATCAAAATATTGAGAGTTTCACTGAGTTTTATTTAAAATGCTTTAAGTTTTTTTTTAACTGTTGCTTTTTGTGCTTTCCAATCACCTAGGATTCACACTTTGACAAGTGACATTTTTTGACACAATTTATACCAAGTCAAAACTTGCAGCTGGTGAGTTGTGGGATACAACATAAAAATAATAATAGACCCTGATCTATCAGTTCATTACACGATGACAGATCTGTGGGAGAAAAAAATCTCTCAGGATACAGCAAAAACAGAATAACAAACCCTGATATATTGGCTCATTATACAAAGATTTAGGAGAGTAGTGCTCCCTCAGGATAGAGCAAAAAGTAACTTGCAGCCAAAGGATATAATTTTACATTTTTGGGGTAAAAGTTATGTAATTTTATCATTTTTAACTGCACTGTTATCAGACTATGCATAGTTCTGAAGAACTAAAGTACTCATATTATATAATCATTTTATGGCATGCAGTTATTTCTGTGGCAATTATTTCAGGTGGTTGCAAAATAGCCACAAACTCGTTTTAAAACGTAATGACTCAACATTATGTATGCATCAGTTCCTTTAAGCCGATACATTTATTTCCTCTCAGCATACTCACACAATTTAGTGTTTCATATAAAACCTGTGGTCCAAATTCTCCATGTATTTGATTGCTCTCGATTACTAATCTTCAGACCTAATTTAAATCACCCACCAAAGTTCTTATCTTCTGACTACTGACTATGAATTCAGTTTCAATAGTCTGAAAAGACAAATGAAGATCCAGTTAGACTGGTGTCCATACAACATGGATGCCCATGCCATCATGATGCAACTGAAGGGCCAGCTATTGTGTCAAACGGGCCATCTATCCATTAAATGACCCTTTAAAATGAGTGTGAAAATAAACCTGACTTACCATATATACTAGTGTATAAGAAGAGCACAATTGCCAAATGTCTGTGTCGTTTGTTAGGATTAATTAGTGGAACAAAGAATATAGACCCTGATCAGCAGGTGCATTATGCTATGGTAGCTCAGGATCTTTGTTGTTTGCAGTTGGATCTGACTTATAAGTGAGTAAATATGGTAGGTTACCAACATTTACAGCCTCTCAAAATATCAATTCAACCTATTAAGTCCTTCAATAATAATTTAATGATAACAAAATTTACAATGGATTAGACATACACCTCACAACAGGAGGGCTTGCATGGCAACACACAGATATGGGCAACACCATATACCCTCTACATGGATATGACACCATACAACAGGATGGGATGCAAGGCAACGTACAGATATCAGCAACACCATATTTCTCCTCTATGGATAGAACACCATACAACAGCAGGGTATGCAATACAATATATAGATATCAGCAACACCATATATCCCATCCATGCAGATGACACTACACAACAGGAGGGGATATGAGGCAACAGATAACACCACACTATTACGCACCCTCCATATGGATAAGGTGGGTACATAAAAAGGAAGTTTGTCATGTGAAACTAAACAATGATAATCCTTATGAAATTGTGTTAGGATTTCTAGGCATTTTGAATAATCTAAATATTTCTTGAATATGCAGTCTGAGCCACAATGATTAAATTTATCATGAACTATATCTGCTTATTATATAAATGTTTACTTTGTGACATGTGTGTGTGTACATATATACACACACATGTACATTCACACAGCGCTCCACTGATATAATGACCTTCACTGAACCATGATTCTTGACATAATGCAGTAGCACCATGGACTGTAACCATAATTAAGGTAGCTTCTCGTGGGTCGGTGGTTCTTTCCGGGGTTTTCCAGGTTCTTCCTCCACCATTAATACTGGCCGCCATGTATAGCCTATCTTGTGCTGAAAAATGGCGTTAAACCCTACAACAACAACAATAACAACCAAAATTAAGCCACAGTATTTGAATCATGGACTATCAAATATATGACAGTATGGCCTGAAAGGCAAAGATACTTTTATTCGGAACCCACTGTACCACATTTTTATCTTGCAGTATACTAATAATTAACTTTATTAACAAACCAATTGTACAATGGTACTTTGTAGAAACTCATGTAATAACTGCTTTGTATCTACAGTAGGTTACCCTAAATACTTGTATCAATGGCTAACAATGAGCTGTCATTTTTGTCAAGCTCATCTTTTCTTATGCCAGAAAAGTATTTAAAAAACCCACTTAGCTTTGAGCTTAACCTAGGGTCTAGACATATGTACATACTGATACACAATCACAATGATGTCAAAGTGAATGCTCTATCAATTATTTGCCAAAGCAGGCTCAACATAAATACTATATAAAGTGAAAGTGAAAGTTAAGAGATGCATACGCTTGATACTGACTGACAGACAGACAGATAGATGTGATGACTTTGCCCTCTTACAAGCAAAGGATTGCACTTCATTTACTGATTGAGCCTGTTGTAGAAACTTTATCTTTTGAACAAGAAAGCAACACAATATAACATGACAGAATTGTTTTTTAATTACAAATCATAAGTAAATGTATAGATATATATATGTAAAACAGTGGAATGTGAACACAGCATAAAATGTTATGATACATCTATAATTTTCTTCATTTGATGTTCTGTTATCAGAGAAGATCTGGTCTATAAAACCCTCATCAAGCATGTTTTATTTCGCCTGATACATAAACTATAATAAAATGACAAACAAAAAAAACAGTTGTCCCAAAATTACACTATCAGACAGCATCATGTTCTAAATAAATTTGCTATTTATTTGTACATATCATCTTTTCTAAATAAAAAAATTCTTTCTTCTCTGTCCCCACTTCAAAGGAAACAACTTTAACCATGTATAGATCTTTCTTGGTTACGCAGCTTGAACATTATAGAATATGCTGGACAAGCTAAGTGAAATTATTGGAAATTTTAATAAATTATAAAAAAAACAAGGATCTCTTGAAGGGGTCCGATGCTCAACTGTCTGAAAAGAGTCTCCAGTAATCCAAGATGATACCATTTAAACTGTTGAGTGCTGAAATCATCTCTGATATTCTTGAGTGATCACAAGATTTTCAAACTGGCTGCTGGCATCCATACTAGAAGCAATTGCCACCATTCTCATTTAGGAACAACTAGAGATCATTAAAAGCCTTTTGGTGAAAACCCTATGTCAACAGGAGTATCCATTCAGGGGGATTTTCAAAATGACCATTGTGGCAGCCTAAATGGGTGTAAAATTGGTACCGTTTTCAATGAGAAACAACTAAATGTCATATGAAGTTTTGGTGAAAGCCCCATATTGATAAGGCGATCCATTCCAGAGTAGTAATAAAAACATTTTCCAGATTGCCACATGGATGTCAGATTGACATCATTTTATTTTGGTGAAAACCCCATGCTGATATGACTTTTCATTTAGAAACAGTGATACCAAAATTTCAAGATGGCTGACAAGGCAGCTATATTGGATATCAGATTGGCACCATTTTCCTTTAGGACCAGCTGGATATAATAGATAGTCTCTTGTTGAAAATACTTTGTAGATAAGACATCAAGGGAAGTAGCAATATTTTCAAGATCTCTGACATTGAGGTCATACTGGAAGGCTCAATTTTCATTTCAAATCGACTAGCCATCACAAAAAGTCTTCATGTGAAAACTGAATGTAGATATGACTTTCAATTTAGAAGTAATGATAACTAGATTTTCAAGATGGCCATAGTGGAATCCATATTAGAATTCAGAGAGGCACCATGTTCATTTAGAACCAACAAGAGTTTTGGATGACTGTGCATAAAGTTTCATAGCAATCCTCCAAGTAGTTACAGTGCAGCCGCGATAACAAACTTGTGCAAACTGATGGATGAATGACGGACAACAGACCATAATATAAGCTCTTCTGGTACATGACTTAAGCAAAGTTAAAATTACAGCATCAAGCAACAAAGGCTGGCATTAGCACTGATTTGAGGTAATTTCTTTAAAATTCATTTTCTGCAATTTAGTTTGGTATTGTCTACAGTGGCCCAGCAATATGATCAGTGCTGATTAAGCAAAAACAACAAAAATGGAATAATTTCAGAAAAGCTTCAATAATACAGCTGCCAATATTCTGCATAATAAATATAAACAAGTATGTTATTAATAATGTACATATGGTATAATTTACTTTTTTGTTATAAAATCTAATAAATACAGCCATTAAAGGAATGACAGATCCCATCAACCAATTGTAGCTATTTCAAATTTTAAAATTATAAATTATAATGATTTGACCTGACAGTGTTATGCACAAACAATGTCAAAATCTGAATTCCAGTCACCCTGAGGTTATAAACTGTCACCCTCCAGAAAGTGGAATGCTTTCCTTGCCTGGTGTGTGTGTGCTTGTGTAAAAAAAAACCCAAAAAACAATGCCAGAAACCTTTACCCTTGACCAAATGGCCCCCACAACTTAGTAGGAACTACTATTGGCCAAGTGTAGTATTCCTACAAAGTTTATTGAAAACTGTGCCCATGTAAACTGAATTACTATCATGCTGAAACCAAAAAGCAATTTCAGGTCCAGTGACTCCTCAATAGGGATCTGCCCTTCTTCAAGTGTAATGCAGCCATGAAGCTGATTAAATCTGCATGCAGGAAATTTGAGCAAATCTGGCCTAAGAATCAACTGGAGGTGTCACGACCAAGGGTAGACAACTTACAAAGTTTTAAGAAAATTGGATCCAGGAAACTTTGCTTACTGAGCAGTAACTGTTGCATATATCTCTCAGCCTCAGAACCAATGGGGAATGGCCCCTGCCCAATGTAGTCCATGAATGGAACTTGAGAAAACAAATTATGCCATGGAAACAGGATTTATACCATGCAGAAAGGAAGACCATATTTTCAGCTCCAGTAACCTTGACCTTGGACCAAGCAGCCCAAAACTCAATAGGCTTCTGCCTGTACACAGGTTTAATGCACATGAGGTTTGAGAGGATATGACCACAGTAGCTAAAACTTAAGTTGCAGAAACCACCATGTCTGTAAGGGAATGGATGAGTGGACAAGCAGACAGACATCACTATCACTATATTTCCCAGTACCTTCAGTAAGATATAAAGTGGAAAAAGTTTACCTTTGTAAAATTTCTACACAATTCACATTTTCAAAATTATGTGTTTGATTAAAACTCCATTCCTCTAGTAATATTTACTCCCACTGAATTAATGAAGAAATACATTGTCCAAAATCAACTGCAGCACCTCCATTGACTAAGGTTCAGTTTGCTGCTATGCATGAAGCCATTTGAGAATGTGCCAACCAGCTACTGATTTAGAAGTGTACTGACTGCTTGGACATTTCAAGCAAAAGTTATGGATTTTGGCCAGTATACAGGAACAGCCATGAGTACTGTGTACTGCATTTTAGATGTCCACTCTGTGTTTCATATCAGATGCTTAACACATTAAACTTAATGTGTAGAAACCTTCATGTTCTTATTAGATTTAACATGACCATGAGATCTTACGTTTAGAAACCAGAATCTACAGTTTTGTTTATTACCATCCACTAAAGTACCAAACTATCCACATTGCTTATTCAAGGAACTAACTCTGGAACAAGTTATTTTGCAAAACCCCTTTTTCTTAGCAAGCCCTCCAAAACTCCGACCATGGTACTTGGTCAGGAATTAAAGCGGTTATGCAAAGTCCTTGACCTCTGACACCAAAATCATTCTGTTTCTTTCTAATGTAGAAGTCTTCTACTATATTTGGTGTTGGTACCTTATTGAACTATCTGCTAAAATCTGTCCACATCAGTGAAGCTGATCTAAGTGTTACTGTGCTGAAACCATTTTCTTCTTTCAGTCACAATGACTCTGCCCTTTGACCTTTCAACCCCAAAATTAATATCATTTCTTTACCCCATGTGCAAACCATCCTAAAGTTTGGCAGCTTAAGATGGTTGAGAATCTAACTGACTATAACCATTGACCCCAAAGATCAAATGGGCTTTTCTTTACCCTAACAACAAGCCATCCATAAAGTTTAGTAACTGTAGATGGTTAAGAACTCAAGTTATGGTCCTGACACCATTTTTCTCCTTGCAGTTATAGTAACCTTGACATTTGCTGACCCTGAAACTGATATGGTTCTTCCTTACCCCAAGTGCATGTTATCAAAGTTTGGTAAATGCAGAAGATAAGAGAACTTCTGAGTTATTGTGCAGAAACTATTTTTCTTCTCTCAGTCACAGTAACATTGACCTTTGACCTTTTGGTCCCAGGGTTTTTCTTTACCCCAAGTGCAAACTGTACTTTCACGAATTCTTGTTTATAATTTTCACAATAAATGTTCCTTAACAGACTGACACTCTACTGGTTAAATTTTTTTTTAAAGGGAATCCATGACAAGACTGATTCGTCTTTTTAACTGCCAAGTGCTGAAACAATCGCTGATACTCATAAGCAATGATCAATTTTCAAGATGGCCAACATGGTAGCCAAAGTGGATGTAAGATTGGTGCCATTCAGATTTAGACCCAAATAGATACAAGAAATCCTTTGTTGAAAACCTTTTGTTGACATGACCATCTATTCAGTAGAAGTAGCACATTAACAATTTTTCAAGATGGCCATCAAGGTGGCCATATTGGATGTAATATCTGCACCATTAAGGGCCAATCAAATATCAGAAGTTCATTTGGTGAAAACCCCATGTCAATGTGACAATTCATTCAGAAGTATAAGTCTTCATAAGAATGATGGTAAATACCCCAAACTGAGATGATTTGCAACTGAGGAGAATTTTGCTTTTGTTGGTTTTAATGGTACTTTTAGCAATGTATTGGCTATTTCAAACAGAGAAATTGGGAGCTAAGTGCCTTTTCCAAGTACACAATGAGGCTGGCCTGGGTGGGTATCAAACCTGCAATCCTTGGCTTATGAGTCTAATACTCTATCAACTAAGCTACCATAGCTCTCTCCATTGAGGAGGAATAGTAATAACAATATTTTCAATAGTCACCATTTTCATTTAGGAACAATCTGTTATCATATGTTCATTTGTTTCTCCATTAACTCTGCATTGTCAGAATCGTTCAGTATTTTACAATACTGAACTCGTGTGCAACTTCATACTGCACTCATAAAGAAACGACTTTCTATTGTAAAGAAACAATGGACGCAGATGCCAGCACTTTTTGTAAATAAATCATGTACACTCACATAGTAGGTGGTTTGCATTTTGGTTGATTGCATTTCTGAATGAACTAAAGCAGATGTTTTGTGGACTGCCACATACCAGCTGCTTTGCTACACTCGGCGTTAACTTTTTGATACAATGTTTCAGATTTAGGCGGAGATGCCAGATTTCATAAAATTGCTGGGTACCTACAAATAACATGCAAGTGACAAGGCATAAACTGTCTTCTTTAGCTGGTAACAAAAATGGCAAAAAATATACTTACAGTTTTACATTCTGAATTTCCTTATTTAGTTCTGCAAATCCAAATTACGTGAGCCATGTGATGGGTTCTCAAGCCTGATTACACATTTCGAAATTGTACTGTAATTTTGACTATATTCCAAGTGCAATTACATCCTCCTTACTGCACTCAAAATGAAATAAACATTAAATTCAATAGCATCTTTTTGATAATTGCAATTGAAAGACTTCATATTTTTCCCACATAATAATTTCAAATATTCAATGACTGAACAGAAACACACTTGCAGATGTCAACATGCTTCTTCCTTGCTATTTCAATCCGATGTATTTCACGCAGAATTTGCAAAGATGAATCCAGTCCATAATCACAAAACTTCATAGAACTGACAAAAATACCAAAATCTATTCATTCCAGATCAAATGGAAAAGTTTTTGCAATGCACATTCATTCACAATATGAATTTAAATTTCAATTTTAAGTAGAACAAAATGCCATTTTCTTTCAAAAGTTATGACTAAGTTCAAATTTAATATTTCAAATTGGCCACCATGGTTTCCATAAACAACTCAAGCAGCAATATTTTCATTGAAAGCCAACAAGAGAAAAATGTGTTGTAATTTTCATGGCAATTCTCCAATAAGTTTATGAGTAGTGATAACAAACATAACAGATGACAGGCCATCCCATAAGTTACTCTGGTCTATAACCAGTAGTGCTCCAAAAAAGGGATCTTATGTATTTTATCATTACATCTTATATAACACAAATGCTGAGACTTATATGTTATATAGCGTCCCTGATAAAAGTTAGTCATTTCAATTTCTTAAATTTCCCCTTGATCACTGCCTACTTCAGAGATATCGCAGATTCCCTACATTATAATCTGTTTGTTAGCAGGTTATTTTTTTTCTGGGATATGTATCGCCCACACACATAGCAGAGGCAGGTAAT
This sequence comes from Sinohyriopsis cumingii, assembly GCA_028554795.2. Lineage (NCBI taxonomy): Eukaryota > Metazoa > Mollusca > Bivalvia > Unionida > Unionidae > Sinohyriopsis > Sinohyriopsis cumingii. The sequence continues at coordinate 35,274,458 of CM068827.1, forward strand.
AATTACACTGATTTTTGTGAGGGTTGATCTTGAATCCTAATTATTTATAAATGATGAAACAAAAGGTGTAATAACAATATGCGGAGATTCAACAATAAATTTAAACTGAAAACTATATATGACCCTGAAGTATTACTATCACAGATGTATTTGTTACATTAATAAAGGTTGAATACATGGCCGGTTGGGTGGATTTTAAGGGCACTTTCAAATTAATAACTAATTAATTTATACAAAAACCAATGGTCTGGACTAACCCCAAGAAGAAAAAAAAATCGTTTTAGATCATCCAATTCTGTACCTTTGTAAATCACCATTCATCATGACCAACATGTTTAACTTAGTAAATTAAATCATTATTTTCAGGTCAATTTAAATTATTTAAAGAAAAAAATATTAATTTTAAGATATTGTTACGTCATTTTGTACAGGTTACCCTAATATTAAGTATGAGGTAGAAACTAATGATGTTTCAGTAGTTGCCATATTGTAAGGACACTTACAGCTGAAGCAAATGTGTACAAGTATCTCTAATCTGGCATCAAGCTATATCCCTCTCCACTAGCAAAACTACTCAGCATATGGGGTCATCATTTTATTGCAAAAATCACAGGACTTATAAAATGGTAATAGCTGTATTTTTTTAACATTGCATACAACATATGATATATAACAGTAAGAAAAAATACAATTTTCAACAAAATTTTCTGCACCAAAGCTTGCATGATATCCAAAATGAATGTAAATTAGAAACCAATAAATTAAAGATATACTAAGCAGGTTAATGCAAGAACATATATTCATAAATGCTAAAGCTTATGCTATACTGAAAAAACATACTCACTTCATCCTTGCCTATATCAATCTAACTGTGCTTGTGATGAGCTGGGTTGTTTTTACTAAGACATGTGCGTATATTGTAGAGTAATATATATAAAAAATACAAAGACACTAAGCTTTACTGGAATTCAAAATGTTTATCTGATTATATTATCTATATTGCCTAGATATATCCCTTATAAACAAGTAATGATACACAAATTTTAAAGAAAAAAACAAATCTTTATTTGCATAGAATCCTCAGTGAAAATTGGGATGCAAGCTGATAAATCATCAGTATTTGTGTTTCTTCCTGATGACTAAAATGTTGGCCAACTGAATTCTCTCATTATAAATATCATGAAATGAAAGCACCAGAGTAAAGTGAACTGTTAATTTCTCCATAAAGATATACGCAAAACAGTTGATAATATCCCATGAAATTCTTTTGGAATATTTTCATTTGTTAGTAGCAACAATGTATTATTTACAACCTGTTACCTCTAAATATGTCTCACATCTTTTCATAAATAACAAAGTAAACAGTTGTCTGAATACCTGAGGTACAAAATCTAACAACTGGCAGTACAAATTTATTTTGAGCAATGCTTTGACAGATCAATGGCAGATATTTGCAAGACAACCTTTGTTACATTGTAGAAATTATTCCTTTAGAGGAAAGAACACAAAATGCAGCTTCATGAATTCTGAGCAATCTTTTCATAAAAGTGGCTTTTTATAATTTCACACACACACACACACACACACACACACACACAGAGAGAATCTCAAAATAGGGGCAATAACTAAATCAATGGCTTATATATGATATAGTTATTTCTTTTTACCAATAAGAAAAGCGCAATTAAACATTCCATCATGTGACATAGTGAGTTAATATAGAACTTGGGGAAAAGGCACTACAAGCAATTACAGTATGAATGCAAGCATCTAGACTATAAAACAAAAGAAAGAAAAAATAAAATACAGGCAAAACATGAAACCATACTGAGCATAAATTACATACAACGTTTTCTGCAACAATGAATGTTCTCTAAACTGAATTTCCAACAGTACAGTGATCAATAAAGTGTAATCCTAAACATTACAACCTGGAGTACAAGCCAATGGGATGCTGAAAGGTTCTTATATATATGTAGTCATTTACAGACGTGTTCCAAAATATTTATCACTTGTAAGTGAGTATATACAGTACTTTGAAATGCTGTTGAGTTCTTAAAGGTCTTGTGCTTTGAGGACACAGGCTAATTAAGAGATTGTCTTTAGCTGATTACATGAAATGTAGGACAATGCAGTAACATCTGTGTGCATGATTGGTTTAATTTCTTGCAAAGATCACATATGTATACAACTAGTAAGTTTATTACTTCAGCTACTGTACATACTCACTTATAAGGCAAGTCAAACTGCAAACAGCGAAGATACTGATCTGCCATAGCAGAATGTACCTGTGGACCAGGGTATATGCTGTTTGTTCTACTGATTACTCCTAACAAATTGCACTGACCTAGATCTGCCAGCACATTATGCATTGGCAGATATGGGTCTGTGCAGTTTGCAGTTGGTTTGACTGATAAGCAAGTATATACTGTAATCTGTAAATCGTTTGTCAAAATCTGCTATGATGCACTCACAAATGGTTTGTTAAGTTCTAATAAAATGTACATATTTCTGTGTTTTCATTACAATATATCAATTTGTTACTTAACATTTTAAAATGTTAATTAAAAAATTGATATACTGTATATCCTTTATAAAAATATAATTGTATGTATGACTGTTTGTCTCTATTTTGTTATTTTACTGACTCAGGTTTCATTAGAGACTCGTGTATCTTTTCATTCCTGCCATATATATCTAATTGTTATGATGACGCATATCATTTATGACGTACATAAATGACGTAATTGTTATTTTAAAATATAAAGATGTCATCAGTTTCTTTCAAAACATTCTGTGCCTGAAGAAGCATACAGTAAATGCATAACTAGCCACGTAGAATTATCGGCGTTGTGTTTTTTAAATATATATCTCAATTAAGAATATAATGGTAACGCATGCAAATTAGGTAGTGAAAATAGTTGATTTCATATGGCTTATCTAATGGCTTTTTAAACCATGGTCTCATGCAGATTGTTATTAAATAAATTTTCACAGGGATCATTTGGTTATGTTACAGTGGTCTCATATTGCTCATTAGGTTGTGTTATCCTAGCTTCATGTTGCTCAATACATTGTGTTACTATAGTTTCATCCAGTTCATTAGGTTGTGATACTGGTTTCTAGTGGTTCATTAGGGCGCATTAATAAGGTTTAATGGTAACTGTGGTCATATGTGTTTCATTTTGGGTTGTGTTACAAGCTGATTTCATATGGCGCATTAGGTTTTGCTGCTAAGGCTTATTGTGGCTTATTGGATAGTGTTATTAAGATTTCAGAGGCTCATTTGGTTCAGTTGCTATGGTTTCATGTGGCTCATTAGACTGTGTTACTATGGTTTCATGCAGCTCTAAGGACTGTGGTTCTACACATTCTTCATCTTCCTCGGTGGAATCCTGCGGAATTAAGTAGGGACAAATTAAATTAATTTATTGTTAATTTGTTATAAGTTAGGTTGATAATAACAATTACCAGAGCCTGTGTGTGAAGTAATGAATTCTATTTAGTATCATTCAACTATCCTTCAATTCAATGCAAAAGTTGATAGATTCACAAAAAATCTGTCAGTATATCATTCATTCATGCAGTGTTTACCCCTAAGACCTGGGGTACAGCACTTGCCCATGAAATGACCTGGGGTATAGTATAAAAATTTATCACACATTAGGAGGTGGGATTACTATTTGAAAAAGATAATCTTTGTAAATATTTTCCCAAAACGTTTAAAATTGGGGGGGGGGGCTTAACATCAGGCATGGGCACATCACCAGATAATATGGTAATGGAAATTCCTTTTAAATTGGCATATTACACCTGAATATCTAACAAGCTTGTAAGTGTAACAGCCTGATATTTTAAGACATCATCTTGTGCTCAAAAACTCTATCAATTACAGACCTTACCCAATATTCTCAAAAGAATTCTAGGTCTTGCCAAATGTTCTCAAAAGAATTCTAAGCCTTGCCCAATATTTTCAAAAGAATTCTACACCCTGCCCAATATTCTCAAAAGAATTCTACACCTTGCCCAGTATTCTCATAAGAATTCTACACCATGCCCAATATTCTCATAAGAATTCCAGACCTTGCTCAATATTCTCCAAAGAATTTTAGACCTTGCCCAACATTCTCATAAGAATTCCTGACCTTGCCCAATATTCTCCAAAGAATTCTAGACCTTGCCCAATATTCTAATAAGAATTTTAGACCTTGCCCAATATTCTCAAAAGAATTCTAGACCTTGCCCGATATTCTCATAAGAATTCCAGACCTTGCCCAATATTCTCCAAAGAATACTACACCTTGCCGATTTTCTCAAAAGAATTCAAGACCTTGCCCAATATTCTTATAAGAATTTTAGACCTTGCCCAATATTCTCAAAAGAATTCCAGACCTTGCCCAATATTCTCATAAGAATTTTAGACCTTGCCCAATATTCTCAAGAGAATTCCAGACCTTGCCAAATATTCTCATAAGAATTCCAGACCTTGTCCAATATTCTCCAAAGAATAATATACCTTTCCCAATATTCTCATAAGAATTTTAGACTTTGCCCAATATTCTCATAAGAATTTTAGACCTTGCCCAATATTCTCCAATGAATATTACAGTACACCTTGCCCAATATTCTCAAAATCTTTTTAAGTACAAGCCTCTGTCTCAAGCTCAAAACCTCATATAAAATTACACTGAAAGGACTTCTAAGTCATCAATTTTGGCAAGAAAGTGAAAATTTCCACATTTTTTGTTCTTTTTAAAAATCCATAATTAATGGCATATCAGCATCATTTTGTTCCATGTTTGACCTGGATACTTTCTGCTAAAGTTGTTCTAGTTCTGTACAGCAAGTTCTTTTCCCCAGGTAAAGTTGCTTTAATCCTTTCCTATTTAGTACATGAGCTCTACTGAACGGAAAATTGGTATAAATTGATAAATCAGAAATGCCCTCATTGTAGGATGCATATTGGAAAATCCAATAAATTCTGATGAACTACTTTTAAGAAGTTGCTAAAACATTTTTTATTTTTAGTAATGTCAGCCAAACTGGTGGTGGATTGGTATCAGTTGTATACTTTTAAAGGTCTGGTGCTTTTCTGTCAACTAGAGTCAAATTTGTTTTGAATGGCTTTTGAGAAGTTACTTAAAAGTTTTTCTAGTTTTTAGTAATATATCCATAGTTGATGTTAGATTGGCATATTTTGGGTGAAATTCTGTTTTAAGTTTTTGATAAAAAGTCATTTTAAGGTTTTTATATTTTTAATAACAGTGGTCATATTTAATGATGGATTAATGAAAACCATTTATGCCAGGATGCTTTCTATCAAATGTGATCAAATTCTGTTGTGATATTTGTGACATCATTTAGGTTTGTTTCTTGTGTTGAGCAACTGTGACCAAATTTGATGGCAGATTGGCAACACTTGTATAAAACTGACAGCCCTTCATGCCAGGGTGATTTCTGTAAACAGGACACAGCCAGGGGTAGCTAAATGAAAAAAAAAAATAATTAAGAAAGTACCAAGTTTGTGAGTGGGTGGAAATCCATTGCAGTACTGACTCATTTAATGCACAGGATTAAAAAAAGTAACCCTTGAAATAACACAGCGATAAGGCACACTGAACAGAGTCTAATATAGTTTCAATGTTCTTTTACAAGCCATTACCTATTATAAACTATTCTCTTAGAAAACCGTTTTAAGCTTTTTCTTTTACAGAAATTTAAAACAGAACACATGACTCAACGAATCAAAGGATAGCTGAATTCTAAACAAAATCAACCTGTCTATATTAATCTGAAAAAGTTTCGTTGTTTTTATTAAAAGAAAAATAAGTTTTTGTAAGATTTGCATCTTTAGTATGTTTAATTGTTAAAAGCAAAACAAAACTAGAACTATTAGTAATGATCATATCACATGGATTCTGCTCCCTACACTTTACTCAGCATGGCCTCAAAAAGAGAAACTTCTGTTGGGAAACCCATATCAGGAGAATGGGTAATCAGGGGATATAACTCCTCTAAATGATTATTTAGAATGCTGGAAATCTAACTCACTCAAGGTTCCATGAATAAGAAGGTGCACACTAAATCGTGCTTGGAATCCAACATTCCCTCATAATGTCATGTTGGGGAAGGGAAATTAGGAGCCATAACTATTCTATATGATAAATATATGTGGAATGCTGGAAATAAAACCAATTCAAAGTCTCATTATCATAAAGCCACATGCCAATTTAGCAAACTTCCAACAAATTCTTGATATAGTAATCTTATATCAAAGGCAGATGGAGAGGCAGTCAAGAGGAACACCCCTTTAAATGATGTAATGGAATGCTGAAAATCACATTTGTTCAAAATTTCATCGATACAAAGCACAATACCATTTAAAGTAAAAATTCTAAAACTTGTAAAATTGTTCATCAGAAAATAGTCCGGAAGATGGTGCAATCAGGGGGCACAACTCTTCTAAAGACTGTTGTGGAATGCTGGAGAATCAAATTCATTTAAGTTCTCACCAATAGGACAGATGATCAGGGGGCATAACTACTGCACATGTTGTACATGTTGTCAGATGGAGGAAATTAAACCCATTTGAGGTCTAGGCAATATAAAGTCCCATACTAAACTGGATTAGAATTCAACAAACTTTGGTGAAGTTACACAATGGAATATGGGCAGTAAAAAGCCTCACGCCAAATTAAACTGAAATTCGACAAACTTTGGTAAAGTTACACTGTGAAATATGGGCAATAAAAAGCCTCACCAAATTAAAGTGAAAGTCAACAAACTTTGGTAAAGTTTCAGTTTAGAATATGGGCAATCTATAGGCCATAACTCTTATAAATGATGTAGAATGTCGGAAATCGAACTCATTCAATGTTTAATTAGTACTGTATAAAGCCCAGAACTAAATTTGGTTTATGTCAACAAATGTTGGTAAAGTTATGCAGCAGAAACCACAGCCAGCAGTATGGGCAATGAGAATGAATATTTCCTCTAAATGATGTTGCGGAATGCTGTCAATCAATGGATGGACAGACCGAATGACATAACTATAGGGTTTTGCCTACTTCATCAAATGGAACTCTCTGAAATGACGAGGTTAAATTACATATTAACTTCTTAGAAGCAAAATTAATAACACACACATTAACACTAACAAAAATTAAACACTATGAGTAATGTGAGTATGCCCACAGACAATCTAAACATTGTTGTTTAAGACTACTATATTACAGAAATTTGTACTGGTAAATGCTGCAAATTTGTATTCAGGTTTTACTCATCTTCTCTGTTGTAAAACAAAAGTCACATAAATGTTCACAAGTCTTACACTACATCATTACCATGTGATCACTGAAAATGAAAATAAACTCACAAAAAATGAAGCAATAATCAACTTTTTTACATGTCATATGGAAATAACTTGGACAAAGAAGACAAATGAAGCAGATATTAAATTTGACTGCATTTACTCATGGGATTACTGAACTTTCTGGCATTAATTATGACAAAAAATGTGATCAGTATATGCAATCATTCCAATATAAAAACAGGTTAATTACTTGATCATTTGTTTACATATATACAGAAAACATTACTAAATTTAAAGCAGCACTTGAACTCAAATTAAACTGCATCAATTGAATTGGCCTAACAAATGTATACAGACAACATGACCAAAATTAAATCACAGCACTTGAATTGGCCTATCAAATTATAAGACCAAATGAATGAAAATCTTGAATTGGCCAATCAAGTATATACAGACCATATGACCAAAACTAAACCACATACATGAAATGGCCTATCAAATGTGTACAGACAACATGACCCAAATTAAACCACAGCACTTGAATTGGAATCTCAAATGTGTACCGACCACATTACCAAAATTAAACCACAGCATTTGAATTGGCATAACAAATGTATAGGGACCATATGACCAAAATTAAACCACATCACTTGAATTGGCCAATCAAGTGTATACAGACCACATGACCAAAACTAAACCACAGCAACTGAATCGGCCTATCAAATGTGTACAGACCACATGACCCAAATTAAACCACAGTACTTGAACTGGCCAATCAAGTGTATACAGACCACATGACCAAATTAAACCACAGCACTTAAATTGGTCAATCAAGGTTATACAGAATACATGGTCAAAATTAAACCACAAAACCTGAATTGGCCAATCAAGTGTATAAAGACCACATGATCAAATTAAACCACAGTGCTTGAATTGGCCTATTTAATGTATACAGACCAAATGACCAAAATTAAACCACAGCACTTGAATTGGTCAATCAAGGTTATACAGGCCACAAGATCAAAATTAAACCACAGCACTTGAATTGGACAATCAAATGTATACAGACTACAGGATCAAAATTAAACCACACCACTTGAATTGTCCAATCAAATGTATGACAAAACAGGCTGAAAGAAGATATTGAATTTGGCAATGAAACACTGCTTTTTTTGCAAAGTATTTTATCTGACCAAATATAATGTACACATACTATGACATGAAAAAATATATATAATTTACATATACTAAAAGTATTACTTATACATTTGATTTGACTGGCATTTTATTTCACCATCTCCAACACACATTCATGTTGTCATAGAATTCTTGATAATTTTCACTAAATGATGGCTCAGTGGATAATGCAGTCAACCATTATGAACCCCAACTGACAGATTATTATAGCATCACAATACAGTTGACTTGCATTTTGTTTATTCTTAACCCACAGCACACATATATAAAATCATAGAATTTTCTATCATTCTTGATAAACTGCATTTCAGTAGATGGGGTGTTATAAGCACAACCACATTTTAACAAGGGAGAAAAAAACACCATTCACATTAATGATAGAAATGCTATATTGTTACATTTTTGATTTCCCCAGGAGGAGTCAGGGGCTTTAGTTCTATATATCTGGAAAAATACAATGTCAGTAATAAAGAAACTCAAGTTTCAATTTTTTTTATTATCCATGTATGCTTCAAATGGCTTAGACCTAAGCATGATATGGCAAAGGGAAAGCTCTGGGTGATTTGTTGTTTTTTTCTTAATCAAAATTCACATTCTTACAACCAACAGCTCAATATATAAATTCCAGGAAACAATGCAATGCAACCATCACAGTTCTCTAATCTGGATGTCCTGGAACTACCAAATTTTCGGTTTTGAATACTTAACTGTAAGGTTCTAAAGCCAGTGGGACTAATACTATATAACTCACTTATAAGTCAAATCAAACTGCAAACAACAAAGATCCTGATCAGCCATAGCATGATGTGCCTACAGATTTGGGTCTACATTGTTTGTGCTACTGATTACTCCCAACAAACTGCGGCAGACCCAGATCTGCCGTAGCATTATGTGATGGCAGATCTGAGTCTAAGCATTTTGCAGCTGGACTCGTTTTATAAGTGAGCCATAACTATTCTATATATATCAGTAAGAATGAATTGTAGTTCTATGATGAAAGACATAAATACCTGATGTTTATAACAGGGATGTCTTACTGCTTGAATAAACTGTGCCCGTAATGCATGTTTATTCATGTGTCAACATCAGAATGAAGGGCCACATTTTCAAGAACATCTCCAGCCTATACTGACACCGTTGCACACATTCAAGTCTAACTGCTTTCATTATACTATACTTACTGTATGCCTTTTTCCTAACTGAAGTGAATACAATCATAGTCAAACCATGCTGTGTAATATTTCAGTTCACTGAAGAGCAATGGTAGTGGAGAAATGCAGTTTACTTTTAGTTCAATGAAATGAATATATCCAATCACATTTAACCAAATGTTCTCAGCTTTTTTTTCTCACTTCATTTAAAAACTAAATAACATTTAACAATGCTCAAATCTATTAAAAGATTTTTCATGAAAGATGAAGACTTTGTAGTTTTGATGAAAATAAATGTACATGTATATAAATATACGGACAGATCTGAAAAAGACCAAACTATCACATGTCTTTTTATCTAGGCATAACTTTTTATTTCACTTGATTTATAATCTCATGGCCACCTTTATTTACTTGCAAAAACTGAAATGGGTTTCTAATATTTTAACATGTGTATTTTTTTGAACCCATAAAGCAAGAACAGTTTCACATGATTATTTTTAAAGTTTATATTAATAATATTCAGTCCTGAAGGTTAAAACAAGATATTAAAAACATCATTACATCAACTGTTTTATGTCCTCTTGGTTATTTCATCAGACTACCACACAGATTTGTGATTTGTCCACTTTCATTCTGTTTAATCTGATCAAAAGACCAATACATCTTTGAAAATATTACTACTGTGTTTTAATGAAGAATTCAGGTTAGAGAATAAATGAGCTTGCTTCACCCTTTCCCCATGAAGGTATAAATGTTGACCTAATGGTATCTAGACTCTACACATCTGGATTAAGCAAAAGGTTGGGCAGGTACTCAGTGGGGTGCCTATGTAGCTTTTTTATGCAACTTCAAGTCTTTGTAATATCAGCATTTCAGATCCAATTTTCATGTTATGTCAGGGCCTGACAATTCCAGTGGTCCAAGGTCCAGGACCAATTCTTTTTAACCAAGAACCATTCATATATAAGCAGCACTAGTCTGTTGGACCTTTAATATTTCTTATTTGTTGCTACAGATTAAAGAAAATGTGTTTCTTAATCCTCAAAACATATGACAGGAGTCCTATAAATAATTATTAAAATAAAATCTCTACTTTCTTAACCAATGGAAATGCAGCTGTCTGAAATTTTAAAGTGAATACAATCATTCGACACACAATGACGTTCTTCAACCATACTGTCTCCCAAATTTGATGGTATAAGACTTCATCTGATTGGATGATAAAATTAGCAATTATGGTAATAATACAGGTCACCAGAACATGACCCATACGCAGTTGCTTTCAGATCTTGATGTAGGACAGTGGAGATATGATTTTAATTAGATTGAGAGTCATATAAATATACTAATGCAAGTGGAAGTTGCTTGATAGTGGGAGACTAGTTGTGTTGTTGTTGTTGTTCTAGGGTTTAACTCCATTTTTCAGCACAAGATAGGCCATATATGGCGGCCAGTATAACTGGTGGAGGAAGAACCCTGGAAAACCCAGGAAAGAACCACTGACCCACGAGAAGCTACTGGCAGGCTTTCCCACGTACCCACGCTAGACTAGTTGTGTAAAATATTACTGAAAATTTGCATATTTACCATGCAATATGCTGATCTTTGTCAATACATGTCTGTTCTCAACCATAGCTAAAACTATCAGCTTACTGTATGTTCTAGATGCTATGAGTTTGTTTAAGTTATGAGTTTGTTTAAGCATGGACTTGCTGGTGGTAGGCAAGACTCAACCACAGAGAATTCTTCTCCTAAAAGTTACGTGGCACTGAAGGGATTCAAACAAGACCAATGCAAAAAGACCTGGACATTGGCTGAGTAAGATGGCTGTTTATCTTTTGTTCATGATGTACAGTGTACCCAGCAGAATCATTGAAATTTCTTATTTAGAGACACATGCTATTTTATAAATGGCCAATTAATAACATGTGATGCAAGCTGAGAGCACCAGCCAGGTTAGTGAATTAAAACATACCCATCTCAATGATCAAGACCCTGAATACCAGAGCATTTACAAGGCTGAGTGCACAACCAGTCAGTTATTCAATGTGTCAGAGGGACCAAAACTAGCTGATTTCTGTCCTGATGAGACCATTGCAGACTGACCTGCTTTCTTCTGATAAAACACAGCACTTGACACATACACTTCAAGAGCCAAGGCGATGTTCATTTGAGGCTGAGCAATCTGTCAAGTAGTCTGAGTTTTCTCTGACCTTTCCCACCCTATTTTAGATATTTTGATAACAAAAAATGTCAAAATATCTAAAAAGGGGTGTGAAAGGCCAGAGGAAACTTGACTATCTGCAAAGTGAATTGTTACTTTTGGGGCCACTGACTGTACATTAATTTGTCTTTATGGGTTGTTTTCCCATTTGTTTCACTGAATGAGCTTTGAATGGCAAATGTGTTCTATTTTATTTACTTGTTTGACATTTTTATCTGATGTTGAGAACTTTTAGACTTGAATTTTTAGTTAACTAAAACAATGAGACTGAAATAGGATCCACCAATACAAGGCATGATCATGTGATTTGAAAATTGTAAAATGTCAAGGTTAGAAGAATAATTATATGATTAAAAAAGCAATAAAGTAGTTGCCTGAATTTTGAGTTTTCTTTCATTTATTTTAATGCACTGCAGTAAATATCTGCATGACTGACTCATCTGCTGGACAGGTCCTTGTCTTGTGTGGTCCAGGGAAATTTAGGGTCTTTTTTTGTCCTGGACCAGTGATTCAAACACAAAATTATCAGGCACTGAATATTTACCATATACCATCCTCCAAATTTTGGTCAATCACTGCAATTTTCCTTAGAAGAAATATGCAGATTTTAAAGAAATTATCTTATTTTTAGGCTGAGCATTTGCTGTTCTTATCACAAGTTTAATTCACTGCAACAGAGATCTTTAAAAATAATTTCCATGATAAGATTGCCTTCCAAGTACTAACAAGTAAGGTGTTTTACCATGAGCTTAATTAAATGTGGAGATCTTTAAAAGCATTCCTTGACAAGTTTGCCCACCTAATGCTAACAGTACAAGTAAGCTGATAAAACCCATATTTGGTTATAAATATATTGACTACTAAGTGATTATAACTACAAAACTTTACTATGGTGAAAAAAATTAATATTCAAAGCAATGAAAATATTCATTTTTGTATTCTTTTTCTTAAACACTGAGTCAAAATAAAACAGGGTTTTGGTATCATTACTTTAATTAATTCTTGACTGGCATCATTACATGTTTACCCTATTCAGGCTGCATGAATTACTTCTAGATAAGCATCACTGCATGTTTACCCTATTCAGACTACATTAATTACTTCTACATCAGCATCATTACATGTTTACCCTATTCAGACTAAAATAATTACTTCTACATCAGCATCATTACATGTTTACCTATTCAGGCTAGATTAATTACTTCTAGATCAGCATCGTTACATGTTTCCTTATTCTGGCTAGAATAATTACTTCTAGATCAGCATCATTACACGTTACCTACTCAGGCTAGATTATTTACTTCAGCATCAATACATGTCTGCCTACTCAGGCTGCATTAATTACATCTAGACAAGCATTATTACATATTTACCCTATTCAGGCTAGATTAATTACTTCCAGATCAGCATCATTACATATCTACCCTATTCAGGCTAGATTAATTACTTCTACATCAGCATCATTACATGTTTCCCTATTCCGGCTAGATTAATTACTTCTGCATCATTACATGTTTTCCTATGCAGGCTGCATTAATTACATCTAGACAAGCATTATTACATATTTACCCTCTTTCAGGCTAGATTAATTACTTCCAGATCAGTATCATTACATGTTTTCCTATTCTGGCAAGATTAATTACTTCTACATCAGCATTATTACATGTTTACCTTATTCAGACTAAAATAATTACTTCTACATCAGCATTATTACATGTTTACCCTATTCAGACTATAATAATTATGTCTACATCAGCATAATTACATGTTTACCTACTCAGGTTAGATTAATTACTTCAGCATCATTACATGTTTACCTACTCAGGCTGCATTAATTACACCGAGACAAACATGATTACATATTTACCCTATTCAGCCCAGATTAATTACTACCAGATCAGCATCATTATATATTTACCCTATTCAGGCTAGATTAATTACTTCAGCATCATTACACGTTTACCTACTCAGGCTGCATTAATTACATCTAGACAAACATTATTACATATTTACCCTATTCAGGCCAGATTAATTGCTACCAGATCAGCATCATTATATATTTACCCTATTCAGGCTAAATTAATTACTTCGAGATCATCATCATTATATGTTTCCCTATTCCGGGAGGATTAATTACTTCTACATCAGCATTATTACATGTTTACCCTATTCAGACTAAAATAATTACGTCTACATCAGCATCATTACATGTTTACCCTATCCAGGCTAGATTAATTACTTCAGCATCATTACATGTTTACCTACTCAGGCTGCATTAATTACATCTAGACAAGCATTATTACATATTTACCCTATTAGGCTAGATTAATTACTTCTACATCAGCATCATTACATGTTTACCCGATTCAGATTACAATAATTATGTCTACATCAGCATCATTACATGTTTACTTATTCAGGCTAGATTAATTACTTCCAGATCAGCATCATTACATGTTACCTATTCAGGCTATATTAATTACTTCTAGATCAGCTTCATTACATATTTACCCTATTCAGACTAGAGTAATTACTTCCAGATCAGCATCATTACCCGTTTACCTGTTCAGGCTAGATTAATTACTTCTACATCAGCATCATTACATGTTTACCTATTCAGGTTAGATTAATTATTACTAGAAAAGAATTTCCAATTTCAAATGATTTTTATAACTGGAAATGAACTGACTATGGGATAGATCATATACTTGGACAACTGACTGTTAAATGAACAAAGGTACCAGAGTCTCCATAGGGGGAACATCTGATACCTTACTTAATTGATGTGCTTTGAGACTGGTCCAATGGCTGTAACATTCATGTGGAAGTTTTCATTTTTTAATTTCAAATGCTTCTACATTTCAACTTCTATATAGATTCTGTCTGTGAGTAACACAAATTTGATTTTTTTCTCCCCACACACCCATTTTTGACTGCTATGAAATTTGCACTAGTTTCCATAAAGAAATAATCTACTAGCTGACACAAAACAAGGTTTCCTTTCTTCTCCTCAGATATTATAAATGATGTCAACTCAAAATGAATTACTGGTCTGATGACTACAAAAACAACATTTTGCTGTCCATCTGGCCACAAGTTTCATTAACTATATACAAATTCCTATCTCAAATTGAGATTTCTAAATACCTCTTTTATTGATTGGATTGAAACAATAATTTATTTCACAGAACATTCAGAAAAGCACAAGAAATTAAAAGAATGCCATAAAGTCTTAATTTTGATTAAGAGTTTTGCCTTATTTCATAGGAAATGTTTAACAAGATTTTCTCAACTCTGTTTAAGAATAGAACAATTTACAAGTATTCAGGTTTAAACAGTGGCAGCATGAATGTTTGAGGTGCCAGTTGCAATGTTCTTTAATGACATCCCTACTTTGCCACAGAGAACAGTTATGCCAGTTGCCAACCTCCCCAACCACCATAAGTTTTGTCAAGAACTGACCCCATAAAGTAAAGTGAAATACTATGAAAATTTCAGCATAAAAACAAACATTTCTGCTGGCACCTGGGATCAATGGATTCCTCCCTCCAAGTCCCCTTGCAGTGAATTTAAAACCAAATTTCCATCATGTGTTTTCTTATTGTCTAAAGTGTCATATGCAAGATAGTGTACATTATTTCAAATACACAAATTATTTTGAATTCTGATTGGCTTATTAGGTCACACATACTAAACAGTAATGCAACATATTGCTTTCCTGGCAGTGATTTTCGCTCCACAAAATAGTTAATGTTGCTTCAGAAACAAAGTAAGACATTATACTGGCAAATGGACAATGTTTTAACACTTACATATATTTCCACTAAAAAATTTTAAAACCTAACAATGATAAATATCTAATATAAGTATGCAGTTTAGACAGACTTACGATACAGTTATCCCTCATTATAATGACATTCAATATACCACTACCTCTCTTATAATGTAGATATGTCATGGATACCATTAGTCAAATTTTCATCTATCATTGTTACCTAATATTTACTTCATGAAAACCAATGATAATGTGATTTCACATCACTAATATTTTATTTTTGTTTCCTGTATGCACTCTTAGAACAAAGCCTTGTTGAAAAATATTTATGCTTAAACACTTTGATTCTTGTTTTTTATTAAACTGTAAGAATTAGGAAGTATCTATGCAAATGCATATAGCCACCTGACAAAAGAAATTGTACAGATGTAGATATTAGCCTTGATGCAATATCTTTCATGCATTTTGGACAGGAATGCAGAAAACTGGCTGCCCTTGCAAATGTTCAAATGAGACAAAAGTTTCCAGTATGTGAACCCCACAATATGCAAGTAATACCTCTTTCAACAAATTTAAGACAAAAATCCTAAACATGGTTGCTTACAACTAGAAATTACCATACATACTCGCTTACAAGTTAAGTCCAGCAGCAAACTGCACAGGCCCTGATCTGCCATCACATAATGCACCAGCAGATCTGGGTCTGTGCAGTTTGTTTGGAGTGATCAGTAGAACAAACATAGACCCCAATCTGCAGGTGTATTATGCTACATCAGATCTGGATCTTTGTTTTTTGCAGTTTGCCTTAACTTATAAGCGAGAATATACAGTACCCTATATGACTATGGACTGCATCTGCTATTGTATTGAAAATAATTAAAGCTTGGTACAATATGGCTACTGGGGTGAGAAGGGGGGATCACTCTGTCAAATTTGTCAGAAAATGTTAAAGTCAAGCTTGACCTAGGTCTCCTAAATATAAATTTGGTTTCAATCGATGGAGTCCTCAAAAAGAGTCCTCAATCTATGGAGTCCTCATGGAGCACTTGAAAAGTTACTGAACAAAAATGAACTATTATATGCTACAATCCTGGCCAGAAAAAGGAAAATGGCTAACACTATTTGACCCTGCCAAGAACACAGTGAAGTGAATAATATGGTGAAGAATATGGTGAAGTTAGAGAAAACAATGCCACTAATCTAAGGGACATCCATTTCTCATTACTTGCTAATCCAGGTGAGACAATAAAGTATGCAGGTCATGTCTTCTTGTGAAAAAAAAGTCTGTCTACTACTCAAAAGAGAATAATGAGAAATAACTCACATCACACCTTCACCACAACAACCACTCTTTCATGTAAGTTACTGTGTATATAAAATAACTTACTTCATCGGAGTTTCCATTTCGACTGTCAAGAGTGTCATCAGATCCACGCCGAAGCTGCATACTCTTTGATAACCTGTTACAAAGGGTCACTACTCTCACTGATTGCTGAAAGAGAAACACAAACTTTGAAATATAAAAATTGGAAATCTAACATAATGTGGGTCTAATGAATCTTTATTGATCCAGTGAGGTTTAAATTAATATTTACTATCTTAATCTGTAGATACCATAATGATCACAATGAAATAACTGATGTTCTACTTGGATTATTTCCAGGATCAAAATAAGACCATTTCTTCCTTTTAACTGCTAAGTGTTGAAATCACCTCTCATATTCTTCAACAAGAAAATTTTCAAATTAGCTTCAGTGGTGGATATAACTGGATGTCACATTGGCACCATTTTCATTCAGAATAAAGCAGAAATCATCAAAAGTCAATTAGTAAGGGAGTAATGACAGCAATGATTTCAAGACTTCTGTCATGGCAGTGGAACTAGATGTATGATTGGCACCATTTTCATTTAGGACCAACTAGATTTCATTAAAGATGTCAAAATTTTAGGAAAGTCACCCAGGTACCTGTCAATCACAATGATTGGTTACCTGGGTACCCAATCAAAGAGAAATTATATTATATGTAAACCGAAACTGCTTTGTTGTAAGTTAATACATGTCAGGCCCCTCTCTCCCCAAGGTATAAGCATAATTATTACTAATATGAGTAGCAACAAAGTGCAATCTGGTGGGCATTAAAAGAGTAATCTATAGATTGCATGCCATTATTACAGAAAACTGTATGAAAAACGGAGATTTATTTTCGCTACTTACCTGGATCTGCAGTTGGTTAAAATTCTTATCACGGATTGGCTAAATCCATGCAAATTATTATTATTATTATTATTATTATATAATCCCCTCCTAAGACATGTTGCTTAAAATGATTTCAACAGTGATACAATCTGACTGAATTGCTACTGTCAAGTGGCCCAGAGACTGTCATCACAGTTCAATAATTTGCCAATTAAAAACTAGACGACTAAGTGACAGTGTTCTGAGTAATTTGGGTTCCATTACAATATTAACTGATCCATTCTGAAATACGGCACATCGTTTAAGTGTTATAATAGTCATATGGTGAGATATTTATCATATGAGTCACATGACTCGTCCAGACACTTGAGTCCCTTGAGCACAACAACCCAAATACTTAAAAGCAGTAAAACTTGCATCTGAATGGTCACTCAGTATGGATGGAACAACCAATTATCTACTGATGTAGCCTAGCAATTTGAAATACAAATGGAAACCAGGGTTATTTGATTCCATACGGATTGAAACGTTGTCAAAAATTAGACTTCATACATAAATATGCTGTACACTCAAATCGAAACAAGAATTCATGAGAATTACCAGAAGTGTTTACAAATGATCAATATGTATATGGAGTTGATGTGGTCAGACCTGTCTGCAATAACTGCAGTGTTTCATGAACAAGTAAGATCAGACCTCAAACCAACAACATACCGATTTATCACACTACTTAATAATGAAATTCTCAATCTCACATTTCAACAGTATGGACACCGGGATCACTTTGGGCTTTTCTGCAGCCAACTGCAACAACTGGTTGAAGGTGGTCAGACCTGTCTGCAATAATTGCACTGTTTCATGAACAAGTAAGATCAGACCTCAAACCAACAACATACCAATACAGGTTTTGGGGCCAATTTATCAGACTACTTAATATGAAATTCTCAATCTCACTGCCCAACATTATGGATACCGGAATCAATTTTGGCTTTTCTGCAGCCAACTGCAACAACTGGTTGAAGCTTTGAAAAAAATCAATTACACTCAGAGAAGAAAACCAGCTGAAATAAACAGAGTCAGGGTCATTAGTGTGATACATATTTCACAAAATATTATTACTTATAGCAAAATAAATGGCAAACACTTATATTGAATTTTTTTTTTAACCTGCTGACATCAGATTCAAAATAGGATTCTGCCCATATTTTACTATAAGCAATGCTGTACAAAAATGATTTAGTGCATCAAAAGTACTTAAGTCATAACTATCTTGGGTGGTTCAATTATCTTGGATTTCTTCAAACAATTTGACAAAATGCTAACATTAGCAGTGTCAAAATACTTGAACTCTTTTCTGCATGCTCATGATGTAATACGTACAGACTGTATCCAGTACTCACAAATGTATAGCAAACACATGGCATGAGAAAGAATCAAATGCTAATTGAGCTTCATTTCAGTCTTGGAGGAGTTAGCTCCCATGTCCCTTCACAGCTAGATCTTTCTCGCAGCAAAACAAATCATTGTTACTATATGCCCCAAGCCATGCCCACTCTCATTTGCACAGATTTCTTTTTAAAATTTCACTTTAAGGACTTATTGCTATTAATTAAAATAAACCAACTTCAAAATCTGAACCAAATCCAACCAATACTTTTGGAGCTGATGTTTTTATGGGTTTAATGCCACTTTTCAGCACATGATACATAGCTACTGGTATATTTGGTGGCAGAAGAACCTGGGAAAACCTTGTGAAGAACCGAAAACACTGGAAGCTACTTGCTATCTTTCTCACATGCCCACACTGGCTGAGCCAAAAACTTAAACCCATGCAGACAGGTGAGGTGTTGGTGATCTGCCAAGGCTAGTGCCTTTGACCAATCGGCCACCTGGACTTTTGGAGTTACCAAGGCTCAATACTATAAGATATTTTCTACATTTAAGTCTCTTTTGTAGAACCTCTCCAGCATTTTGCTCACACAGATTTACATGTATTATGTCATCCTGTGCAGTCAGTTGCACCAGACAACAGCTGGTGTTCCTTCTTTTTGTCAAAGTTTAAGAGATGACACACATGATGGAACTATGAACTGGCCTTTCGCCAGAACAGACATAAGTACATCATACTCAGTAACATAACATTTTACATAAAAGTATTTTATTTTGTCAAATGATATAAATTTAGATCAATTTGTTAATGTATACTGAAAATCAAAAACAGTTTTAGAAATGTTTAAGTCATGATGATCTGATTTTGCATACAGTGGCAATTAGCCAGGTGATGCATGTTATGTGTGGAAGTCCAATAAGATGCCAGGTGATGCATGTTATGTATGGAAGTCCAATAAGATGCCAGGTGATGCATGTTATGTATGGAAGTCCAATAAGATGCCAGGTGATGCATGTTATGTATGGAAGTCCAATAAGATGCCAGGTGATGCATGTTATGTATGGAAGTCCAATAAGATGCCAGGTGATGCATGTTATGTATGGAAGTCCAATAAGATGCCAGGTGATGCATGTTATGTATGGAAGTCCAATAAGATGCCAGGTGAAACATGTTATGTATGGAAGTCCAATAAGATGCCAGAATGCGAATGTAAATTGTGAAATGCTTCATACCTTTGCCAGCACTCATATTGGTCATCAGTCCATTGGTATGTTAGGGTTGAACTACAATACATTAATTACACATAAAACATTTGATACCGCTGTAATTATGCAATAACTTTCTCAAAGAACTGGCATCGGCTGTTACAATATTTTAGTTATACTTTCAAAAGAAATATTATTTATCTAGACTTTCAAAAGAAACATTATTTATTTAGACCCTTATCACATCCTAATTCCTCCATTTAATATCAACACTTATTGATTTTTAAAAAAATAATAAAAGACCAGACTTAAACTTACCTTCCATCTCTGTCGAGCTAAAAAGGCCTTCAGGTGTTTTACATTGACACTAGAATTTCTTCTAAGAAGTTTTTGTTTCTCTTCAACAGGCTGTAATGAGATAGAAATAAAATAATTTAAAGAATGATTCTACAGAAATATCAACTCAATTCATAACATAAATTGTGAAATTCCTAATCTAATCTAGCTTTGCTTTGTGATCACCTGTACAATAATTTTTCAAGAAGGACTAGAAAGAAAAGCTTTTTTTTGTTTCATCTTGACAAAATGAGTCTGATTAGGAGAAAGCATGAAGTGAAAATACTTTTTAAAGTCAATTAATGAGACCTTATCAGGGAAAACAAGTTGTACAAAAATATGAAATATTTATTAAACAATCCTAAAATAAAATATTTAAGTTATAAAGTTTTTTTCTTTCATGTCATTTCTAGCTGCAAGAGTAAGCACAATATTCTAGTCAAAACTTGCATTTGGTTATCCCAGATTTGCAAAAGTTAGCTTTGAAATAAAAGAATTTGAGATATATAACAAACATTTGCCTGAAAATCATCTATTCTATCTGTAAGAATGTTATCAATTTAGCTATGCTATTTTATTTGTTATGTCTTGAGTTAAATAATGAACTGACCCTTTGGCATGCAAGAGATGACCACCATCCTAAAATTTACGCAAGTGTTTCTAAGGGAATATAACTACACACACATCCACTTGTAGTGAATATAGAGGTAAGCAGTTTGACTATACAAAATATTTTGATATTTTTGTCATTTACAAATCAATGAAAAAAGACATACCTCAGCATTAATACATTTATATTTGAGTTGGAAGAGGTACTTTAGTGACAATGAAATTTTTCATTCATTCCCATACAAAACTCTCTCTAGGCTACCAGTCTTGTGAACAGCTTATTTAATACACACAAACTTATAGATTTAGTGTAAGTTGTTTGGCAATTTACTGAGACCTCTAAAGGTATTACAGTTACAGTAATAAAAAATATGAGAATGCTTACAAAATAGTCATGTAACCAACTATTGGCCAGGAAAACAGTGTCAGTTGGCTTGACCAAGAGTGATTAACATCTGTATGATATCAACAATGTGTAAATGACTTTCGTAATTAATGGTGTTATTATGTATTCATAATTCTTTTCAAAACATCACTAATGAAATAACTAATTTCATGTACCATTAATTTATCCCCCAATGAGGAATATATTCACACCAAAATGTCCATACTATCAATACAATTTTATTTTTTAATTGCTGGAGGTTTCTATTTTACTTGAAATAATATCATCAAGCTGAGATTAATTTTGCAAACATCACTCACTGAACACAAATTTGCATTGTGACTATGCCCCATATGCTAGAAGCAAAAATATAAATTTACTTCCCCGAATCATGACCGTTGCAGTCGGCATACAATTTTATTTATTTTAGTTTGGTGGAAAATTGCACAATCCGCTTAGTTCAAGCCCATTACATGAATACATGTAATATAATTCAGTAACTTGTACATTACCGACTTCCATTAACTACATCACTTGCCAATGTCTACATCCATGATGATGAATATGAGTGATGTAAGTATGGCATATTTACCATGATGGCCTTGTTAGAAAGTATCGTAATCAACTGATTTAAAAACAAAACTATAACCTTACTTGTTACTAAAAATATCAGGACATAGTTTACCAGTGTCCTTACTGCCTAGAGCGACTGTGGTAAGTGATCAAGAACTGGTACTTAAAATTTACTGGTAAAGCTGTAACAGCAAAGCACCAGTCTATCAGTAAATAATGGAGTGAATATCTACAGTGCATGACTACATGCAAGCTACTTGTGTGCTTGATAAAAAATATAAGCACCCACTAAGGAAGATGCTCCTACAATGCAGATGACTTTGAGACTTTCATAACTTTGTAATGTCAATAAACAAAACAACCAAAGTATTTTTCTTCAAGGAAACATCTTACAGGTCCAATTCTAGTTCAAAACACAGATCCAGTCCCAAATCTGACATTTAAAATTGCCACTGTCACAAAGATTACCAATTCCAATCCAAACTTGTGTGAAATAAAAAGTTGATTAAACATAAAGAGTGAACTTTCTAAAGGTTTGACTGCTGCAAACATTACATGTACCTTTCTGAACTTTTAAAATAAATTAACATCAAAAGTTTACAATTTAAAATCTCCCACAATATTTTTCTTTGTTCCAAATGTGGGGATCCAGGAGTCCAAAGCCCATACAATTCTAGTAGTAATACTGCTTTACTAATGTCTTGTAATTACAGCTTGTGTTATGACATGACAGAGAAAGTAATGGGTTAGATTAACATACAACTCGCTGCATGAAACAAAAATGATTTGACAATCTGTGTTTTCCTAACTTATATATCAAAGAAAAATTGGAAAAGGTCCAGCTGACATAAGTAAACAGTTTACTTTTGGACATGTGATGTGATGTGATTTGGATTTTTAACGTAGCGTTAACAATTTTTCAGTCATATCACTAAGATGTCTGCAATGTGGCAGTTTATAGTGATGTCTAGCACTGGGGCATCGTGCCGCAGACATGTAGCATGATGTCCCACCCAGTCACATTATCCTGACACCAGGCCAACCAGTCCTAACACTAACCTCTTAATGCTGAGCACCAAGTGAGGCAGCCGTTAGTACCATTTTTGTAAGTCTTTGGTATGACTCAGCCGGGGATCGAACCCACGACCTCACACATCTGAGGCATACACTCTAACCAATAGGCCACTGAAGCGGTTACTTTTGGACAAAAATTTGTCATATCCAGTCATTGTCTCCTTGTGATACATCTGTTATGTTCCTGCCAATATATGTCATCAAAAGATGTCAGTTCCAAAATTGAACTCATGGACTGATAGAAGTTTGAACAGGATGCTCTTTTGAAATAAATCTTAACAACAAAAATCCATGTCGCAGGTTCCTAAATTAATCCTGATTTGATGTGTTCTCTTTTAACTATCCCAACACAGTGTATCAGGCAAGTGCAACATCCTCCAGGGTGCAGATTGGATAAGTGATTTTTAAGGCAACAGTCTTTGATGTAATATGCAGATAAAGTCAGGTCATGGGTTGGATCTGTCAAACAGGTTGTAGGTTACATTTATATGTTGTATATACTCCCAAGTCCAACTGCAAACAAAATATAGACCCTGATCTTCCATCACATCATGCACTGGCAGATCAGGCTCTATACTGTTTGTTTTACTCATTACTCCCAACAAACTCACAGACCCAGTTATGCTGACACTTTATGTGATGGAAGATCTCGGTCTGTTCTGTGCTGTTTGCAACTGGACTCAACATATAAGCAAGTAGATATGGTACTAGATGCAGATAATACAGTAGAACCTGTTTTGAAAGACCACCATTTCTGCTAAAAAAATTATGGTCTCTCGACATGTGGTCTCTCATAACAGGTCACAATGCTATATAATCATTAAATTTGTTCATAGAGAATATGGACTCTCAAGACAGGTGGTCTCACATAGCAGTGGTCTTCAAGACAGGTTTCACTGTATATGAATAACCATTGTATTATTTATATTATGTTGTTGTTGTTGTGGGGTTTAACGCCATTTTTCAGCACACAATAGGCTACGTATGGCGGCCGGTATTAATGGTGGAGGAAGAACCTGGGAAAACCCCAGGAAGAACCAACAACCCACAAGAAGCTACTGGCAAGCTTTCTCACATACCCACATTGGCCGAATCCTAGACTCGAACCCATGCAGACAGAGATGAGATGGCAGTGATCCGTCATGGAAAGCGCTTTAGACCACTCAGCCACTCGGGGCCCCATTTATATTATGCTACACACTCCACATGGTCAAAGTGTGCTCCAAGAAGACTGGTCCATCGCTAGCTTGCAAAAGGGCCAATCACATAAGGTTATAATGTTGACACTATGGCAAGTATCTATTATTCATAAGAGTGACACCTACTCCTTGTAAGTACATTACACTTATATTGGTACACCACTATCACTGTTTGAAATGACAGATGATGTGAGTGGAGAATTTAAGACTTCTATATCCACCAAAGTGAGAAAAAAACCCAACTCATATAAACTATTTCGGGGTACATCCATAACTTCACTAAACAGAAGAAAAAAATATTAGCTGTACAAAACAAACAAGCCAGCCAACACAAAGCTGCAGTTATTTCTCACACTGTGAAATGCAGTCACTTGTGCACGAAAAGGTCAATTGCACCCGTATAGCAAAGATTTTACGAATGATAAATTAAACAAGTACCAACACTTCATAAAAGTCCTCAAATAAATAATGTTCTCAACATACATGTATCCCTTCATGAAATTTTATGTATATTTACATTTATAAACAATGTGATAATCTATCAGAAAATTCTAAAAATTACATCAAAGTTTAAGAAAAAAATGTAGTTTTATACTGTAATTGACAAAAATAATCCCTCCAAATTGCGAGATGAGTAAACATTCAAAAGTAGAGACATTTTATAACAGCAGAGGTCAGACATATCTAAGCAATATGATTAAAACTGGGAGCTACTTAAGCAGATCTGACAGGTATCAATTCCCTATCCAATTATTTTTTGTAACCCATCAGATAAAGCACTGCATTTCGTGTTGTGGAGAGTTATCATTTGAACTGATATGTTCCTAATGGCATTTTCACTTGCAAAAATTGTGAAACATGAAATCTGTTTGGTGAGTTGGACAGTCATTAAAACAGGACCTCATACTGGTGTTCATCAGATCTCTGTTACTGCATATCAAAGTAAAGCCAGTATAACGTTGACTTAACAATAAACAGTGTCGATCCAGGGTATCTGCATCATAAAACTTTACTGTATTCCAAACATTACCTGAAAATAGTATGACCAATCAAAATGCTGCACTGCTTGATTGTGAGTAAGATTTATAAATACGGAGTAACATTTAATACCTGAAATACTCAAAGTTTATAATGAAGGGGCCACTCTGAACCAATCAAAAATGACAATACATAAGCAAAGCCCTTTGTGAATGACTGATAAAAAAATCTCAAGTTCAAACTCAGATATTTTAAGATTTCCAGGCACAGCCCCTCCATCATAAAATTTACTCAACTCCAAATCTCAATCAAAGTTATATTTATATGCTTTCAGTACAATTTTAAAATCTGGAGTAACATTTATTACTCAAATGCCGAATAAAGTTTTATGACAGAGGGACCATGCCCAATATTCACAAAACTCATATATTGACCGCTTACTCAAACTCAAATTTACTTTATCATAAATATTTTATGTAAAATTGTTACAAAATAAACTATAAATATTTAACAGACATATATATCTAAATGTAACTTGAAACCTTTTTATTTTAATTATCTTTTTTTTTACTGTTAGCTATCCAAATTTGCGACTGATTGTGCACTCAAGTCGAGAGGTTCCAATGGGCCAGATCTGCTATTCAACAAATGGCTGGCCAGGAAATCAAAAATGGTCTGA
This sequence comes from Sinohyriopsis cumingii, assembly GCA_028554795.2. Lineage (NCBI taxonomy): Eukaryota > Metazoa > Mollusca > Bivalvia > Unionida > Unionidae > Sinohyriopsis > Sinohyriopsis cumingii. Next base: position 35,300,746 of record CM068827.1, read on the forward strand.
GCCTGAGTTTGAGCTTGACACTCAATATCAAATTCAAAAATGATCTTGCAAAAGAAGAATTTCTTGCAATTGGCTGAATACAAATCTCAAGCTCAAATTCTAACTCAATCATAAAATTGTAAAGCCTGAACTTGAGCTTGAGTCTTCATGTCTGGTAATCAAGAAGGACTTTACTTTTGTAGCATCACTTTTTGCCAAGCTGAGAGCAAAACCTTGATCTCAATCTCAAAGTTCTAGGTCAAATTCATCCAGAATCTCACATAGTTCCATGAGATCTTTGCCATTCATCCAGCCTCTCACATGGTTCCATGAGATCTCTGTCATTCATCCAAACTCTCACATAGTTCTATGAGATCTTTGCCATTCATCCAGACAGTCACATGGTTCCATGAGATCTCTGTCATTCATCCAAACTCTCACATAGTTCCATGAGATCTTTGCCATTCATCCAGACAGTCACATGGTTCCACGAGATCTTTGCCATTCATCCAGACAGTCACATGGTTCCATGAGATCTCTGCCATTCATCCAGAATCTATCCAGACTCTCACATGGTTTCATAAGATCTTTGCCATAAAACAAAATGGTAATAAGGTTCACCGATAGCTGTTACTGATATTAGGCACTTCAGACAAACATTGTACAAGCAGGACTACACACTTTTATATATTTCTTTGAGATTTATCAGCATGCTTTCAAGTGTAATAAGAAACTTTTGGCAACTTTAAGTGGTTAAAGTTCAACAGACCATGCTTGAAATATTCTTTTCCATAAAGAGATCTAACTTTTTTTCCCAAACACAAAACAAGCTTTACTGCTTTTGTTATAAAATTGAATGTGTTAATATTTGCAGCAAACAGATTTAATAAGTCTTGTTAAAGAGAGAAATAGAAAACAAGTTTAAAAAAAACAGAAGAAAAACAAATGTCAGGCATGATGGGAATGGGGGAAGGATATATCATTTATTGAACCATTTTTTACCCACTAAACTAAAGCTAATGAAGTACCAGGCCAACTATAACAACTCAGTAACTACCAGGAAATCTGGATTTGGCCCCTGCAAAGTAAAACGAAGTAGATTTGTCAAAATGTTCCTGAAAAAAATAATAAGATCAAGTAACACATTTCAGGCATCAAAACCAACACATTATCCTTCTACCAATGACTTCCAAGTACCATCACTGTTGTTCCAGATGCACTAGTGAGGGAAGGGTGCTGTGTGCTTGTCAGACTGTACTAAATGCAGAAAGGTCTCTTCTGAAGAGGCATTTTTATGCACTCCAATGTTGCATTAAAGATAACATTTGCACTGCAAGTAAAAACCTGGTCTGTGAGTCACACAAAGTTGATGCCCATCAATGTTACTATATGCAATGCTTTGAACCCCTATAGATTTAGAACATAACCCAAAGACAGGCATTGCACATTCCATGGAGGGCACTGTACAACTTCCATGAGCAAAGCACCACCTTGGAAGGGCAGGGAGCACTGCAATCATAAAACTGACTAGGAAAAACAGTGACTATGTAATAATTTATAGAACTAAAGACAGATGTATGCCATGACAAACTGTTTCACTTTACTGGACACATGTACTGACTGCAGATATTTTTGGTGCTACCCTGTCTGAGGGTTCAAAATATTATATATATATATATATATATATATATATATATATATATATATATATATATATATATATATATATATATATATATATAACAGTGTTAAATTTTGGCCAGCTCTTGCATTACACACACACACACACACACACACACATACACTTTGTGGTTATATATTGGTAAAATAAAACAATTGCAAATAAAAGTATTGTGCAATATGATTGAACCCATGTTATGTAGGCCATCATTATCCTACAGTTCATCCATTTTGATGTAAATAAATTATAAACAGATGCAGTACGTCATTTTTCTTTGGCCAATGAGAGGACAATATAACATTCAGGAGATGCACTTGCATATTAAGCTGGTGCAATCATGGCTATGTTGAGCGACAGCATGGGAAAATGGTCTGGCATTCCTTAATGATGTGATAGTAAGCCAAACTTTGGATAAACATACAAAGTCAAATGTCTGAGCTAAACATCAGTACCAAATCTACTATGCTACACAAAATGTAGCTTGAAATATCAGTGAGGATTCTTAAATAGGTTGTACAAGAATTGAGAGAGGTGTCCTGCGTTGTATTATATAGTAGATGTGCAACAGATAGTTACATTGTATCCAGCAATACAAGCCCCTGTAACTAGAAGTTGAATATTACAAAGATCAGATAAAGTGTTAGTAGCAACCACAGGGGCTAATTATCAAGAAATTTAAGAGTATTCATCAATGAATAGAGAGCTTGGGGGAGGAGGGGGTCCAACCTGTAACAATGTACCCCCCCCCCAGCCCTCTATTCACTGATGGATACTCTTTAATTTTCTTGGTAGTGAGCCCCTGTGATGGCAATGGCTTTTCACAATCAAATATTGTGGATAAGGACTGGAAAGGTAGCCTTGATTTTGAATGAACCAATCATACTTTAGAACTCTATATCCCTATATACATGTGATGCATTAACACTCTGAATGGAACCAGGTGCTCAATCTAAACAGAAAACTGCAAGGAAAATTTTGAATCTAATATTTTTTTTAAATAAAAGAAATGGATTTTTAACAAGAAAAACATACATCTATATTCAAGTCGAAAATATGGGACAAATACATAAAAAGCTGGACACTTGGCAGCTATGATTTTCCATCCATACCTATAAAATAACCTTTTCCTCCAAAACACACAAACACATGGCCACACACCCACAAGATGTGTGCTATACTTTATGATAATATTTCAGCAGATATAATTGTTGTTAAAATAAGCCTTGTGCAATATAATTTAACCCATATTATATAGCCCCTCATTATCCTACATTATCCTACAGTTCATTCATTCTGATGTAGAATCATATTTACATTTTATTTCATACTGTTTATTCTCATGTGACCTAGCCAAATTATTAGGTTGGCCCCTCTTTCCTGACAGTATAACTGCTCCGGTGGCCTAGTGGTTAGAGCATCCTCCTCGGATGCGGGAGGTCGTGGGTTTGATCCCCGGCCAAGTCAAACCAAAGACTTATAAAAATGGTACTAACAGGTGCCTTGCTTGGTGCTCAGCATTAAGAGGTTAGTGTTAGGACTGGTCGGCCTGGTGTCAGGATAATGTGACTGGGTGGGACATCATGCTACATGTCTGCGGCATGATGACCCAGTGCTAAATATCACTAAAAACTGCCACACCACAGACAACGTAGCGATATGACTGAAAAATTGTTAAAGCTATGTTAAAAATCCAAGTCACACACACATGCACACTATCCTGACAGTACCGTAACACCATTTTCTGTGAACAATGCAGATTACACATTTCAGATTTAAGGTAATGGACTTTGAAAAATAACCATAAAAAAGAAATAGAGATCCTCAGAAGTAAGAGTACAGGAATATCTCATTTTCAAGTTCTGAGCACTAGTCCATTGTTGATAAGTAACGCTTTTGAAACTACAGGTTAAATGGTATGATAAACAAGTACCTTGATCCATGGGTGTTTAACACATTTGAAACTACAGGTTAAATGGGACAATAAACAAGTACCTTGATCCATGGGTGTTTCAAACATTCTTCCACTGTTGCTCTTTTTCTGAAAAGAGAATTTTTTAAAATACACTTCATCTATATATATTATTTACATAAAACAAAATACATGTATTTGTGGAAATTCATTAATTCAGATCACATTTCGATGTCTGAGGTATATTTTTACAAACAGTACTGGATGATAAGTCAATTAAATACCTTAAAAATCTTTTCATACTATTCAATTGCTTTAAAATTGTTATAAACATGTTTTTAGCTGTATGTACTGTATGTTTCCAATTACAGTTAAATACATAAAACTTAGGAGTGGTTTCTGTTATACCTTGCTGACCTATTTTTTTGCCTACATATATGTAACCCTCTACCATACATTAATTACTATGGGAACAATTGCTTCACTATAGCTATTTTCGCTATATATCATACTTTTGATGCATGCATCCAAGATGTTAAAATGGGTATACCTGTATAATGTCAAATGGCATCATCTGTATTCAAGCCAGAACCCTTTCTGTCAAATTCTGTTTAAAATTATTTATAAGTTGTTAAAGTTATTACTGGGTCTTCTAATTTTAGTAACAGCAGTCACACTTGATGGCAGATTGGCATCATTTATACAAACTTGTAAGAGAAAAAAATAATATAAATCTTTTGTTTCTATTTTTAGTAATGGTGGCCAGATGTGATAGCAGATTGTCATCACTTGTACAAGATTTAAACAGACCACAAACATAATTCCTGAGACAAAAGGAGATTATTATGGCTCCTGTTGTATTTTATAAGAAACTCCTCATATATTTATTCCAACAAGATTTACTTCCCTTGCACAATTTACTTATGAAAGAGGAATAACTTTCAATTAAAAAATAGACTGCTGTCAAAATGTTTGTTTTTATGCTGTACACTGGCTTAATTTCTCATTTTATTGAAAATAAACACAGTGATTTAATTTATTTCCATTGATATTAATTTATCATCAACCACTGTTGCTATGTTCTTGTTAATAAATTTACCCTATCTGTTTCAAGCTCACTGTGCATGATATACTGGTAACAATTAAGGGATCACAAATGAAAACATTTTGGCATGCATCCAAATTTGAGCAACAGTTACACATATACATAACAGATGTGCTTTGTCTGCCAAGCTGTCATTCAACAGACTAAAATTAAAAGGCTTTCATGCCCATATGACTTCTGTCAAGCTTTGGTTAAATTTTATTGTGTTTTTGCATGAGAAGTCATTTAAAGGGTTTTCTATTTTAGTAATGGTGGCCTAATGTCATGGCAGATTGACATCACTGGTAAAAACTTGGAGGTATTTATGCCAGAGTTATTTAAAGGTTTGCTATTTATAAAAATGGCAGCCATATTTGATGGCAGAGCAGCAGCATTTGTTCAACTTTAAAAACTTTTATGCCAGGACACTGTTAAGTTTGGTTAAAATTGGTCTGGTAATAATTTAGAAGTTGAAAATTGCAATTATTGACCTACACCAGATGACGTGTAATACAATGTATGTTAACTGATATACCATATGCAAACTTGGTCACAAATAATGGAAGATTAAAATATCCTTAAGATGGCTAATAGCAACAAAAGATCGTACTATTGTGGTGACCAATAACAACAGCAGCATCTATATGATAATCGAAATATGTATCAAATTTTCAGTCTGATCTATATCAAACCTTTTGTTTCTGACAAGAAGCTTGCTGATAAAGTCCTTTGCAAGTTCACTTGTTCCATTGAAATACTCTTCATCAAATTTGTATTCACAACTTGTAATGGCTCGAAATGTATCTTGCTGATTCTCACCCAGAAAGGGAGATGCTCCACTCAACCTGTTTGTATAATAATAATAATAATATTAATAATAATAATAATAATAATAATAACAATGTTGTGTTGTATCTTTCACATGGTATTGTGCTTTTCCTACAAGTTTTAGTCCTAGGTCCCGTAAATCTGAACTTCTGTATGTCTCTGGGGAAAACCTTTTTTTTTGTTTTCATGACTTGATTACCTGAATATGTTTCTCTGTACATGTCTATTAATCAAATACATGTAAGAAAGCATTATCAACTTGCATGTCTATGTTAATAATTGCCAAAATCTCCACAGGCAATACAAATTTTCAGATGGCAATATATTTCAGCTGAAATAACAATCTTGGCAACTTACATATTCAAGGTTTGTTCAGTTCTCTGCTGAACTTCAGTGTTTAGTCACTGATGACCAATAAAGTAACATCTTTGGAGGAAATATATAACATAGGGGGATCAGTTTCTTAAGTTATAAAAAAAATCTGAAATACATAATTAAGCATTTATTCAATGAATTATTGACCTAAAACAAGAGTCCCTTGAAGTGAATGATGTTCTACTACCTGAAAAGAATTTCCAGGAATTCAAGGATTATTTTTCTTCCTTTTAACTGCAGAGTGTTGAAATCATCGGCATGATTTTCAAATCAGCTGCTGTGGTGGACATATTGAATGTTAGTTTGGCCCCATTTTCATACAGGACCAAACAAAGCATCATATGATGTCTTCTGGTGGAAACCCTATGCTGATATGACTTTCTGTTTTGGAGAAGTATCAGTAATAATAACAAGATTTTGAAGATGGATGTCGTGGTGGCCATATTCAATAACAAACTGACCTCATTTCTATTTGATATCAACTAGATATAATAAGAAATCTTTAGGTGAACACACAATGTCAATATGACCAGCCATCTAAGAGACATATTACAGAAATATAAAAAAAATCAAGATGGCCATTGTGGCAGTCACATTATAAGTTGGAACATAATGATTTACAACCAACAGGATATCATAGGAAGTCTTTCAATTACTGTTATTTAATCAATATTATTTTTAACTAGTAGAACAAAAACAGCTCAGCAAGTTATTATTTGACAAATCATGAAAAGAGTGCTTATAGCTGTGAGTCTCCAACCTTTAACAACTTCTCCTTTTTGAAAATACCTGCTCTGTACTCTAATTTCATAAGCACTAAATTAACTTCATGTTTTACTGTGCCATAAAACACCAATAAAAACCAAACAAAATCATTTGGAATAATGATCTTCAGGCTGGCATACTGTTGCATTCACTGAAATATAGTATTCACTCACAATAAGACCCTGCACAATAACAAGGTCCTTTTTATAGCTAGTATGATCATAAATTCCACTTTACTGAGGTAGTCAAATCCCTCAAAACTGAAACCTCATTACACCAAACTCCCCTCAAGATCGACAAATTTTTAGTCTAAATTTTTCTCCTAATTATAAATTTTAACTTCTGAATACCGAAATAAATTTCAATCCTAAGTTTCAATTTTTACACACACAAAAGCCCCATAAAATTAAAACTGACTTCAAACTTGGAAATGTTCTTTAGCTGCAAAAATCCTGACATATGTTGAGCAGATTACTTATGTTTAACAAATACTGAAGTAGGTTTATCTATGAGACACACACATGAAAAACAATACATGGTTCAAATGAATTTCAACGAAGAAAAACTATTTCAAAGATGTATTTAAGTAGCCATGACTGTCAAAATGACCAGAATGACCAGCTGAGAGTCATAGAATAGGACTATCCATACTGGATACGATTAGTCTGATCAATGAGTACGAATCTGTGAAAAAACATAATTGAGGAAACTAGAGGAAATATTGGTCATAGGAGCATTTATTATTTCAGATATTCTAAAGAAAATGGAATTCTAGAAAAATGAATATGAAAACAAAGTGATGCAAATAAGCATCATTTGAACAATGCTAATAAAAGGGGACCAAGGAATTTCAGTTTGAGGGGTTCATTGTACAGCTCTATACCCTTATAATGTGTCTTGTTATAATGTGATTCTGGAATAACTCAGTGCTACTATGACATACATGCCAACCCCAAGAGAGGCATGAGCATAATTATTGCAAATGTAAGTGGTAAAAAGCATAATCTGAGCATAAAAAAGTGGTGTCTATATATTACATGCCATAATTACAGGACACTTTATGATAAATGTACATTGATTTTTTCAACTAACTCTATGTACTACTGGTTAAAATGCTTGACACAAATGGGCAAAATCTGTGTGGATTAGCACCTGCATAATAAAAACACAAACCATGCTGACAAATTATTTATATATAACAATTTAACTAATCCACATGTCTAACTTCTGCAGAATGACCATAGAATCAAGTCTACAATGACAATAACAACGTTCTCAATCAGAGTGCTGCATTACACCACAATCATATTCTGCTTTTCAAATTTGTGAAGTGTGATTAATTTGTTCTTCTTCTGATCTGACATGTTTAGAAATTTAAAAAGATCCCTCTAACATTTTTTCAGTCATATAACATCCATGAATCACATTGGTAAAGCCTATTTTGCTTAACATCTGGTGCCATTTTCTTAAAAAATATTGACTGGTCCCCTATCAAAATGCACCTCTCTCTCGATAACTCAGCACATAGAGACCTCCAACAAATCTGTTAGACATCCAGAGAACTGTGGGGTTGAGGGAGAGGGAACTGGGCTGTTTAATGACTGAATTCTCGTTTTATAATTGTGTCGAGAATAACTGTCAATAAAACACCTTTTCTGATGAAGTTGTTTGTTATACTGTATAAATTCATTTATTTTCAAAATGTCCAACATCTGAAAGATTGATAACATGATTCCACCTGGTTTCAACAACCCACATGGTACACGAATGTTGTCATGTATTACATCACAGTTTTTGTTTTGTTAAATAGTCTGGGTCCTGGAGTGGTGTATACATTTTTTTTTTTCTAAACAAGGAGTCTATTGTGCAGGGAGCCAAATTAATTGTTGATACACTACCAACCAATATCACTTTTTATCAAAAACATGCAACATTTATTTTGTGAGACAATCGTCTATGTTGAAACTCAATTTTTGTATTGTTCATTTACTAAAAGATGATGCCATGATTTCAATTCAAGTAATAGTGAAACTTCTTATCATCCTAGAAGATATCTCTATGTGAAATTCAGGAGTTCTCTGAAACTTGTTTTGCCACACAATGGTTCGTATCTGTGAAACAAAGTTCTTTATTTTACAAAGTTCTCATTTCGCTTGGTTGCCTTGCTTTCTTTGATCACAGTTATGAATGAGTCGGTTATTTTAAGGTAGTTTAATTAGCTTACATACACAATAACATTTATAACAGTGTTCGATTGATCAAATGAAATGAAGTAACCGACATAAGACTGGGGCTGCTGGTTCTTAAGTATGTAGGATTTGTATGCCTTGCAACACTTTTTTTTTATTCCACCTTTATTACCAAGGTGTGAGTTATCAAGGGAGTGGTGTGTATCATCATAATAACAAATCTATAAAGCAAATTTTAAAACTGAATAAACCAGTCTGTTTTCTTGGAAATGTGTCATGTATAAATGCAATAAAAAGAAAATAAAGAAAGCACATGTAGGCCTAAGATGGAAAAATGTACTTGTGTGCTATTCTTATACAGAAGTCTTCTATTTTACAATATTCTCAAATTTATATGATGAGCAGGATTAAAGAGATGATAATAAAACTGAAAAATGACTTTTTATTGCTTCATTTTTTCCCCTCTTTTTTTATGTACCAACAAAGTGTAATTCATATAGAGGTAAGCATAAGACATGATTAAGTGAATAAAAGCGTAATGCTTGTGCAAAAAGCAAAATGTCTGGTATGTATGCTATGGACCCATGACCAAAATCAAACCAGTGTGTAACAAGAAGGGTTGACAGAAAACAAGCTGAAACTTAGTATTATATCGTCATTTCCTTTTCAAAAACACCATTATTTTAAAACAATTGATATTGCCCGCTATACTGTGGCTCTATAAATCATACCATTATCAATATATCACAATTTCATACATATCACAGTTCTTGGTATAATGCTTTTTCGTACATAACATGGTCAGAAATAATGGACCTTGACTATCGTGTTATAATGAGGGAGAGCTGTACATCATTATTAGGTGTCTTGTTACAAGGTCCTGTACTCTATGACTCACATGGATTGCACTTCTGAAAGTTTATATCATAATAAAACAAAATTTAAGTGATGGGGGAAAAAAATGAAAAATGATTTACTTACAGGATATATGTGATTACTCCTATACTCCACATGTCAGTTGCTAAGGACAGGGGCTCAAAGTTGACAATCTCTGGCGCTAGAAAGATAGAATCAGATTATTTGAGGAATGACATCCAAAATCTACATGGGAACAAAGTAGATTCAAATACAAAACTTTTATCAAAGATTAAATAATAAAAAAGAAAACTAAACTAGTCTACAGTATAAAAGGTCACTGCTGTGAAGATATAAACTCACTCCTGATGTAAAACTTGTTGGAAATAATTGTAATTCAGAGTCAAACAAGATGGCGGAATAATCTACATCCACACCATCTTGAAATGTCTCTTAGGTGACACAAGGATTTGTCAAACATTTCACATGCTGCAGATTTTTATTTACAGTGTATACAAGCATGTGATAGGCATCATTTGTGGTTTTATAGAAATTAAAGTATGAACAATAGATGGATGGATAAACAAAAAATGTACAACACTTGCATGGAAATTGAAAATTAGGAACTACCAAAAAACATAGCCATACCATTAGTTAAATTTGTGTTTAAAGTACCATAGACAAGTCTTCAACAATTCAGAAGTTTAGCTCCAGAAACAAAAGTGTGAATGATGGATGGATGGATAAAGAAATGGATAAAAACATTAAAAATATTGTAAAAAAAACAATTTTAAATTGGTATATTTAGAGTACTAGTCTATTATGTATGCCAAATCAACAAGATATCTTAAACAGTTCTGGAATTTTGTCCTGAAACGGAAAGTGTGCATAGTGGATGGATGGAAGGACAAACACGTTAAGAAATTAGAATTTATAGACCAAGTATGGTCTCACAGTGCAATGAAACCACATTTCTCTGCATCCAAACTGTGTCTAAGATTTGTATTGGTCTAAAATTGGGACAAGTGATATTCGCTACTAGTTTTCAATGAAGCAATGTTTTAGATATATTAAAAGTACATAGCAATGAATAAAATGAATGTGCATCGTGTCACATATAGTGGCCAATAGACAGTACACATGGCTAATTCTTAGATGGGGATTATCGCTAGGGACAATACAATTCTGGACATGGATCTTATCTAATTATATTTACCCACATGCATTCTGTCACAAACATACTGAATTAACGATAGCATTGATAACATAGAGACTTAACTCTGACTGTAAACAATACAATGTCTTCCATGCTGTACATGTAAGTGTGTACTCTCATTTTTGATTAGTTAATATTATGTATGATGTAAATTTCATGAGTAGTCCTGGTCATAGTTCCAGAACCCATTTGAGATCATGGGTGATTGGTACAGGTTTAGACAGTTGGATCCAACGAGAAGGTCTGATAGGTAAAGGATTACAGACAAAACATGTATGTACAGATTGTATCCCTGCACAAAGGTCTAGCTGGTAATCCAGAATCTGTGGGTCATTAATGACTGTCATGAGTTAAGTTAGAGCGATCCAACAAAATAAGTCCATGCAAGGTGGTGGAGCCTAAGGATAACATGGGAAAGATGGAAGCTTAGATAGATTAGCCTGGATCCTATAAACATACTGCAATTTCAATAAGAGACAATTGGATTATATGCTGTCAGAAAAATAATGGTCTTCAAGAAGCACACAATTTTCCCACAAAAATCTTATCCATTTCCATTCGGGTGGTGTCAGAAAAATGAAAACAGATGCAAAACAGACAATTCATCTCATCTCATCTCATGTTTCTTCCTTTCTTTCATCTTTTTTCTTACTTCCTTTCTTCTCTTATTTGTTGTTCATTCTTTCATTCCTTCCTACCTTCTTTTCTTCCATCCTTCCTCTTTCATCCTGTCAGTTTAGTTTACATTTCTTTCTTTCTTTCTTCATTCATATAGACATACATATGCCTTTCTTTATTCTTACCTTTGCACTTCACTACATCATATCACATTTCATTATATCATAATACAATTTTATCACAAGAAAAGTGCATAAATACAAAACATAAATTTTTGAAAAACAAAAGTCCATTTTCCCAACTCAAACATAAACATGAAAAATACAAAACCAACGAATTGTAAATATTAAAAGCCATGTATAGACAGCTAGTCTAGTATGTGTCAATCAGGTTTCATAGAGATGTCTTGGAATTTTGTTCTGGTAATGAAAGTGTGAATAATGGATGGACGGAAGAAAAGTGTGTGTGTGATTTAGATTTTTAACATAGCTTTAACAATTTTCCAGTCATATTGTTATGATGTCTGCAGTGTGGCAGTTTAAAGTGATGTCTAGCACTGGGGATCATGCCGCAGACATGTAGCATGATGTCCCACCCAGTCACATTATCCTGACACTAGGCTGACCAGTCCTAACACTAACCTCTTAATGCTGCACGCCTAGTGAGGCAGTTGTTAGTACCAATTTTAGAAGTCTTTGGTATGACTCTGCTGGGGTTCGAACCCATAACCTCCGGCATCCAGGGTGGATGCTCTAACCACTAGGCCACAATGGAAGAAAAGAAAAACATAATTAAATATCCAATGTTGTTAAACTCTTGACCTGTAAACAGTAATTGGCACTACACCACTTTTCTAATACAATGACCACATTTCATAGGGAATCTTAGTTTTAGAATTTCACCCTACAAAAAACATGTTAATGATGGATGGAATGATGGAAAGACAAATGGAAGAAAATTGTTAAAAATAATGAAACAAACATTTTGAACAGCAAGTTACAAACCAACACCACTGATCTGACATGCATACTAAGTGTGTTTGAAGTTTTAACTGGGAAATGAAAGTGGACAGACAAACACATTTAAAATACTAAAACTAAAGAATTTGTGAACAAAAGGCATTTCTGGACCACTTAGCATAATGGCAACACCCTGAACAGTTTAGAATTAGGCTCTGGAAACAGAAGCATGATGGACAGATGGAGGGAGGGAACCCATTTCAATGTATAGATGGACAGATGGATGGAAGGAATCCATTTCTATATTTATGAGATACTGATGTAAATGCTAAATATGATTTTACAGACAAAACAAACAAGATTACTTCCCTTTAACAGTACTGCTGGCTTGCAAAAAAAATAAAAAATTCCTGCTATCACACATGTTCACAACTATCATCCACACTCACAAATAAGTTGAGTTCAATAGCAAGCAACATAGACCCAGATCTGCAATCACATGTGTTAGAAGATCAGGGTCTATTTTGTTTGCTCTACTGATCACTCCAAACAAACTGCACAGACCCATATCTGCAAGCACAAGTGACTTGTATACAAGTATATCTTGGACAAATAGCTCACTGAGGAGCACAAGTTTCTAACAACATTTCCAACATGGAATTCCTACCGTATTTCATGTATTTTTTCATGCCCTTTAAATTTTCGTACACAATCCACTTACCAAAATAATAACTATTTAAATGTATATTTTTCTGTGCATATCACTTTGTATGTTTCGAAAAAGCCATTAAATTATCGACATACAATTTCTACTTAGAAGATTTACATTTGCAAAAAAGGTCAAAAATACCGTATTGCCATTTTGTTTCATACAAATTAATAATTAATTGTTGGTGAGAAAATACAATGATTGATGCATTAAGCTCTCTTATTGTCATTACAATATCTACTGGTGTTTATCAACAATGGACAAAGACCTTCACAGAACATATCTTCAAATATTATCGTTAATTAGTTCTCCCTTATTAAGTCCGACACCCTTTGATGTTTTCTTATCCAACAAAAATTATATCTCAGTACATGCTAAAGTGAAGATCACAGACCACTGATCAACTAGTCTTATTGTCTCATTATAGTCATACAAAAGTAAAATATAAAAACCTTGTCATTTTCTATTGTAAATTTTAAAGTCACAGACTCTGTTAAATCGATTTGTATATATACATATGCTATCTTTTAAGTACTTGTACTGTTTTAAATTGGATATAATTAACATTTTATTGCAAATCTATTCTAAGATATACCCCTCTTATGTTATCTTTATTGGCGAGTTCGAATAACAAGTAATGCATATGATCGCTTGTCCTTACAACATCTGCTATATGGACAATAGCTTCGATAGCACATTCACAGATTTTCATTTCCCTAAAGAGAGCCCATTTTCCTACTGGCAGCATCACTGATTTCACCTCTTCTGTCAATTCTTGCCCTCTCTCTGGTTTCAGCTGGAATAACCAAAGCGCTAAGTGTGTTTAATTACCATGTAAATAACACTGCACAGCCATGTGGTTGTTGTGACAATGTATATCGTAATTAAAGCAATAATGAGTTGTTGATTTAGCGGTGTTAATTGATAATGGAATATAGTAGGGTCATAGTACATGAGGATTATCACAATGGTAACGTAACTGAAAATGGTCTTTTTCTCTTTGCAAAAGCTATGAATAAAAACTGCCCTGAATAAATACGGTCTTGTACAATTTTGTTTAATCTCTCTATTGCTCACAGACACACACGCTCATGCACATTAACTAAAACATGTTTTCAAGTTCTTTATTTTATTTCAATTTGATAATGAGGTTATTGTTGCTGTAAGAATACAAGTTGCACTTAATTTCTGGACAATGTGGACTCGTATCATTGCGCACAATTTACCAATAAATAATACCTATAACTAATACATGTTCAAACCCCTCTCTCTCTCTCTCTCTCTCTCTCTCTCTCTCTCTCCATCTCTCTCTCTCTCTCTCTCTCACATTCACTAATAACAACAAAAATATTTTTGAGTACTTTTATTTTTACTGTAATTAGATTCTTGAGTTGAGAGCAGAATGAGACAAAAAATATATGTTTACTTGTACATTTGTACCATTAGGTTGTTGAGTAGAGTGTGTTCCTAGAGCTTGTTTGGGAACAATCCCTTTAATTTTTGTACACAGTCAGTTTTTTGTACAATGAAATTAATAATTATTTTTTTGTGTATTAAAAATTACATGAAATACGGTACCCCTCAAATATTTTTTAGCAAGGAACATAAACTATTAAAATTCATGAAATATGATACCCCGCTGAATGCATCTGCAGTACTGTGCATGCAATGCATAATGAAATAATGCTGATTAAAACAAATGAATTTGTTTAACATTATGAGTTTTCTGAACTAAAAAATATTAATGACAATAGAAACAGTTTCTGGCTGTATAGATAGCATGCACTGCAGTCATACACTCAACTAAAGGTCAAAATGTCTACAATTCCCTAGAGTTTTCTGGAATTTTATATTTGTTCACATTAAGTGCTCCTTTAATTGTCTTGACAGATACCATAGATCAGTCTTCCTTGGGTCTTTAAATTCATTGTTTGCAGCAAAACAAAATCTAGGAAAAACTTGTATCCATGAATAAAAGTGAATCCACACTATATTACTGGCCCACTCTTGGCAACAGTTTTGTCCTTTTAAAAAAATTAAAAATGAAAGAAAATTAAACTGAAAGGAGTGCTACATAAAAAATTATTCTGAATCAATATATCTCAGACCAATACAAAAGAAAAGAGAAATGTTCTTGAAGCTTTAAAACTCCTTACAGGAGAAAAAAGTCTATTACATTCCCTCTTTAAACTACAACAGCCATAAAAAAAATCCCCCCAAGAGTAAATCATTGATAGCAACACTGTGATTATTCTTTTACAATCCAGCCATATTCACTTGTCTACCCAGTTTAATAAATCAACGTAAAACTGCATCCTCAAAAACTTTTTTAATTACTCCTCCCATTAATTTGTAATGTTACTACAGCCAATATACGGTGGTGAATTAAAATTCATAACCAATGATGACATCTAGGACCATACTAAACATATCACACTGCTTGTGCACAATGGGGTACAAAAACAGAATGTACTATTGGTGAAGGCACAATTACTGAGGGACGTCAATAAAAATTAAGAAGCCTTGGATGCTAGATATTGAGCAAAACTTGGGGCAGGGAGATGGGTCTGTTTAATGGCTGAAAATTTGTTTTAAAGTTGTGTTGGAAATAATTTTCAATAAATTGCTTTTTTCTAATGAAGTTGTTCACATTTTTGTATAAATTTTACTTCTATTTTCCAATCTACGAAAGATCATTAATAATTTTACTTCTAGAGATTTCGATAAATTAACGTGTGTACATAAAAACATTGTGTATTACATTAGGGCTGTTCCATTTAAACATACATGGTATGTACACTGGGAAGGCAGTTTTTGAAAAATATATGCCAGGGTACTTTCGTTTCACAGAGTTCATATTAAAATTATAAGATAATTCTAAATTACATCTATGGGTGAGTACTCCACACTAAAAGTGCCTTCCCTGGGTCCCATGTATGTTTCACTGGAACAGCCCTTACTGCTTTTTGTTTTTGCTGATTTGCAACAAAAAAGGTTCCTTTATTTTAAAAACATTTATTTCATGATACAATCATCAACATTGAAATTCACTTTCTTTTGCTGTTCTATTATTAAAATACTGATGAATTGGTTTTAGTGCAAGCAAAGGTGATCCTTCAGGAAATCTCTGAGTACTAATTCAGGAATTTTAAGTTCACTACAAACTCTGAAACTTGCTTCACCATAATAAACCATATCTGTGCAACAAGGCTTAATATTCACCAAGTACTCATTTTGTTTGGTTGCCTTGCTATCTTTGATCACATCTGTGAATGAGTAAGATAATTTAAGGTACCCTAATTATATTACTTAACATAACAATGCTCATAACTGTTGAACTGATCAAGTTTATTGACACATGACTATGACTGCAGGTAGCTCTAACGCAGGTAGGGTTTGGATGCCTTTAACTTTTTTTATTATTCCACCCCCTTTATTTGAGTTGATAAAAACTACATAATTAACTGCAAAGCAGGTCTGCTTTTAATCGAGTGTAACAATATAAAAATACTTCCCCAATTTGGAGATCAAAACAAGGTCAGCATTTAATTAGGTTGTCACAGATATGTTTGCAGACATAGCAGTGACAGTAGATTTACATTTTACACATTTGAACACAATAGGGCATATTGCACTGATGATAATTACATTGAAACTGAAGTACAAGATAAAACTAAAACACATTTCACTTGACAAAACTTCTTTAATTGTTATTTATTTATTAAAATATTAAAATGTTGCTAGCTAAAAGCATTAGTGTCACATCTTCATTGATCAAAACTTGCAGAATATCATTATTATTAGAATACAAGGAATGTTTTTGGGGAAAAAATTGAACAAGATATGTAAAATCTAATTAAAAGTTGAGAATTTCATGATGTTAATTCAAATTTCCATCCACTTAAGCACTGTTTTTGTTGATAAAAAGTATGATATATCGTGGTTTCATTTATGGATTTTAATCATGATTTTCTTCACGTTTAACAAATAGTATCCAAGCTGGAATTGATGTTATAAGTGGGTTCATGAGTTATCCGTGTGTCAGTTATCAACAGAGCAGCATAATCTCTTGTTAACATGGTACAAGTTTTATTCCACTGCATATACATGTATGCATTAATACACACCAATCATCCCATTATTTTGTCTGAAAGGTGCAAAAACAAATGTTCCAACTTTGTGAATACACTATAAAAATTAATAAACACAGACTAAAAACTGTCTCTCTAATAGCATTTTCTCCAATGAGACTTGTTCAGCTTGAGCTTGCAAAAATACCTACTTCACTGATAACATATGTACTGCATCCCATTCATAAAAACTTACTAGGCAGCCTGCCATCTGCTAAACTATTAATAAAGTCAGCAACAATACTACAAACTAGTGTAGAATGAACTGGTTTTCTGGAACATTACTGAGTTCAGCTCACATACACACTTATTTATGTATCACTTAATATTACAGGATAGCATTAATTCTCTGGAAATAGGTATTTATTTTTTTAAAACAAAGTTCTGGTACACCTGTCATATTCTTTATATTAGCTGACCAAACTAAATTAATCTTGAGGTAAAAAACAATACTGGTTCAAAAGAAAATATATGGCCTCTCCCCCACACTGTTAGGTCCCTAACTGATACAATGATGGGTCCCTAACTAATACAGCTCTCTATTATTATGCCCTTCATTATAATGACTCCAGATATAGTATAGTAACACAGTGTACCTCATTTAAAATATATCAAAATAAATAAATTACTTTAATTCGCAAATGTTCAAACAGTGCAAAATAAAAGCCAGTCACTCACTGTGTGAATTTCACATGAAATAAGCACTCATCTAAAAAACACTTTTTAATCAATCTGGGTGTGAAGATTATTACCAGACTGGTCCAAGACATTCGTCCTAAAGATTTATCCCTTACCCACAAACTCGGCAGTTCCCATCATGGAACGAGAATCATCCTTTGGCCCAATCTTCTGGGACAGTCCGAAATCGATCAGCTTGACTTGTGCGCAACCAGGTTTTCTCAGAAGAATGTTCTCAGGCTAAAGGCAACAAAACAGAATTAAAACTCAACATAACAGAAAGAAAGAAAATTCACTAATATAATTAAATTACCATCTTTAATGACTTATTATAAATTGAATCCAACTACAAATTACAAACTGCATAGACCAAGATCTGCCATCACATAATGGACTGGCAGATCTGGGTCTGTGCACTTTGTTAGGAGTAATTAGAAGAATAATCAACACAGTCCCTGATCTGCTGGCATATTATGAGATGGCAGATCAGGATCTAAGTAGCTGGTGGTTAAATCTGACTTATTGGCATACAGATATGGTGGTAATACTGTAACTTGTTTTCCTCGTACGCCATGGATGACAGAGTAAATTCATGTAGCGGCTGACTGGTAAAGGATAAGAAGGCATGAAAGTTGTTTGAAAGCTTCATCACAAGTGAACAAGAATGCAATGGCTTTTATAAATACATGTATGAATTCTTTTTGGATTCTGTAAAAAAAAAGAATTTCCAAAGAAAATTGCAGAGATTGACAATTCTGCATTAGCTACTGCAATGATGTTTGCACTTTCAAGCTGGCTGCATATTTCTTGATCTCGACCTCCATGCACTTCACATCTTTTAAAATTATCTAATGCATTCGCTTGGATCATCCACGTACTCTGGTAAAGTTCTGAAGGAAGTCTGATGATAAAACAATGATGGAAATAGTTGATATAACTACCATATATACTTCTTTATAAGTCCATGTTTATTTTTATGGAAAATTCAATTAATGCTGAGTAGGAGTTGATTTTTGGGTGCAACATACCAAACTTTCTAGAAAACTAAAGTTGCATTACAGACAAAATACTACCCATTAAGATATTCTTACATTTTCACACCACTATTCCCATCTAGAAATGCATATATGGTGCACAATTTCTTTATCTGTTTCATTTATTCAATACACAATACAGAACTCCCTCACAATAAGGACTTTATTATAAAACCATAGGCAAATACTATCACAGGTCTCATTTTATTAAATAGCAGTAAAATTAAAGGTATAATGTACTTCAATATGAAGCAGTCTCACCATATGGCAGTATACTGTATGGCTCCCATGAACAGTGTTGAGATGAGTATTGTATAATGTATTTCATTATAAGACCATTTCTCTATAAAGTGGTATACCCTGGCTCCCACAGAACGTGTTATAATGAGGGAGTACTGTATAATGTATTTCATAAGGTCATTATAATGAAGGGCATAATAATAGAGAGCTGTATTAGTTAGGGACCCATCATTGTATCAGTTAGGGACCTAACAGTGTGGGGGAGACCTTAAGGTGGTAAACTATGTGGCTCCAACAGACAGTGTTATAATAAGGGAGTACTGTATAATGTATCTGGGGGGGGTGGTGATTTGGATTTTTAATGTAGCTTTAAAAAAAATCAGTCATTTCACTACGATGTTTGCAGTGTGGTAGTTTACAGTAATGTCCAGCACTGGGGCATCATACCAGACATGCAGCATCATGTCCCACCCAGTCACATTATCCTGACACCAGGATGATAAGTCATAACACTAACCTCTTAACACTGAGCAACCAGCACCAAGCGAGGCAGCTATTAGTATCATTTTTATAAGTTTTTGGTATGACCTGGCTTGAACCTGCGACCTGCCACATCTGAGGCAGATGCTCAAACCATTAGGCCACCGGAGTGGTCATGTATTTCAGGGAGTACTGTGCAATGTATTTCATAAGGTAGTCTCACTATAAGGCAATATGTGGCTCCCATGGACAGTGTTATAATGAGGGAATACTATATAATGTACTTCGTTATAAGGTGCTATCACTATATGGTGGTACATGTATACTCCTTGGCTGCCATGGGCAGTGTTTTGATGAGTACTGTATAATGTATTTCATCATCATCATCATCATCATTATTATTATTATTATTATTATTATTATAAATATATTTTTTCTTTTTCTTTATTTAAGTAAGACCATCTCACAATAAGGTGATATACTCTGTGGCTCTCAAAGACAATGTTTGTTATGAGGGCATAACTATATTTTGTATCCAAATTTAAATACATATTAACAAATAAAAAATATTAAATTAAATCGTACTCACTGCATATGAGCTTCCATTAATTGCTGTTTACCAGTAGATATATTGCTTCCATTTTCGTGCAAGTTTGAACAACTCAGTCATATTATATTTTAAGTTTGCTGTAAACACAGCTTACATTTGATGAAAATATTAAAGTTCTGATTTGTTTATTACATGCCTCAATCATAAGCCAGATTGTTTTATTCACTGAGATTTCCAGAGTTATATTCCAGTATCCCGCCCCACTCCGATTTAAAGCCCTAGTTTGTAAAGTTGGCACTAATTTTTGTTTTCACAGTTGAAAACTGTGATTAAGCAGCAGACCTGACATATATTCAGTTAACTGGTGGTGATTACTTTGTGCAATTAACAACACATTGTGATCAGGAAGACGCACATGACACCTGCTGTGTTGTGATAACCCTTAATGAGATATTACCAACTGTACAACCCAAAGGTAACTTACTGAAATCCAAGCTCACCCTCCATGTAAATCTTATGCAACTTTTATCAGTCTTGTATCATTCATATTGTCTCTTGGTACTGATAAACTTCAACAGTTTCATAATTATGGGGAAAAGAAAACTTAATGTTCATGATGGAACATTGGAGACGAAAAGACTTAACAGTGACCACAAACATGAATTTGGTATTTCTGAGAAACTGAACCAGGACTGGACCAAGGATAATTCATAAACTGAGGACAGAAACAAACATATGAAAAAAATGTGTAGTATTTCTGATGTAAATGGATTTAAAATTTAAGATATTATGAACTTCTATAGATTTTAATAAAGAAAGATGGACAAGATGTGATTATTTTTCTATAAGTCGCCACATTGTCAGTATATATGGCATTTCAAAACTAGCAAAACTCTGACATCTGGGAGATGATACAAAAGAAGGATGTAGATAAAATTTAGCAAACCAGTTTTACTGGGTTGTCTAAATCATCTAATACACTTCTTGTCATTGTGAGATTCAGATTCACATTAAGAAGAAGAAGAAAAAGAAGAAGAAAAAGAAGAAAAAGAAAGAAGAAGAAGAAGAATTTATGTGGTTCAGTTTGTATGATTTGTATGCCCTGGTTGCAAACTGGAACCAGAACAACTTCCATGGATTGCCATGACCAATAAAAAAAGCTGAAAAGCTGTCTAGACTGAGAACTTCCCAGGCTTAGCGCTTTTGCTTTTGTACTGATTTATTTTGTAAGCTGGATGCAAAGTTTCTGCTCAATTTCATACCTGTCAACTTTTCAAAAGCCAAGCCAGGAGTTTGAATAAAAAAGTAGGGAGATTGGGACCTAATTTAAGAAGGTTTTTGCAGTATTTTTTAGGCCTCATTTTCATTAAATATTGACCAATCTTCTGGGTCCAATATGCGTGAAATTCTCAAAGGATGCACAGTTTCTCCCTGCGCCTTATTTTCCCCCAGCATGTGCCCTATTTTCATAATCTGGTCAGCTGTGGACAAATGCACAATAGCTAAAACTTAGTCCTAAAAAAACAATGCAAGAACGCCAGTGCTCTTTATATGTGGGCCCCTCACCATCTCCCAGCTAATTAAACTGGTTACCATTGACGAGTCTCCCCATGACTCCAAACTTATAAAGGATTTTATGTTAGTATTTCCCCCTCAAATCTGTGATGTTCTATATTCGTAAAAAGTCCAAAAGAATTTTGATAATTTTTTTTATTTAAATATTATTTTTTATTCAGGGTTAATTTTCCTAAGAGACAGTATTAATCAAGGATCCCAGGCTGGCTCCCCAACATTACCATGTTTGAGATTCAGGGATCTGTATCCCCCCACCGATACAAAAGTATAAGGCTGGTTTCCTTCTCCCTGCCACTTGTAACCTTTGGCCAGAAGGTCTCCCTACTTTCCTGCTGTACGTTATGTGCGTTATGCTATTTGTGTTTATGCATGGTTTCTATGTGAGGAAGGTACATATATCAAATTCAAATTTCCATAAGTCTTCTACTGCTTATTAATTTTTGCTAGAAACAAGAAAAAAGGGCCGGGAAGTAGCTTCAATTTACTCTACCCTCATACAGTCAATTTTAAAAATTTAATTTGACTATCATTTGAGAGACATGTCTTGTGTGTGTATATATATATATATATATATATATATATATATATATATATATATATATATATATATATATATATATATATATATATATATATATATATAAAGCCATTAATCCTTATCAATGCAACTATCTTGTGAAAACAACTGGCCCTCCAACATAATTGAAAAAAACAACAAATATGTTCTGCCATGTGTTATGTAATCATCATCAATTAAATGGCAAATAAAGGATGCCCTATTATGCTGCAACTAAATGTGCCTAAGTAGGCAATCTCACAGTACCATATATTGGCAACTATTTTCCCCTCATTCTATATCCCACCTTATTTCCTTATTGTCAACTTGTAAGGCATTTAACATTGCTTACTGTAAAATATATTTATTCTGAATTAGTTTTTTGAGGACATATATGCTGGATGATTCCTTTATGTTTAATGATGGTAGTTAACGTACATATATATGAATATGTACAGTAATGCCAAGTGTTTAATATTGTTAAGTTTCTTTGGCTGGAATGGAGATACAGCATATGGAACTACAGCAAATTCATAGTGATTATTTTCGGGATTTAAATTAATTGTCGACAATTTTATTGTTGTGGTTTATTTTTGGATTTTCGCATTGTTGTAGAGATCCAAAAATTCATAACTTTACATTAATAATGTTTGAACTTAACATTCTATTTAGTGAAGCGAATTTTTTCTAGTGTGGTCATTATTTCGTCACAACAATATTCACAGGTAATAAAGGCTTTTGTGGATTGCATAAGATAAATATCTGTGTGTGTATGTGTGTGTGTGGGTGTGTGTGTGTGTTTGTATTGCTCACTGGCTATATTACTGCAAAAGCAGTAATCTCAAAAGTTAAGTTTACTATGAAAATGGGTCACAATTATTTATGTACAAGTCTTCCTACTTTTACAGAATCAATTTGAAACAAACCTCTTCACTTATAGAAGAAATCAGTTCAAAAGAAGTAATAAAATTATTCCGGTAATCTGCTTGTGACTGGGCTACAAATGCATTGAATTTCACTCACTGCATCGATTTCTGACAGGATTCACACAAACAGAAACAGAAATACTCATGAAACTGATGTATATATAGATTTAAAAAAGGCATGAAAATACTATCTTCAAACTGTTTTACATTGGTCACCGAACAGACAAAGGACACAAGAGATAATAATGTACTCAAAATACAAAATAATTCAGTGGCCAAAAGGTGAATGTGAAGATGTGGAAGCAAGAAAATATGAAACCAAGCTTTCTTTTCCTGCATTTTAGCAGAAATGACAGGCAATGGGCCAACTATATTATCTGAATTGTATCTGAGCATGACACTGCACTGTAGTTGCAATTTTTGGGCATGTGACTTTTGACCCCATCCCAGGCTCACAAAATTTATCCCTCTAGCAGACTGACAGCACATGGACAACCTATATGCCATGCTTACTGAACTTCCACTAAGTGATTTAGGGGGACATGTGGTTATGGACAGACAGACATACGATGGGTATCACAATATCACACCACTTAAGTGTGAGGTAAACATTCAGATCACCCAAATAAATCAAATAATTGGAAAATTCCAAAACATAAAATATTTTCTCCCCACAAATTCCAACACTGCTCTTGACCCTGACCTGCAAACCCTGATGAGTCCGCCTCAGTAAGGCAGTTGATTTTTTTCCATAAGATTGACCCGTTTTCAGTAAGGTGTAACAAAATATCAATAACTGCTATCGTAAACCTGGAAAACGTAATTAAAATTTTGACGCATTGACAATAATCATTATGTTCAATTGAAAAGTTTGTAAAGTACGCGTAGACTTTATTTACCAATAGTGCAGTTGCACAGAATCTAGTTCCAAACCCTATGCAGCACAATGGCTTGTTGCTATCTCTCAACTTGACATAATTCTTGGAAATTCTATTCCATTTCACATGGTGATGGCAATTATATCTCCCGCCATGGGACATACTCAAATTAGTACGTGATGTCCAATAAACGTAATTGTGTCCTTTCCAGCTTTTATTTACAAGAATCTGAATACTTTTTATTCTTCTGTGTTGATTATTAATACTATTTTAGAAGCTTATTTTTTCTTTCGTCTTAAACATGGATAACTTTCTGGACACCATTTTTAAAAATTCTATAATCAACAATTTGATCATGCAGATGCTTCACATGAACAAATAGGTGCAGTTTAAAGCATCTGGGGTACTGCTGTAAAGTTAGTCAGGTTCCCTGACTAATTTTACTGATTCTAAGACGAAACCTGGATCCAAATAAAACAAGGATGAAACAATTAAACGGATTTTCAGCAATGATCATTTTTCCGTAGTTTTGCTAGTAAGTCCGTATTTTAAGGTTAATTTTCGTAAGACTTACGGCAAAATCATAAGAGTTGGCAGGTCTGTTGACCCAATTACCCAATCTAATTAAAATCAGATCTCCACTGTCCTACTGAAAATCTGACAACAATCACTTTGAGGTCATGTTCTGGTGACCTTTGAATAAGTTATGGAAATGTAGCTTTCAAAAATCTGAAAGTGAATCAAATCATTCAGTTCACATTCATGCTCTTCATCCACACTGCTGAGTCTCCAATCAAGAAGATATAAGACCTCATCTGATTGGCTAATAAAATGAGCAATTATGGTAATAACAAAGGCTACCAGGACATGACCCCTAAATGGTGGATGTCAGATCTTCATGTATAACAGTAGAGATCTGATTTTAATCAGATTGCCCAATGGCCATCACCAAAAATCTATAACATACATTATTTTGTCCTTGTGCTACAAGTGCAGTTTAGAGTTTGGTCAAAAAATATTCAACATGAAAACAAATAGCTGTATTACCAAACTGTAAACCATGAAAACTGTAAATTTATTTTTAATAATGGAATACCAATCTTGATCTATTTGATGGTTCCCTTGAACCACAGACTGACACATCTGAATATCGACTTGTCTGACTCTGTGCCCTAATTTCAAATCCGAATCTGTAATTTTTTTTACATGTTGACTAAAATCAATGAAATAAAAAATATTTGGCTCACAGTGACCCAGTTTTAACTAACAGCAATAGCAATCCTTTTGAAGAAATTACATACTGTTATGTGACTCCATAAGCAACACTGCATGAGAAAATAAATGCTAAATCAAAACCAATTAAAGCTGAAATATTGGTCAGTGACTTTATTTTCATTAAAGATGCAATACAGTAAATACTGCATCTCAATAACATCTAATGCAACTTGGAGTTACAGTGTTTGAAACAATGACCTCAATGCAAACCCTATCCTTGAGAAACAACTAAATGTAAAGGTTAAATCAAATCAATGGACCATGAAATACAGGTCACATTAACCTACTTTTCCCTGATGGCTATATAATCCTCATGAAGCCTATTGCATACTTATTTATATGACTCTTTGAGTCAGTGTTCTGAGAAATTACCTAAACACAAACCTTAACTCAAGTTGTGATGCCAGATGGTCTGACATACATACATCATCAATCCTTGACCTGGAATTGTCACTGTAACTGTAATTTTTGTATATCTAATCTGTCTGCCTCCCAAAAACCCATAAACCATATAACCCACACTCTGATAGTTATCACATGGGAAACATATGTATGAAGTCAGGTGAATTTTCACTAAGGATTTTGGTGGAAACAGAATTACAGAGGCATGCAGAGATAGCAAGAGAGTATAATTTCCCAACTAATGTATGACATAAAAATTTGATTTTTTGTGGGGTACAAATTTGGAAACTGACCAAAATGATTATCACTGCAGACAATTTTCCATAATTTAAGGTTGGTGCAGATAACAAATATGCTATCAAGTACCTTAAGGTCCAGGTGGGCAATGTTTTTGGAATGTAGATGACGAACTCCATCAAGAATTTGTTTTACAAAGGTGGAGGCCTCTTCTTCTGATAGTTTGTCTTTTTGTGAGATGTACTCAAACAATTCTCCCCCAGATACTCTGAAAGAAAAAAACAAAGATCTCACTGAAACAGAAGACAAATAATTTTGGAGGTGTAAGTCAAATTTTATGAAATAATGTTTGAAAGGACCCAGATGTCATTGTTTCTATCAAGATAATATAATGAATAAAAAGACCAATATCGTGCATTGATATTCTGCAAAATGTCAATATAGTTAGTCTTACTGTAAGTCAATGAAATGAAAAGATTTGAAAATTATGAATCATCTGAATCTAAGGTTCAATTGCTACAATTTGCATTTGTGACAGTTTATAGTGATGTCTAGCAATGTGGCATTATGCTGGGAGTATGACTCGGCTGGGGATTGAACCCACGACCTTCCGCATCTGAGGCGGACACTCTAACCACTAGGCCACCGGAGTGGTATTTATCAGTATGACGGCTGGGAGAAAGGTGTATCAGAAAAAAATGTATCTTGCAACACTTTGAACAAAATATTTGTGAATCTGACTTTAGAGAATGATTTGAGAGCACTTATTTTTGTCCATTTAATTGTTTTCCATGCAATATGTATCTCTTCTAAATGTCTGTGTCATAAATGTTGCCTGTGGGTGCTACAATTTACTAATTCCTTGAACAAAATCCTTCTGGTAGTTAATCACTGGAGATAAGTGCCTTTTATTTCCAAACACACACCAGTCAAGAAATTTCATGAGTTGTACTTTTATTTCTGTAAGGGTGCAAATTTCTGTCGATCTATAAAGAGCACATTAATTTGGGCAAGAGAACAATTAATTAGGATTATGAGGACAGGTGCATGTTAAATTGCTATACTGCAATGATTTTTAATGTCTGTGTCATGAGAGGAAGTGATTCTAAATTAAGCCTTTGTTTATTTCACTGTCACACAGACTGAAAGGAAAAAGGTTAACTTCGATCTTTGTACTGAACATGTCAGAGTTGAAATTGTCCAGACTCAGTTATTTGGAAATTCAGAAGTCAGGCTAACTACAATTTTGGCAACTAATTATAAAAGGCAGTAGATATATTTAATCCTGATTGGTTATGCTAAATAAGGGGCATGTTTCCCACATGACATTTCTTGGTTTTAATATGCCCCATCGAAACATTTAGTCAGTCTACATTTTCCTGCAAGAGAAAAAAACATAGGAGACACCGAGATTGAATTCAGAAGAAATTCTTCCATAAAACATTTATCTGAGGGGCCAGATGTCTGGAAAGTCAACAGACACAATACTGGTGGCATGAAGCAAGCAAAGCTTGAAAGCGCAAGGTATTTGTGAAAATCTAACGCAATTTGTTGATACCAATATAATGATTTACTTGAATTCATTTGCTTATATTTGCATGAATTTGTTTAAATCCGTAGATCAATTTTCTTGATATAAGTATAACTGTGTTTGAGTTCATCTATCTAAATTTGTACAATGATCTTCTTTATATAAGTTTCATGAATTGTTTGAATTTGTCGTCTTGATTGTTATAGGAAGAATCTCATACATTACTTTAGTTGATATGAGTTACAAGAATCCGTGTGAATTCTCTAATCTTAGATGATTTCACGTATGATAAAGACTTGAGTGCATATTGACTGAAATTAATGTTTAAGTCATGAAGTGTGATTTCATATATGCTAAAAACTTGAATGTGTATATTTGCTGAAAATAATGTAGTTAAACCATTTTATGAATTTCATTCATTCATTTGTGTAATTGAGATGAGAACAGAACTGTTATGTCTCATGTGATGTTAATGCAAGTCAGCGATGAAATGGCCATTAGGAAGTACATCAATCTTATCTAAGAGGTTTGTTTATAATGGTCTGCTGTGTTTGGCTTGACCAGATAACCTTTGGTATCTGTTTGAATTCTGATAGGACAATATCTGACATTATGCGAGGGGAGTAATGATCTATTCCCAGTAGGAAATCAGACAGAATATTTAGGTTGCTTCTCTGTCTTTTTTTGAAAGGGGAAATAGCTCCACTGATATGTCCACAATCCTACTTATCCAACTATCTACATACTTACATATCCACCTACCCCCACAAAGTTTGAGTGCCAAAAAAGCAGAGACAATAGAGAGTTTGGAGAAGAAAAAAGCAAAAGGACCAAGAAGAACAGCCTCAGTGAAGCTGGAGTGAACCAGAAATAAGCAGGTTATGAAGTTGTACAAGGAAATGACTTTGTTCACCCAATTCTATGATGAATCAATTCTATCTTTTAAAACAGATTGGCTATTTATATAAGTATATTTGTGTTTGAAATTCAGTGAATGATTTATTTCAAAAGATAAGTGTATCTTCCTGTAAAGTATTATCACAGTTGTTTATGTAATTGATTAAAATGTTGTATTTCTTGTACGGGGGCTCATGTCATTCTGTTCTATGTATCTGCTCAGATCTCTATTTATTCCATCTGTAAGTTTCACACTTTATATTAATATTTACTCAATCCGGGAAAAAACACAGAGGGCAATCACCCTCTAGATAACGATAACCAAATAAAGTGGACACCTTGTAAAAAGGTACAATCTGCCAATCAACCCCACCAACACCATTGAGCCCCCACAATTTCCAAACACACATCTGTCAAGAAATGTCATGAATTGTACTTTTATTTCCAAACACACACCTGTCAAGAAATTTAATGAGTTGCACTATTATTCCAAATACACACCAGTCAAAAACTTTCATGAGATGTACTTTTAGCAAGTAACACCTAATCCACATAAAAATGGCAACAAGCATCACAACAATCTTTGAAAATCTCTGACAAACTACCCTATGCCATCTTTGAACCTGAAAGTCAGTGAATCCCAGATACATACAAATATAATGATTACAACGTTAAATTAATTCCTTAAAACTTGCTTTAAATACTATAGTAAATATTCTTATTATTATCACATCTTCTGCATGAGAATATGCAAAATACTGAAATGACATGATGAAAGAACTATTGTACCGAGATCACATGGTACAAACCTTGCAGAACATAAACATTAAAAACTGAAAAGGTATCAAATACTTCATTTTGAGATGGTCTCAATGAATGGTTGTACTCTTAAGTTCCAATGGACAGTGTTACAATGAGAAAGTAACTATATCATACACATACATCATTAAAAGCTCATCTCAATAGAAGGCAGTATACTCAATGCCTCTGATGAACCATGTTATAATGAGTTCTGTATAATGTCCTTCATTACAAAGTGGTCTTACTACAAGGTGCTGAACACCATGCCACCCATGAACAGCATTATAATGAGAATACAGTAAAACCTGCCTAGAGAGACTGCTGCTATGAGAGCTCACCTGTTTTGATAAACCAAGATTTCCATGCACATATTTACTGATTATACAATGTTCTGACAGGCTATGAGAGAAAACCTGTCTTAACAGACCATACTTTTTTGGCTGAAGGGCTTGTCTTTCAAGACAGGTTCTACTGTACTGTACAATTATTGTCAAATGCACTCAAATTTTGTTTTTACTAATAATTTTAAATTCACATGTACCTGCTTATAGTAGGAAATGCCAGACTATTTGTCATTTGATAATTCTAGGGGGACAGCCTAGACAAATCTTTCAAAACAAAATGAGCTGAGTGGGCTTATAATTAAAATGACAAAGATATTTTAAGTAAATACTGGACAAAATTTCTGTTTAAGTGTGGACTGGTTTACTGTGACTAATTCAGCCCCCAAAAAGTCAACTAAATGCACAAAATCAAAAATTTTCAAGCCCAACCCATATCTTCATTCAATTATTCACATATTCCTAAAATTCCTGCCTTTCTTCAGAGGGATGGGAGAATATACTTTGGACTTAATGTTGGATAAATAAAATATGGTCATTCAGAGAAACATCTCTGAGATGTTTGAAACTTACAGCTCTAAGATCAAAATTACTTCTCGCTTTGTCTCAAAAACTTCATACAGGCTAATCACATTCTCATGGTTGATTTCTCTGAGGATGTTAATCTCTTTGTGAATGTCCTCCATGGTGGCCCCTCGACGACCCCCTGTTCGCCGCTTCCGGATGAATTTGGCAGCATATTCCACACCAGTTTTCTTGTGTTGGCATTTCTTTACGATTGCAAATTGACCACTGGAAAAGAGGAAAGGAAACTGTTGTTCAAGATTTAGCAATAGTTGTGAAATTATATCACTAAACCAACACTGTGAGTTCTGAGAGTCAAGAAAAATACATTATTGATCAACCTCAAAGAACACCAAAGTTAGTTTCATGTATCGATGATTCGTTTTACCCTTTTCGAGTTTGTGGAATATACATGTAGCAGATAAAATCCAGTGATTAATGAACAATGTGTTCTCCTGTATTTGGACAGGTTATTACTATTGTAAGTTGCCTCCCTTGTATGCCTAGTGACTTGCAGTTATGTTTAAACTTCCTGATGAAGATCCTGTACACTTAGCTATTTTAACACTCAAGGTGCAAAAAAGTTATGAAATTTCAAAATGCAGCAAAGCCAGCAGAGCCTGTGTTTTTTTTTTTAAAAATGTGCATGCTGGCACAACTTTATTAGCAAGCACAAAAATTTGAGGCATCCAAAAATATATAGATACAAAAATTTGATCCTGTGCCATCCTGCATTTGAGACCTTCTTAGCCAACTGAAACTGCCACTTTAAAAAAAAACCATTGCATGCCCTGCCTCAACAAATGAGACATTAATTTAGTTCTGCTGCAAGATGTTAACTTTAGGCAAATCAGGTGCCCTTTTTTATATGGATTTCAGGTACATTTGCATTAAAATAGCTTTAAATATCTTCCAAAATTAAAATACCCCCAAAATAATTTACAGCAATTACCTTTCCTGTGAATCGAGAATTAATATACTCCCCACCATGATGTAAAGCAATTAACTTTCTAGTGAATCCAGAATTAATATAACTTTCTAGTGAATCCAGAATTAATATACTCCCCACCCTGATGTACAGTCATTAACTTTCTAGTGGATCCTGAATTAATATACTTCCCACCCTGGTGTAAAGCAATGAACTTTCTGGTGAATCCAGAATTAATATACTCCTCACCCTGATGTAAAGCCATTAACTTTCTAGTGAATCCAAAATTAATATACTCCCACCCTGATGTACAGCCATTAACTTTCTAGTGAATCCAAAATGAATATACTCGCCACCATGATGTACAGTCATTAACTTTCTAGTGAATCCAAAATGAATATACTCACCACCCTGATGTACAGCCATTAACTTTCCTGTGAATTTAGCAATGCATGATAGGATCATTAAATGTTTACCTTCAAGTGGTGCCTATCTGGATAGATACAGACATATCTAAAAATGTAATGTAAAAGTAGTTCTTTTATGGTGTCATATCATTGCTACAAAAACAAATTAAGAAAGCTGACATGCATTTAAAATTCCAGGTATTTCATTCAAATTCCAGACTGACTGACAAACGATTCCAGATTTTATTGATGTTGGTTATAACAATGGAAAAGAAGCATTCTGTTTGTAGCATAGTAATGTAACATTAGAAGAGTCATCACTGTCTAGACACTCTGTTCATTGTTTATTGAATCAATTACAAAATAAAAAGCCAAAATGATGACAATGATGTTGCCAGAGGAAGAAATAAAAAAAGATTCAGCCCATGCAGGTAACAGGGTATGTTTGATTCATCTGGTTCTGATTTCACTAAACATCTAAAACTGTCCTCACAAATTGAAATGTATACTGTTTTTCCCATTGTTGGGTTTGGAATTACGAGTTTTTTCATAATTACATGTATGGTGTACAGGCATTAAAAATTAACATACAGCCATAATATACTCTAAGATTGTCCTCAAATTAGTTTGGTTTTTATCTCAGGAAAATTGCAGATTTCTTCAAGTCATCTCTTAAGAACAAAAGATCCTACTGAGGTAGAAATTCTTTTATATGTATTGAGTTCTTTTTCATCCTCTGTATTTATCTACTTATGTCAAAAATTGCAGCATTGTTTGAGATACTGTAAGATAATGCAATAAATTTCAATTTCAGGAAATTTGATTTCTTTACAAATTTAGCAAAACTGAAGTAAAATACTCATAGCCCTACTGTTAGAAAATGTTCAGCATTTGCAAAACTAAATTACTAAAGCATTTAACACTTTTAACATTATCACAACAATGGAGTTTTAACATATCACAACACTGGAGTTCAAACAATATCAAAACACTTGAGTTTTAATGCTATCACATCACTGAGTGTTAACATTATCACAATACTAGAGTTTAAACACAATGGAATTTTAATACTATACACTGGAATTTATTATTATCTCAGCAATATACTTTAAATCCTATAACACTGGAATTTTAATATTATCACAACACTGCAGTTTAAACACTAACAATGGAGTTTTAACATTATCACAACACTGCCGAGTTTTAACATTACACAACACTGGAGTTTTAACATTATCACAACACTGCTTGTGTTTTAACATCATCAAAGAACTGCTGAGTTTTAACATTACACAACACTGGAGTTTTAACATTATCACAACACTGCTTGTGTTTTAACATTATCAAAGAACTGCTGAGTTTTAACATCACACAACACTGGAGTTTTAACATTATCACAACACTGCTTGTGTTTTAACATTATCAAAGAACTGCTGAGTTTTAACATCACACAACACTGGAGTTTTAACATTATCACAACACTGCTTGTGTTTTAACATTATCAAAGAACTGCTGAGTTTTAACATTACACAACACTGGAGTTTTAACATTATCACAACACTGCTTGTGTTTTAACATTATCAAAGAACTGCTGAGTTTTAACATTACACAACACTGGAGTTTTAACATTATCACAACACTGCTTGTGTTTTAACATTATCAAAGAACTGCTGAGTTTTAACATTACACAACACTGGAGTTTTAACATTATCACAACACTGCTTGTGTTTTAACATTATCAAAGAACTGCTGAGTTTTAACATTACACAACACTGGAGTTTTAACATTATCACAACACTGCTTGTGTTTTAACATTATCAAAGAACTGCTGAGTTTTAACATTACACAACACTGGAGTTTTAACATTATCACAACACTGCTTGTGTTTTAACATTATCAAAGAACTGCTGAGTTTTAACATTACACAACACTGGAGTTTTAACATTATCACAACACTGCTTGTGTTTTAACATTATCAAAGAACTGCTGAGTTTTAACATTACACAACACTGGAGTTTTAACATTATCACAACACTGCTTGTGTTTTAACATTATCAAAGAACTGCTGAGTTTTAACATTACACAACACTGGAGTTTTAACATTATCACAACACTGCTTGTGTTTTAACA
Source organism: Sinohyriopsis cumingii (assembly GCA_028554795.2). Lineage (NCBI taxonomy): Eukaryota > Metazoa > Mollusca > Bivalvia > Unionida > Unionidae > Sinohyriopsis > Sinohyriopsis cumingii. The sequence continues at coordinate 35,334,473 of CM068827.1, forward strand.
TTATCAAAGAACTGCTGAGTTTTAACATCACACAACACTGGAGTTTTAACATTATCACAACACTGCTTGTGTTTTAACATTATCAAAGAACTGCTGAGTTTTAACATCACACAACACTGGAGTTTTAACATTATCACAACACTGCTTGTGTTTTAACATTATCAAAGAACTGCTGAGTTTTAACATTACACAACACTGGAGTTTTAACATTATCACAACACTGCTTGTGTTTTAACATTATCAAAGAACTGCTGAGTTTTAACATTACACAACACTGGAGTTTTAACATTATCACAACACTGCTTGTGTTTTAACATTATCAAAGAACTGCTGAGTTTTAACATCACACAACACTGGAGTTTTAACATTATCACAACACTGCTTGTGTTTTAACATTATCAAAGAACTGCTGAGTTTTAACATCACACAACACTGGAGTTTTAACATTATCACAACACTGCTTGTGTTTTAACATTATCAAAGAACTGCTGAGTTTTAACATTACACAACACTGGAGTTTTAACATTATCACAACACTGCTTGTGTTTTAACATTATCAAAGAACTGCTGAGTTTTAACATTACACAACACTGGAGTTTTAACATTATCACAACACTGCTTGTGTTTTAACATTATCAAAGAACTGCTGAGTTTTAACATTACACAACACTGGAGTTTTAACATTATCACAACACTGCTTGTGTTTTAACATTATCAAAGAACTGCTGAGTTTTAACATTACACAACACTGGAGTTTTAACATTATCACAACACTGCTTGTGTTTTAACATTATCAAAGAACTGCTGAGTTTTAACATTACACAACACTGGAGTTTTAACATTATCACAACACTGCTTGTGTTTTAACATTATCAAAGAACTGCTGAGTTTTAACATTACACAACACTGGAGTTTTAACATTATCACAACACTGCTTGTGTTTTAACATTATCAAAGAACTGCTGAGTTTTAACATTACACAACACTGGAGTTTTAACATTATCACAACACTGCTTGTGTTTTAACATTATCAAAGAACTGCTGAGTTTTAACATCACACAACACTGGAGTTTTAACATTATCACAACACTGCTTGTGTTTTAACATTATCAAAGAACTGCTGAGTTTTAACATCACACAACACTGGAGTTTTAACATTATCACAACACTGCTTGTGTTTTAACATTATCAAAGAACTGCTGAGTTTTAACATCACACAACACTGGAGTTTTAACATTATCACAACACTGCTTGTGTTTTAACATTATCAAAGAACTGCTGAGTTTTAACATTACACAACACTGGAGTTTTAACATTATCACAACACTGCTTGTGTTTTAACATTATCAAAGAACTGCTGAGTTTTAACATTACACAACACTGGAGTTTTAACATTATCACAACACTGCTTGTGTTTTAACATTATCAAAGAACTGCTGAGTTTTAACATTACACAACACTGGAGTTTTAACATTATCACAACACTGCTTGTGTTTTAACATTATCAAAGAACTGCTGAGTTTTAACATTACACAACACTGGAGTTTTAACATTATCACAACACTGCTTGTGTTTTAACATTATCAAAGAACTGCTGAGTTTTAACATCACACAACACTGGAGTTTTAACATTATCACAACACTGCTTGTGTTTTAACATTATCAAAGAACTGCTGAGTTTTAACATTACACAACACTGGAGTTTTAACATTATCACAACACTGCTTGTGTTTTAACATTATCAAAGAACTGCTGAGTTTTAACATTACACAACACTGGAGTTCTAACATTATCACAACACTGCTTGTGTTTTAACATTATCAAAGAACTGCTGAGTTTTAACATCACACAACACTGGAGTTTTAACATTATCACAACACTGTGTTTTAACATTATCAAAGAACTGCTGAGTTTTAACATCACACAACACTGGAGTTTTAACATTATCACAACACTGCTTGTGTTTTAACATTATCAAAGAACTGCTGAGTTTTAACATCACACAACACTGGAGTTTTAACATTATCACAACACTGCTTGTGTTTTAATATTATCAAAGAACTGCTGAGTTTTAACATTACACAACACTGGAGTTTTAACATTATCACAACACTGCTTGTGTTTTAACATTATCAAAGAACTGCTGAGTTTTAACATTACACAACACTGGAGTTTTAACATTATCACAACACTGCTTGTGTTTTAACATTATCAAAGAACTGCTGAGTTTTAACATTACACAACACTGGAGTTTTAACATTATCACAACACTGCTTGTGTTTTAACATTATCAAAGAACTGCTGAGTTTTAACATTACACAACACTGGAGTTCTAACATTATCACAACACTGCTTGTGTTTTAACATTATCAAAGAACTGCTGAGTTTTAACATTACACAACACTGGAGTTTTAACATTATCACAACACTGCTTGTGTTTTAACATTATCAAAGAACTGCTGAGTTTTAACATTACACAACACTGGAGTTTTAACATTATCACAACACTGCTTGTGTTTTAACATTATCAAAGAACTGCTGAGTTTTAACATTACACAACACTGGAGTTTTAACATTATCACAACACTGCTTGTGTTTTAACATTATCAAAGAACTGCTGAGTTTTAACATCACACAACACTGGAGTTTTAACATTATCACAACACTGCTTGTGTTTTAACATTATCAAAGAACTGCTGAGTTTTAACATCACACAACACTGGAGTTTTAACATTATCACAACACTGCTTGTGTTTTAACATTATCAAAGAACTGCTGAGTTTTAACATTACACAACACTGGAGTTCTAACATTATCACAACACTGCTTGTGTTTTAACATTATCAAAGAACTGCTGAGTTTTAACATCACACAACACTGGAGTTTTAACATTATCACAACACTGCTTGTGTTTTAACATTATCAAAGAACTGCTGAGTTTTAACATTACACAACACTGGAGTTTTAACATTATCACAACACTGCTTGTGTTTTAACATTATCAAAGAACTGCTGAGTTTTAACATTACACAACACTGGAGTTTTAACATTATCACAACACTGCTTGTGTTTTAACATTATCAAAGAACTGCTGAGTTTTAACATCACACAACACTGGAGTTTTAACATTATCACAACACTGCTTGTGTTTTAACATTATCAAAGAACTGCTGAGTTTTAACATCACACAACACTGGAGTTTTAACATTATCACAACACTGCTTGTGTTTTAACATTATCAAAGAACTGCTGAGTTTTAACATTACACAACACTGGAGTTTTAACATTATCACAACACTGCTTGTGTTTTAACATTATCAAAGAACTGCTGAGTTTTAACATTACACAACACTGGAGTTTTAACATTATCACAACACTGCTTGTGTTTTAACATTATCAAAGAACTGCTGAGTTTTAACATTACACAACACTGGAGTTCTAACATTATCACAACACTAGATTTTAACACTAGTGAAACATATATACTCCAATTTACAACAAAATGCAAACATTTAAACTTCTTGGTGGCAATTAACATTTAAGACCACTACTTGTAGATTATTACATTTGGTAAAATATGTGTAATTTGTTTGTGTGAATTGCCATGGAAAATACACGTTAATATTTACCCATCCAAATGTAGAAGTATTTATCAAATACTTTTTTATATATCTGGAACAAATTCTATTATAAACTAGTTTCATCTTCCTATACAACACATGGAGAAAAACAACTATTTATCTTCTCAAGATATACCACCTTTTGAGGCCTGCACATATCAATAACAATAGCTCTTTTAGCATTCTGATGTTGCCTCTTTCAGGCTACACATTACCTTAACTTGCAGTATTAAAAACTGGTATTTATTGATTAAAACAAGATCTTTTCAGTTCATTATTTATTACATAACTAACAGGATACCATGCCAAGAATTTAACATAACCTTATATGTTGCCAAAATAACTAATTGTTGTTGTTAAGTTTGATGCCATTTTTAAGCACATTATAGGCTATATATTTCAGCCAGCATATTTGGTGGAGGAATAACCTGGGAAAATCTAGGAAGAACTGCAGACTCTTGGGATGCTGCTTGCAAGTTTTTTTCTACATGACAATATTGACTGAGCCTGACTCAAACCCACACAGAAGTGAGATGTCACTGATCTGTAAAGGCTAGCACCTTAGACAACTCAGCACCCCTGCCCCACCCCCCACCCCGCAAATGACTAGTACATTCTGATATTACTAGTCCTGCTGAATCTTCACTAGCCCATCCTACAAAACAATATCTCAATTTACTAGCCAGAGGGCTACTGAAATCAAGAAAAATACAAGTCTTTCATGAAAGTTATTAGCCTGGTGCCAATGGGCTTCTGCAAAGTTTGATCCATGGAAGCACTACTCAAAACACACTAGTTTCATTTTTTTTGTAATGAAGGGGGAAACACTACTATAAGCAAATATGCCACAAAGAAAACTACAAATGAGTATTCACACATGCAAAGGACTGTGAACTTAGTAGTGTACTTAACACATGTTGTGCAGTATGACATAATGTACATGTGTAGTATGCAGAAATAATGCAAATTTCCTACAATGCTGAATTACCCTAAGTCCAGTCAGACTGCAAACAACAAAGACCATGATCTGCCATAGCATTATTATGCACATGCAGATCTGGATCTGTGCAGTTTGCAGCTGGAGTCAATGAAAGTACGGTATGTCATAATACAGTATGTATGACATACATATTGTACTGATAATGAAGATAACGACGAGTATATAATAAAGAACAATTCAGAACAATATCTCGTGAAGCTGTGCATTTACTGAACCATGAAGACACTACAACCCATCCCCAACACCCATGCTACTGATACATATTGTATTTCTATAATGGTCTCTCACTAAAAAACAAAAACAGAACATATTATGCTGCCCTTGATACAACATGGATATAGGAATTGCTCTACACATTATAAACTGCCTTAATTTATTTTCTTATGCTATTTCATTTGTTTATAGTTCACAAATGTGATGTCCCATATATATATATATATATATATATATATATATATATGCACACACACACACACACTCTCATTTTAAATTAAGTCCAACTGCTAACAGCATCAAACCACAAAAACACAAAATCCATCATGGCATAATGCACTGTCAGATCAAAGTCTCAGCTCTGTGTTAGAAGTGTAAAAAAACACGCTGACCTTAATCTGCCAGTGCATTATGCAATGACAGATCAGGACCTATGCTGTTTGCAGTTATGCTCAATGTCTATGCAATTGTATATGGTAAATACACCCTACCCTATTTTTGGCAGTTCTGCTTGCTACATAGGTTCATTAAAGGTCACCGGGTATTCACTTTTGAAAGGCTCCAATAAACAGTGTTATAGGGAAGGAGCAATGTACAGTCTGGGCACTGATCATTATTTTGAACATGTATTTTAAAATGCACTTCAATCTTAAAAATAAAAAAAGTATGTTTCTTCCTCAAAAGGAGCAGACTGCCCATAAAAAAGGTTTGAAACAAATATTAGTAATTCTCATAAATCCTGAAATTTCATGACTGACACAACTTTTTACTTAGAAATGTTAATGACAAAATATAATTTCTGAAGTTTCATGTGAGTGGAAGTTTGTGCTGAAGCTCAAGCATACTGGGCCTGAGCTAACACAAGTAGCGGTGTTTCCTGTATCAGGAGGATTATTACCCCCAAGTTTTTTTTCTCCCTCAGGCATGGAGCAATTAAGTATGAGTAATCTTACATACAGTAGTAACTATGTGTGGTTTCTCTTGTGCATTTTCCCACATCCAAAGCAGAAAATAAACATCTGCTTTGCACATATGATTTACCTTATTCTGAACATGTACCAGTGAAAATAATTGACTGATTAGGTCTAGTATTGATTTTTAACATCCATGCTTGCACATGCAGTGGTGCACATATTCATGAATATACATGTACACATTTGAAAGAATAAGCTTCACAGCTTTCCTAACAAACCTAAGCATAAAAAAAAGGAATACTCAGACTGGTTTGCTGTCCTTCACAATGACCCAGATGATGTGTGATGATTAACTATTCTTCACTTAATTTGGGGAATTTTCTTTGTAAAATTAGCAATACCAAATATTCTATATTGTCTAAAATCATGATGTGGGAAAAAGAAAAAAACCAAAAGAAAATACACCTACTAAAAAATTACTGATTTGGGAAACAACAAACCATGAACTTTTGATGGATGGCCCTCACATTTTGTGTTCATCAGTCAAGCTGGAGTCAATTTCAGGACTTCCAAGATTTACCACAGAGAACAGTTTACAACGCATAAAATTGATTCTAAATCACAGTGTTTGGCACTATCATTTATTACTTTCATCTTAAGAGTTTCATGACACATCTTCTATTACACATGTTTTCAGCAATAGTAGATGCAAACTATCACCAAAACCATAAATAAGGGCCATAAATCAACCTTTAATGCATCATACAGCCTGGTTTATGTCTCTCTTTATGTCATAGTAAATTATTTTGACCTAACCTCAGAGGAATAGAAAAACATTGATATCACAGATTACTTATGATGGATTTACAGTGAATTCACTATTTTTTATGTGATACCAGTATTTTCATGGAATGTGTAGTTATATTGCTACAAACCCCAAATTTAAGCCCTAATGAACAAATATGTAAACAATATAACACCATCCCTAAACCACAAATTTAAGTACCAACAAACATATTATTTTCTGCAAAACACAAACAATGAAACCCCCAAAAATCAAAGAATTTATATAGCATTCTAGAACTGAAGGCTGAAGTTTAAGACCAGTCTGTCACTGAGAGGAAGGTACCATCATAAAAGGGATAATAAATAGTTTGTCATTTGTAGATAGCATCAAACAAGGTATAGTATATAGTCTGTCACTACTGGGTGTAGTGGAGAGGGTAGGTAGCATCATAAAAGATATAGAAACTAGTATGTCACTATCATCAAAAGAGGTATAGTAACTAGTCTCACACTAGTTGGGGGATGGGTAGCATCAAGCAAGGTATGCTAAAGAGTTTGTCACTAGTATGAAACATCAAAGTATAGTAATGGGATTCTGTCACTAGTAAGAGGTTACGGTAGGATTAAACAGGTAAAACAACCAGTCTGTCACAAGCAGGAGATAGGTAGCATCAAAGAATAGTACCAGTCTGTCACAAGTAATGGGTAATGGATCAAACAGGTATTGTTGTTGTTGTTGTTGTTGTTGTGGGATTTAACGCTATTTATCAGCACATGATAGGCTGTACATGGCGACCAGTATTAATGGTGGAGGAAGAACCCGGGAAAACCCCGGAAAGAACCATTGAGCCCATTGACCCACAAGAAGCTACTGGCAAGCTTTCTCACATACCAACACTGGCTGAATCCAAGACTCAAACCCACGCTGACAGAGGTGAGACAACAGTGATCCATAACGGAGAGCGCTTTAGACCACTTGGCCACTTGGGGCCTCCTTAAACAGGTATAACAACCAGTCTGTCACAAGCAGGACAGTCTGTCACTAGTATCGGGTAATGGATTAACAGGTATAACAACCAGCCTATCCCAAGCAGGAGATAGGTAGCATCAAAGTATAGTAACCAGTCTGTCACTAGTATGGGGTAGGTAGGATTAAACAGGAATAATAACCAGTCTGTCTTAAAAGTAATTCTCCTTAGGCCAGTGCTTGGAGTAATGTGACATTACTCCCTTATTTAAATAAAACCTAACCGAGCCAGTGCCAAGGTTTCTTGGGACAAATAAAGTAATATATATTTATCAAAGTTTCGAGAGTGTCTGCACATTCTAGTACCGTATATGGCAGTAGCCATGGTAGTATGGGCACTGGAGCATGCAGGCAGGCGATAGTTGTCTTATCTCGCATAAAGAGGGCCTAGGTTCGATACCAAGCAGAAACCAAGCATGGAATGAATTATTAAAATTGCTTGTTTAGCACTAGGTTTTCAATATTTGTAGTAATCAAGCAAGGTCCCTAGATTCGTCAACCATGGGGATTTTAAAATACATCCTTGTATAATAATAATAAATATATATATATATATATATATATATATATATATATATATATATATATATACATATACATATACATATATATATATATATATACATATATAAGTATAGTCTTAAGAGTAATTCTCCTTGTGACATTACTACCTTATTTAAATAAAACCAGTAGGTCCCAAGCAGGAGATAGGTGGCATGAAACAAAGTATAGTAAGAAAACATCAAAGGACACACTCACTAATAATAGACTAATTAGTCTCCATCTATATTGTCAATTAACACTGACATATAGTCAATCAATTATTATTAGTCATGCAGTTTCCTGTTTCTTAACAGTCAATTAGATCATGATAATGTCTTCTTGATGATCACCAATTCTGACTGATGGAATGGTGCAATCCCCTCTATTTTTAGTGTGGCTACAACCTTTGATCACTCAGTTCTTTGAGTGTCTCATCTCTATTAACCATTAATATAAAAAAATCTACAAAAAAGAAATGGTAACATTACATAAATACTTAGAATTGCAATACTCTTTATTATTTATAAAAAGACAAGGGTAATAAAATAAAAGTTGTGATCTCTCCATGTCAAATGTACAGAAGAACAAAATGCATCAGTCTGTGATATAAGTAACAGTACATTATCACTTTTGTGGTGAGCTATAAAAGTACAAATTCTAGAGCGATTCACTGAAACCATACTGCAACTGACGCAAAACAAAACTGCTTTTACACTATATTTAATTTACATGTCAATGTCCAATGATCCACCGAGTACCCTCAATGCATTTTCATGGGATAAAGACGTTACAGGATATTTAACTGGCTTAGGAGGTGTTATTAATCCATCAAGACTATACATACTGTATGTACATGCTCATAAGTCAGGTCCAACAGTCAGTAAAACAGACCCTAATCTGCCTGGCATGACTGGGTCTATACTTTTTTCTTCTTCTACTTATATTTCTCCAAGCAAAATGCACAAAACAAGAGCTAAAGGTGTAATACATAAAGAAAGATCTAGGTCTAGGTATTTATTTTAAAGGGGAAAAATAGCTCCATATGTAAACCACACAATGAGAAAAGAGCAGACAACCAGGTCATGGCTGATGACTCAAAGAGGCTGGAGAGATAAAGAAAAGAGGAAACGGAATATGCTGACTAACCTGTCATCAACAATGATTTTGGAAAAACCAGAAGCAGCCAGGTTATGCTGGCATGCTGAGCAATGAGTTCATTCACTTGATTCTATGATAAAGTTTGTTTTATGATGAAATCTGCTTTATCAGTATAACAGAATGGCTAATTGCATTTCGTGTAAAAAAATTAATTATATTTCTAAGAGAACGTGTATCATTCATTAATGTCATGTTCAATTTTATTTTGTTTATGTAATTGATTAAAGTGTTATATTTTACATGCAGAGGCAAATGTTGTTCTATTCTACATCCCTGCTCAGATCTCTATTATTCCATCCACTAATTTTATATTTTAATTTTTTGCTTACTCAATCCGTGCAATAACAATGTGGTTGATCATATCCTAAATAATGTCAACCAAACAAAAGCACCACATAACAAGTGGGTTATCCCCAAACAGATATAGTACCTCTTGCATACATACTGGAAAATAAAAAACTTCCACTCCAGTAATGTACAATTTAGGCATAAAACTGACAGCCAAATATTCTTAGAATTGGTTCCAAAAAATGTATACCTCAGTTGTTTTCAAGCTGTTCTCCACCTCATTTTTATTTATCTGACATTGCTGGTGGTATGTATGGTGTATGAAGGATTATGGAAAATAAATTTTGAAGTACATATTCAAGTTCTACTGGTCCTCAAGCTGATGTTAGAGAATGCCATCATTCAGTCATAACATACAGACACATGAACACACAGGCAATATCAACTTGAAAGAACTTGTGCAATGTTTAGGTTGGAGCACACTGGCAGGACATATATATGGATCAATAACAACACAGAAAAATCCTGTCCATGAGGGACTTTTCAATCATTTATACCTCAGTAGACAGATAATAACAGACTGCACATGACAGGCTAATTTGTACATAATAGGCAATGTACTTTGACAGTAATATGGTATTATATGATCTGGTCACACTTGTTAATGTATCCTGACTTATAGTATTGGGATTTAAAACTGTGACCAGTTAGGAATGTACTTCATCATTTTGGCATCTCCATTTAATGTAAATCTATGTAATTATATGTCCATCCCACCCACCCAGCCAATGTTACAGTTCAATGTACTGGTACAATTTTTTTTCAAGACTTACTGACATGCACGTTGTAAAATTTAATGGATTAAATTTTTCAATTAGTTCTGCAGACTATTTTTAAAATAACAAGTGAACCAACCCTCACCCCAATCACTCAAGTGGACACCACTTTTTAAAAGGTGAGCAGAGGAGTGTATTAGTGGGATGGATCCTTATCTTAGGGCAGACAAAAAGGTAAAATACAATCAATATACATCTGCCTAAAACTGGGTCAAAACAAATTTTGCTCACTGGACAACTATACTAAAAAGTCTAATTGCCCAGCAAATTCATGCGGTTGTCAATTCAAAATTCTTGGGGGAAAAAGTCCAATTTAATTAATCTATTCTTCAGATTTTGAATTTGAATTCTTGCCAGTTATGTGAAAATGAGCACAAAAGTAACTACTGTTCATTTGTCATTTCATGTAAAGACTTCACTTCAATGATTATATATCATGGCAAATACAGTAAAACCTGTCTTGAGAGACCACCACTGCTATGAGAGACCACTTGTTTTGAGAGACTAGAATCTCCATGCACAGATTTATTGATTATATTGTGTATGACCTGCTATGAGAAACCAATTGTCTTGAGAGACCATTATTTTTTTGCAAAGTTGTGGTCTTTCAAGACAGGTTCTGCTGTATACCTATTTTAAGTAAATGCCATCAAAAGCTTGTTGTCTTGTTGGTGATAAGTTGTCTTAGGCTACCAAGCAACAGACTAATCGACCTCTGCTTTAAGATAACCTCAAAAAAAATATATTAAGCAATCACCTGTACATAGTAGCCACAGTCTCAAGGTTCCTATGCTTTTAGATGACTGGATGAACCTATGTAGAGCAGCCACTTGTCCCAAAAAGTCAGTTTGTTCTACTTCCCAGAAGACCGCTCTGGTGGCCTATTGGTTAGAGCATCCACCTCAGATGTGGGAGGTCATGGGTTCAAACCCCGGCTGAGTCATACCAAAGACTTACAAAAATGGTACTAACAGTTGCCTTGCTTGGCACTCAGCATTAAGAGGTTAGTGTTAGCACTGGTCGTCCTGGTGTCAGGATAATGTGACTGAGTGGGACATCATGCTACATGTCTGCAGCATGATGCCCCAGTGCTAGACATCACTATAAACTGTCACACTGCAGACATCGTAGTGATATGACTGAAAAATTGTTAAAGCTACGTTAAGAATCTAAATTACATACATACACTTCCCAAAGCTGTTTTACACAGGTTTGACTGAACTTCACTCATTATAGCAGAATAAGGTTTGTTATCATTAGTTAGCTTAAAGTCAATTAGCTTAAAGTTAGAGTCGAGTTTTGTTTTATTCTAGTTGGGTTTAACTGCACTTTTAACACATTATTGGTTACATCGTGCTAAGGAAATGAGAAATAAGTGCCTTTCCCAAGGACACAATGAGGTAGCCAACCCTGGCTGGCCTGAGCCGGTATAGAACTGAGATGAACATACCCACTCATCAGCATAGCAAATTATATAAAATCAATTCTTTTGGCACATACCATGATAGGAAGAATTTTTTTTTTTAATCATGTGAACAAGTGAAAATTTAATAAAACATTGAATATTTCATACAAAATTGTCTGAAAATGTTGTTTTGAGCACTCAAATTTGTATAATATATAATACAAAAGTCATCTAGGTGTCTGAATATCAGACCTGAGTGTTCTTACAAGCTTTCAGTGTGCCTGTTTGAGAGAGCAATGGTTCAGTGCTTCAGGTGTTAAATTCCTGACTAAATTAGTAAGTGTTCAATTCAACACAGGATTCACAGGTATCTGCCACCATATTATGTCTTTGTTGCAGGGGCACTTCACTCTACATTCTCAGCATGGTATAGCCTGCTGTACCACATAAAACAAAACAAAACAAACATCCCTGAGCCTGTGATTATTTAATAGTCCCAGCTTAGCCAGTCACTGCATTGGCTAGCAGACCATGACCTGTACTGACCTACAGTGATACATATTGACTGATTGGTCCATCTTGAGGGGAAACTCTATGTGTAAAGGTAAATATAAGATGTGTTAATGTTTCATGTTGCAAACACAAAAGAAATAAATAATGTTAAAAATTAATCAGAGAAGAACATCATTCTGCACCATAGACAACACATGTAATAACAGTTTCTTTTCCAGCAGAATTTGCTCCTACATCACTATAACAGCTGCACAGTATGACTGAATGTTCTAATACTGATGAATCTTTCTTTTAATGCTGAATATTGCAAGTTTTGCATGCCAGAGATTCTTGCTTTATCTAAAAGATTTCTGAAAAATATCTGTCTTAAATTATCATCATATCTAAGGGAAACATTCCAGGCTGTCTACAAGGTACATAACAGAACACTCACTCCAAGGCGTTTCTGTCCCATTTCATTGACATGATTTGATTTAGCAAATAAAGTGCTAAAGCAGCAGTTATGATTTAGCTCCCATTTTCTTGACATGTTATGATTTAGCTACATTGTGCTGAAAGAGCAGTAAGCAGTTTGTTCCCATTTCCTTGACATGATATGAATTTACTAAATAAAGTGCTGAAACAGCAGTTAACATATAGCTCTCATTTCCATGACATGATATGATTCAGCTAAATAAAGTGCTGAAACAGCAATCAAAAAGAGGTCCAGGGGTACCTGATATTGCTCACCTTTGCAGTTGTATCATACATAAAATGTGAAAGCCAACTATGTCAGGTTGCTTGTGTGTGTGTGTGTGTGTGTGACTAGGATTTTTAACATAGCTTTTTTTTAAAATTTCAGTCATATCAATGTCTTCAGTGTGGCAGTTTATTCTGATGTCTAGCATAATGTCCCACCCAGTCACATTATCCTCACACCAGGCCAGCCAGTCCTAACACTAACCTCTTAACGCTGAGCACCAAGTAAGGAAGTTGTTAGTATCATTTTTGTAAGTCTTTGGTATGACTCGGCCGGGGTTCGAACCAACAACCTTCTGCTTCTGAAGCAGATGCTCTAACCACTCAGCCACCAGAATATTTGTGTCAGGTTTCGTCAAATTCTGCTTAGTGTTTCTAGAGAAGTTGCTTTTAGGTTTCTCTATTTCTGTTTCTGTTTATGCTAAAATGTTTTCAGTCAAATTGTGTTGAGGAGCTTTTGAGAAGTATTTCAATAAATTTTCTTTGGTGTAATTTAATAGTTGCAAGCATGCTTGAAAACAACGAAAACACATTGACACTGACAAGACACTTGCCCCACAAAAATGAAAACCTGGGTACAAATGGGGAATAATTTTCAATATTACCATAATGGCATTTCACTATATATTATATATATGACATCAAGGTTTTTATTTTTCTGGAAATATTAATTTTACTGGATTTTTACATAGATTGTTAAATAAATGTATGTATAACTCTATTTTTCGATAAAAACGTTTTCAAGTCGGACTTATCTCTTCTGGAAAGTGGCCTCCTTCATTTCTCTTTGGTACAGCAAAGTTTCAAATCATTCTGATTTGTCACACATATAGTTACTGCCCACTGGAGTTGGAACTTCCCCTTGATCTACTGCTGAGATAAATTACTGCCTTGTGGGAGTGGGAAGTGAAAAGATACCTTTACCATCACATCACTGTAATGTCTCAAAGTGAGGAAAACGTTAATCAAACATTATCTATCTCAGCAGACTACTGGTACTTGAGAATAACATCTGTGAACAGCACAGACCCATATCTGCTGTCACATTCTGTCTACACTCGCTTACAAGTCCAACTGCATATTGTACAGACCCAGATCTTCTGTTGCATAATGCACTGACAGATCTTGGTCTGTGCAGTTTGTTAGGAGTAACCAGAAGAACAAACACAGAAGACCATGAACTGCAGGCACATTATACTACAGTAGATCTGGATCTTTGATGTTTGTAGTTTGGCTTGACTTATAAGATAGTATATATGGTACTGCATCAGTAGCTCTAAGTCTACACTCTTTGCTATAAATAGAAAGAACATGACAAACTCTATGTAGATGCAGTGTGCGATGGAAGATACTAGTCTAAGCTGATACATTATAAACAAGAGTGCCTTGAAGGGACTGACACTCAGCTATCCAAAAACAATTTCCATGAATTCAAGATAAAACCATTTCTTCTTTTTAATTGCAGAGCAATGAGATCATATCTGATATTCTTCAGGAATAAGAATTTCAAATTAACCACTGTGGCAGCCATACTGGAAGGAAATTCAGCAGCTTTTTCATTGAAGACAAACTAGACACCATTAGAAGGTTTTAATGAAAGCCTATGTTGATATGACCATCCAAAGATTTTCAAAATGTTGAATGTGGCGGCCATATTGAAAGCCAGATCAGTGCTATTTTCATTCAGGACCAACAATATATAACAACTGATCTTCTGATGCAAACTTTATATAATTACAGTAAAACCTGTTTTGTGAGACAATTGCAATGAAAGACCACCTGTCTTGAGAGACCAGGATCTCCTAGGACAGATTTATTGGTTATGGGGGCGCTCACCAGTTATTATGTACTTTTGAGAGAGTGACATATGTAAGGTGAAGTTGTCTGCATTTAAAACATGCACAATGGAGAGAATGGTGGCATACCAGTATGCTACATTAATGTAATGTGGCTGGCATTTCTTTGGATATTGTACTTTTGGAAACTGTACATGATCTAAACACATTGCTAACTAAAATGACTGCTCCCTTGTGCTAAAAAAAATCAGCCTGAATTAGTCTAAAGTACACTATCCGTAGCAGCTATTAAAATAGGGAAAATGAATTTTGCCAGACTAGACAATACCAGCTTCTGAAAGTGCAATGAATGAATTACCAAATATATAAAATACAATTTACCTCTGAAGTTCTGGAAGTGAAAATGACCAAGTGGAGCTAGCACTTTTTTGAAATGTGCACATCTGGAGTAAGGCCAAGCTGTATACTCTATAACCCATATTTCACCCATCAATCATACACCAAAATAATGAGAATTAAAGATTCTTTGAATTATATCCAAGATATACAAGGTCTTTTTTAAATAGCCAGTATAACCAGTGACGAAATGTGGGGAAATTCTTTTTCTTTAAAATTCTAACCCTATGCAAAATACAAAACTCAGACTAACAGAAGAGCACCACCTATATAGTGTTATGATATGTCATGAGAGACCACATGTCTTGAGAGACCAATATTTTTTGGCAGAAGGGGTGCTCTTTCAAGACAGGTTCTATTTTACAACTTTCCATTTAAGAGTAGCAATAGCAAGATTTATAAAATTGCTTCCACACTGGAAATCAGATCAACATAATTTTTATTTATGACCAACCAGACACTATAAGAAGTCTTCCAGTGAAAATCCCACATGGATAGAACTTTCTGTTCAGAAGGAGCAGCACAGACATGATTTTCAAGATGCCTGATTTGTTGACCATATTGGGTTTCGAACTGGCACTATTTCATCTTGGTCCAACTAGACATTTTATTTCATGTATCCTAGTGAAAATCCTATGTTGATATGACTGTCCATTCAGGTGGAATAACAATAACAAGATATCTGGGCAGCACCATTTTCATTCAGAAGTCAGACATGCAATGAAGTCTTCAGTGAAAACCCCATGTTAGAATGAGTTTCCATTCTGGAGTACCAATAACAAGACTTTCAAGATGGCTGCAGCTATATTCAGACATCAGACTGCAACTATTTTTCTTTCAGGATCAGCTAGACATCATAAGAAATCTTCTGGTGTAAACCTCATGCCAATATGACATTCCATTCAGGAGATGAAGCAATAACATGATTTTGCAAATGGCTGCTGTGCTGGTCATACATTTTGGATGTCCAAGTCCAGAGTTTTCATTCAGGACATATTAGATCTTGGAATAAATGTGTGTCAAGTTTCTTTGCAATTCCTTATGTAGTTAGAAAGAGTAGCATTAATTTGTGCAAATGGATGGTCAGACACAGGATATAAGACAACAGAAGATACAGACAAACAAGAGGCCATTCCATAATCTCTTATGTCTGTGACTGGTAGAGCTAGAAAGTCATTGTTTATTTTTTTGTTCAGGGAAGATAAAGAGTAAGTTTTGACCTTCTGTACTAAGGCAGCACACTTACCATATTTATACAATGATAAACCCACTCCCATTTTCTGAAAAGTGTGACCAATATTTACTAACAATAACAATATCTGATAATCACACCTCACCCTCATCTTCCGAAACAAAATGTTATAAGGCTGGGCCAACTTAGGCCTTAAGATGAAAGATATACTGTACTAATATTACTAAGCAATTTCAAACTAGCCTGACACATAATTGCTATACCCATTAAATGAAGCTGCTGAAATGACTGTAAGTGATATATATATATATATATATATATATATATATATATATATATATATATATATATATATATATATATAGACACACACACACACACACACACTCACACACATACACAGTAGAACCTGTCCTGAAAGACCACCCCTTTTGCCAAAAAATAATGGTCTTTCATGACAGGTCATTACACTATATAACTAATAATCCTGTGCAAGGAGAACCTGGTCTCTCAAGACAGGTGGTCTTTCACAGCAGTGGTCTCAACCATAAATATTTTAAATTGTTATAAATTCTCTGGCCAATTTAAGGAACAAAATTTACAGCTGTATGTAGTTACTAACTCGGTCTTAACTCGATTATGTACTTTCCTTTATTCCTCTTACAACTGTAACTACAATGATAAACCCACTTTGATGCATTGTTAAATTAGACTTGTGCTCAAATAGGGTCCGATAGTTCTTAAAATGTGTCAGAAATGTAATTTTCACCAACAGATTAGGTCATTCCAATCTCGTTGCTCTCCTTTGTCACTGATATTTATATGATCAGAGACACCATATGAATACAGTTGAAAATTAAGTGAATTTATGAAGGGTGGGTGGGGGTAGTGTGCTGAAGAATAGATTTAATCCTCTAGGCTTCGATTTTGTAGCAACTATGGTTTAAAATAAAAATATCTTTTCCTGTGTAAAATACCAAATATATTTTATGTTGCACACACATAAAAGTATATATATATATATATATATATATATATATATATATATATATATATATATATATATATATATATATATATATATATAAACTCGTGGCTTTCACTACTCATTAAAATATCATGTATAAAACAGCCTCTATGTTGCATCTGAGTATATCAATGGCTATATGGTGTGAAAAAAAACTAAAGTTCTATTTTTAGCCTCCCATGAATGGCGATATAAGGAGTACTTTTAATCTATGGCGTTAACCTTCTTTAATTTGGTATCTCAATCATGTGTGTGTGTATGTGCATGCATGTGTGATTTGGACATTTAACATAGCTTTAAAACTTTTTTAGTCATATCCCTATAATGTCTGCAGTGTGACAGTTTATAGTGATGTCTAGCAGATGGGTTTGAGTCTCGGGCTTGACAAATATGGGTATGTGAGAAACCTACCAGTTGCATCCCATGGGTCGATGGTTCTTACAGCTGTTTTCCCAGGTTCTTTCTACACGTTATTCTGGCTGCCATGTATAACCTGTCTTGCACTGAGACAGGCGTTAAACCCAAGATAACAACAGCAACATACTGATATGACTTCTGATTGGTTCCCTTACTTATTTGTTATACATGTGCATGTTAGACTTTATGTAATTCTGTCCAAGATCTCTATCAAGTTTTAACCTGATGTTTGCATCATTACAAAATAAAAAAGTAAATTTAACTATGATGTTGAATTGCCAAGCATGCTAACCATGAAAGAATTCCATTATGGAAATATATTAACTAGTATAAACCAATCTATCTGCACAAAGCTTGAATAAGCTATCTGCCTGCATGCTAGGATAATCCAGAGCAGCCAATTTCACAGCCATTAAACAGTACTATAAAAAAAACTACAGTACAAACAAAGCAGGCTGAAATTTCAGATAGAGAATGGTAGAGACATCATGACGGACATGCCTAGGGTCTACTCTAGAGGGAGAAAACCCACAATGCACCTCTGAAAAAGGGGGTAAATTTTCAGAATATACGAGGGATCTAATGGGAAAAAGTAAGAGCTTGAAAATGTAATGGGGAACCTGTGCACATTCAGTTGGTTTTTCAATGCAAATATTTAGAAATATGGGTCCACCCCACAATTGTACATCCTAGTAGAGACCCTAGGGGTCCACAATGGCTCAGTGGCTAGCATGTTAGAATTGTGACCGATTTATGTCAAACATCCTGCCCAAACTAAGCCTGGTCAGCTGTTGTGATGTGGCTCTGGGCAAGGCACTTTATTCCATTGCCTTGGCACATCATAATCTTTAAAGTGCTGTTGTGTCATTAAATGCCAACTAATCAATACTTCTCATTTTTATCTGCAAAAATATAAACCTCTCAAATGGGAATGAGGTATTTCATGTGTACAAATAATGTAAAGGAAAGAGGTAATATAGAACCAGTCTGTTCTGGTCTGCTGATACATTACAGATAATGGATTTGTAACCAGTCTATCCCCAGGATTTGGTGACACTTGATGACCTGACACAATCAAACTACCAGATGTTTGGTCAATAAATACAGAACTGCAAACAAATACCTACAGGCTGGCAGGAACTTGACAGACCAGTGTACCTGTCAATTTTCCAAACAGTGTACATGGGGTTCACTCTCATAAGAGAGTTTGTTCTTGCTGTTATTATTACTATTAATACTATTTCATTTTTCTATTTAAGGACAATAAGACAAAAGCCTGCATGTAAAATATGCAATCAAAGCATTGTTATATAGCATGACCTTGATCTTAAAAATAAAGGGCATGCAACCATGTCCATACATGTGAACCTCCCGGATGGGGAGGTTTTCCTCCTGAGATGAGGGATGTATCAGTGTCTCTCCCATCAATCAATGAAATCTCCCATGAATGTAAAATTATTATCCAATTTTATTTTACACCTTGTGTCCTGTGTACTATATTTATGGCATTTCTGCCTGAGATATGTGACTGTAAATTCATTTAAGCCGGGAAGACAACATAGTTGCTAATTTCTTGCAACATATAACAATTAACATCCCTTTGCTTCTGTCGACACGTATTATACTATATGAGATCAGAAGTAATTCTGAAAGGGTTGAAGAGATTAACTGATTAATGTTGGATTAATAAAGAGCTTAATCAACATAAAAAAAGGGTTGTTTGCCTTCAATGTTTAAAATATTTCAAGTTGTCCTAGACTGCGTTATCTCCCAATACTAAAATGCCAAAATCTAAGCTACCAAACTAACAAATTAAATTCAATGGTGGAAGGAAATGGGGATTTCAGTGTTTGGAATCAAGTTCAAAGGACATAAAAATGCATTTTGCCCTTCAACTAATGCCGATTTTAAAATCTGCAAGTGGTAGTAATGCATTATGTGTCATGCAGCATATTAACTGTGTCAACAAATATACCATTATTGAAATTCATTGTCATGGAATTGGCATAAGATGTGGATAAAGACACTGTCTGCCAACTCAGAGCTTAACATAATCTTCTGTTTACGATAGCAGATCCTTTTTCCAGATCTATTTTTTTAAAAATGCTTCCTGACATGGAATTGCACAAAAGTTCTCATGCATACTGCCAAAAAATACTCACAGTTCCCCAAGCCCTGGATTATAAAAGTTATGGGATAAAAAAAAAAAGAAGCCAAGGACCTGCAGCAATGAAAACTTTGCCATTCTCACTGAAATTCTTCCCTAAATCCTCGCCCCTTTAGAAGTCAAAACTCCCAACCAAGTTTTCCAAATTACAGTGTTTAGGAAATTTAAACAAATTTAAAAAAACCTGTGCCAAAACCTTTACACAAATTTTCTATGACAGTGACACTGACCCTTTTGAAGGCCAAAGTGAGCATATCACAGAATGAATTGCCACTGCTTCAAAATGATTCCATTTATGAGGAAACTCCTTCAAAAGGGTTTGCATTATTTGGACATATCCACTGAAAATGCATTGCCATTCAGAAACAGACTGTTATTTACATTCTGTTGAGATTATACCCATTTGGAATTTGATGACCACCTCAAAGCTGATGAAGTAATATGACATAATGGTGTTTTCAACTGATCATTATCAAGAATTTGTGTAATGAATATCAAATATGTTTATGTACACCATACGTTTCATGAAACAGATGTCACTTCTATACACATCATGAAATGTGGGCTCAATATTCAGATGATGATGCCCGGAGAATTGAAGAATTATAATCGGAAGATGAAGACAAAAATTATTATTATTATTATTATTATTATTATTATTATTATAGTTATAGCATCAAAATGGTGAAAACAGCAATTGGATGAATACCCGTTTTAAAAATGCTACCGTTGTTGGTTGATTTTTTGATGGCCCTTTTGAAACATCATTGGCTATGTCATGAAGAGAAATAGGAGCTAACTGTTTTTCCCAAGAACTCACTGGGACATCTGAACCTTGGACCCTGAATCCTATACGATATCAACAGAGCTACTCTGACTCGCATTATCAATTGAGCAGTAAAATAATTCCACTTTCTATGTCTTTTTTGGTCAGCATGTCCACAATAATTTCACTATTGTGCAGCATGTACTTTTTCATGCTGAAAACCCACCATTTGTCTGATATGAATATATCCTCCTATTGAGTGAAGATTTGTCCACATGCATAGAAGATCGTCTTTTTCAAGAATGCCATGCTGTATGAAAGTTATGCCTAGATTGTCAGCAGACATTTTTTTGCCGTAGTTAAGTGTTTACTACATTAGCAATCTCCCATCTACAGGTGATCTGAATTTTGGTGTTACACTATCCATTCTGGAATTTAAATTATGTGCCATTTGGAATTCAGTTATTCAAGGAACATAACAATTACCTTGTGTATCCCATCCTTTAGGGGTTTAGATTACATCATCCTACTTTTAAATATACCAACAAGGTAACATGCAAGTCCATGTGTTAAAGAATAACAAAAAAAACCTGCCTAACATTAAAAGGTAGTGAGAGGTTTGTGTATTCCTCTCTTTAAAAAAAGTTGGTGATATCTTCTTGTTAGTGTTGTTGTTCCTTCAACATGTATATTAATAATGTCTGCATTCTCACAGGAAAATAGAATGAAAAATCTGAACTATTATTGCATGGGTGTCTGCATTTGTTTACTTCAATAAACAGTAAAGATAAAACAGATCATCAATTGTTTACCTAGTGCATAGGGGTGTATTTGTATGTGCTGCATACAACCAGGTGAGTGTATGCATGACATTTAAATATACTTTCATTATTTCTTTTCAAAAATCAGAACAATGTCAGGACAGTCTGTAGTGCAGTGTGACCACAAGATGGACCCTTGGGACATCCAGACTGTATCAACTGCTTCAAGTAAAACACAAAATAATTGTTGTGCACATTGTAAATTATGGCCTTCTGAAACCTGGAATCAAGATGTCCAGCTATATCTATGGGTGGTTGGGTAAATTTCCTTCACCCGCATCATCAGAATTTTCATGTTTTTTCCTCACCTCAGTTGGAGAGGGGAGCAACAAAAAATTCTGTGAAAGGCTTGGCTCTTCTACTTGTAAAAGCACTCTAGGGTCCCAGGAGTTTATGAGGTCAACTTTGGTAGCATGTAGAGACCCTCCTGAAAGATGGACTGACCATTCGAGGAGTCAATCACCTCCTCCCCTCCCCCCCTGAAAGGGACTTGTTGGACATGTTCTTGGCAGGATGTTGCTCCCTCCTACGAGTGGATCACCACTCATCTCAGGCCCCAAGTAGAGGGTCACTCCCACCGCACACATATGGCAGATTGTGGCTCTCTCCCATGATGAAGGTGGAGCAATGCACATATATGGCAGCTTTATGATTGCTCCCTCCCACTTAGGGGGCGCTTACCAGATAATATGTACTTTTGAGAGAGTGACGTATGTAAGGTGAAGTAGTTCGCATTTAAAACATGCACAATGGAGAGAATGTTGGCATACCTCTATGCTACATTAATGTAATGTCGATGATATTTCTTTTGGATATTGTACTTTAGGAAATTTTACATGATTTAAGCACACTGCTAACTAAAATGACTGCTCCCTTGTGTTAAAAAATCAGCCTGAATTAGTCTAAAGTACACTATACATAGCAGCTATTAAAACAGGGAAAATGAATTTTGCCAGACTAGACAATACCAGCTTCTGAAAGTGCAATGAATGAATTACCAAATATATAAAATGTAAAAAAAGTTATCAGCTCTTTTTTATACAATTTACCTCTGAAGTTCAGGAAGTGAAAATGACCAAGTAGAGCCAGCACTTTTTTGAAAGGTGCACATCTGAAGTAAGGCCAAGCTGTATACTCTATAACCCATAGTACACCCATCAATCATACACCAAAATAAGGGGAATTAAAGGTTCTTTGCATTATACCTATGATATACAAGGTCTTTTTCATATAGCCAGTATAACCAGTGAGGAAAGCCGGGGAAATTCTTTTTCTTTAAAATCCTAACCCTATGCAAAATACGAAACTGTAGAGCGCCACCTTAAGGAAGGTGGAGCACTGCACATATATGACAGCTTGTTGCTCCCTCCTGCTAGGGAGGTTGTTCACGGCACACATACATTTGGAACATGGAAGGATCTCAACTTGTGCCTTTTGGCTAGAACAATATTAGATTTTGACCTACTTATAGATCAGGTTCAGTAATGGTGCATCCCATGCCCACAGGGATTTTGGATATACACTCCTGGCTGATGGACAGATGAATACAAGTCAGGCAAATGGAAAGATAGACAAAATCAAATTTTCCGTCTGCCCACCCCCATACCACACTACAACCCATTCAAATTGGGACCAAAATAAAAAAAATGGGATTAGGCAGTTACTAAATTTTGATGTTTTAATGGAAAAATATCTATATACTGTGAATTCACTATATTTTGTAGCACACTGATTTTCATGGATTTTATGGTTGCTTCAAAAACATTTTAATTTATTGAGCTTATCAACAATAATCCCTGTGTAACGACACCATTTTTCAGCTCATAATAAGGTTGTACACGGAAGCCAGTATATCAGGTGGAGGTCAAGAACCCAGGAAAACCCCAGTAAGAACCACGAACCTAAATCCAACAATTTAAGTCTTCATGAACACATAACACGTAACTTTTTGAAAACCATGAAAGTCTATACTGACAAATAATAATGTCCTTACTCCAAAAGCATGTCACCTACAGAGTTTGGTCTAAGTAAGTGATGTAAAACAAATGTTACTGTCTAGAAACCATTTTTATTCTTTCAGTCATTGTGACCACAATTATTTACAAACCCAAAAATCAATCAGCATCTTCCCTTACCCATGTAAAAGCCATCCACAAAGTTTGGTCAAGGTATGTAATGAACAAGTAAAATCATTGCATGGAAATCATTTTTCTTCTCCTGATGACCTTGACCTTTCACCTTTTTGATCCCCAACACTGATAGGGTCTTCCTTAGCCCCAAGTGCAGGCCATCCAAAAAGTCTGATAACTGTTTATGGTGGATAACTCAAATAACTGTACAGAAACATACTTGCCACAATATCTCAAGTTACTGAACCGGAACATACTTGCTTCAAGACAGATGGATAGACAGACAGGCACACAATATTACAGCATATGTTCTGCTTTAGGGCAAGCATATAGCACAAAGAACAAGGTAATAATTTCTGTCAGTCTTGTTTTGATGTTCATAAGGAAACATGACTGCATTTTGTTGCATCATACCTAAAGAGCATGCCTATAGCTAGAGTTTAATTTAACAGAAGTTTCCAACTCAATAGGAAAAGAACAATCTTACTTGAATCTAGTACCATGACCTACTCTGTCTGCCACATGCCTCTATAATTGTTGAAAACATCTATATTCCTGAGTGAGAAGATTTTCAATTTAGCCACAGTGCACCCATATTGGACATCAGCTCTCCACCATTTTCAGTTTGGACAAACTAGATTCCACTACAAGACCTTTGATGAAAATACCATGATGACATAAACATCTATTAGGAAGGTGTTATACAAGAATTTCAAAATGTTTATTGCAGCAGCTTTGCTTGAGGTAAGCTCAGTACCATTTTTATTTTGGACCAACTTAGACACCACAAGAAGTCTTTAAGTAAGAACTCCATGATGCTAAGACTATCAGTTATGGTGGAGCAGCAATAATAAGAATTTCAAGATGGCTACTGTTAGGAGCCCATACTGGCAGTTCAGGGCAGAACCATGTTCATGTAGTACCAACCAGACATCATAAGAAGTCTTCTGGTAAAAAAAAACAACATCACCATCATGACCTTCTTTTTAGGAGGAGTAGTAATAACAAGATTTTCAAGAATATGCTGCAATGGTGACCATATTAGACATCACTCTGACATCACAGCTCCAGTTTCATTTAAGACCGTCTATTCTAAGGTGGCAGGGTCCAGTTTCGTAAATTGGCCCCTGGCAAATTTCTTAACTTAAGGCTACAGTGTGACTTTTTCAGCTATTATTGTTTACTGTTTTAAGATATGAATATATTTGTGAACTAGTGTTTTGGGTTTGTGTTCTTGAAATTGATGTCAGGCATGTAGTCAGCTTCCAAAGTTACTCTGCAGTATGATGATAGTGAAATACCAACAGACACCTTGGAGCAAGTAGAATATCTCAAAAATGTTTGGATGACAACTATTTTCAATTGCATCAGCCTGTTTAGTACACACTGTTTTGCAGAAATGTCATCTAGGGAAAGGGCTTGTGTTTGCACTGTGAGTATCACATGGTGTCAAAAATTACCTTTGGACATGAAAATTGCAGGTAGAAATTTGGGGTCGGGGTGCATAAACGTCTTCTCCTATGAACTGCCATTGACTTCTTTGGTCAAGTGGATAATATTCTTATGCTGTTTTAATATAGGTATCCAAAAATATAGACTTTTTCGACCTCACTTGTGTATTTGATTTTTTTAATGATTTTGTATACTAGGTCGTTGTTTGTGGCATTATATTTGTACATAAAAACTGACCCCTGCCCTCTAAAGGAGTAATGTTAGCAAGATTTTCAAAATGGCTGCTGTGGTATCCATATTCGATGTATGAACAACACTATTTTCATTTAGAACCAAGCAGACCTTGGGGTGAATGTTTATATAAAGTTTCATCACAATCCTACAACTAGTTTATGAGGAGTGGCAAATAAACAGATGGGCAGACCGTGAGTGCACATTAGATGAAGGACAACAGGAAACAGGCCATCCCATAAGGTATTCTGGCCTACAACTAGTACAGCTAATAGCGTGCACAAACTGTATAATAATTATATAAAAAAAACATCCAAACTAACACAATTTAAAATGACAAACATTATCAATATACATGTACCAAGTTTATAATCACTCATCTTCCCTACAAATTACATGAAGCTTTCAGTTGGGAACAATTATAAATATTTCCATGAACAATGAACAGAGATAAGATACATTATTACCAACACTGCATGTGTTTCTTGATACTGGCAATGAGACAACTGATCTAAATTTGTCTGTAAAGAGAATTGTCCTGATTTCTAACAATGATTCTGGTATACCGGTATAAGCGGCTGAGTCATTCAGGATATACAGGGATTAATGGCACAATAGCACAATCCTTACCATACTGTTACTATATTTAATTTAGTACTGGACCTTGTCCAAAATCAAGTTCACTGCTTACCTCACTTGGGACATCCATGCTGTTTTGATTTTGTAAACAACAATACATAGCTAAATTTTCTCAAGATATTTAATTTAGGATTATTATCAATAGAAGTGTAAATGTTAATTTGGATTTGAGTTTAAGACATTGGTATTTTCCATAAAAATACCTGGTCTACCTGATGTTTCCCTTGTCCTTTATTATAATTTTAGTAATAGACCTTGTCTTAGAGTGTTGTAGAATAGAAAAAAGTAATTGTGACCTAAGGTCAAGTAGAGAGCTATATAATCTAGTTTACTTGAGAAATTACTCATTCCTGCATTCAACATCTGAGGCAGAAATTAGTCTTGTTATTGTGTTCAGTATTTCATTTGGGTGTAAATATTTATTTAAATTATTATTCGCTGGAAATACAAAGTGTTCATATATCATTCAAGAAAATATATTATTGTAATACATAAAAGGCTGTTAGCACATCTCCACAGTACAGGCATGTGTGTGTGTGTGTGATTTGGGATTTTTAACGTAGCTTTAAAAAAAATCAGTCATATCGCTATGATGTCTGCAGAGTGGCAGTTTGTAGTAATGTCTAGCACTGGTGCATCATACCACAGATAAAACTGTAGCATGATATCCCACCCAGTCACATTATTCTGACACCAGGCTGACCAGTCCTAACACTAACCTCTCAATGCTGAGCGTCAAGCGAGGCAGCTGTTAGTACTATTTTTAAAAGTCTTTAGAATGACTCGGCTGGGGATCGAACCCACGACCTCCTGCATCCGAGGCAAATGCTCTAACCACTAGGCCACCGGGGCAGTCACACAGTACAGGCCACTGGAACATCAGTATATTTAAGACTTCAGACACATCAAACACATTCCATAATGGAACTTACTTGGAATACCACTTGAATTCAGTTGGAAATTTAAACATTTGGATTTGTGATAAATCGTTTGGGGATTTAATTCATATTACTGCAAGTTCTTTTAAATTTTCACTATGTATTCAATGGGAAATAAATTATTTGTTAAATTTTACAAAACGTGTTGGTTTTTACTCTTTTTCTGTTACTTAGTTTAAGATCATAGGGTTCTAATAATACAGTGCAGAGCCCCCAAAAGACAATACCGGTATACTAAACAAAGAAAAATCTTTAACATACAGAGTTCAATTTTTCATGTAAACCACCAAGATCTTCTCAGTCGGAAAATCGTGGGACACATCACCAGTTAAAAAGGTTGCTTTAACTAGTTGCCACTGACAAGTAACTTAATCATATTACTTGGTATTAAATATGTACAGAAATGCAAATCCATGTCATTATGTTCTATTCACTGCTTGTTTTTTAAATTTCCTTTTAGAAGGAATATTACGTAATTTATCAGACAACATTATGGAGATCTTTAGAGATAGCATGTTACCATCAAGACATGTTATGACCAGCTTTCAGTACCAGATGTTGGACCATTTCAGAATTAGGGTGACAGTTATATATTTCATCCAACTTGTTTTTTTATTTTTAAAAAAGTATCAAAGCTTTCCATCTGATACCATGCAATGATTAAACCCATTTTTTTCAGGATTGCAATTCCATTTAAAATTTAAAACAAAAGTAGAATGATCTCACCTTGTGCCTTTTGGCTAGAACACTACTAGATCTGATTTTGACCTACTTAAAGTTAGGTTGAGTAAGGGTGCATCTGGTCTATTCCACATTCTCATATCCACAGGGACTTAATGATTTACACTCAAAACTGATCCACAGATGAACACCTACGATATATTTTAGAATGATGCACTCAAACCCAGAAAGGGTAAGATACTCAATGTATCTTTATGTCTCTTAATGAATTTCAATTCTAATGGAAGAAAAAGTTACTAGTACAGAAATTTTTAAATACGGAACAGATAAATGTATTTGTAACACAGAGACAGTCTTCAAAAAAACTTCAGAAGGACGACCACTAATGCTTTACACATTGGTCTACGGGCAGATTTTCGCTGGTGATCGGTCATAACAGCCATAAAGTATAATGTCCTTTAAAAACATGACAGTTCATCGCATGACCCAAGCTAGGTACATTACTGGATTGCATCATGCTGACAACCTCCATAGTGTGGGAGGATGTATTCGCATCATACTGACAGTGGCGATTTTTTACAAGTTTATGATCACTCATCTTCCTGCATATATATCTGAGAATATCAAATCATTATTAAAGAAAAATTACAAATATTTCCATGAACAATGGACTGAGTTACATTACATTGTTATCAGCACTGTTTTTTAATATTGGAAATGAAAAAACTGATCTAAAATTGTCTGTACACAGAGATGCATCCTCTAACAATGATTCTTGTATTCCAGTATAAGCAGTCATTCAGGATACACAATACGACTAGGGTTTATGGCACATTAGCACAATCCTGACTATGGAGTGCTGAGTGTGTTTAGGTAGCCTCAAAAAGACATACAAAACAAAGATAAATCCTTAAAGTAAGAAGTCCAATTTTGGATGCATACCACCCTCTTTTAACCAGTCCCAGACCTCATGCAGTCAGACCAATCATGGGTATTATAATCCCCCAGCCAAAAGATGGCTGCTTCCACCAGATGCCTCTTATGGCATGCAGAACAGTGCATCTGGCATATTCTACATTCCCATCCCCACAGAGACTTAAGATATACAGTATGCCCACAGGGACTTAAGATATATAGTATGCCCACATGGAGGTAAGATGCACAGTATGCCCACAGGGACATAAGGTAACAGTCCTAACTTATAGACAGATGGACACAGGCCCTGCAAATGGAAAGATTAACAAAAGTGAAATTGCCATACACACACGCACGCATGCGTGCCTGCGGGTGCACACACACACACACACACACACACACACACTAACACACTAACAC
This sequence comes from Sinohyriopsis cumingii, assembly GCA_028554795.2. Lineage (NCBI taxonomy): Eukaryota > Metazoa > Mollusca > Bivalvia > Unionida > Unionidae > Sinohyriopsis > Sinohyriopsis cumingii. The sequence goes on from CM068827.1 coordinate 35,363,501, forward strand.
CTTTTCAAATTTGGGAATACAATTTTTTTAAAAAGGACTTGGCATTTACTAGACTTGGATGTATAATGGGAAAACATTATCTATGTACAATCAATTCACTTTATGTATTTTGTATCATACTGAATTTCAATGATTTCATGGTTGCTATAATTTAAATTAAGCTAATGAACAACAATCCCTGTGTAACGACAATTGGTAAGGATCCCAAACTAAATCCAAGAACTGAAGTCCTGATGACCAAGTAACTTTTTTGAAAACCATAAAAGTCTTTACCAACTAAAAAAAATGCATTAAGAGTATTGTAACAGTACACATTTTGAAAGACAGCAGCACATCACAGAGAGTCTTGTAATGATCAGTGTGTCACAAAACATTTAACACTGACCTATGGGCTATGTCCACAATAAATCTCAGACTGCAATATGTTTGATGTTCATGCTGGGGTATGATGGATTTTTAATTAAGATAATCGTTAGAGACATAGAAAAGGCATGGTTAATGTGGATTAAGTAGCAGAAAAGTTACAAAGTGGAGACAATCCTGAGACAATTTGTGCCTTTGGAAATAAGTGTCATAAAATGAGATTTTTCCAGAAATAATAACGGCAGAATGTAGAGAGAATTATTCTAACTTCGATGGACATGTTAAGTTTTGGTGGTTAGATAAATGTAATCTTGACTGATGAAGGTAAATAAGGGTGGTATGTTTCCCAGGCAAAATTCAATGTTTTAAGTATTCTCTGTCAAAAGTTTGGTCAGTCTAAGTTTCTGCAGGATGAGCAGAAGTTAACTCCAAGAAAATGAATATTTTCTCATTATAAATTGTCCAAAGGACAGGTGTCTGGAAGTTAAGTGACATGAAGCTTAAAGAAGCAAAGAGATTTGGCTCAATAGTAAATAGTGAGTTTCAAGAAGGTACAAGGTATTGTCTCAATCACATACAATTTGTTCATTTATATAAGTTTGTAATTATTTCTCTGAATTTATTTGTTTTAAATTATACATCAATATTTTCTTGAGAGCAGAAGTTAACTGTTTGCATTCATTCATCTTGACTGTTATATGACTCATTTATTCTAAGAATGCTATACAATAATTCCTTAATATGAATTTTGAGAGACTGTTCGAATGTACTTGTTTGTATGGAAGAGGATCATGTATTCTATGAATTTCATGCATTACTTCTGATATGAACTGTGAGAATTGTGTGGATTTATCTGTCTTAAATGGTATGAATCATATAGGCTAGAAATTGGTAAGGCTGTCTCTGTAATGTCAATCCAAAACTGCCAGTTAGCAAGTAAGGCAAGACCTCAATTCCATTAATTCATTGGTGTAATTAAAGTGGTGGATTCTTTAAACCAGAAATCAAGCACCTGTTAGCTGACATTTTAGTCCATTAGTGATTTATAATCCACAACAGGGGCATATGAATGGTACAGTGGGAGGTAAGGTTATGTCATAGTTAACTTAGGAATGCTGAGTAGCCACTAGGGAGAGATAAAAAATTTCTGGTAATAGGATTGTGTATATCAGCTGCCAGGCTGCAAACTGACCCACATTAGCCTTAGTTTCTGTTGAAGTACAAGAAGATGATAAGACAAAACCTAACAAAACAAGAGTGGAGATACTGTTTGACCCTAGAAGAGAATAGCTGGACAAATATTCAGGTTGTGTATTTATCTGTCTTAAAGAGAAAAATAGCTCCATATATGTACCATAAACTGAGAAAAGAGAACAGACAACCATGCTATGGTTGATGACCCAAAGAAGGCTGAAGAGAGAAAGAAAAAAGAAAAAGGAATACATTGATTCTGATCTGTTACCAATACTGACTTTGGAAGGACCAGCACGCAACCAGGTTATCCAGGCATGATGGGCAAAGGAATACAGTGACTCTGACCTGTCACCAATGCTGACTTTGGAAGGACCAGCAACCAACCAGGTTATCCAGGCATGATGGGCAAATGAGTTTGATTGCTCACTCAATTTGATCATGAAATTTGTTTTATGAGTATAAACAGAATGGCTAATTGCATTTTTCTAACAAATTTGGAAATTTTATTTCTAAGAAATAGTATATGATTCAAATGTCATGTTCAATTTCATTTTGTTTATATAATAAATTTTAAATACAGGGACTCTTGTTCTATTCTATATCTCTGCTCAGATCTCTGTTTTTCCATCCATTAATTTCATATTTTATTTTAATATCTATTTGATCTGGGCAATAACACCACCATCAATCACCATCTAGATAACCAAATATAAAAGAACCACCACCTAACAAGTCTGAGATTGCGGAAAAATAGCAATCATACAGTATTTCAGCCTGTACATCTGGATTCACGTATTTCTTGTATATCTATACAACTTTTTCTGGTTTTATAACAATCTGTACACAAAATCAACAAAAAATCTCAAAACAGAAAGAAGGCAAATGGATTACCACAAAAAAACTAACACAGACACATAAGTTCCTATTCTGTGAATTAACTTAAAGCCACCTTCTGACAACAGCTAAAGTATAGTACTATTCAATGGCAATGGTGACCTTTTGACTACTACTAGCAATATTAATTGGTAAAGGTCACCTTTTGACAACTACTATTAGTACTATTCAATGGCAACAGTGACCTTTTGACAATAAATACTACTATTCAATAATAATGGTGACCTTTTGACAATTACTAAATAATACTATTCAATGGTAATGGTGACCTTTTGACAACTACTGCTAGTATTATTCAGTGGTATAGGTCACCTTTTGACAACTATCACTAGTACTATTTAATGGTAAAGGTCACCTGTTGACAACATAGATGATAAAAACGTTTTTTTTCGTTTTTTTATTTTACCTCGAAAAACGCGTTTTTTTACATTTTTTATTTTTTGCTGGACAATATAAATTATATGGAGGAAACCATAGAGTGGTCAGATCAGTCAGATGGTGATAACGGCATTGAGTGAAAAAAAATTCAATGTTATCTGGACTACGATTTAAAACTTTTGACATTTTTTCATATTTGTATCACTGAAACTTTAAAACTGGTATGTAGCATGTAAATTAGTAAAATATTGATTTTTGTGTTGCCTAAAAACTACTGAAACGTTTTTTCGTTTTTTATTTATTGAGGAAAAAAAGCGTTTTTTTACATTTTTTATTTTAATTTTAACGTTTTTAACATCTATGGTTGACAACTATTACTAGTACTATTCAATGGTAAAGGTCACCTTTTGACAACTATTACTAGTAATAGTAAAGGTCACCTGTTGACAACTACTACTAGTACTTACTATTCAATGGTAATGGTGACATTTAGACAACTTTTACTCTTAGTTTTATTTTTTTCACTGGCCAGTGGCTGTAGACTTGCTACTTATAATGGTTAAACATTATCAATTAGAATGCATAGGATACAGCCGATCACCATAAATTCTATGTTGTAACAGTGCAGTGACCTGGAAACAAATTTACATAGGGTGGGGAGTATCTTAAATCTATACAATAATACTTATCAATATTTTTGGTTCAATACTGTTGTCAAGTCAAATCCAATGATATATCATAATGATTTATAACATCACCAAGTAGAACAATAGACCAAGTCCTTATCTGCCAGTACATTCATTTTGTGATGGCAGATCTGGGTCTATACTTTTAACAGTTGATTGCATTATTGCATATGGGTATATATGGTAATGACTAAACCAAGTTCAAACTGATGATGCAGGGAAAGGATGTACAAATTTATCATTCAATAAACCACAGGTCTTTAACATTCTGTGTAAACATGCAGAACATGATATTTAACCTAGCTTTCAATACGTGAACTAAAGTCTAACTCTATATCTTTCTGATTAAGGCTAAGCGTGAGAAAATTATGTTTAAAATTTCCACAAAGAATTTCCCACAAACCAGAGTATGTAAAATTTCATTGACAGATAGGACATGACTTATTTTCTGTGACATCAATAGGACCATGGAGGTATGCAATCAAGTGAAACACAATGATTCACTAAATATGGTATTTTTATCGCATTAGTTCAGGGTTTATACACTTTTTGTGTAACAAAATTCAAGAACTTTTCAAGAATGAATCAAAATTCAAATAACTGTTCAAGGTACCATGAAAACCCTGTAATTGTGTGTCATAATATAAATAAAATACAAATATGAGTAAGTAGATAACATAATCTGGAAAAATATATTCATGAACCAGTGTTTTCCCCTACAGGTGTTAGATTAGAGTTTGAAAAAAAACACAAAAAACCTTTGGTGTCAGAACTGGGGGTTTAGAAGAAAAATGCAACAAAAAGTGTGACAAAATTTTTAGATGTGCATATCCGAGGCACAAATGTGCATGAAGGAAAACAATTAACTACTCATTTGATTAACATAATGGGATAAAAATGATTTAACATACTGAAGTCCCATATCTTTACCAGAAGTGTATCATGGCAATGAATCTTTTGTCACGATACACTTTGTATACTTGCTTATAAGTTGAGTCCAACTGCAAATTGTACAGACCCAGATCTACTTTTGCATCATGTGCTGGCAGATCTGGGTCAGTGCAATTTGTTAGGAGTAATCAGCTGGTCTGCAGGTACGTTGTTCTATGGAAGATCAGGATCTTTGTTGTTTGCAGTCTGACTCGAGTATAAGTGAGTATATACAACGTATTTTTATGCTTTATGGAATAGTCATTTCAGATCCCATACTTGCTAAAATGGCTATCAAAGGAATTGTTAATGAAAATATAATCACAATTCAAATTTAAATTAGTGTTTACAAACTGATATGCAAAAGTGGACAAGGATTAAATATATCCATCATTATCACTACCTTAATTTAGTTTCCCCACCTACCCCTGTGGCCCCAAAATAATACTACCCTCAATTTAACTTATCCACGAGCCATATGACCCACAAAGAATACCACCCACAATTTAACTTCCCCACCAACAATATAGCCCTAAACAACACTACCTTCAATGTAACTCCCCCACCAATTATGTCACCCATAGACTACACTACCCTCAATTTAACTTCTCTACCAGCCATGTGGCTCATAAACAACAATAAATTTAACATCACCAGTAGCCACATTGCCCACAGACACACTGGCCTCAATTTAACTTCCCAATACCAATGTGATCCCTACACAACACTGCCCTCAGTTGAGCTCCCAAACCTGTTATATGGCCCCCTACACAGCACAACCCTTGATTTAACTTACCCATAAGCTAGGTGGCACCTAGACAATACTACCCTCAACTGAACTCCTCCACTAGTCCTGTGGCCCCTAAACAACACTACCTCTGATTTAAGTCCCCCATAAGCCATGTGGGCCCTAGAAAACACTACCCTAAATTTAACTTCCCCACCAACAATGTGGTCCATAGACAATACTACCTCAAATTTAACTTCCCCACTACCAGGTGGCGCATAGACAAAATTGTTCTCAATTTTACTTCCCAACCACCAATGTGGCCCCCAGACAACACTTCCCTCAAATGAACTCTCTCACTAGTCATGTGGCCCCTAAACAACACTACCCCTGATTAAACTCCCCCTTGAGCCATGTGGCCCCAGACAACACTACCCATAATTCAACTTCCCCATTAGCCACGTGGTCCTGATACAACACAACAAAAAATAATATACCTAAAAATACTCTCAAAATACAAAGTAACAAAAAAACATTTTCTTCCTTTTCACGTTTTTAAAATTATTTTGAAGAAAAGAAACAATCTTGTATAATTTTGTTTGGCTCTGGAAAAACACAGGAATAATAATTTATGCCTGTGAACAAACTTAGGAATGCAAAATTCTGTAAGTCTAGTATAATGAGATAACCTAATATTTTGCTGGATAAGCAAAAACATGTGTAACTAATTTTATATACATTTACATAAGTCTTCCAGGGCCATATAGAATTTTTCAAGTTAAAAACTGAAAATTATCATACTGAAAATTCAACTAACTTTTTGGAAAATTCAAGCTGCCATATATATTCACTTATAATCCAACTGCACACTGCATGGACCCTGATCTGCTGTCACACAATGTGCTAGCAAATATGGGTCTATGCAGCTTGTTAGAAGTAATCAGCAGAACAAACAACATTGATTCTGATCTGTGTCAAATAACGCATTGATGGGTCAGGAGCTATCTTGCTTGCATTTGGACCTTACTTATAGATGACAATATATGGTACCATCTTGAATATTCAATTTCCTATCTTGATAACTTTACTAACAATGCTGAAATTTCAACTTCAAATTTAGGCTGAAATTTCAACATACATAATTAATTTATTTTTCAAGATCCAAAGTTGCATTTTCAACATATGAACATGAACTTTCAGCAAACAAACAAGCAAATTTCCTCTTATACTGTACTTAGAATGTAGCCTTCGGTAATTATGTCAAAGTATTCTGTAAGGCCGCCCGTCTCTACACTGAAAAAGTTGGTCTTATAAAAAGTATGACCTATCCTGGGAGAGAACAAAATGGTAAAAACATACTGCTCTGTCATCAGACATTGTAGCCTCCTACAACAGAAAGGCATTCATCAAGAGGGGTAAAATATACTGAAGAAACAAAAGTCAGGAATTTTGAGTAATTTCATGAATTTCTTTACATAAAATAAATATAAAAACTGAGATTTTCCCAGCCAACACCAAATCAATGTCATTAGCAATTACATGAAAAGCATCCCTCTTTCACTCAAGACTCCAACTCAATCTACCAAAACCCAAGCTAAATCTCTCTAAAATCCCATGATATCAGTGTATAATGCTGCCAATTCAAGCAAACTGTATAAACTTCTTTGTTGTGTGAATCTTCTCAAAGGCCCTGGAAAAATAATGATCCATTATGTTGTACAAATATACAGTCCTGATGGAAATAAATGAAACTGAAGAGTAATGAATGACTGTTTATCATACAAGTAGATTCAGGTGCTTGGTTCTATTGCCAGTCTGCTATCTTAATTGAATACACATTCCTGGTGCTAACGTCTGAGAGTTTTTATCTTTCACTGCTACAACTGCACTTTATAATCATTATATGAAGATGACAAGAAACTCAAGAAATTCCTAAGATCTGAGTATAGTTGGAAAAAAGTGTAGGGGACTGGATATGTTTATTTTTTATCATTTAAAGATATGTGCTAGCAGCCAAGTACATGTAAAAAGCATATCAGGAGTAGAAGAAATACACACAGGTATTTTTTCTGATTCTGTTCACACTAATTTTTTTGTCAGGGTTGAAATTTAATAAAAAGTATATACATGTGTTAAGTTACCACTCTTTCTCTCTCATCAAAATGTTTAATCCAAGTCAATGAAGCATGTAATACAACAGGTCACACTGATCACTTTGGTAAGAAGGTATTGCACTCAGCAAGAAGCATTAAACCAAACACCAACTTTAATGAAAACTGGTTAAGTCACTGAAGCATAAAATGTAGGTCACACTGAGATACTTGCTAACAAGCTTCCACAAAAGTTGCATGCCCTGCAGACCCATTACAGCTGCAAGTGCATGAAACTGACACCCTGCAAGGTGTGGCAGACGGACAGACCAGGTTTACTACTCAATCATAATGACACTTCTGCTGCAACCCAGTCAATAAGTATCCCATTTCATTTTGTAAAACTAACATTAGAATATCTGAATCAGCATAAATGTGAAAAGTATTGCTGACCTCAGCATAATTATAGTGTTACTTGCTTGGTGAACAATGTCATTTATAAGAACATTAAATTAGACAGCTGAGTCATACTCTGTTTAAGATTTTATTCCAGTTATAATGTGAAGGTCCCAGATTAACATGTTACTTTTTGCTTTTGCAAGGTAGCTTGAAAAAGGTTTGACTGAGTCCTGTACTCTGTTGTAAGCCTTTATCTTTTTCTAAGATAAAGAATAACAAAGGCCTCAGGCAGGTCCTTTGGGTCACTGGTCCCACAATGGAGCCATTGTACCAATCCCCACAGTCTCAGTAATGTGGTTTTGAAACCCATACCCTGATCCTAAGACAGGTAAGAAATCATGAATAAATATTGTCAGTGTCATTGGAGCTTATTATACAGAAGCCTTTCAACAATCATGAAAGTACCAGGTAAAATAGCAGCTGGTCAATATTTGCCCTTATACATGGGATCAAATTTGTGTAAACTAGAGTTACCTGTGCATCTTTAAGATGATTAGAAATTCTCTGTTAGGTATTAAAGAGTCAGTTCTTTTCTAAGCATTAAACAGGTGAAAATAATTCACAAATTTTGGGATGTATATTGCAGATTTCTTAGCATTAAGGCTTTTCATGGTTTTCAAGTTTGTACTGTGAATAAAGGTTTCAGTTTGAGTCACACTTGCAAATAATCATGACTCTTTTTTATAAACTTTAAAGAAATCATATTTTTTATTAAATCGGATTCTTTGAAATTTAATTTAAATTTTTAATTGTAATGAAATATACCAAATAGAAGAATATATTTAGGTTTTCAAATTATTTGCAAAATACACATTGTGATATCTAACAACTACATTTTTTATGGTATATTTTAGATTGACGATAGTGCTTTGTTGTTAACAGTTTATAAATGTATACAAGTTTTCCAGCTTTTCAATGCCAAGCCTTTTCTTGATCCTGGAATGAACAAATCCAAATGTGGAAAAATATGTGTTCAACACAAGCACTAGTGGCAACTGACCACAACAATTGGTTGCCATGTTCCACGATATTATTGTCTGAATCTTTTGACTGAGATTTCCACCTCGCAACAGGAGACAGACAATGACAGCTGCATACTTTTCTGACAGCTGGTTGCCATGAATAGCTTATATGCAAGGGTAGATAGTGGAGTTATGTGTGAATTCAGAAATACAATGTAATCTAAAAATTTCAAAGACTTTAGTTTGATCACCAATCAGAGCATCACCAAGTTCCAATCAAAATAATGTCCCAGTCTGAACTTTTACTTTCAGTTGATCAAAAATGTTTGATAGTGGATGAAGAGTCTTGTTGTTGTTGTTCTAGGGTTTAACGACATTTTTCAGCACAAGAGAGGCTATACATGGCGGCCAGTATAACTAGTGGAGGAAGAACCCTGGAAAACCCAGGGAAGAACCACTGACCCACAAGAAGCTACTGGTAGGCTTTCCCACGTACCCACGCTAGCCGAGCCTTGGACTCGAACCCATGCAGACAGAGGTGAGATGGCAGTGATCCGGAATGGTGATCGCTTTAGACCACTCGGCTACTCATGGCCCCATGAAGAGTCTTTTGATTTTGGATCATCACTGCATCATTAAGCACGAGTCCCTTGTTTAATGATGGGACTGATGCTCTAATGGCACGCGTCCCCCCCCCCCAAAAAAAACCAACAGAAAGTCAGGTTAAGACCATTTACTCCTTTTAGCTGCAGAGTGTTGAAGCCATCTATGATAAACATCAGTGACAAAAAGACTTTAAAATACCTGCTATGGTGGGCACAATAAATGGAGGGCACACTAAATTGTCACATTAGCAATGTTTTCATATAGGATGAACTTGACATCATTATCAGTCTTTTAATGAAAACCCATGTTGATATGATCAGCCATTCAGGAGTACAAAGTGACAAAAAGAATTTCAAGATGGCCACTGTGATTGTTATGAGCAATATGCCCTTCATTTAGGACCAACCATTCTGACATAATGCCATGAGGAGTGTAAATCCCAAATATCCATTCAGGAGTACTCAGGTAGTAATAACAGAATTGGCCATACTGGCTGTGTCAGCTGCACAATTTTCATTTAGATCCAGCTAGACATCATAAGAAGTTTACAGATGAAAATCCCATTCCATGACTTTCCATCTACAAGGAGTAGTAATAATAAGATTTTCAGGATTCCTGATCAGCACCACATTTATTTCGATCCAACTAAAAATTATAAGCCTTCAAGTGAAAAATCCAGTGTTGATTTGACTATCCATTCAGAAATAATAACAAGATTTTCAACTGTGGTGGCTCTATTAAGGTATATGTGCAAATAGCAACATTAATTTCATTTTGGACCAACTAGATATCAATTAAGAAGTCGTCTGGTGAAAACTCCATGTCCAATGACTTTTCATTCAGGAGAAGTAGTGATAAGATTTTCAAGATGGCTGTGTGGCAGCAATAATGGACATCCAATCTGCACCATTTTCATGTAGGACCAATCAGACATCATACAAGAAGTCTTTCAGCAAAAAACCCATGTTGATAAGACCATCCATTGAGGAAGAGAAACAATAAGATTTTCAAGATGACTTATGTGGTAGTTTGTAATTGTGCAACAATTTGTAGAATAATTTCACAGCACTTTCTGTCATGGGCAGCATGACACATAACGAATAAGACCTATGTATTGGCTAGGACTGCAATAACCTGGCAGCTTGTAATAGGCAACTTCTCCGGTCTGGAGGCATGAACTGAATTTTAATTAGGGTCTGTTTGATAATGGTCAGATACAAATTGGAAGCTGTCAAGGTTAACGCATGGTCATTTTGTTTATGTAATTGTTAAACTGTTATAACTTAAAGACCTAATAATGTTTCCTACCTTAAATATTCCCAGCATGTTTTTTTGATGTTTTCTAATTTCATGGTGTTTGTTTTTGTAATCATACCAGTATATATTTTTTATCTTATAGGTGTTGTCTAATGTTGTAAAGTGCTTAGAGATTCTAAAGATTAGGCGCTACACAAAGTCCTCATTATTATTATTATTATTATTATTATTATAATTTAAATACAGGGGCTCATCTTATTCTTCTCTGCTTAGATCAGTTATTCCATCCAATAATATTTAAAGCAATCATTTACTCAATCCATGCAGTAACACAGTGGTTGATCATCTCCTAAATAATGATAATCAAAAGCCATAAGGAGCTGGAAGATCTCACACATCATCACTACCTCTTGACATAGCTGTATTTGATGTTCCAGTGGCACCACTTTGATTTTGGACCAAACAAACCATGGGATGAATGGGTGTTAAGAGTTTTATGGCAATCCTCCATGTAGTTTAGCTGATTTTGGATTTTACAACAAACCGCACTCTAAGGCTATATAGTGCCACAAAAAGGGTTATATGATTGTTGTTGTTGTTGTTGTGGGGTTTAACGCCATTTTTCAGCACAAGATAGGCTATACATGGCAGCCAGTATAACTGGTGGAGGAAGAACCCTGGAAAACCCAGGGAAGAACCACCAACCCATGAGAAGCTACTGGCATACTTTCTCACGTACCAATGTTAGCCGAGCCTGAGACTTGAACCCACGCAGACAGCGGTGAGATGGCAGTGATCAAGAACAGTGAGCGCTTTAGACCACTCGGCCACTCGGGGCCCTGGTTTAAGCCTGTGTAAATAAGCTGATAATTGACTCCTTTACTGTGGAGAGTTTAGGCCAAATGCAGGATGTTTTTTGAGGTATTGTAAGTAATAAAGGGATCAAATGTGGTCATTTTGGCTTTGAGTCGTTGATTAAAAATTGAACATTGTTTTGGTGAAGTGGAGACAAAAAGAAAAGCCCGACTAAAAATGATTTTGGCAAAGCCATTTGAATAAGTTTATTTATGGTCTTGCTTAATATTTTGCTGTTTTGTTGTTCAACATGTTTCATTAGTTAAAGTTTAATGAAAAATAATGCAGATGTCCCTTGTTCACATTTACACTAGTGTAATGAAACACTGGTTACACGTATTAAGCAGCACCTATGAATAACAAAAGAATAAAAAGACACAGCTTCAGATGCTAATGACTATAAACCATGTTGACCCAGTGAGGAAGAAGGCCATTGGCTGAGCAATTAGACATTGGCTGACCTCATGACCTAGAGGACCAACATTGCTTTAAGTGGCAATTTTGGAGATCCAAATACACACACAAGTCAATTTGATATGATTTAATTTTTATCTTTTCATATGATGTACAGGAATCACAACATTTTGTGATGATATTTAGAAAAAGGCAATTCTGGACATATGGAATAGGGAGTCTCGGCCTGTGATTTTTTTTTAGTCACTGAGCTTTGGCCTGTGTCTAAAAGCATTTTTGTGCACTGATCTTACCTATGTCTTCATGGGTTTGAGTCTCGACCTTGTCCAATGTGTGTATGTGAGAAAGCTAATACCAGTAGCTTCCCATGGGTTGGTGGTTCTTCCAGGGGATTTCCTCCATCAAATATACTAGTTGCAATATATAGACTATCATACAATGAAATATGGTGCTTAAAACCCACAACAATAATAGCATATAACATTTGTTAAGATAAAAGCATTATGGACTGACATGGGTTCGACTTTTCTCCATACTTGAAAAATCATAGATGAGATCCCCAATCAACATTCAAACATGCATTTTCATACTTGGTAAAGATAGTGTTACATATAAATACATATACAAGCCTCAAATACATTAAAAATCATTTACTAGAAAGATTCCTACTGATTAAATTCCAGATTATCACTGCATCAGAAAAGTTAGGTCAGACCTTGAGTAAATAAGTAGTCTTTCAGCATTACCATTTCTTTCTCTCCTTTCATTATTGTAACTTTAACATTAAATAGCCCTGAGCTAAAAGAATTGACAATTCTCAGACCACCTAGACTGTCCTGTAGACTGAAAAAATATCATCAAATTGTTATCTAATGTTTCTGTTTGGTCTGGTGTTTTTGGGCACAAAAAGAACATTAGCTTATTTAGTTTTGAAACAATTGGAGTAAAGTCCCTTGTCCAGAAATACAAGAACAGTAGCTGACCTTGGCTGATTCAGTGATGTGGTTCAAACCCACACACTTTGCTATATTATTAGTTATCTTGGGTATCATATATACTTGCTTATACATTGAGTCAAACTGCAAACAATAAAGATCCTGATAAAGTAGCATAATGTAAATGCAGATCAGGGTTTATGTTGTTTGTTTTGCTGATGACTCCTGCTACATTAAAATCCAAATCACACACACTGATGACTCCTAACAACCTGCACAGACATGCAATGGCAGATCTGGGTCTATGCAGTTTGCATTTGGACTAGAGCGTGGTTAAGCATCTGCCTCAGATGCAGGAGGTCATGGGTTCAAACCCTGGCAGACTCATACCAAAGACTTTAAAAAAATGGTACTAACAGCTGCCTCGCTAGGCGCTAAACATTTAGAGGTTAGTGTTAGGACTGGTCAGCCTGGTGTCAGGATAATGTGATTGGGTGGGACATCATGCTACAAATTCTGTGGCAAAATTGATGCCCCAGTGCTGGACATCACTATAAATTGCCCACTGAAGACATCATGGTGATATGACTGATTTTTTTTTAAAGCTACGTTAAAACTCCAAATCACACACACACAGAGAGTTTAGTTTGGTAGCAGCAGCAATATTTGATGGCCTAGTCAAAACTGTCCTAATAGTTACCGAGTTCAACAGTCACTTGGTCACAACAGCCATTCTAATTTCCCCAGGCAAATTTCCAACATAAATATCATGAAATCAGCAGATGCCTGTCTCCCACAGCCAGTGGCCATGTGCTTCTTACCAAGCAGTGGTTTTAGCCTAATGACGTATCAGTAGTGACCACACCAAGTATGCAAATTAAACTTCTCTGTTTGATGGCATACATAAATGAATGTTTGGATGCATCATATTCAAAGACACTGGAAGACATTCCAAATTTGCTCCCCATGTACGATCTACATGCTTCACATTCAATTGCACTTTGTTAAGTTCTGTGAAACTCGAAGGTGTCAATATGGTGGCTCTGAAAGCAAAACAGGAGGTACACTGCACTAGTGATATCCCAGTTACGATTTAGTAATCTAGGTATCTGACCCTTCCCATCCCATTTCTGATACTTGGACACTGATGCTGGGGTATAACTTGTCAGGGTCAACTGCCAATTGAAAAGTTTGAATTTGCCACCACCGTGTGTTGGTGGCATATGATAGCCACTTAAAAGCAGGACTAGCAAATTTTAACAATTGTACATCTCATCATACCTTCAAGAAATCAATAAGAAAATGGTTTGTTTTCAGAAAAATTGCAAGCAAAAAATCATTATGCCAGATGAGATGAAACTAGTGTTGATGAAAGCTAATCTGGTATTCACCCTTAGCATTGCAAGTCACATGACTATATAAATCTTGCAGCCTGAATATCCATGTAGTCACATGATATAAATAATAAACCCCATTTCAATAATGTTGCATAAAAATTTAAAAGTATTAAATGATAGTCAATACTGTTTGCAAAGAATGAAACAACACATAATTGTTAACGTATTTATTCCAAGAACAATGGGGGCCCCGAGTGGCCGAGTGGTCTAAAGCGCTCTCCGTTACGGATCACTGCCATCTCACCTCTGTCTGCGTGGGTTCGAGTCCAGGATTCGGCCAATGTGGGTATGTGAGAAAGCTTGCCAGTAGCTTCTCGTGGGTCGGTGGTTCTTCCCGGGGTTTTCCCGGGTTCTTCCTCCACCATTAATACTGGCCGCCATACATAGCCTATCGTGTGCTGAAAAATGGCGTTAAACCCAACAACAACAACAACAACAACCAAGAACAATGACCAAAAGCCTGCTGCTTTCACAGAAAATTGGATTTATTGATTGTACTTTTACAGCGCGCCAGCACTGTAAGGCTATATAGTGCCAAAGTAAAGGTTATTTACAGTTGATAAAAGATTTATTATTAACCAGTGATAATAAAATCAAACAGTTAAAATCAAAACAATGAGATGGTAAGGGTAATATATAAAGCTCCTGATCAACGGTCAATGAAAATGGTGTGTGTCAATAAATATTTAGATGAAACAAATGGAAACAGTAAGATTCATCAAGAAAAGAGCACGTGTGAAAAATGGTTTTGTTGTATCACGTGACTACCATGTTAATGTGCTCTCTGCTTGATGAATCTGGCTTTCTTATAGAGAATTCCAACTTATGATAGGCAACCGACTCTGACCCTACATCCTGATATAGATGTCCAAATAGCAAAAATGGGGCGAGATGGGTCAGAGGAAACTCTGAATATTGGATTAGGTGCTACTAACACTAGCCCCCAAGAAGCTTTTCTTTCTAAGGATGCAAAGAAAAGCAAATGTCTTTTGGTCTCGTTAAGTTTGAGCAATAGCTTAATCCATCACTCGTTTAAAGAGTGAACATGTTTTCATACAAAACAAGAGGTCAGACATGTGTTTCACAATTACAGGTAAACTGTCAAATAGTAATTTTATTTAGGAGCCATTTCTACTGATAATGAGATAAAAGTGTGTTCATGTGTAATTGTTGTTGTTGTGGGGTTAACACCATTTTTCAGCACACAATAGGCTATGCATGGCAGCCAGTATTACTGGTAGAGGAAGAACCCGGGAAAACCCCAGGAAAAACCACCAACCCACAAGAAGCTACTGGTAAGCTTTCTCATATGCCCACATTGGCCGAATCCTAGACTTGTTCATGTGTAAGAGAAAGAGAAAGATAAATGAAAGCATGTACATTGTTGTAGTTTAGTTTTTGCTAAATCACTAAAATAAATACATGTATCTTGGTAGCATAATACTTCTGCTAATAAAAATACATGTAAAATAATAATAATGTTAATGATATTCAGTTAATAGTACATAAATTTGTCTTGAAACCAAGTCTGAGAGCTGCACCTGCTTTCAGCCCACCTATCAACAAAGGCCACTTTTGACTTTTCCCATGGATGGCTGCTGTAGACAAGTGTATTTTGGCATATCTGTACAAATTTCAAAGCGCTTCCTGCCAAGATGATATTCTCATGTTGGTCAAATTTTGACTTTCAATTGATTTTCTATACTCTGTGGTTATATTTAATGAAGGATTTACATCATTTATGTCAATCTCAAAAGCTGTAATACAGGAACTTTTTCAGTTAAATTTGATTAATTTTGCTGAGCAGTTTCTGGGCAAAGTCATTTCAAGTTTGAGGGGTTTTCTTTTCTGTTTTCAATGATGGTGGCCATATTTGATAGCTGTCTGTTGAATTGTTGTTCAAGTTGTTAAAAGATTTGTATTTTTTAGTAAAGGTTGCTATAACTTATTGCAAATCAGCATCATTTGTAAAAATTAAAATATTGAAAGCCCTGTATGCCAGGGCACATTCTGTCAAATTTTACCAAATTCTGTTGAATTGCAATTGCTATGAAGAAGACAATTATAAGTATTTTGGGGGCTTTTTAATAGGGATGGAAGGGTAAGGAAATTTTGCAGGGTACCCAGACAGGTCAGCTTTTACTGGGTCACATTTCTCCAATCCCATTTTGTCAAGTTTCCCCACAATTACCTCTCTCACCACCATTTTTTGTCGATCATAAAACAATAGTTTTTTTGTTTGTTTGTTTCATTCTTACTGACACAAAGAAAGACCCAATCAGGGAGATGGCAAGATTTAAAACTGTTATCTTAAAACATGGCCAGGCCAGTGTCACTGGGTAGTGCAAGACCCAGCCAGAGCTTAGTATACCACACTGGATACCCATCTATCCATTATTTTTTATTATTGGTGGATAAACCAGATGGCAAATGGACATCATTTTAATAAATTTTAAAGATCTTAACAATGCTTTTTAGTAATTTGGTGAAATTCTGTGTCGTTTAGAAGATGATACTTTTAGATTTGTATATTTTTAGTAATGGCTGCCAAAGTTGATGCTGAATCAGCATCATTTGTATCAAGCTAAAAACCATCCAGATGCTTTCTTTAAAATGTGGTCAAATTCGGCTGCATGATTTTGGAGAAAAAGTCATATAAAGATACGGGAGCTACAATTGATGGTGGATCTGCATCATTTGAACCAATCTCAATGATTTTCATGCCAGGGTGCTTTCTGTCAAACATTTGGTCATATTTTTTTAACAGTTTTTTGTTGTTGCTGAAGTTGTTTTGGAGGTCATTGAAAGAGTTTTAGTTCTTAATATTGGTCACCATATAATAATAATAATAATAATAATAATAATAATAATAATAATAATAATATTATTATTATTATTATTATTGTTACTTAAAGAGTGTAACACAGTTGTTTAAATACAATAGCCCTTGAGACCCTTCCAAAAAATATATATATATTCATGAAAATTCTTCTCTTTCATGAAAATAACTATTTACAAATAACCACATCAACAAATACATACTAAAATACACACTGAATGTAGGAGAATTTAACTGCATATATACATATTTTGTTTCATCTCTCTAACAACTATGTTCTGAAAAGACTTTAGCAAAATCTTCATGTACACATCTGCAGTTAATGACCAATTTTGCTTAGATATACCTTTGGGCTATTCTGCAAAAATGTGACATGTAGTAAAGTTTACATCAGTATAAATACTTTTTCATAAAACAACATTAGATACAAAAGAGGAGTCATATGTTCCAAGATTGAATATATATATATATATATATATATATATATATACAAGGCATTTTTACCTTTATAAATATACAAGTCTAAAAGACATCAGAGATGCATGAAATCTGGAAAACCTTTATGTCAGAAATGCATTCTGTTAAATTTGATCAGATTCTGTTCAGCAGTTTTTGAGAAGAAATTATTTAGTAATAGCATCCAATTATTAGATGATGGATTGGCATCCACTGAAAAAATTCAAAAGATCTTGATAATAGAATGCTTCATGAAAGATCATTTCCGAGAATGTGTGAATAGCAATTGTGAATGGACAACAGACAATGTGTAATCGACAAAGGACTATACTATAAACACTATACTGTTAGTAACAGCCAATCATGTGACGAGAAATAACTAGCAGTATATCGTTATTGAAAGACAGATTAATCAGATGCAGACTGGTTAAAGAATCTGTGAAGCTTGGCAGGATACAAATTGTGCATCCCAGACATGTCCTTAAAAGAGCTTAGGCATTCATGGAAGGTGCTGGGTGTCAAAATGGAAGGTTACTATGGGTCACAAATGTAAAATATGTAACGCTCTTTTGTTAGTGTTTTTTTAGGTATGTTTTCCACATTTCAGCAGCTGGCACAAAGATACCAGATTAGTCCTGGATTAAGAGAAACATCTCTGCACAGCAAATACTGATACAGGGGTAAGGCTGCAAATGTGAAATGGAACAAAGAAGTGATTTTCTTTGGCATGTTTTGGAAATTTATGGGCATTCATTTGGTGGAACTTTAAATACAGCATTCCCTCTTTATTACACTTTCATGGAAGCCATGATATTTAAATATAGCATTCCCTCTTTATTACACTTTTCATGGAAGCCATGAAATTTAAATACAGCATTCCCTCTTTATTACACTTTTCATGGAACCCATGATATTTAAATGCATCATTCCCTCTTTATTACACTTTTCATGGAACCCATGATATTTAAATGCATCATTTCCTCTTTATTACACTTTTCATGGAAGCCATATTTAAATACATCATTTCCTCTTTATTACACTTTTCATGGAAGCCATGATATTTAAATGCATCATTTCCTCTTTATTACACTTTTCATGGAACCCATGATATTTAAATACAGCATTCCCTCTTTATTACACTTTTCATGGAAGCCATGATATTGAAATGCATCATTTCCTCTTTATTACACTTTTCATGGAAGCCATGAAATTTAAATACAGCATTCCCTCTTTATTACACTTTTCATGGAACCCATGATATTTAAATGCATCATTTCCTCTTTATTACACTTTTCATGGAACCCATGATATTTAAATCATCATTTCCTCTTTATTACACTTTTCATGGAAGCCATATTTAAATACATCATTTCCTCTTTATTACACTTTTCATGGAAGCCATGATATTTAAATGCATCATTTCCTCTTTATTACACTTTTCATGGAACCCATGATATTTAAATACAGCATTCCCTCTTTATTACACTTTTCATGGAAGCCATGATATTGAAATGCATCATTTCCTCTTTATTACACTTTTCATGGAAGCCATGAAATTTAAATACAGCATTCCCTCTTTATTACACTTTTCATGGAACCCATGATATTTAAATGCATCATTTCCTCTTTATTACACTTTTCATGGAACCCATGATATTTAAATCATCATTTCCTCTTTATTACACTTTTCATGGAAGCCATATTTAAATACATCATTTCCTCTTTATTACACTTTTCATGGAAGCCATGATATTTAAATGCATCATTTCCTCTTTATTACACTTTTCATGGAAGCCATGATATTTAAATACAGCATTCCCTCTTTATCACACTTTTCATGGAAGCCATGATATTGAAATGCATCATTTCCTCTTTATTACACTTTTCATGGAAGCCATGATATTTAAATACAGCATTCCCTCTTTATTACACTTTTCATGGAAGCCATGATATTTAAATGCATCATTTCCTCTTTATTACACTTTTCATGGAAGCCATGATATTTAAATGCATCGTTTCCTCTTTATTACACTTTTCATGGAAGCCATGATATTTAAATACAGCATTTCCTCTTTATTACACTTTTCATGGAAGCCATGATATTTAAATGCATCATTTCCTCTTTATTACACTTTTCATGGAAGCCATGATATTTAAATGCATCATTTCCTCTTTATTACACTTTTCATGGAAGCCATGATATTTAAATACAGCATTCCCTCTTTATTACACTTTCATGGAAGCCATGAAATTTAAATACAGCATTCCCTCTTTATTACATTGTTCATGGAAGCCATGAAAGTAACCTGTATTATGCCAGGTTATCTTGTACTGAGATATGCTCCAACAGGGTTATCATCATTGAAAATATTATAAATCACAACACACAACACACACACACACACACACACCAAAATTGGATATTTATACATTATAATTAATCCTCAACAGATACTATAAGACATGTAAAATATGTACCATGGTGCACAATACATCTCTGCATAATACTGCTACCCCTATTATAATGCAGATGTGATCATGGATCCCATTAAAAGGGGTGAACCAATACAACTGTGCCACAAATCAATATGATTCACGATACACAGACTATGATGCGATAAATTATTGATACACATATCAACTTCATGGTCTTTCAATCTTGTAAAAACCTTGTCAATGATACATGGTGCCCTTTTATTTGTGTTGACATACTGGTTGTGTTTCCAGTATACAGATGACATAGAAACTTAGCATCCATTTGTGTGCCAATCTCTTCCATGCCAAGATAACAAAGACAGTTTCAAACAGACACCTGTAAGCTGCCAGTGATTTAATTAAACATTTTAGGCTATTTAAGACTGCTCTATTGGATCAAAATAAGTGGCTCAAAATTGGCCACCACACCCTTTGTTTTGCACTTCATGAATGCCTGAATAACATTTAATTACCAATTTCATGTCTCACATAAACCTGGAAGACATTATAGTGTTATCTTAAAACAGAAGAAATAATGCAATCACCTCATGCAAGAAAAATCTCACCTAGAACAAGTCTGAGTGAGGGCGTGGGGATGAAAACCAACAAACTAAATCACATTGTACATCCTGCAGATGCAAAACAATTGCCATGGCCAAAGGCACTTGTTTTTGTTAGTCAAAATGAAAATGTTGACAACACACTCTCCCCATATATAAACAAAAATAAATTTTTGCAAGGAGATAAGCTTATGTAATTTGCAATCTGCCCCTCAACCACTCTGCTAAATTTATTTATTCTGTATACATGCTCAGTCACTGACTAAATATCTCAACAACAAAAAGAGACATTCCAAATTTTCTCCCTATGTATGCTTTATGCACTCTAATAACCACTTCTGTATGAAATTTCTGTTGCTTTAAAAATACTTACTGTGTTTCATGAAAGGAATATTAGTTACATTAAGTTAGGATTGGTGGTTATTGTTTACCATGGACCAGAACATACAATAATCACCAATGAGAATTCAATGTAACATTTTTCACTGCTTGAAACACCAGAAGTGCAGCTTTCAAATTCAACTCAAAATAGAAAAGATATGAATCAACAAAGAAATTTCATGTAAAGGTGGTTATTAAATGTTGAGTAAAATATTCATTATACATGGGGAACATACATGGGGAACACATTTGGAATGTCTCCTTTATGCTGAACATACTGTTGGGATAAGACAATTAGCATGGAACTGGAGAAGGGGGAGACAGATTATGAACCATGTCACCTTGTGTTACTCTGTGTCAATATTTTTTACATATTTTATGGACAAATGATTACCTGCACCTGCAACAGCTGTCCCAGATGATTTCTCAATTTAAAGAATAACAAGGCAAACAATTAATAATCATTTATGACTCCTTAAGATTAAAGTAACCTGCATAGGGTAAGTATAATTTTGTATTGATTCTCCACATCTTGTATTGATATGTGTATCGGTACGGCAAAAACATCAATGTATCGATATATCAACAAATCATTTGCCCCCTACCCATTAAATTGGTCGCTGCTAATTAATTTATTTTACTCTACTCTAGTTCTTTGCTCATAAAAACCAATTATCATGTGATTTCTCACCAATGAATACTCTATTTCTGTGCATTAATGCCCAATCAGGATAGTTTGATGGAACATCCAATGTAATACTCCGTCACATATATTATGCTGGTCACTTTCAATGGCTCCCATTACCATTATAAAGAGGAAGCATTATTATAGCAGTAACAAAATTTGCCATTTAAATGGAATCATTTTATGCATACCTGTATTATAAGAGGCACCTGGATACACCGAGGGGATTTATAATGAGGGAGCATATTTTACAAAAACAATTGTTTGCCACTCTGAGCCACTCAGGACTCTAGGTCAGCCACTTGGAACTTCTCAGGACTCAGGACTACTGCTATATGCAAACATGCTATCATTCGCATTTCACTCCACACATAGTCAACATAATATTCAATAGTGCTGGTAATAGGACTCTGTTTTGATCAAGAGAGGTATGAGATTATGAAGGTTACTGGAGATATTAAGTTCAATATTAAGTTTAACATAATACTCTGTGCAATGATTTGATATATCAGCTATGTAATTTAAGTACAGGAAAATACAATAATTTTCTGTACGAGTATATTTGTCACAAGACTTAAGTGTATGATTATACCTAAGAAAGAACAAGTTTTAGATTTCATTCTTTGATATGGTGCTAACAAGATCTCATATCTGGCCAGGTGTGTATTAAGTTTCAGAAGTCATATTATATTCTTAAAAGAAAAGAGATAATTTGTAACAAATCTCTTTATCAGAATTTCTGGTAGCAACACAGTTAAAAAGTCTAAAGGGTCGATATATATGTGAAATTTATAAAGTTATGCGACATTTTTTCCACATATAACTGAGTTCTTTGGAGAGAATAAATAAAGGAAACAAATCAAGAAAACACGTCACAGTAAAATGAGTTTTCATTTGAGATTTTACAGCACAGGAACATAAGAAATGATTTCTGATTTGGAGAGGTCTGACATGTTTAAGCATATGGTAGGCCATACATGGAATCAGGTCACAATTAATACTTCCAGCTCAGTACCCACAAATGTAGTTCTAATCTATTTTTAGAACATTTTTCCTCTCTCACTTTGGTGGTGATAGAAGAGTTATATTTATGCGTTTTTGGTAGGGATTTAAAGGTAATTGTTTATTCTTGAGAATATGAGCTCAGGGTGTGGTTTTCCATGTGTATTTCAGCAACAGTGCATTGTGAGTAATAAGGCCTTGGTGATGATCCGGAAGTGAAATCTGTGTTCTGTTTACATGCTGTTCTGCTGACTGTCCAGCCTCTCAAAAAAATGCAGGTCAACCTTTGACAAGAACTTCACCGTGAAGTCATCTTTGAGGGTATTTTAGATTAACATATGATTTATATTGATTGTCACACAGTGTAAAGGTCGGTATTGAGAAACAAATGTAGAGAACATATAGTAAAATTAATTGTGTTCTAAAAAATTATCCACATGGCAGCTTGTTGTAGTATCCCGGAATGGCCATGAGAAGAACCACAGACCCAAGGAAAGTTACAGGGCAAGCTTTCTCACATACCCACATTGGTTGAATCAAGACTTGAATCCATGTGGACATAGGTGAGATGTGAGTGATCTCTAAAGCTAAGTATCTTAAACCACTCAGCCACCCACAGCCACCAACAATGCAAGGAGGCTATTTAGCACCAAGGGGTTTGAGGTAAACTGCCATGCCTCTTAGGTAGTTAACCTGGGCAGATCCAATGGTGGAATTCAAACCCACACCCTTTGGTCATTAAGTCAGGCACACAAACAACTGAACCACAACAATTTCTATTTTTCATTAGCCTTTATCAGTCAATGGGACCAAACACTTGGCCATTTTATAGGATGACATGTATTAGGAGGTCTGGAAAATATGTATCCAGCCTGCATGTTCTACAAGTCTTTGTAATAAGACTGCAGGATTCTCAAACATTTCTCTGAAATCACACAGAAAAATCAAGCAAATGCATGAAAATTTTTTGTTTGTATTTCAACCCCATCTTTTATTTCTTCATTAAATCACTCCTATATAGAGAAATATAAAGGGAAAAGGGGATTTCCCTATTAAATTTTTTTTTTTTTAGCACAAATGGAGGCTGCAGATGGCTGGGTTACAATAGGCCTGGTTAAGATCAGTTTAACTATATTTGGAAGGTGGTGAGGCAGGTAGGTAATGTATCTATAGCATTTAATGCCACATCAATGCAATTCTGCCAATTTAGCGCCAAGAAGAAAAAAACTTTAGAAACAATGTCAAAGACAAACACCTTGTATAGCCCCCCCACCCAGAAGACAAACCCTTGCAATCAATCATAATTTATATATTCTCCATGAAACAATAAAATAAAAAAAGTACTGACACAGCAAAAATAACTGAATGGCACAAAAAACTAAGACAAATTCAAGCAAGTTAAGACCATTAAAACACAAGGTCTAATTTCTTTTGGTTATAAACCTGCAATCTTTTAAAAAGTCCACAACTTTCTCAGTTGGAATTTCATCAAATGTTACATCTCATAACATGTTGCTTCCGTTAGTCACCTCTTGCAATCTGCAGATGAGTGTCATTAGTCATATCACCCAGAAGGATGCATCTGGCTTATTCTACATTCCCGAACCTTGCAAAAGTGATTTTAAGTGCCAGGTAATACCATCTGATTATGCATCCGCAGTCCTGTCATCAAAACTGGGGCTGAAACACATCATTCACTTGGATGAGGTTGCATTTCAGAGCCAAAAAACCAGTTCAGGAAAATAATAAGAATGAAAACTATTCATAATTTGATTTGCTTGGTATTTGGCAAATTAGGACTGCCAATAAGGCATCCAAGTCTCTTTAATTTGATGGCATTAGTGATGCCAACTGAACTACCCCCATGAAATACAGTGGAACCCCGCTATAACGCGATGATCGGGGTCCATAAAATTGGATCGCGTTAAAAGCGGGGTCGCGTTAATGCGGGGTTTTACAATATTTAACTTTTTTCCGAGAACATATACGTGTATACATGTACAATGATCAAAAGTCGGCTTATCATCAGATGAATATTAACTGGAATGCATTAATTAAGATATATTCAAAATAATCGATGGCTAATATATTTATAGGTTATTACTGTGCATTAAAAACATTTACTAATTTTTATTTGTTTGAACGATAATACAGATTGACCGATAATACCAGACTATCGCTATATCATGAAAAGTGTATCAACACCGTATGCTACCGTGCCGTCGTGGCATGCAGTTCATCCATAATGGATGTAATTTCATTGAAAATCGTACAGATTTAAAATATTCAATAATTTTGTAATAGTCTGAATTCGTCGTGTAAAATATAGGATGAACAAAATATTGAAACCATTTACTTGCCGTCTGATATCGTACGGTCATTGCATGCAGCTATTCCCGGGTCTACATACGGTGTCTGTACAAATTTCATACCGCTAAAATTTTATCATATGCGACAACTGCAAGAATAATTAACAATCAACGCATGATTTCAGCGTGCAAATAACTTTTATTTCAGATTTTGTGAACATCAAAAGAAACATGTGAAAACTGCGCAAAGTGCAAAGTCAGTGTGGTTCCAAATTTAAATTTCATCATTTCTTGAAAAATATATCCAATGACGTTTGCTTCTTTGCCGCGAACTATTGGGTTCTAGCAAAGTCAAGAATGTTTCTTAATTGAAGGACTTTGACGCTGTCAACATCTTGTGTTTCCAGCCACCTTAAACTTGCTTCTAAATGTACTACTGCTTCAGACACTTTTGGTGGGGAAGTTGGGATGCCATCGTCATCGTTATCATTATCGTCACTGGTTTCAGGTTCTGATTGTGCAGCTTCATTCTTCCTGCTGACATTTGTAACAATTTCGTCATCTGATATGTGTTCGTATATAGGGCAGATGTCATCTACTGAATACCAGTTAAGGATATCATGATGACTGTCCTCGTATTTTTTTAGTGCTTCTTCTGCTAAATGAAACCAGTTTTCTCTTCTAGAGTAGAATACGGAGCTTCACCACAACCTGTTCAAATTGATAAATTTCAGAAGCCAAGCGTTGTACACACTATTTCTCGTACGTTATATATATCGTATTATTTTAGAATCCATACACGATCACTTCTCCAAAATCACTTAAAGAACCTGGATAAATTGTTAAGTTCCGATCGTTTATTATTAAAAGTCATATGCGAATTCTTCCACCAAATTATAATAAATGTTTTACACACTATTTCTCGTACGTTAAACAAATATTTTCATGGTCCGATAAAAATACACGTAAATGAATTTCAAATTTCAGGAACCATGCCACGATCATATTATTTTAAAAGTCACAACTAATCTCATGCCCAAAATGAAGTTAATTTCTTGTTTTGTTTTTTTTACTTTTCTCCAAATTTTTTTTCTCCATGTGTGAATGAATATACGAAATTTCGGGAGCCATGCTACGACCGCGTTATATCCGAATTCGCGTTATGGCGGGGCGCGTTATAGCGGGGTTCCACTGTACATCAGAGAACAAACTGTCTACTGAAAGGATTCAGTTTTCAGTGAGCTACGATAAACTTTTCCCTTTAATGGTACCATAAGAAACTTTAGCATTTCAATTAACCCTTTGTGGCATCTCCTTAACATATTACCCATAATGCCCTAGCTACCAGGAAGACTATCATATACTAAGGTCTGCATGGTATCAACCACTGTTGCAAATGGTTTTCAGATAACATTTCAACTCAGTACTGATCACTAGTCAGCCCAAAATTTTGCCAGTACGTAAAACTTATGGAGTTCAAATTCAAGGGCATAATTGTTTCAATGTTGAGATATCAAATAGCTAAACTGCAATTATCATATTGTAGTTAAAAAATAAACAGCCTGCAAACTTTGAGATTTATTTCACCATAACTAAGCCATTTTGTGAAAGGGAAACCAGGTCTAACAAGTAGACAAAAGAACAGGTAGTATGTTATAATACAGTAAGTCTGAAATGAACAAACACAACAAATACTGTATAGCGTTGTTTGAGCTAACATTTTCTTTTTTTTTAAAAGTGCATGCAATATAAAGATTTTCCAGTCTTTAGAGATGATTTTCCTATGCAAATGAGTATGAAAATAAGTGACTGCTCTGGTAGCCTAGTGGTTACAGTATCCGTCTCAGATGCGGGAGGTTGCGGGTTCGAAACTCCAGCCAAGTCATACCAAAAACTTATAAAAATGGTACTAACAGCTGCCTCACTTGGCACTCAGTATCATTAAGAGGTAAGTGTTAGGACTGGTCAAACTCAGGCATCAAGATAATGTGACTGGGTTGGACATCATGCTACATGTCTGTGGCATGATGCCCCAGTACTAGACATCACTATAAACTGACACATTGTTTTAAAGCTAAATTAAAAATGCAAATCTCACACACACACATGAAAATGGGTGTGAATGAGCTCCACAAAACACTCCCCATATCTCTACAGATAGGCAATATATTCTGATCACAAACTTAAGTTTTAATGTAAATTCATCCTCCAATTGTATAGGCAACGTCTATTCACAGCCAAAATTTCTGGTTTACAACAGATTCTATGCATTTAGATAGGATACATGTCTCTCTCGAAAACTTGTGCACATTGGGGTCCAAAACCATCATACTGCACTATAACCAAGGACACGAGTAACCGAAGGGCCTCCAAAAACTCTGCTAGACATCCAGATAACTGCTGGGGGTGGGGGAGGGACTGAGCTGTTTAATGACTGAATCCTCGTTTTAAAATCGCATCAAGAATAATTGTCAATAAGCCATTTTTCTGATGAAGTAATGTTCCAACTGGTTTCAGCAACCAACACAGTACGCAAAAAAACATTCATGTATTTTGTCACGGCTTTTTGTTTGTTGATTAGTCTGGTTCCGGTGTGATGTATGAGTGTATTTTGCAAAACAAGGAGTCTTATAATGAAGCAGGAAACCAGACTAACTGTTGATACACTACCAAACAAGATTCCTTTTATATAAAAAAACTGCAACATTTAGTGACAATTGTCTAAGCTGAAACACAACTTTGAATTGTTCAATTAGTAAAATATTGATGTCGTGATTTCACTGCAAGTAACAGTGAAATTTCTTGACATTCTTGAGGATATCTTTATGTGAAAATTCAGCTAATTCACTGAAACTCATTTTCCCCACAATGGTTCGTATCTGTGAAACAAAGGTCTTTTTTTTACAAAGTACTAATTTTGCTTGGTTGCCTTGCTATCTTTAATCACAGTTATGATTGAGTAGGTTAATTTAAGGTAGCTTAATGAGATTATGTACACAATAATGTTTATAACAGTGTTCAACTAATCAACTGAGTTATCCGCTATACGACTGGGGCCACTCAGGTTCTTAAGCATGTAGATTTGTATGCTTTTTAACTTTTTGGTTTATTCCACATCCTTTATTTGATTCAAAACACGTAATTAATGTGACAATAGAAAAGGAGGCCTGCTTTTTATTTGGTGCAACAACACAACAAAATTTGCTTCCTCTAGTCTGATATATCAACATGGTTGGCACTTAATTAGGTTCTCAGAGAAACGCTTGTGACCATAGCTGTTACGGTAGATTGACACATTTTACGTATAATTACAACAGGACACATTGCATTTATGATGATTACACTTAAAAGGAACTATTAAGGATAGATGCTAGAATATAAATTTCCATTGATAAAAAAATAATTTAATTGGTATTTATTTATTAAGGTACTGCTTCCACTAGGCACGACATTTTCACTGATCGAAATTTCCTTGAATATCATTTATTACAGTGTATTAATAAAGTTATTTGGAAGAAAATGTAACAAATTTTTTGAGTTCTTTTTCAAAGTTGATATTTCACAATGTTGATTAAAACTTCCAGGTCCTTAGTCTACCATTTTCGATGATAAAAGAAGCGATATATCAAAGTTTCCATTACCAAGTATGATCCCGATTTTCTTCAAGTTCAACAAATAGAGATCAATTTTTTGGGTATTTTCTGGTTTAAAAATGGGATCCATGCATGACCCCACATTATAAGTGGGTTCATGAGTTATCATGGAGCAAGTTATCAAGGGAGTGGTGTATGTGGTTTGTTTTAGTTCATTTTAACACAATATGGGCTATACCAGGCTAAGGAAATACAGGAGCTATTTAAGTGCCTTTTGCAAAGACACTATAGCCAAACCCATGCCAGCCTGGGTGGGTACTGAGTCCAAGACACTTTGATTATGAACGTGACATCTCTACCAACTGAGCTACTGAACTATTGCTCCTCTCCAGATAAATGTAGGGGCTTGGTTAATGGAACTAAGTGTATTTGCACATGTTCAATGAATCTCAGTGGCAAGTGAAAATTAACATCAGGGATGGCATACAATTTCATAAGCTATAATTAGCATCAGTGATTAATTAATGATATATAAATCTGTCCACATGATTTGTTGCTAAAATCTGTTTTTTAATCTTCGAAAGTCGAAAACAGGGAATGTCACAGAACTGAATTCCAACCAAACTCGATGACAAAGTCATAATTGATAACAATTTGTAATAAATCATTTCAATGAAGTCACTGAAGCACAATGAAACTGATTAATCTCCATAGCACTAATGAAAATGCCACCTAACTGACAGAAGGGTTCTTCACCTTTAAATTTGTTGTTGTTTCATTACAAAAGATATTCATTCCCATTTCCCCGTTTTAAAATATGGCAGTTATGTATTATGTTTGTTTACTGATTCAAGATGTTTCTAAGTCCAAAGCCAAACTAGAATAGCGTTTATATGCTTCAGTGACTCAGATGTTCTCCTTTATTACTATGAACTTTTCCTGACTGTCCAAATAATGTATCAACAATGGATTATAAACTGATATTTGCACAGACAATTTCTGTACTGTTTGACTACACTCAATCCTAGATGGAGACCACACCTATATTTGAATCTACACCTGGAATTTTAGCAATGTTCATTTCATTTCATAATTAACAGAGAGTATTAACTGATAAAAATTGTAATAATGCAGGTTGACAATGATAAATACTCTCAACGTTTTACTAATATATTCATTTTATGATATTGCATGTTTTCCTCACAGCTTGACCATCTCCAGATTTGCATCTTTTCCATAGTAGGCAAACATTTGTCATTGGTCAAATCCATAAACTCCAATTTCCACTGACTGTGAGCTCTGCATATATATTAGTATTACAATGTTTCCAGCCAAGCTTAAAAGGACACAAAAGTAGACAAAGTTTCAATATTTGATTTGTTTTATTTGATAAGATTATTTTCACTTAAGTCACCACAAAATAATACATGTACACCTTAAGGGCATGGGAAGTGAACTTTGTGGGTTTTCCCTCTGATGTCTGCACAGAGCAATAAACAAACTTCTAATCAGCTTTCATCGCCTTAAATAATGACAGGAATGAAGCTCTGTGTGGATATAACTTATTTCTGACCTCTCTGCAGTTCACCTGAATACACAGTACACTATCTTAAAACTTCAAGATCAGCAGACACTGTACTGTAGCACTCATTGTAATGCTGTCCACTGGATAACTGATAATCAGTCTTAGTTGTATGGGTTCCTTAAGAAATTTTAAAATCCCAACAACTGCTCTTCTTATCAAATATTTTACTCAATAAATGGCACAAACCGATAAAACAGCTTCTTTCTTTATCAAACAACCAATCACACAATGACTGGAAGTAAAAAGAAATCGACAAGGATCTGTTGATGTTTGTTTTGCATTTGTCTTCACACGCAGTGGTGAATTTGGTGTGTTTCAATATGGCTCAAGTTGGTACAAACAACAAGAATTAACAGGTAAACATGCTTGAATAGCATGAAATCTGTTTCATCAATATAAATTGTGTCAGAAAAGTTGTCTATTCTGATGTGTATCATATCGGATGTGAGTTGCTGATACCGAGCCTTAATATACATACATCTACATACAACACACTCAGCTTTGTCATCCCACAATGCACCAGAACATACAACACACTCAGCTTTGTCATCCCCTATTATGCACCAGAACATACAACACACTCAGCTTTGTCATCCCACAATGCACCTGAACATACAACACACTCAGCTCTGTCATCCCACAATGCACCAGAACATACAACACTCAGATTTGTCATCCCACAATGCACCAGAACATACAACACACTCAGATTTGTTATCCCACAATGCACCAGAACATACAACACACTCAGATTTGTCATCCCACAATGCACCAGAACATCAGGCTCTACACAGATTTTTGCTTGAAACTATACATCGAACAAACAGTGAACCCTGTAAATGCCAGCAAACTATGCAACAGCTGATGTTGGCCAACACTGGTTGTCCTTTATAAAAGTACCATATATCCAGTGCCCTTCACCATGAACACTTTTCAGAAGCACTGTAAACTTTACTGCCATATAAGAATGGCATCCTTAGCATTAATATCACTATTACATTTAACCTAAATGTGCAATCTATGACCATCATGTGTTATATGACAGAAGGTGTTATGCTGGGGTGCCTTATAGTAAAGAACAACTGTACAGTAATAGAAACATAATCTTTCCTTCTTGATGATATTTATCTCTACCTGTTTTAATATTCATCGACACATGGGGTCATATAAGTACATGTCCAATACTAGATTTAAAATCACTACAATATATAATGAGATGGCTGTCAAATTTGTAGTACCAATATTCAGCTAATCTACAAGGCAAAAAAATACTTGTGTATCAAGTCAGCCAACCATTCCTATTTTCGTTGCTGACCCAAGCACTTTTTCCTCCCAAGGTAAATTTAAAATAAAAAATTATTATTAATAAATTTCCCAAAAATTCATCTGTGCATCTATTTTAGCCCAGTAATTAGTCAGTACTAATCATTATCATATATATAATTGTTACAAAAATTTCAACAACAAAAATCCCTACCTACCTACTTTAATTTTAAAACATACCACTGCCACTCATAGTGCAATAAGAAATACATCCTTGGTGACCTTCTACCTAAACGTCTGGATATCTAAGAATAGTTAATTCATTTTGCATCTTTTGACCTACTTCACTGTGGTCTAATGTAATTTGCAGAGCTTACAAAAATGTGAAAACCTTATTTTGTATTGTATAATTTTTTTCTCCAATCAAGTCATTTATGAGATAACCTAGAGATCCTTGCAATGATCAATAAACCATCTCCTGCACATGTTTTAAATAATAACAGACAAGTATGTACCTAATACTGTACAGTTTTAATTCATAAAATACAGCTAAAAAATGGAAGATAAGAGTTTTTCCTGAGGACACACCAAGGCAGCTGACCTGGGCTGGCTTAGGTGAGTATCGAACCTATCACCCTTGGATTACAAGTCAGATTCTTTGCCAACTGAGCTACTATGGCTCACAGATAAAAACTGAGCCTGGCAAGTATTGAAGGAAAAGTCAGAGAAAGAACACAAACATATATCCCTAATGTTTCTTTTTGCTTTTTTCAGATGACTGATTAGCTAAAAAAGTACAGTAGTCAATCATTGGCTGCTTGTATTTTCCAGTAATCTCTTGTCTCTGTAAACTTGATGTCTTGGTGAATCTTCATTATAAACTAATAAGACTTGTCAAAAGATAGGAATGACCAGTTAAAGATAGGAATAACCTGTCAAAAGATAGGAATGACCAGTCCAATGATAGGAAAGGCCATAGCAGTACTGTTATCTCTTCATAACACTTCAATGAAGCCCCAAAAATGACCTGTGTAAAGTCAGGAAGCATTATAGTGACTGATGTTCCAACAAGACTAATAAATAATTCATACAAAACATACCCATGAGTCCTGGTATTTGCTTGAAATTATTAAACTAGGAGATGTTTCAGTCCACAGTATTTCAGGAATGTTATACTGCAATGTTTCAGTTTACAGTAGTTCAGAGCTGTTATACTGAGATGTTTCAATTTACATTAGTTAGAGATGTTTGACTGGGATGTTTCAATTTACATTAGTTAGAGATGTTACACTGAAATGTTTCAATTTACAGTATTTCAGAGCCGTTATATTGAGATGTCAATTAACAGTAGTTCAGAGATGTTTAAGTTAGACTAAGATTTTTCAGTCTATAGTGGTCAGAAATGTTAGACTGAGATGTTTTAGTCTACAGCAGTTCAGAGACATTTTACAAAGAGGTACTTGAGTTCATACTTCATAGATGTTTTACTGAGTGGTACTTCAGTCTACAATAGTTTAGTGATGTTACAAAGAGATACTCAATGTTCTCATTCACTCAAATATGTAACTATTTTACAGTCACCATACTGACCTTGATTGTTGCATGTGCTTCTGTCTCTACTATAAAACTGTGGTTTCAGTACACAGCCCAGATCTAGAGAGATTCATGGAGATAAATACTTTCTTGAATGGCACAAGGTATTCCTGACTTATAAATTAATGGAGGCATAATTATTCAAAGGGTTATTTTTATTCGAGAAAAAAAAAGACTAACTTCATTGTGATGAAAATGAAGAGAAAACTTTTATTATGAGAGTTGTTAAATAACCTTTACTGATTCCACCTGTACATCAGCCATACTTTTCTGAAACTAAATACAAGTTGTGAACTGTTTGCATAATTTACTGATTATTTCTTTCTTTATTATTGCCCATTACTATTTCAATGATACTATCTTATTTTTTTCACAATGTGTACCCCCATTATTTCTGTTGTACTCCCATTTTAGTTACTTAGGGCAGTTCTTAACCTTGTGAGCTGTGACCCAGATTAGGTTTGTGGTGTGGCCTCAAATGCTAAAAAAAAACCACATGGGTAGGATGTTTCAAATTAATAAGGTTGATCTCTGCGACCCACTCAAAACAGAATGGTGTCCCAACTTTGGGGTTGCAACCCATGGTTGAAGAACCACTGGCCAAGGCATACATCAACCCTAATTCATCCCAGAGTGTATTGGAAACACTGTTACTTAGTTCAGAGGGGATGTTTCAGTCAACTTTACTTGAGATATGTCATACTGAAAGGCTGTGTTGATACTGAAGCCAATGATATTCTAACTACATAATTGATGTAATAGGCTGGGAAACTTGGAGTGCGATGCAAACACTTGGACAAGATAACTATCAGAGATGATAAACACAAATCAAACTTAACAAATAAGAAAAGATTTAGTGGAATTGAGAAATTATGTAAAGTTTTGACAAAAATCAAGTGAGCTTGTGGAAAGCATAGGGTTCTTCTTAATCCAGAATGTTGGATTTTGCCTGATATGTATAACAACATTCCATTTGGCCATGGCATTGGCATATATGGCAAGTCAAACATGTGATTAAAGGATCATAAATATAATTATAACTGTATAATACTCACCATTAATTTATAAAAGATAATTTTCAAAACTATTTTGTCATGAGTAATGAATACATGCTGTTAAAGCCACAAAAAGATTCATTGCGAATTTCTGTGCATTACTTACTGATCAAAACCTCAGATGTACCAGTTAAAAAGTACTGTGGACTGTGGTACATACCACCCAAAAAATACAGGAGTAAGCAGATGTACTGTCAATACTATGCACATCTAGTCTCCAGTATTCAGTGATATTATATTTAGATATGCTTCTGTTTACAGTACTTCTGATGTGTTATAATGTGAGGTACTTTAGTGTATAGTAGTAGTTCAGATATGTTATAATGAGATGTTTCAGGTTTCAGTCTACAGTAGTTCAGAGATCTTATACTGAGAGGGACTTCAGATCAGATATATTATATTTTGAGATGTTTCCATCTACAGTAAGAGATGATGTAACGAAACATACTTTAGTGTACAGTAGTTCAGATATGTTATGATGAGAGAGAGATGTTACACTGAGAGGTACTTCAGTCTACAGTACTAGTTCAGAGATTATATTGAGAGACATTTCAATCTACATTAGTTCAGAGATGTTAAAATCTCCTAATGACTATTTCTAAGCATTAGACTGATATATGTTGCAACAAGGCAGATACATAATAATGAATAAAACTCATACCCTGCTGTCCCTCTAATAGGAGCAGTAAGAATACTGAGGGGTTTTATAGCAGGTGGCCAATTTAGAAATGTGTTACATAGGAGATTTATTTATTATTTCCCATCAACTATAAAAATAAAACTGACATTTGCTGGTCAAGTATATGGTGTTGGAGCATGATCATATCTTTAATACACTCTACTGGAGATTTTAAAAATATATATCATAGTCAAGTGACAGAAACCAGTCTAGACCACTGTAACTAAATATTATCTTCTTTATTTTATTGGAATTTCTGCCATGTCCATATTATCTTCTCAGTTTTTCTCTCACTACTTATTTTTCAGCGTGCTGTGTTGTTTCAATTTAAAGTTCACGACCTAAAGAAGCATATTATCCAGGATTCAGTGCAATAATGCATGGGTAATTTATTTATTACATGAAATTTTATTAAGCATTTTGCTATATTTAATATTTTATAATAATAAAAACCACCTGATATTCGATAAAAGCATTCTATGAAACAGAAAACTTTAAAACATACATCATTCACTGAGCATTGTAAAGAATAAACAGTAAGCCTTAATTTTTGTCTGCAGTTTGTGAACCAAGTTGACAGAAGGATTTTATCATGCACAGTAAACTGAGAATAACATGAACTCCGATCAAGTGCCTCCATCAAACACAACTCCAAATCGTACTCAACATTTTTCGGACCAATCCGAAGGCTGTATTTGAACGTTTCAAGAATGATTTCCAAAATCAGGTCTCTATGTCATAAAAATTTACTCTGCATTTCAAGTAAGAAATATTATGCAAGAGTCTGAAATCTTACTCAAAACGGAAAAATCTAGCCTTTTAATTAATCAGAATATTTTTTAAGTAAGTTTTGGAGCAGAGTCAAATGTTATGATGAAAGGGCCTGGAGTTAATTTGTTATTTTGAAATGATGAGTAAAGTTTACACTGGAGAAACCTGAAGTTGCTAATCAGAATATACAGCTACAATGTTCACTTAACACATTAACCCCTGGAGGTTTTTGCCATTTTTGCCTGAAAATCAAGTAGGAAACACATTTTGAAAGCTATTTCTGAATCAACTCGAAAACACCAATTCCCTGGTCATCTTTCAATAACATACTGCCTAGTTGTGTTAGAAACATCGTTTTTCGTTGGCTATTAGACTCGCGCATGAGCAGAAGGGTAAAAGTTGTACTTGGTTTTTTTTTTTTTTTTTTTTTGCTAAACAGAGCCATTATTTTTGTATGGAGACCACTCTTTATTCCAAATGCCCATCTTATCGTACTTTTTGCAAAGGCTCATCTGTCTGCTTGCAGTTGATACTGGTTTGCCTTAGATCTGAGACCAAAAAGCCTAAAATCCAGACACAAAATGGGATTCCGACCACGGGTGAATTTTGCATAAAAAAAAGTCGGGTCCAAAAAATGAGGTTTTTCTATCTGTATTTTATAGTGCAACTAGATATTCCAGATTATTTGGTATCGTTATAGAGCTACATCTGTCTACCTTTCTATAATACCATCCACGTTAGTGTATCATGCATGACCATGACGCTACAGAGCTCGACGGCAGGCCACTACCTCCAGCCCCGTAAAGTCGTCACTAGGGATTAATGTGTTAAAAGCTCAAAACTAGAAGAAATAGTGTAGACCTCAATGGCTCCAGGCATAATGTGTGGATTCATGGGAAATCTGGGTCAACATGGTTTCCAGTTGAATTTGATTCCATTTCTTGTTTTATGGCACAGCAACAAATGTAGGTTATTTAGTGCCAAGACAGTTGGAGTAAAGTGACTTGTTCCACTGCCACAGCAAACATGGTAGCTGACCTGCCCTCCTGATCTGAGAATGGGATTTTAACTTTGGTTGCAGTCAGTCTGGCATGCAAACTACTGAGTCACTGCAGCTCCTGATGGTGACATAAGAAGCTTGCTGCAGCAATGTGTATTTGCTCTGAACGCAAAAAAGGTCAAAACAAGGATTTTAAAAATGTGACTGATTGGCATCATGCTTAAGGGCAATTGGAGTAATGGGTTTTGTGACCTAGTCTGGCAAGGATTCAAACCCATGTTCTTCTTGTTGTGAGCATGGTTTATGGAATAATTACATAATATATGGGTAAATACAGTGTTAGGTAAACTCTTGAGTGTGAAGAAAGCACCTAAGGGTTTATGCATTTAATCTATCTACTACATTGATATGGCTCTGTTATTGTCTAGTATTACATCACAGACATTGCTTATCTGTCTATATTAGACATTCTACCATAGATAAAAGTCTGAAGTACCCAGCAGAAACCAGTCAGAAAATCAAAAAATTTCCCTTGCATTCTTGGTATAGAATTCTCATCACATAACTTATCATCCTAACACTTCTGGGGCTGACTTTTATAGTTCTGTAACCATGTAATTTTCACCAGTAAAGATTTGTGTCAAAAATATGAGTCAATGTTTACATAGTAGAGATCTTGAAGCACAGAACTTCAGTAAATCTAACAATACATGAACATTTTTTTTATCTACAAAGAAGCAACTTTATAATGTAATGTATTCAATTTAAAGTTTGCATTAGATTCTGCTTCAACTTGCATGCAGACAAATGATATCCCCAACCAACCATACTTCAAATGTCTAATTAATATATAATTCTGGAACTTCACATTCAGTGACCTTGATCTTTGATCTCTTGATCATTGACTAGATATGGAGCTACCCATCCTCAAATGTAATGCAAATATGAACTGATACATATTGACTGCAGGTAAAGTAGATATAATAAGCAATAAGTATAATCCAAAATTACCATTTTAAATCCTGCTACCTTGACATTTGATTTGTGGAATCAAAATTCAATAGGAACATGCCTCTACCCAAGTGTAGGATACTTCTGAAATGTGATGAAAAACAGTTCCAGGAATCTTGACTTGTCTTTGAGCAAAACAACAAAATATATATTGTTAATTGACCTTTCACATCTCAGACTATGAATCAATGTGGTGCTACTTATTCCAAAATGTACATGCAGGATACCAATGTTTAATGAAAATGAGTCAGGTAAACTTAATTCATCACGCTGAAAGAAAATTAATTTTTCAGCTCCAGTGACTTTAATCTTGGACCTAAAAGTGCCAAAAATCATTAGCTTTTGCCTCTACCCATGGATAAGCCACATATGTGGTTTGAAGAAAAAAAAAGCAAATCAAACTTCTGTTGCAGAAACAGCTTGATTACTATCAGATGGACAAAGAGACACTGTGACTTTGGTTGGGAGATAAAAATACATAATTGCAAAAGACAGTAAACCTATATGTTATTATAATCTTTGAAAACCCTCATCAAGTTTCCAGAACTGGAAAGTATAAACCTCTGACCCTGAATTTAAAAATCAGTCTTTATTGCCAGCCAATCAAAAACAACTCTTCAAATTTACAAGTAATGTTTTTCATGACTGCTTGACAAAAGATGAATAAATTTCTCATGTTACACTCCAATGTTTTATGTCGTTGCCAAATAATTGCAAGGAAATATGCTGGTTTGGGTCAGAATCATTATTTTGTAAAATTAAATGGATAAAATAACTGAAAAGTGACCTTAACACGAAATGTGTGTGTGCGTGCGTGTGTTTGTGTCTGTGTATGTGACATCAGCACAATCCTGGCATTAAATTAAATTTAGATTTTCCTGAACCAATTTGCAAAAACTTTGTTAAGATAAACACTTTCAAAATGAAAAACATCGGCATGTATAGTCCTACAAAAAAACAAAGTAAAGCAGCTAAACTTTTTTTTAAAGTACACAAAATAAAAGCTTATTGTAAAAAATATACATTCATTCAAGTTACAAAGCCAAAGTCATGTAATATATAAACTACAAGCTTTTAAATATTCCAAAATTTTCTCAGGTAGAGCCCATATTAAAAATACTTCAACTGAGTGTGCAAAAAAAAATGTGACTCATAGCATCAAGGAAAGATAATGACAAGAATGGATTCCATTGTCTGTGGACACTAACGAAACATTGCACTCAGGTCAAGGTTCACACTTCAGAAGGTAATATGTGACAAATATACAAGTACTACACACTACAATCTCATCTCTGCAATTTGTTTTACATAAGAGAAAAGTTCTGGACTTTTAATACTGTACAGTAACTTTTATTTATGCCTCAGGGCAACAGTAACAGGGGCTATCACTGGAAGGGCATGAACTGAAGTATTAACTTTAGTGCTCGGGTGTATTTAATTTTATAAGCATGGTAAATTCACTTGCCTTCACTGAATGCATCATTTTATGGGTGAAAAAACATTGGTTGATGAAAATTGATGCATATTATTAACTATAATAACTGATTTCATCACATTTATACACTCAGTCTGGACAACTAGACAAGGCACTGGCATCAAAATGGCAGACAGTCTCCCAAGTAGCCATAAAAAAAAAAGAATTTATTATTATAAATGCTTTTCATTATATTGATGCTGAGTATTTAAATTTACAGGGTAAAAAAACAACAGATTATTTATTTATTACATACCCATTTAATCTTACATGGTTATTAGGGCATTCAATACATATACTGAAATCCATATTTCTGTATTACACACCCAAACTTGAACTATTGGTGTGTTTTCACTGATGTCCGATGTGTCTACATTCTTTGAGGCATGATTCTGAACCTCTATAAATCCCTTTATTGTTTAATTTCATTAGCAATGTAAATCAATTAATATTTTGACAATGTAAAATGAGGATATATAATAAATACAAAAGTTAATTCGTGTTTCATTCCAAGTTGGAAAAGAGGACTTATCTGATATAGCATATGAATAAGTCAAGGTTGTCAGGCCAATACACATTCATTTTCCATATCAATGGAGTTATTTCCACCATCTCAAAACATTTATTACATGCCCATTTAATTGGACATGCTTGATCTGGCATTCAATAAACATGTACAACAACTATTATCTGTATCACACTCCAACAAATGGTACAACATTGTTAGTATATTTTTACGTCTGCGTGTTGATATTTTTTTAAAAATAAAGTGAATCAAACTAATGCAAAAGTCCCTCTATGGGACTGATGTTCTACTGGTGAAAAAAATTCTTGGAAATGAAGAGAAGACCATTTCTTCCTTGTAGCTACTGAGTGTTGTAATCATCTCTTATATTCTTCAGCAAAATAACAAGACTCAAATTAGTTCCTGTGATGTACATAATAGATGTCAGATTGGCAACATTTTAGTTTTGGACAAAGTAAACAACAAAAGTCATTGGTTGAAAACCCATGTCATAATGATCATCAATTCACAGGCAGTAATGGCAACAAGATTTTCCTGACAGCCGTCACAGCAGCCATACTGCATGTATGAATAGCACAATTTTCATTTACGACCAACTAGGTATCATAAAAAAATCTATTGGTGAAAACCCCATGCTGATACACATCCACTTGGAAGCAGAGATAACAATATTTTCAAAATAGCCACCATGGTGGCCAGATCAAGGGTTAGACATTTTCATTTAGTACCAAGTAGACACCATAAAAACTCTTCTGATGAAAACCCCATGTCAAAATGACTTCCCTTCAGGAAAAGTACCTAAAACAATATTTTCAAGTTGGTCACATACTAGATGTCAGATCAGCACCATTTTATTTAAAGATCAGCAAAACATTGTAAGAAGTCTTTCAGTGAAAACCCCATGAAATAATAACATGACCATTCATTTAGAAGAAGTAGTGATAACAAGATTTACAAGCTGGTCATTGTGGCAGGTATATTAGAACACAGATCAGCATCATTTTCATTTAGGACCAAGTAGACGGCATAATATGTCTTTTGGTGAGAACCTCATGTCAATATGACTCTCCTTTCAGGAGTAACAGTAATAACATGCTGGCCACTGTGGCAGCCATATCAGACCCCACATCAGCAGCATTTTCATCTAGGTCCAAAATGACATCATAAGTCTTTAAGTGAAAACCTCAGGCTGGTACCACAACCATTCAGTAGAGGTAGCAATAACAAGATTTTCAAGATGGCCACTGTGTGCTGGCCATATTTGATGTCAGATCAACACCATGTTCATCTAAGACCAAAATGGACATTTGAAGTCTTTTGATGAAAACCTTTGTCAACATAACTTTCTGTTGAAATAAAAAGATTTTTTAAGATGGCTGCTGTGCAGGCCATATTGGACTTCAGGTTGGTGATATTTTTAGTTAGGACATCATACAAAGTCTTTTAAGTGAAAACCCAATGTTGATGACCATCCGTATAGGAGGAGTAGCAATAAAAAATTTGAATATGGTAACTGATAGCCATATTGGATCCAGATCTGTACGATTTTCATCTTGGACTAAACAGACAGATGGGCAAGATAACAGGATATGACCAGCAGACCTTAAATAATTCCAATTCATTCTGAATTTCACTCTTACAGTAAAACTAAAAAAATGTCTAAAGCATAAATGAGGGGTTATGAAATAAATACAAAACTACATTTATGTTTTGTTCTAAGTTGGGAAAGAACTCATCTGATTTGGCTTACAAATGTCTTGGTCTGACAAACGCAACATATCGCTATTCTCTCTGTAATCTCATAACAAAGCAAATCTGTAATTTTCTGCATGGATTACACAACTTTATAACATCCTGAATCTAAAAAAAAAAGGCGTGAAAGAAAGCAATCAATTTCGTTTTTACTATTTGGCAAGGACCCAAAGTCAATTCCTAGTAGCAGGCCTGTCTGAAAAAACATTAGGTGAACATTAATTAACTGGCAGTGTCTTGTACACTAATCCTAAATGGATCATGTTATAAATATAATTGGCCTTCTTAAAAAGTGGATAGCTCTTGCTGTCATAAATGCCATGGAGAGTTATTTCCTGAAACTAAATTAGGACAGAAAATCTATCATGATATCACATATCCCTAACTAATATGGCATTACTGTACATCAGGGATTACGTTATTTGTGTGTGTTACCTATCTGTCCCTAAGGAATCAAGTATTCAGATAACTAAACGTCTACAACTTTCTTGCCTCCCTCCCCAGTTATTCAGAATAGTCTCTTGAATATGCCATGCTGCATATCAAAAGAGGCAACTAATGAAGGCCGGGCATTGTAGTAGCTCAGCTGCTAGAGTGCCAGACTCACAACTGAATAGGCTTATGTTCAAATCCCACAATCAGCCTTAGGTAGGACACTTTACTTCAACTGCAATATATCACCAAATAACCTATTTGTGATGGTGTGCTATAAAACCAAACTTCCTTGAATGACTGATTGTCCCATTTGTTTTGCTGATGAAGTTCCAGATAAATAAAAATTTCAGTGACATTTTTAGTTAGCAAAAAAGATTGTTTCAGATTAAACAAGGAGAGCTAAATTGATTCAGATTATTCAAGGAGAGCCAAATATAGTGCAATTGTAATAAAAAATTCCGACCTGGGGACAATGCCTCACAAAACTACAGGAAAACGATTCTTTTATGAGAAGGCAATAATAGATAACTGTGTGAGACTGACTGACATGTGCTATTTTCAGACTTGGCTAAACCCTACTATATTTATCAGCTGAAATTTTCATACAATTCTTTACTGAAATTCTGTTATATTAGGAAAAAATGCAAAAAATATGGAGAAATGCTACTATATTCAGATGAAGACCAGGACAGAGAGCTCCCTAATTATCCTTAAAGAACAATCAAAACATTGCTTGCCCATTTCCATCAAGTCAATAAATAACCATATAAATTTAATGGGTTTTATGATTTGCCTCTAGCTGAGTGCACCACACACTGTAACAGAAAAGGCTGACAATGTTCTGATTGTGACTCTCAGCTTCCGCTTCTGCACTGTGTCATGGGAATGAATATAGTTCTAAAAGATGGCAAATTACATCATGACTGCGTCATTCAATTGGTTGATTTCCTACATGCTTCAATGGGACATCCAAGGTATATGCAACTTTGCCGAAACCCGACTTAAAATATAGCTACATAGCTCAGTATACTATTCTCAATGGTAAAATAACCCTTCAACTTTCTCTAAATCTGATGCTACGAAACTCTTTTGATATTCCAAATAACCATGAACTAGTGGGTTTTAATGGCCAGCCATTCTGATCTTGTAGTAAATTATTAATAGTATCACTGATTTCCCGCATCAAATACCTGCTAAAACTGTTTATAATGTTGATGCAGTACAGCTAAATTTGACTACTAAGTTTCATGTGTCTTGCTTTATTGTTATAACATGAGTTCAACATCACACACACACACTACTGTATATCAGAATATCGTGTACCATATATACTAACTTATAAGCCAAATCGACTGCTCCGGTGGCCTCAAAGGTTAGAGCATCCACCTCAGATGTGGGAGGTCATGGATTCGAACCTATACCAAGTTATACTTATAAAAATGGTACTAGCAGCTGCCTCGCTCAGCGCTTAACATTAAGAGGTTAGTGTTTTGGACTGCTCAACCAGGTGTCAGGATAATGTGACTCAGGGTGGGACATCATGCTACATGTCTGCGGGATGACACCCCAGTGCTACTACTGCTAGACATCACTATAAACTGAAATACTGCACACATGATAGCGATATGACTGAAAAATTGTTAAAGCTACTTTAAAAATGTAAATCACACACAAAAGTCCAACTACAAATAACAAAAATCCTGAACATCAATCTGCAGATCAGGGTCTATGTTGTTTGTTGTACTGATTCTAACAAATTGTAAAGACCCAGATCTGCCAGTACATTATGTGATGGCAGATGTGGGTCTGTGCAGTTTGCTGTTGGATTCAACTTATGAGCGAATACATATGGTACTTCTTTTAAATCATGGATACAGTTAAATGCTTTCTAAATGAAGCAATTCATTGAATGGGTTATAATTCATTCATTCTAGGAGAAAAAAATAATTTTAAAGATGCAAAATATATAATCATTGCTTTGCTGACAGTCCGAAAGTGTACAAGTTCAGCATGAAAAAAATTCATGCACCCAATACTGAAAACCTGTAAGAGCCCAAGACTAGAGGACCAGAAATGGAGTTTCCTGAAAGCAATATGCTGCTGACTTTCACTATCAACTTGACCTCTGACATTTTTTAAGTGATGAGATTAGAAAAAGGACATCTAGCCAGTTTCAGGCAACAAAAAGTGAAAAGATCTCAAGTACTACTGAAGAAGAATCCACTCTGCAGACAAGATCTCTCACTTACTCTCTCAGATAGCTGAACACCAGTCTCTCAACAGCTGCAGCTGCTAAGCTATATCTATTCTGGTACAGTATATGCTCACTTAGAAGACTAAAAATGCTAAATGTAATCCATACTAGTGCAAAATGTCCAAAAATAAGACACTCAAAAAACATACAAGAAATATGAGCGTACATTTGGTGCCTTTCTGAACCAATTCTTAAACTACAAGTGCATGTTAACAACAAAGAATACTGTTAAGATTTTATAATTTTATTAAGTTTATTTTAAAATTATTTATAAACTTTGGCATATCACATGGTTTTAAAAACCACAATGTGTACAAAATTAAAGCAGATATGCATACTCATCGATAATAATGATGTATTCAGAAAATAAATCTGTCTGTATTGTATGGTAAATATAGGAACACAAATTAATGGAGATACACATAGATTAATACACGTATATTCACACAAATCACTGTCTTGAGAAATATTAATCCAAGACAAAGCTCATTTGTCTTCACTGGACTGGCTTACTGCACTTGAAAATATTTCCAGAAAGAACTGCTACACTGTAGATCTGAAGATTCCAGGGCAGGAAGCAGTTCAGTAACTAAACAGGACTTCCCTGATGTGCAATTAGCTGCACAACTGGGAAAACAGTTAAGTAATTCAGAGAGCCTGTACAGTGAAGGACAGGACACAAAACTATCCCAAACAAAAGAACAACAGCAACTAGAAATTATAAATGAGATATAATTAAGATATAGGGAAACAAAATATTTAAAAAATTACTTTGATGGGGAAAAAGTTTCTAAATTACCAAACTAAAATAGGTATTTTGACATACCTTACTGCAGTGGGAATACCAGATCTTAAAGCCT
Organism: Sinohyriopsis cumingii; assembly: GCA_028554795.2. Taxonomy (NCBI): domain Eukaryota; kingdom Metazoa; phylum Mollusca; class Bivalvia; order Unionida; family Unionidae; genus Sinohyriopsis; species Sinohyriopsis cumingii. The sequence goes on from CM068827.1 coordinate 35,408,206, forward strand.
TATTGTGATGCTGAAATGTAATTCTAAAAGAGCAAAATAATACATTACTTTTAGGTTTTCAGAGACAAATGAGGATGGGACTGGGGAGATATTAGTATTGGTCTGTTAGGTTTTCTTAAAAGTCATTAAACTCCCATAAGGATCTATGTTTAGACCAATCCTATGTAGACCACTGAGGGATTCTCTAAGGCATTACAGCAGGCTTCCACTCTAACATGTCTGCTACTCAGGGTCTCATTAGCCAGTTATCAGTGGACAGAAGAGGAAGCAATTAACAAACTATATACATTCCCTATAGGATCACATCCTTCATAAGGCAAGTTTACATAGTCTGTGTCTTTTGCAGGTGCACTTTCTTTTCATTATTTTTAAGCACTCCATTTGGTATCAATACAAAAATAAACCTCAACAAAAGGTAACTATTCCAAAAGAACAGTCAGTCAAATATTAGGCTGTGAGAAGGTATAAATAAGGATCTTTGAAACGAGATGTAATGAAAAAGGTGAAGTATTGTACCAGAGAATTGTGTTATATATGTCTTTGACTGTACATACTGTACCAGAATCATGACTTGTTTGAAATGTTTTGGTCAAAATGACATCTAGGCACCATTAAGATGGAATCTTCCTCATGATCCGTAGAAAGTCCCTTCATGTCAGGGAAAGACAACTTAAACAGTCTTCGAGCAATTGCTGCATTTAGAAGTAAAATAAAGTAATTGCTCAATAAGGACAAATGGCAAAGGCCATATTCAAAACAAATAATGGCCAATCTGATTAAAATCAGATTTCCAATTTATTATGTGAAGATCTGACAGCAACAGCTTAGGCTTCATGTTGAAGTTTCTGGTGATCTATGTTATTGACATAATTGCTAATTTTATTAGCCAATCAGAATAAGTCTTACATCTTTGTGTGTGGGAGACTGGGTAGTATCACTAAAGAGCATAAATGTGTGCTGAATGAGTTTATCCACTTTCAGATTTCTGAAAGCTGCTCTGCCATTGGCCAATTCAAAGGTCACCAGAACATGACTCCTATGTGGCCACTGTCCGAACTTCACAATGGAGATTGTTATATTGTTTTGTTGATGACATTTTTGTTTAAGTGAACTCATGAAAAATTAGGAAATCTCTACAAAGGCAGTCAAAGGTGATAAATGACCATAGCAGATTGTCTCTCTTGGTTTGTGATGATAGATATGCTGCAGATCAATTCAAGCAAGAAGATAAGGACACTGTTACCTACTTGTTTTCAAGCATGAACAGTTTCACAAAAGTTTATCAGAAATGGAGTTAAAAGAAAGTCACATCATACATGTAATACAATTTACTGAAGTGAACAAAAATGGCCAAGTGACCACATTTTGCTAGATCTGAATGTTCACATAAAATCTGATTGTAAACACTAGTTGTAAAGAAATTGATCAAATTGCCAGTTTGATGATATTGTTTGTTGTAGCAGCATTTATTATTGTTGTAAGGGTAATTTTATTGTTGATATAAAATGGAAATATCACCATTGCAAAAGTAACACATACTTTAGCACTGCAACAACAAATTTTAACGTTACAAACATAATATTTACAGTTTTAACAATAAAATAAACCAATGCACCACAAATAATACCAGTACAACATTACACTATATGAATATCGTTGCAATGGTACATGTAGGTGAATTTGTTGCCACAGTTTATGGACACCATTGCAACAAATATAAATACCTCTGCAATAACACCAGTGTTAAAAATGCTATTGAAACAGCAAAGTTCCAAGTTGCATCAGCAAAATGTGCCTTGTGTTTTACTGCATTTGATGGAAATGTACTTTGGTTAGGAATTTGACAAATGAGAGGGTTTTCCTTTGATAAATTTATTCTATATTATTCTTCTAAACACCAACTGACTGCACTAGGTTAACCATAGCTTATCAATGAATCTAGAGAATTTGAAGAATACACCACTACAATAGTAAATTACCACTGCACACCAATATTTGGATGTCAATGCAATAGTACCGTATATACTTGATTATAAGATGAGAACAACTGCAAACTGTCTCAAGGTCTGTGCAGTTTGTTATAAGTAATCACTAGAACAAAACAGATACCATGGTCTGCAAGCGTGTTATGTTAAGGCAAATCAGCATCTTTATTGTTTACAACATGACTTGACTTATAAGTGTGTACATATGGTAAATGAATACGTTTGCAACAGTATATGGCCACCTCTGCAACAAACATAAATACCTTTGAAAGGAAAATTGGGTTTTAATAATACAGTTGCAACAGCAAATTCTCAAGTTGCAACAGTAAAAATTACATTTGCATCAGCAACTTGAATTCCATAGCAATGACATGTCATTTAGATATCAGTGCAATGGTACCCTCATGTACACCAATGATGCCTATACACTAAAAGAATAAAAAAAATACCACCACTATGGTGTAATGCTGTTCACGGAAATCATAAGGTGACTCATGTTTATTCATACTATATTCAAGCTTTGTCATTACACATGAAATATACAAAACTGCATATCAAATTATATAAAATCATGTTATATATATACATAACTGTTTCTCAATAGCCAAGAACAAAAATTAAGAAGAAACAATACAAATCAAATTTAATAGGAACCATTACTATTCCCATGTTATATGAGGAGTAGTGGAATAATAAGGGCTTTACAGTGAGGTTACTATTCCCATGTTATGAGGGGTAGTGGTATACTAAGGGCTTTACAGTGAGGTTACTATTCCCATATTATACATGGGGAATGGTATACTAAGGGTTTTACAGTGAGGTTACTATTCCCATGTTATATGAGGGGTAGTGGAATACTAAGGGCTCTACAGTGAGATTACTATTCCCATGTTAAATATGGGATAGTGGAATATTAGGGGTTTACAGTGAGGTTAATATTCCAATGTAATATATGGGATAGTGATATAAATTAGGGCTTTACAGTGAGGTTACTATTCCAATGTTATATGAGGGGGACACTAGTGGAATACTATGGGCTTTACAGTGAGGTTACTATTCCTATGTTATATGAGGGGGACACTAGTGGAATACTATGGGCTTTACAGTGAGGCTACTGTTCCTATCTCATATGATGGGTAGTGGAATACTATGGGCATTACAGTGGGGTTACTATTCCATCTTCTATAAGGGGTAATGGTATACTGATGGCTTTAAAGTAAAGTTACTCATCCCATGTTATATGAGGGCAAGTGGTATACTGCGGGGTTTTATAGTAATGGAATATTTGACCTAGAGTTCCTCAGTTTTTCTTGCTCAATATTTTTCACAATAAAATAATACATGTGGAATTATGGCAAATATGAGTTTGAAATTTTCATACAATTGTACAAAAACCCAACTTTTTTCTTCATATTTTATGTAAAACTGAGGACAAAAACATAAATATAGTAACATTTTACACAACAGCAAACAATTATAGCATGTCACATATGATCAGAAGAAAAAGGATTTTTTGTGTCCTTATGTAAAACTGTAGAATGTTTACACCATTACACATGCAAACTCTCTCCTTATGGCAGATGGAATTAGTAACTGTTGCACATGGAGACACAAATTACTCATCCCTGTTGCAGAAAATGCAAGTCAATTTTTTTAAATTGATTTTCCTTCCTTCCTCTGTAGCTTTCCATACACTGCTAACAGCAGCTTCATCTGCCTGTAAGGGCGTATATATGGGATTGTAAGCACCCATAGCATGGTATAATTACATAATACATTGTATTATGCAATACATGCACATAAATTTATGTCATTCTTGATTCTTGTGAAATGATCCAAGCTCCAAGTAAGATTTTACAAATGAAAGTCAAGTGTCATATTTCCTCAAAATTGAAGATCCATGTATAAACAAAATGTTAAAATGTTACTGTAGCCTACCATATATACTCACTTATAAATCAAGTCCAACTGCAAACAACATAGATCATGATCTGCCATATCATACTGCACCTACAGATCAGGGTCTATGTTGTTTGTTCTACTGATAACTCCTTACAAAAGGCAGATCCGAGTCTGTGCAGTCTGCAATTGGACTTGTCTTATAAGTGAGTAAAGACTGAAGTTTTGACATAAAGAGACCACCAGAAAATGAAGGTCCTGGAAGCAGTAGCTAGATCTATGCAAGTTCTGATGATGTCAACACATGTTCCCTTGACTCAACTTTAGGGAAAGTCCTAGAATCTCAGAAATGTATACAAAATTTGCTTAGGAATCCCATTTTCAGTATGTTATATCTTTTCTTTGTTAGCTCAGATAAAAATGGGTCTTGATATCCAGGTAAGAAAAGCCATTATTAAAGATCCTAAAATTTTTTGTTTAACCAGGAAGTTTGAATTATCATGGACTAAAGGATGCTAACAACAAAACAATTTCTTACATAAAAAAAACAAACAAAGAAAATGAAGACAGCAAAGCTCCAATGCACACATTTATTGGGATACACTTGTTCTGTATTTGTCAGTACAATATTTGTCATAACTTTAAGGTATGCAAACCAGTATGTCATCACAGCATGACACCACACTGCCAAGATTACTATTATATCTCACTATGCTTATGATTTTCTTATTAATATATCTCACTGTGCTTATGATTATGTTACTATTATATCTCACTAAGCAATTGATTAGGTTATTACATCTCACCATGCTTATGATTAGGTTATTACATCTCACCATGCTTATGATTAGGCTACTATTATATCTCACTATGCTTATGATTAGGCTACTATTATATCTCACTATGCTTATGATTAGGCTACTATTATATCTCACTATGCTTATGATTAGGCTACTATTATATCTCACCATGCTTATGATTAGGTTACTAGTATAACTTACCATGCTAATGATTAGGTTACTATATCATAAATTCTTAAAGGTCACAATTAAACATTTGTATCATGCTGTTGATATGTTTTCATTTTAATGCAATATTTCCAGTGGTATAAAGCAAAGACTGAAGACTATTTACAAGCTTTTACCTCATAAAGCTATCTTTTTTAGCCCCAACAATTTTTAAGATGTGCAAGATTTTTGAATTTATACTAAGCTGTATGAGCCAATGAGAGTATGAGCATCTATTCTGAACTGAACATTCTGAAAAGAAATTCCTTACTCCATGTTGTAAAAGAACGGGATCATGTTTCTAAATATAAAACCGATTTTATGACTTAAAAAAGGTATTACATTCAAACATGATTGATTCAAGTGCTTTCTTTTCATTTTTTGGCATGTTTTAGAGAACAGCACGAGTTTCTCAGTGACATGTTCTAAAACAGACCCTGTGCAAGTGCTTGTTACACCAAGTACCCAGTCAAAGATGTGGCAGAATACGGATTAATTTAGTTTAAATACATCTTTTGTCTACTGTGGTATGTATGTGTTACCTTTCTGATGGAGACAATACTTTACACCATAATCAAGGTTCTAGCAATAATGCAGTGGTATGTCTAATTGTGCAAGGTGTTTCTAAAAGTAAAGGTGACTCATAATATACATCACCATGCATTCACAATCCATCAGAATTTTTTGCTCCATTCAAACTGACAATGGTTTTTTTATTCCTGTTTTTCACAATAAAACATGTGCCTAGCTGTTAAATAGTATCTATTGATAGAATTCTACACTCTATTGAAACAGCATTATCAATGCAATTAGTTCCCGGACCATTAGATGTATTATGCAAAATATTACCTACCATATGTACTCATTTATAAATCGAGTCCAACTACAAACAAAAGCATAATGATACTGCAGATCAGGGTCTATGTTGTTTGTTCTACTGACTACTCCAAACAAATTGCACAGACCCAGATCTATCGCCACATTATGCAACGGCAGATCTAGGTCAGTGCAGTTCACAGTTGGACTCACAGGCAACTGTATAATGTACTATATGTTTATGTAAGAGAGCATTCGAAAAGGGGAACTAAAATAGCCAGAATACCACAGGTTATTCTAATATTAGAAACAAATGTAACTTTAGTGGCTTCAATCATGAATCCCCATACTTTAATGCCTATTCCCTGTTCCAAACCCATTCGTATTCTTCTCATCCCCATTCAACAAGTCCAAGGTGATATAATCAAAATCTGTTATATATAATATTTTAGTTTTGATAATATTTGAAACAGTTGCGTTTGTCCTTGACTCGCTTTTCCAAGCATCCATTATTAGCCAAAAATAACACCCATCCGCCATATCTTTGATAGGTGTTGGGTCAGAAAGGACCATAACGGAAAAGGCATGGGTTAAAAAGGATCGCTTTTATAAGACGTTCACATGAAATGAATAAATAGTCTTAGCTAATGAAAATATTTATCCATCATCAATTTTTAACTACTTTATTACCATGACAAAGTTGGCATCCACAAGCCAGATGTGGGTTACTCTAACTCATATTCAGTCTTTATAAGTTATAATAAAGGAATCACTGATTCAGTTTACTTTGAATGTTTTCTTTTATGAGTAGTAATCTGCCTTTTTTGAACTTTCTCACATTCTGAAACTTGTTTTATTTCTTCTTTGTTCATTTTACATCAAAAACATAGTAGTGTGCAGCAATTAATTAAATGATCACTCAGATGTGACATGTTCAACAATGATATATTACTGCACAGAATTCATAGATATTTCACAATAAAAAGTAAGGACTTGATATTTAGGGACTGTTTATTTTTATGAGCATACAAGATAACAGTATGCAGTAATACATACAGATGTGGACCTTTCAAGAACTATTCCATTTTGATCATGGGCTTTTTTCATAGAGGTCCATTTTATACCTGAACCTCTTTGGTACCTACTTGGCACAGAGATATAATATGTATACAAATCTGGGCTTAAAAGACGTGTAATAGTCTGAAAGACAGATGTATGGATGGTATTGCAATACCCCACACACAAACACTTTATACTTATTAAAGTATGTGAAAATAAAATACTGATGCAGGTCAAAGTAATACATTCATATATTTATGTACTACGCTTGCTTGCTGAACTGTAAAAAATATAGAGTTACCAAAGTTTTAATTTCCACCTCAATCATCTGGCTACAGTATGACTTCAAATTTGCACTGCTTATTGGTATCCAAATAATATTATTACCAGTAACAATAAAAATGTTAAATCAATATGTCAATACACAATTTGTTTTCATTCTCTAAAACCTCATCAGAAATCAATTAAGTCCAAAAACATTCACTTTTTTTTTAATTGACCCTATAAACATGTAATTGTAACGATGAAGACGCTCGCCCACAATGTAATTAGCCACTACTGGTATAATTTAATGCATCACCAATACAGTGTGAGGACATCTCTGCATCTCCAGCACTTTATTCTTAAGACTTTTTTCAAAATGGGTCTTTTTACAAAAATAAATATATGAATTAATATTTTATTTTAAATCTGCCTAAAAGGGCATATCCATATAAAGAACACCCAGTCCAGTATAAACGACATGTAATTAACCCTGTTCTTAAATGTATATACAGTAAAAGCTTTACATGTACTTGTATGTAAAGTATGTATGACCATAAAGGACAATACAGTTGGTCTGTAAGTGTTCTAACTCCTTATAGTCTATAGGATTCACTATATTTGGTTTTGAGTTCCAAATAACATTCATGAATGTCTATGAGTGCCAACTTTTTCTCCCTCAAAATTCATAATGACTTTGGTAGTTTGTACAGCATCTGTAAATATTTTACCTTGCTTAGGGTAAATTCCCCAGCCTCTAATATACAGTCTCACATTTTACATCCTGATAAACCAAAAGAATCATAATAGGAAAAACTAAGCCTACTTCCATAGCAAGCCATGGCAAAACCACATCCTTTTTAATTACATTTCATCCTTCCCACCCCAACCAAACCCTCACTCAAACCAAAGGTCAGTGGTCACAACCCAAAATTTGTTATACAAGCATATACAAGGTTTTAAAATGTCATAGTAATCACAATAATTTTAGACTTGACTTTTGACCCCTTCCCAGGAAACACACATGAGAGACCCACAAATTATACCCTCCTGCTAATGGTTAACTTATATAAACTAAGTAACAAATCTGCTGAATTTCCACCCAGTGCTTTTAGAGCACATGGTAACAGACAAGCAGAGAATCCCATCATCCCCTCACTAATGCATGGGGGGTAACAACAGTTCAGTTTCAAGGCTCAGTAATACTCAGTTGTTATATGCCTCTAAATCTGTAGATCTATATCAAAGTTTGCATAATTATAAATGTTATTAACTTAGGGAACTCTGGTTTACTCTTGTATGGAAAAGAGACAAGGCATAGTTTGATTAAGATGCATTTCTTGCCCAAAGGTGCCAAAATAATCATGGATGATCTATTCAAATGACAGATGCATCTACATGGCAAATACTGTGCACACTTGTACGCCCATCATTTTTCCTTGCTTTGAAATTTGCCTTCAGCTAACTTGTGGTGTCCACTTATTTAGATCTGCATTTAACTCTGAGACTGATAGTTTACGTGTAGCTGGATTGGTTAAACTGCCATATGCCAGCATCTTCACATGTAACAGCAATAAAGGATTTAAGACTACCAGCTGCAATCACAGCTCTAAAGAGGAATACACACAACTGGCATTTTATTCCCCATTTCGAAATAATTGTTGTTTCTATTTCATTCAATGCTTGTGTTATGGGCCAATCTAAATAACTTTTGGAAAAATATTTACATGGTAATAAAGTATAGCAGTATAGGCACTATGGCCAGTGGAATGACCCAGTCGAAAACATTTGACTAAGGCAAACAAAAACACGTGAGTTTCCAGGCAGCCGACTGTCCCTGTTTTTCACTAGAAATAACATTTTTTAATTCTCAAAAATTAATTTGTCATCTAACTGAACCAGTTTAGCACAGTTCTTGAAGCGTTAAGTACACTATATATACTAATTATTATAATATTGATAAAACTACCTACCTACCGTAATTTTCAAAGCAGTGTAAACCAGGAAACAGATGTGGGAGGGGGCGCCTGTGTCAAAATATGCTAGGTAAAGTTGATGCACACCTCAGCAGTTAGTTGTTGTTGTTGTTGTGGGGTTTAACACCATTTTTAAGCACACGATAGGCTATACATGGCAGCCAGTATTAATGGTGGAGGAAGAACCCAGGAAAACCCCAGGAAGAACCACCAACCCATGAGAAGCTACTGGCAAGCTTTCTCACATACCCACATTAGCTGAATGCTAGACTCAAACCCACGCAGACAGAGGTGAGATGGCAGTGATCCGCAACAGAGAGCGCTTTAGACCACTCGGCCACTCGGGGCCCCCCTCAGCAGTTAGTAATGACCACAACATAATAACGGACACAAGAGTAAAGCTATCAAATTTAATTCTATAAAACCTGAGGAAATAAAACTAACATATTTACATTAAGCCTAACCATATTTCACATCATGAATATCTCATTTTGATTTGAACTATAGAGTGAATAGTTGTTTTCAGTGGATGATACCACATAAAGACTCGACTCTAATAAAATAATTTAAAATGCTGATTATTAACAGACACAGAAATCATGCAAAATATTGGCCCATAAAACACTTATCTGGACGCTTGACAAAATATCAAGGGACCACATACTAATATATGGCTGAGTAGTCATTCAACCATGCAAAGCAGACGGCAAGTGCAGTATATGCATATGATAATAGGAACTGAGAAGAAGAGAAAAAAAAAGAAAAACACTGTTCAAATATCAAGCAAATCCATCTAATGCAACACAAGGGTGCGTCGGGATACACATATCATATTTTTCAGTGCGTATATGAATACAAGACAAAATATCTGGATAAAAGAGAGTTCAAGTTGGCCTTATCAACGACAACTGAATACTTTTGCTGTATTCCAATGAATTATACTTAGTTCTGAGGGACGCAACCAAGGAAGGCGATGACAATGATGAATGTGTAATCATTGTCAGTAAAGTCAATGGGGTCAAGAGCAACGCATCTTTACATTATCTTGAAGCATTCTACTGTTGAGAGAGAGAGAGAGAGAGAGAGAGAGAGAGAGAGAGAGCACAGAGGAAGGTAACTTAATATAAAATCTCACCTTCCTATATCATCGCCTATTTCATAGTAGTTCTCTATGGGCTCTTGTTTTATTTCCATTTCTCTGGGGAAGAGTCACATTATGAATAGTAATCCTCCGAGACTTTCGTGTACAAATGATGCATTAAAAAACAGAGGCCAATTAGACACACATCACGGAAGTGGTCATAAAACTGCAATCTCGTTAGAAGGAAATTGGTTATTTCACTACTCACTTCGCGTTGTATATCCGTCAATTTTGAATTCGGATTACTTCCACGTTAAGCGTACGTACAGAATGTATCCAAACGAACGGAAATCCAAGCGCGTTTTCCCCATAGAGACGACAGTCGACGCGTGCCGGGTGTAGAAGATTACAATACCTTCACCAGTTAACTCCCTTATCTAGTATTTGGGCGTTAGCGAGAAAAGACTTCCAAGAGAAAACCAAAAGTGTGTGTGTGATTTGGATTTTTAACGTAGCTTTGACAATTTTTCATTCATATTGCTACCATGTCTGTAGTGTAACATTTTATAGTGATGTCTAGCACTGGGACATCATGCCGCAGACATGTAGCATTTTGTCACACCCAGTCACATTATCCTGACACCAGGCCGACCAGTCCTAACACTAACCTCATTATGCTGAGCGCCAAGCGAGGCAGCTGTTAGTGCCATTTTTGTAACTCTTTGTTATGACTCAGCTGGGTATCGAACCCACGATCTCCCACATCCGAGGCGGACGCTCTAACCACTAGGCCACCGGAGCGGTACCAACCAAAAATGTAGGAAAAATAAAGGGAGAAATATATATATATATATATATATATATATATATATATATATATATATATATATATATATATATATATATATATATATATATATATATATAAATGTTGCTTGGGTATATCACTTTTTTCTTCTCACCCGTCCCACTGAATGTAGCTTGTGTTCTATTTTCGTCTGCTTTATCATATATATATATATATATATATATATATATATATATATATATATATATATATATATATATATATATATATATATATATATATATATATATGGTGTATGTGTGTCCGCATGTGCGCACCTTATGTCACTGAATCCACGAAAAACGGCCCTAGTGATGGAATAAATTGTCTTACATTAAATTCAAATGAAAGTTGTAGTATTTATTGACATTTTAAATAAAATGTATTCTTAGTTATATTTTCTATATGTATATGAATAACAGTTGCACGTAACGCAATATCTGACTTTCGCATTGGGCAACTACAGAACCTCACCTTTAAAAAAGCAACGTTACATTGATTACATAAAACTTCTGTTAGACTATTTTGCGATGTAATACCATCTTAGACTGTCATGCACGACCTATAAATTAACCGTGTGGATTGTATGTTTTTTTTTTTGTTTTTTTTTTTTGGGGGGGGTATTTGATGTTTCAGTGTAATTTTTGGCGCTGAATAGCTCTAACATCCAATGCTATTTTTTCTGTTGGTCGATTTACAATTTTACCATTACTAATGAGAACTGTGTATGGACTTCATATTAATACTTTCAAAGTGAAATAATGCCCTCTGTACAATTATTCTAATCGGATTTCGCTCAAAACATAATCAATGACTTGGAATTAAGCTGTGACATTCAAGAAGATAAGTTCCATAATACAATTTTCAAATACAAATGATCGGTTTGGTGGAATTTTAGCATAGTTGTCCACGCAAGAAAGCTAAAATCGCCAATGCAATATGAATTTTCCTCAAAGGACTCGAAGAGAAATAAACATTATAACTAATATATACAAAAGAAAAAAATCCGTAATATATAAACAACCATAAGAAGACAAGGAGCACGTTTGTTTCTTTAAAAGATTTTGTTTTTTATTTGTAGGTAATTTTTCGTATTTGAAGGCTGAATATATATATATTTATCAGAAAATATCACGAAGTTTCATTTTCATCAACTTTAAAATGATTAATTTTTTGTCTGAACACACCCATTTTCATGGAATTGTGCGATGTTCTTACGTTTAATGATAATTTACCAACCTTTGTTATAAAGAAAAATTCTGACCGTCCTAATTCATTCACAAAATAGTGCTATGTTATATATTAAGGATTGCCTAACGAAAGAGGTCAGTAGTGAAAGGGGCCACCCTACGGACAATGGGAATTAGCATTACAGGGACCCCTGGGCCACTCTACGGACAATGGAAATTTAACATGGCGAAAAATCGTGGGCCACTCTACGGACAAGGGGAATTTAACATGGCAATAAATCGTGGGCCACTCTACGGACAAGGGGAATTTAACATGGGATTTTTTCTTTAAATTTTAAAAATTTTTTTTAAAAAAGGGGTAGGCAATGGAAAGGCTATCTCTTTTCGAGAAATATGGCTGGCCCTGAAAAGGGCCTTTGGTTTATGTTAATATGCCCTTAGCATAAAGGGCATTTGCGACATCTTCTTTTCCTCAAACTTCGTCTTACAGCAGGGCCATACATCAGAGTCCTCTTGAGGCAACCTTGTCTCTCTATATAGACTCTTCTTATCCACAGGCTGCTGTTGGTCCTGTGGACAACGGTCCACTTGGATCGGACATACATGAGCATGTCCGTCCTGAACATCATTGTTGACACAAGGGTTGAAGATTCAACGTCGGTCCACATGTTGAGGCTCCGAGAATAGGTGAATCAATGCAGTGAACTGCGCTTATTTATAGGGACAGAAAGGATTGAAACGGATTGAGTTCATTCACCAATCCGAACACGCGTTACAGAATTCAGTCAGCCCACATCCAATCCGAAGAGAGCAGTCTGTGACGTCACGTAGTCAATATAGATTCGCTAGCGCTTGTGTGCAGTCAATCTATGCGACAGTGATTCAACATGACGGAAACTCAGAAAACGATCCAGTGGGGTGCACCAGCAGGGGAGACCGCCCAAGGGAACCCGGACTTACTTTCAGAACAGGTGAATTGAGATTTTGTGGATTTTCTCTCCTCGCAAGAATTTGTTCCGGAACCTTCGTTACCTTCTTCATTACCGCAAGTGGAGAATTTTAGACAGAGACAGAAAGAAGAATTGGAGAAATTTATACAACGACAAAAGGAAGCGGAACAGGCTTTTCTCCTACAGCAACAGCAACAAGAAGAAGAGGTAAGAAAAAAACAACAGCAAGAAGAAGTAGCAGCAAAGAAACAAGAGGGTGAAAATCAAACGGTCACGGTACTGTTGGACATTTTAGCGGAGTTAAGAAGTCTGAAACAAATGTATCAGACTTCTTTATCACGACCGAAGAGAATACGACCTTCCCGAGCCAAACATGTCAACCCTGTGACTAAGCCTACCGTACCACCCTTAGTGATTTCAACCCAATCATTATCATCATTACGCAGTCCAGAAGTAGGCCTTGGCCGTGGCAAAGGCTTAAGGCAGTTAAAATTGATTTCTTAAACTCACCCCTGCACCATAAAGAAAAAAGGCCCTTTTCAGGGCCACCCACATTTCTCGAAAAGAAATACAATTTCAATTTGCCAATAACTCAAAAAAAAAATAACTCACCCATTTTACCCTTATAGTACGTGTCTGTGTATGAGTGCGTGAGTGTAGCTTCTTATTTTAAAATCAAAACTCAAAGACTCTTACCTTATATCATTCATTTATTCTTTTCTCCATTTTTTACAATCCAATTCACAATTCACATCACAACACTTTAATCAAAATTTCATTGATTTCTTCTTTTCTCCTTGTTTAGTCTCTCTGTTTTTTGAATTTCTTCACCGTCACACTCTTTTCCTCTTCTTCTTCCTCCTCGCTTTCTTCCCTTCTTCTTTTTTTCTCCTGTTTCTTTTTCTTCACCTGTCTTCTTTCTTCCTCAGAAGAATCCCTCTCTTCCTCCGAAGAATCCCTCTCTTCTTCTGAAGAATTCCTCTTTTCTTCTGACTCCTCTTGTTTCTTTTTTGGGCAATCTGGAGACCAATGTCCTTTTTCTTTACAATAATAACAGGTATCTTGACTTTTGTCTTTTTTATCCCCTGTTTTTTTTCTTTTTTGACGGTCTGGACACTCTGAAGACCAATGCCCTTTCTTCTGACAGATATAGCAAGTATCTTGACTTTTATCTCTAAAGGAAGGAGAGTAGTCCGTAGGCTGGTCTGAAGAGAATTTTCTAATGACCCCTCGCAAAGCTCTGACGAAACGTTCCATCTGGTTAGTCTCTTCCATCGTTGTGCTCGGCTTGAGAGTGAAATGAATAGTGAAAGGACAAGACACACACCCTTTTATATACGCTGGTCTGCTATGACTATAAAGTAGTTTATGGTGTTTGAACTTGAGTCATTTGACTTTTTGCTTTCAAGATGAAACGATCCCATTCATTCGAGAAGAAAGAAGAAGAAAGTAAGAGGCAGAAACGTGATCTATCGCCTCGTACCAGGGCTGAAATCTTGGCACAAATTCATGCCAGTGATTTTGAAGAGGACATGAGTGAACCAGAATCCGAACCCTCTAAACCAAGTTCATCACCCTTAGTTAACCCTGAAAATTACTATTCCATTCGAGAGACGGAAAAGCGCTCCTCTAGAAAATTTAGAACCACGGCTTACAAATACACGGTGAAGTTTAAAGATTTCAAGGCTGAAGTGCCGTTAGAGAAAGTAGAAGTGTTCATCACTGAGGTGTGGGATTCTTTGCTCACTGCACTCAAGCGACAATGTCAACCCAAAGAAGACGATCGCTTGAGACTTTCCATACAACACGACGGTTTGAAATCCCCTGTTTGGATCGAGTTTAGCACCCCTGCAGAATTAACTGCTTCCAAAGTCATGGACAAGATTCAACACGTACAACAATCTAATGATCAGTTTGACATCACCGATGGTAAAGCCACACTGGACATGACCCACGTCTCTCCTCCTCAAGGGACAGGACGCAAAAAGATGTTATTGGTGGACGACCTTCGCAACACCAAAACGAGTCTCGTCCGAATTAACAACCCTCATGACCAGATGTGTTTAGCCCGTGCCATCGTGGTGGGACGAACCTATGCCAACAAGAACGACACGGTAGAATGGAAAAGAACCTGGGACACTATTCAACGTTCCGACCGAGCCAAACAACGAAACGAAGCAGAACTCCTGTTACAACAAGCCGGACTGTCCAAAGACACACCCTGTGGCATTCCCGAGATGCAAAAATTGCAAGATGTCCTAGCTCCACGATACACCTTGAAAGTGCACCCTCAAGAAATGCGCGGGCCTCTATTGTTTCGAGGCCAAGATTTTAAGGACGGAAAATACATTCACCTTTATCATCACGATGACCATTTCGATACCATTACCAGTATCACTGGATTCCTGGGATACAGATATTACTGTGAGAAATGTGACTATGGTTATAATAATCGAGAGCAACACAAACATTGTGGATGGAAATGCTCAGGATGTTTGGCCTCTCCACCCTGTCTGAGCGAAGAACCAGTGCCTTGTTCCACTTGTCTGCGCACGTTTGTCAGCCCTACCTGTTACCAACAACATTTGAAGACGCAAGGTTCACAGAAGAAATGCGCTTGTCAACTCCTGAGATTGTGCCCTACGTGTGGACAAGGCATACGTACCAATAATACCAAGGCACACGTATGTTCAGGAAAGAAAAAATGTCACATTTGTCACCACATCGTGGACTTGGAACACGAATGTTACGTGCAGAAATACCAACCCCCACCAGAGAAAGAGGACGGTCACAAGAAGAAAGGCAATTTCATCTTTTTCGATTTCGAATGCATGCAAGAGACCGGCATTCACATTCCTAATTTTTGCGTGGCTCATCGAGCGTGCGAGAAGTGCATTCAAGAACCTATCTTCAGTCATTGCCCTCACTGCAGCAAGATTCCCGGAGGGCGTGAAAAAATCTTTCGGGGACCGAACACGTTAGCCGATTTTGCCCAATGGGTCTTAGACCCCGTCGACAAGACGTGGAGCCAAGAGGACATCGAACGTTACGGAGATTGTCATCGTCATGCCACGGTGATGGCTCACAATTTCTCCGGATACGATGGACAGTTTCTTCTCAGATACTATACGGAACAAGGCACCGAGCGTCCTAAAGTGACTTTGAACGGAGCCAAAATCATTTTCATGCAAGTGGGACAAGTACAGTTTAAAGATTCGATGAGCTATTTGGCCATGCCTTTGAGTCGAATGCCTAAAACGTTTGGAATGACAGAAATGGGTAAAGGGTACTTTCCACACTTTTTCAATACGGAAGCCAATCAACACGCCGTTCTACCCCATTTACCCGAGGCTCACTATTACGACCCCGACAACATGCGTACCGAACAACGAGAAGCTTTCTACGCTTGGTACCAGATTCACGCCTCGGACCCCTTCGACTTTCAGGAAGAAATGCTAAAGTATTGTCGTTCCGACGTGGACATTTTACGGCGTTGCTGTGGAAAATTTCGAGAACTGTTCATGGAACACGGAAGGGTCGATCCTTTGAAAGAAGCTTGCACCATTGCCAAAGCGTGTTCCTTAGTGTATCGACAACGATTCATGCCTGAAAAGACCGTGGCTGTCATCAGTCCTCAAACGACCCACTTTGTCAAACGTCAATACTCGGTCAAAGCCCTACGTTGGTTACATTACTTGTGCGACAAGGAAGACAAGTGGATTCAGCATGCCCGCAACGGAGGGGGCGAAAAGACCATCGGAACGTATTCGGTCGATGGCTGGGACTTAGAAAACCCCAAGATCGTGTACGAGTTTAAAGGTTGCTTATTTCACGGATGTCCCGTCTGTTACCCTGACCGTGGTACTAAAAATCAGTTTTTGCAACGAACCATGGAAGACTTGTACCAGGACACTTGTCAGCGACGCCTTAAGTTAGAACAGCAAGGATACCAAGTGGTGGAAATGTGGGAACACGAGTACGATCACCGTATGAAAACCGATCCCGAGTTTAAACGTCTCGTGGAAAGTTACCAGTTCATGGACCCGCTGAACCCGAGGGATAGTTTGTACGGAGGAAGGACCAATGCCACCTGTTTGCTGTACCAAGCCGACGAAGAGAAAGGAGAAGAAATCAAATACTTGGACGTGTGTTCGCTGTATCCCTACGTGTGTAAATATTGTCGCTTTCCTGTAGGGCACCCGCAATTGCTGACGGAACACATCGACCTGAAAAACATTCGACAATACGAAGGCTTGATCAAGTGCAAAGTTTTGCCTCCCACGAACCTATACCATCCCGTCTTACCTCACCATTGTCAAGGCAAACTGATGTTTCCCTTGTGCCGTACTTGTGCTGAAACGTGCAACCAAGACCAGCCTTGTCATCACAGCCAGGAAGAACGGGCCTTGACGGGAACCTGGGTCAGCGTGGAATTGTTCAAAGCTCTGGACATGGGATACCAACTGTTAGAAGTGTACGAAATTTGCCACTTTCCCAAGACACAACAGTACCGCAAGGGTGACCCCACGCAGAAAGGCATTTTCGCAGACTACGTGGATGCCTTTTTGAAACTGAAGCAAGAAGCCAGCGGCTATCCTTCCTGGTGTCACACTCCCGAAGACCAAATACAATTCAAAGAGAAATACTACGAACAAGAAGGCATCACTTTAGACCACATCGAGAAAAACGAAGGCAGGCGATCGTTTGCCAAAGTGATGTTAAATTGCTTGTGGGGTAAAATGGCACAACGACCGTGTTTACCCAAGACGGAATATTTGACAGAACCTTCCCGCTACTTCCAGATGGTTCACGACAAAACCAAATACATGAAACACGTGGACCTCGTTCGAGAGAATTTGATCTTGGTCAATTACGAAGAAGATCTGGACTTTGTACAAGACGACCCTTTTGGAAATGTCATCATTGCGGCTTACGTGACAGCCCATGCTCGCTTAAAATTGTACGAAGCTTTAGAACTGTTAGAAGAACGCGTCCTGTACTTTGACACAGACAGTTGCATTTACATCCATCACCCGATTCAACATCACCCTAACATCGAAGGAGACCGTTTAGGAGCCTGGACAGACGAGCATCCCGACGACAAGATTCTAAGTTTTGTCAGTGGCGGTCCCAAAAATTACGGCTACGAATACCGTGACAAACAAGGAGAAGTGCACACGACGTGCAAAGTGAAAGGACTGACTCTGAATTATCGTACCAGACGAGTGGTCAACTTTGGGGTATTGAAAGAAGCCTTGCAATCGGGAGAGGATGGAAACTTTAAAGTGACCACCTACCAACCGAACAAAATTGTACGTTTACCCACTCACCACATCGTCAGTCGACCCTTGGAAAAAGTCTATCAAATCGTGTACCAGAAGCGAGTTCGACTTCCCAATCATTTCACCTTACCGTATGGACACGTTGGTATAAAACATTGGTTGTAAGAGGATAGCCACCCACCAGAAAGATGACTTCGCCACAGCAAGAATCGAGTGAGAAACTCGATGAGAACTCCAAGTTCAAACCCTACCATTTTCCAGTCTTCTTACCTGACTATTGTGATTGTGCCCGTCGATTGGACACGTTTCAGAAATGGCCTACGGATAGGGAAGGATTACCTTCTTCGCATGTTTTAGCTAGAACAGGATTTGTCTACTTGGGACCTGAGTCAGGATTGGGATACGAGGTACAGTGTTTCGCTTGCGGACTGAAGTTACGAATGGATCTATGTATCTATAAAGATTCAGCTATTCTGGAACATACTCGATGGTCTCCGCACTGCCCTTACCTTTCTATGGCCTTTCCACCCATTACACTACGGTACAATGTTGACGGTACCTTAGAGACGGTACCTTCCGAAACAAGACATAAAAAACGTAAAAAAGGAAAGATGTACAAGCTGGAGACTGCATTGAGACTAGTATAAAAAGGGGGCTATGGTCAAGATCGATAGTTCATTGTGACTACCAAGACCGAGCGAACAAGATGAATACTTTGAAAAAGACATCGTTTCAGTTTGGGGATTGTAAAAAAGTTGTATCTTCCTCTAGTGTGACTAATATTGGATGGATAAGACCCAGGCATTGCGACGGAAAATGTCCGGAAGGAAACTGCGATTGTCCATGTGGTTACCATTGTAATTGCGTAACGGAGTTTGCAGACGAGTGCGATTGTGAGCCTTGCGATGGGACCGATGCTGTACGTTGTGACCTGAGCGATGCCGTAAAGCATCATGGGAACTTTGTTCTCACTGCCCCTGTCATGGAAAGTGATGCTGTGCGTGTCAAACCTGAGGGATGCGAAAGCGATGCCGCTCGTCCTCTTGGACATTTTACCGGGTTTAAAGGGGAATGTTCACCTTCACGTTTACCTCCCTACGGATGTCATCCAGCCCTGAGCAAACTCCTGTTCCTGTCACCCAACCCTCATCGAAACGAACCTGTGAAAGACGAATATTCGTTTCCTGCGCGTTTGTCGGAATACTGCGACTTTGAAAATCGTCTTCAATCGTTCAAAGGAAAATGGCCAAAGTATCTGGGAGGACCGACCCCTGAAGAATTAGCCAGAGCCGGATTTTTCTACTTGGGCGAAGGAGATAAAGTCAGGTGCTTCAGTTGCGATGTGACACTTCACCACTGGGAACCGCAAGATTCGGCCTACGTAGAACATGCTCGATGGTCACCGAATTGTCATTACTTGCCCTTAGTGGGACCGAGACATTGAAGTAACTTCTTACCATAATAATCTGTTCATGGATACTTTACAAGAGAACATTCGTGCTTTGCCTGTGGAGTTGAGAGAACGCATTTATCGAGAGCTGGTCAAAATACAAGTGAAACGTAAAGAACAATTGCATCCGTTACGTCACCGGTGTTTCAACCACTGGTACCTGAAGGCTATACAAGGATTGATTCAATTGAAAGTGTTCCATCGGACAGACATTGATCAACGATCCTCTAGTTTTAAAAAGGATTGGTTTGGTATGGACGATTCTACCTACATCATTGTAAACGTACTGCATCGAATTCCAGAGGAAGAGTTAACGAATTACCAACATCTTGAACACAATGTCAACTTAGTGAAAGAGGAAACTTCTGAACGAATTGTAATGTGTAGATTAGTGACTCAACGATTTAAATTTGACACTGAAGTGAAACCATGTTTGTGCAAAGAGTACATTTCTTGTGTCAGACCAAAGAGGATTTAGTATGACTTATTCATGGATACTTTGCTAGAGAACATTCGTGCTTTGCCTGTGGAGTTGAGAGAACGCATTTACCGAGAGCTGGTGAAAATACAAGTCAAACGTAAAGAACACTTGCATCCGTTACGTCACCAGATCTTTAACCACTGGTACCTGAATGGTATAAGAGGACTGATTCGTCAGAAATTGTTTCAGTGGTCAGACCTTGTTCAACACTTTGAGTTAGTGAATGATCGAAACGTTCATTATTTTGGTTACTTCGAGATTCACCTACAGCAATACATTGAGGAAGACAAGTTAAAGGATTATCAACATATTTTACGTGGAATCTACTTAGAGGAAGAGGAAACTTCTAAACGAACTCTGAAGTTTCGGTTACAGTATGCAAGATTTAGATTCCTTACTGGAGAACGAAGATCTCTGGCTAGAAAGTACGTGTATTGTTTCCGAAACAAAGAGACTATAAAAACAGGCTGCCATGCCACGACTTATGTCACATGTCATCCAACAGATTCCGTGGAAGGAACTCAATGACCGTATTCAAACCGTGGATCATTACCATCGATTATTACAAGAACTGTATCCATTCAATTTGGGACGACAAGTGGTGTGTGTCTTAGTGACTTGTTTTTTGGGATTTCGTTTACCAGCCGATTCTTTGTGGACTCTTTACGATCAGTACTTACCACCTCCATGGCCTTAAATGGTCACGAAAAACTCCTTTTGCTCAAAGCCTTGCGTTTTCATCTGGATACTTCTCGACCTCTACGGGAAAAAAAGATTCGTCAACTTTTAGCTACCCAAGACGTGTATGACGATGTGTGTGTAGCTTGTGACTTACATCCCCATTGGACAGATGTCCGTGCCTGGAAAGAATGGGATTTTGAGGCTTGGACCCAAGAAGTGGCCCAGTATGCACGAGAGTTGTTCAAGGAAAAAAGTTACTTTTCAACCCGTGTTAGTGACGGTGCCAGAAGAACCCGTCACCCAGGACAGGACTGTCGTGGACAGGCCTGAAAGACCCTTTCGGGAGGACACTTGTGTGACCTTACCCCCTGTTGAACTGGTTAGAACATTACCCAAAAGATGTGATTGTTGTACAGACACTTGTGTTTATTCCACATTCATCGTTATCATGTGCCTTTTATTCTTGTACTTAAGCCTTTGGCTTTTATGTATTTTTGTCTTTCGTATTCATGTTTGAAAAAAACATTCAATAAACGTGTTCTGAAAAAGTATATAAACTCTTGTCTTGTTTGTTTTTCGTGTCACAAGTGACATTTCTCACACCATGGCTACCTCTGCTGTCTCTGCTCCCTCTTCCTCTACTGTCAAAGTCATCGACGAACACTTAGATCGTGCCAGTTGGGAGGCTTTGTATCTTCGCCATCCCTTTAACATGCTCATTGCTGGACCTAGCGGTTCTGGCAAAACCGAATTCGTCAAACGTTTGATCGAACATAAACATCATTTGATCGATCGGCCCCCTCAACAGATCGTGTGGTGTTACAAAGAGTGGCAATCGGCGTACAGCCTCTTGCGAGAAAGTCAAGGCGATTCCATCGTGTTTGTGGAAGGCATTCCTAAAGAAGACGATGGCATCGTCTCTGACTCCCGTCTAACCCATTTGGTCATTTTCGACGACATGTTAGGAGAAGACGAAGAAGAAATTAAATTGTGGTTTACGCGCAAAGGGCATCACCGTAATGCCAGTGTCGTTTACATCACCCAAAATTTGTTTCAACAAAGTAAAGCCCATCGCACCATCAGTCTCAATGCGCATTACGTGGTCTTGTTTAAAAGCCCTCGAGATAAATCGCAAGTGCAAGTCTTAGCCAAACAGTTAGGAACGCCTTGGCTGACTCAGGCGTACGACGATGCCACTCAAACGCCACACGCCTATTTACTCGTCGATTTGAAACCTACGACCCCCGAGGATTTGCGATTTCGTACCCACTTGTTTCACCACTGGTGCCAAGACGGAGGGCCTGTCCTGTACACGTCTCCGTCCTCGACTTCATTTCACTCCCCATGAAAAAAATCTATAAAAACCTCAGACCCTTTTTCGTCTGTCTCACACAGTGTGAACATGACGTCCCTTCAGTCGCATCTTCCCGTCAAATTGATTCGTGCCTTGTATGGCATCAGTCGAGAAAAAGATCCACAAACACGAGCCCGTGTCTTAGAAGCTAGTCTCAAAGAAGTCTTACGATGGTTCACGGTGACGGCACGTCAATTACTCCAAGGAATCATTCAGATTCCTCATCAAACCCAACGCTTTTTCGATCGAAACAAAGTCGCTTTGGTCCAACTGGCCGATCCCCGCATCGACACTCAAACCAAAAACAAATCATTTTGAAACCTGGAGGGAGCGGTACTCTAGGAGGGGTCATCATTCGCTCACTCTTAAGATGGGATCCTAATGCCCCCAAAGTTATCCCCAAGACAAAAGTCCAACGAAGCCCCAAGAAGAAAAAGAAAAAGACCAGGTCCCCAAGAAGAATAACTTCTCCAGTGGCAGGACCCTCCTCTTACCAGACACCACCACCATCACCCCGGAAAAAGAAAAGAAGCCCCCAGAAAAAGAAACAGAGAAAAAGTCCCCAGAAAAAGAAAAGTCCACAGAAGAAGAAAACTAGTCGCAAGAGAGGCACTTCGGCCAGGACGCAACCTTACACTCGCAAGCCACGACCTGCCACAGCGTCTCCGGCAGCCTCACGTTTGTCCACTTCTCCGTTGATGTCACCAGGAACTGAAGAGTACTTGGAGACGTTGATTACACCAAGAACTTCTCCGTTGATGACCCCCAAAAGAACTTCCCCAGTGGCAGGACCTTCCAATTTAGCGGCAGTGGCTGCTGCTCACAAAATACTTTCTCCCAAAATCAAAGTCCATGAAAGATCGGGCATGTTACAAAGTTTACTGGATTTGTCCAAGCAAGAACTGGCTCGATTTAGTCCGTTACGTACCCCTGCACGACGTGTCATGCCTGTCCTCAAACTGATAAAACGTAAAGACAATCAGTGGCGACGCGTTCCAGTATAAAAAAGGCCTGTGACCGAGTAGGGTATCAGTGTTTTTAGGTGCTCCTAAAGACTCAAAGATGTCACCCTCCAGAAAACCCCAAGGAAAGAAAAGAAAAGGACTACCACCACGTTTAGCCAAACATGGGGACCTGTTATCTGTCCTGTCCAAAGCTTCTCCACCCCTACGAAAAAAACTCATTCAAACGGCCTCCAAAGAGGTCATCGATACCGTGTGCGAATGTTGTTTGAACGTTTTGAAAGGCACGATCCCTTTGTCCAAACACCAGAAACAATGCTTAGGCAAACATCGTCACGTTCTTCGGAAAATGGTTCAAAAGAAAATTCCCATTCGTCAAAAAAAGAAGATGTTGGTCCAACGTGGAGGCATTTTACCTCTCTTGTTAGGCCCCATACTGAAAGGAGTCTTGGGAACCATGTTGGGAGGACTGGTGGGAGCAAGATAAAAAGGCCTTCGGAAGTCCCAAGATCTCAGAATTCACCCCTGACAACCCCATGGAAGGACGAAAACTAGCTTTAGTGCCTTACAAACGATGGATAGAATACCATCGGTGGCAAGAACAACGCACCCCGCATTTACCTCCCAATCCCAATTTGAGCGAGATGTCCCAGTTACAACACGAATTGCAATCCTTGATGGATCGCCAAGATTTGTCCGAAACAGAAAAATCGCAAAAGTACGGTCAACTCTTGCAACGACTACAACTCTTTCACCAGAAAGCTTTAGACGAAACAGCTCTACCCACTTTGAAAGATTTTAAGACCTTGATGAAAAGTCCAGCACCATCACCAGTACCAGTACCAGTACCAGTACCACCAGTACCCGTGACCAAGACAGAAAAAGGAAAAGAAGAAGAAGAAGAAGGGTTTCAAACTCCACCAGAAAAAGTACGCAAGTTAACAACACCACCTACCTCCAGAATTGGATGGATTAAAAAGATGATGGCCACCCCTTCTTCCTCACAAGAGAAAAAGAAGGTGAAGACAGAAGTGAAGACAGAAGTGAAACAAGAACCGATATCCCCCGCTCAGACATCCTCCTCCTCTTCGACACCTATTGCTGGCCGCACACGCAAAGCCTTGCAATCCAAGAAAATACCCCAAGAGAAAAAGAGTAGCCTCTTCCAAGAGTGGGTACCTTATTAACACACCAACACAAAAAAATGGAAAAAGTGTTAGCCAGCATTTACTACGATCCCTCTCATCCTGCAGGTTACGCAGGAGTTCAAAAATTGTATCGTGCTGCCAAAACTCGATTGAAAAGTCTCCGTTTACCTCAAGTGCAACGATGGTTACAAGAACAAGCTACCTACACTTTACACAAACCCATTCGACGCAAGTTTGCCAGAAGTCGCACCCGAGTGGAAGGCATCGATCATCAATGGCAAGCCGATTTAGCCGATGTCTCTCATTTGGCCAGCTACAATCGTGGTTACAAATATTTGTTTTGTGTCATCGACGTCTTTTCCAAATTTGCCTGGGTCGTGCCCTTGACTTCCAAATCGAGCAGCGAGTTAGTGCGAGCCCTGCAACGGGTGTTGAAACAAAGCGGTCGTCGCCCTCTTCGATGGCAAACGGACAAAGGCACCGAATTTCTGAACCAAGCTTTCCAAAAAGAATTAAAGAAACGTGACATTCATTTTTTTACCACCGAGAATCCCGAAACCAAAGCCAGCATCGTGGAACGTTTTCAACGCACTTTGAAAGAACGCATGTGGAAATATTTTACGCATCACCACACTCTGAAGTACATCGACATCTTACCGCACCTGGTGCAAGCGTACAACCAATCTTACCATCGAAGCATCGGACGTGCCCCGCAAGACGTGACTCCCGAGAACGAAGTGTTGGTGTTCGAGCGTCTGTTCGGTACGTCCCCGACGAGGGCTGTCCCCAAGAAAAGTGGAGAGTTGACCGTAGGAGATTGGGTGCGCATTGGCAAAACCAAACGCACGTTCGACAAAGGTTACTTACCTAACTGGACGACCGAATTGTTTCGCGTCACTGGACGAGTACATGGCCGTCATCCTGCCGTCTATAAATTGGAAGACATGAACGGAGAAGTACTCAAAGGAACGTTTTATTTGCCCGAGTTACAACGTGTCACCAAAAAAGAAGACGACGTGTACGACATCGAAAGCATTCTCGAACGCAGAACCCGTAAAGTGGGCAAACGACGTGTCAAAGAAGTCAAAGTACGTTGGAAAGGATATCCACCCAGTTTCGATTCTTGGATCGACGCTTCGCAAGTCATCGACTATAAAAAGAAGAAGTGACCATCATGCCCTTTCACACAGCAGACGCAGCTACGTCGACCACTCCTCCTTCCCCTAGTTCTTCTGTGCAAGATTTACAAAAACAACCCTTGTGGGTGTGGTGTGGAGAACGTGTGCCTAAAACACAAATCGTCTTTTTCTGCCAAATCTTCGTGGTGTATTGTGTCATCGGGGCAGCCATCGCCAATTTGAGTTTGCAACAAGGAGACAAACAATTGTGGACCATTTTATTGAGCAGTTGCATCGGTTACCTGCTTCCCAACCCCTCCCTGAAATTCTCCTCGAACGGGAACGTTGTGTCCAGTGCCAGTGCCAGTCACCACTCCAACATCCACAACCAAAACCCCATTTTGGGCGGAGACACGCCTCTGACATCCACTAACCCCTCGGACAGCCACAGAACTCTGGAATTATGAGTCACCAAAACCAATTTTACTTAACCTTACCCAGTGACAGTTCCATGGAGGTGTTTCCCAACAACACGTTGTGCTGTTACACGGCCAAATTACCTCAGGCCATCCCCTTAGATCACGAAGCCCATTGGGAAGTGGCTTTGGTAGAAATGATTCACCCGACCCAAGTCCTCAATGTCATTGACGATCAAAGTAAATTTACGGTGGAAGTTTATGACGAACCATTGCAAAAGTGGATGAATGACAATAACAAATATCCCCATAAAACAAAAAACAAAGTCAATCCAAATTGGACCGACTATGAGTTGTTCATTCCCTCAGGCTATTATTTTAGTGGTCAACATTTGGTCAGCGCCATAGCCTCCAAGTTTAATGGCGTGTTTGGGGAAGCTTTTAAGACTTTCAAGTCCAAAGCTGTCACCCTGGAATACCACAAAACAGCTCGTCGCTTCCTGATGAAATTTCCTGATGAAAAAATCTTGGGTTTCTATTTCTGTGATGAATTGTTTGACATGTTGGGTGGTAACGTAAAGATGAGGAAGAAAGTAGAACAAACACTAAAACAAAAAACCGTCATTTACAGCAACGAGTCTTTTAGCCAGTATTTTCATACCCCGGTAGAACTGAACCAAGGACTGAATTTTGATCTTTGTGTATTCCGATGTGGTGGAATACAACGTGGTGGGACACACCTCCGTGCCGTTACTGCGTGTCATTCCTTTCAAAGTGGACTCTGCCACAATCGCTGACGAGGAAGGTGGAAACACTTACCACGTTCACCGCGAATTTGTCCATCCTCACTATTTGCCCGTCAGCAAGTCGTATTTGGACACGGTCAACATTACTATAAAAGGAGATTTGGGACAAGATATTCCATTCACCAAAGGAAAAGTCACGGTGAAACTCCATTTTCGAAAACGGTTCTCTCACGACTCGTAAGTAAGTAAGTCATGTATCCAGTGTACCGAGGGGTTGCTCGACAGCGAGGACACGGTTTAGGAGACATGTTAAAATCGGCCTTTCGTTCGGTGGCTCCAGTCTTGAAACCGATGGTGACACGAGGATTGCACGCCTTGAAAGATGCGGAACTGACACAAGGCAAAGAATTTCTCCAAAATGTCATCATCGACAAACAAAACCCTAAAGAAGCCTTCATGAGGGCAGGCAAAAATGTCTTGCTGCAAACGGGCAAAGACATTTTAGGCCGACGAGACACACCTATAAATGCCCTGCACGCTACCGAGTCAAGCATTCAGCAAGGACAAGGCAGAAAGAGACGACGAAGAAGAAAACACCCTTTCACCAGACTTCAAGCGAGAAAGGCCAAGAAAAGAAGAACCGTTCGAGACTTAGACGTTTTCGATTATTGAAATACAGAACAAAATGATGCACCGAGAGTCTTGCGCCTGTTCCAAGACGGAACTGGATCTGTTTGCCATGCCCCCCACCATGATGACGATGCAAGAATCCCAATGGGTGGAATTTCATCCCGTCTCCTCATTGATAGCCTCAGCTCCCATCGAGTTTGAAATCAAAGGACAGCCCGAAGATTACATCGATCTGAATAGCAGTTACTTGTACTTGAAAGTCAAAGTTCTAGATAAGGATGATGGTGCAGTAGAAGACACTGAGATTATAGCTCCCGTCAACAATTTCATGCATTCCTTGTTCAGCTCAGTGGACTTGTACTTGAATAACAAACTAGTCAGCAGCAGCATGGATACTTACCCTTACCGTGCCTACCTGGAAAATCTCTTGACGTACGGACCAGATGCCAAGACAAGTCATCTCAATGCCTGTGTGCTGTGGGTAGATGACGAAGCGGGCAAGTTTAAGATAGCTGACGCAGGTGACAATGACGGCTTTGTGGCAAGACGAGACAGAATCACAGGCAAAAAGAGTTTAGAACTGATGGATCGTTTGCATTTGGACATGTGGTTGCAAGAGAAATATTTGCTGAACGGTGTCAATGTTCGCCTGAGACTGAATCGCAGCAGTGCCACTTTCCATTTGTTGGCTGATGAAACTGATACTAAGGGTGGCAATCCTAAAAGCCAAATCGAAGTGGCCAGACTCTACGTACGGCGCGTGGAAGTGTTACCTAAAGTGGGAAACGAAATCAGTCAGACGTTGAGCAGAACGACCGCCAAGTATCCCATACGACGTGTGGAAGTGAAAACGTTCACCATTTCTGCTGGACTGCAATCCATAACCGAAGATCATCTGTTCCAAGGACAGTTACCCAAACGTTTGATCCTTGGTATGGTCTCGAATGCAGCCTTCAACGGAGCCTTCGCTGAAAATCCTTTCAACTTTCAACACTTCGACGTGAAGAAAATCGAAGTCAGTCGCGATGGCAAGACCTTGTGTACCCGACCTTTCGAAACTGACTTTACCAACAACAATTACTTGAGATCGTACTTGTCCCTGTACGAAGCCACCGGCCAGTTAGGAACCAACACCAGTCACGGCATTGATTACAAAGAATATGCAGAAGGCTATACTTTGTGGGCGTTTGATTTTACTCCAGACCAAGGCAGCGACGAGGGACATTTCCACCCTATAAAATCTGGCCAGATTCGTGTGGAACTTCAGTTTGCAGCACAACTGAAACAGACAGTGAACGTGATCATGTATGCCGAATTCGATAATACCATAGAAATCAACAGTTTGAGAGAAGTCATTCTAGATTATTAGAAAGCCATGGAAGACTGTTATCCCTCTTTACCTAGTGGAGAAACTTTGGAGATGAAATGTGAGGAGACTGTGGAAGAAGAAGTGATCATGATGAAATCGAGATGGCCAGAACAAGAAGCCCATTTAGTCTCCTGTTTTGCCAAACACTTGGTCGACAAAATAACGGAATTGATCAAGAAAAATTGCTATGGATGTCAAAACGATCATCCCAGTCAAATTCAACACGATAAATGCCTAATGTTAAGTCAAGAAGAAAAATTGGACGAGTATCTGGACGAAGCTTGGAGTCTCATCTCGAACAAAGACGTGTTGCACCAGTGGTATAAAGACTTGCGTGAACATTCTTGTCCAGCATTAACCACTCAAGAGATCCATCGTATCGAAGCTCTCCTGAATCAGAGTGAGGAAACAGAACGAATAACCGTTTATTCGTCAGACATTTTCAAGCAAAAAGTCAGGATCGAATTGACGACTTATTATTACCTGTGAAGAAAAAACACAAAACAATGGATACCTGGGAACTTTATTACCTTTTGAACCACAGTTCGTATACGTCTTCTTGGAATCCTGTCGTCTGTGCTAAAGATGAACTCCCTCATCGCAAACCTAAAGACCATCAAGCTTACGTGATCAACACGGACGACAGTCATCTCCCAGGAACCCACTGGGTAGCCGTCTACTTTCCTCAAGAAGGATGTGTGGAATATTTCGATTCGTATGGATTGCCCCCTTTGGAAGACGATATCATTGACTTTATGAGAAGAAATGCTCAAACCACCCGATTCAATAATGTGAAATTACAAGGCACAGATTCCTTGGTGTGTGGACAGTACTGTGTGTATTTTCTGCATCATCGCAGCCTGGGCTATTCCTTAGAACATTTAGTGACTCATTTCGATCCTCGTTCTTCTGCTAGAAACGATGTGAAAGTAGATCGATGGTTTTGTGACCATTATGCTTATCTTTTGTCTCAAGCTAGGAAACGTAGTGTCCATCAATGGCCTAATGATTTCCAACAGTGGAAATCACAATTTCATTCACAACGTTGTCAGCCCTGTTCAAAGTAGTTAGTAATTGAAGAAAAAAATGTTTGTGATTTGAAAAAAATTGTTTGATGTTATCATGTTGGATTATTGTTAGAGTTGTTGTTAGTTAGTGTTAAGTGATTTTTGAATAAAAAATGTTGTGTTTTGAAAAAAAATGCCTTTGTGGTTTGTTTAGCTATAAGAATGTTGGATTGATGCTCTTTCATTTCTTACTATCCCTCTCATGAACGTTGCGGCTCGAAAACCGTGTGGGGGATGTTTTCCTTCACGTCCGCGCTTTAACTTTAAGAACCGGGTTGTTCCCAGTCTAGCCATCCATTGTCGACTCATCCTCCTAAGAAGATGTGCTCCAAACTAGCTAAGCTCAACGAAGCCTACGTGAATTTGCATAGGGTCAGACACAGTCTGATACCGAAGCCAGAAGAAATAGAGAATGTGAGAATGTTAAAAATCACTGAAGACCTGATAGAAGAGCTCTTCAGAGAAGAAATGAACAGGGAGAAAGAAGAATGGACAGAGAAGTACAGACTTCAGAGACAGCAGCAACAGCAGCAACAACAGCAACAGCAGCAGCAGCAACCTGAAGCTGACAGAGGCTTTGTCGATTGTCGTATCGACACCAAAGAATTCTTCTTCTCTTTCCGAAGAAGCAGACCTATCGCCAGAAAGTCTATCCTCAGAGGACATCGCATTCTTAGAAACTAAAAAAGAATGCCATAGCAAAACAAAAAAAAAAACAGCCCTTTTCAGGGCTATCCAATACTCTAGAAAAGAAATAACGATCGATTTGCCAGTGTGTGTAGGTAGTGTGAAAATAAACACTAAATCTTTCTTAAAAAATGTGAGGGTATGTGTTTGTGTGTTTGTGTGATTGTGTTTGTAAGTGATAAAATAGGTTGGTGTGGATAGCAGATTAAAATGATGTTAGTTTTTTTGGCTGTTAGAGGTATATATTTTGGGTTAGATTGGATTGCTTTTGAGTATGTGGATAGTCTATTGAAGTGATTAATAAAAATTTTACAATAGTGATGGGTAGCATAAAAAAGTGAGTGAGTGTTTCTTTTAGGTCCGCGCGTTGTTGTTGTTTTTTGGTCATGATTTAGGTAAGATGAATTTTATGTTTTTAGGGGATGTTTTCCTTCACGTCCGCGCTTTCAGTATAAATTGAAACTCGTTCGGCAGTCCAGCTACCCTTGTTGATTGATCAACACCAAAAATGAACACGAGACTGGAGAAACTGTTGGAACTTCATGTGCATCTGGAATATGCCAGGCGCATATTAAATGAACTGGCCGCTGAAGCCATTGTCGAGGAGGGAAGGATAAGAGAGGAGGAAAGAAGAAAAAAAGAAGAGGAGGAGAGAAGATATAAAGAAGAGGAGGAGGAAAAGGAGAGAAGAAAAAATTTCAGAATCCCAGAGAGTGAAAATTGGGATTCTGAAGCGACATATCCTGCCTCTGCTCTCTCCCCCCAAAAGGTAAAAAGTAACTGGGGGATAAGATGTGTATGTGGCGCCAGGCCTGGAAGGTGCCACCATTAACCAGGTGTCCATGAAGTTCCAAACAAAACAGCCCTTTTCAGGGCTACCCAATACTCTAGAAAAGAAATAACGATCCATTTGCCAATGTGTAGGTAGAGTAGTGTGAATATAAACACTAACTCTTTATTAATAGTGGAAGTGTATGTGTTTGTGAGTTTGTGTTTGTAAATGCTGAAGTAAGTTTGTGTGAATAGTAGATTTTGGATTTATTGATTCTTTGCGTATGTAGAGAGTATAGTTAGGGTTATATTATATGAAATGAGAAAGTAGGGGATGTTTTCCTTCACGTCCGCGCGTTGTTGGGTCATGATCTAGGTAAGATCCATTTTATGTTTTAGGGGGATGTTTTCCTTCACGTACGCGCTTTTCGTATAAGAACCCACAGTGTTCGTCGTTCAAACCATTCTGCAAAGAATAAAAAGAAGATGGCGTCAAACCAAATGGACAAAATACAAACCTTGCAAGACGTTTTAGACAACTTAGGAATAATGGAACAGATGCTAATAAGACTCGTTGAAGACCATTATTCCTATAGTCCCCATCGTGTAAAGATGGAAATTAACAATTTAAGAAAAGCAAAGGACAAGATTAGTGGTGTGATGAAGGAAATAAAGGAGGAGAAGGAGGATGAAGAGGAAAAGATAAGAATAAGAACATGGAACGAAAAAATTGAAAAAGAAGAGGAAAATGAGAAGAGGAAGAAAGAAGAGGAGGAGGAAGAGAAGAAAGAAGAGGAGGAGAAAAAGAAGAAGAGAAAGAGTGTTGGAGATAAAATAAGAAGTTGGTGGAGGAAAAGAAGAAATTAGAAGAAGAAGAAGAAAACCCAAAGGCCCTTTTCAGGGCCCCCATATATCTCGAAAAGAGATAGCCTTTCCATTGCCTACCCCTTTTTTAAATTTTTAAATTTAAATTTAAATTTAAAAAAACTTTTTTTAAAAAAAAATCCCATGTTCCATTCCCCTTGTCCCTAAACAAGCCCAAACTCTATTCCCCATGTTAAATTCCCCTTGTCCGTAGAGTGGCCCACGATTTATTGCCATGTTAAATTCCCCTTGTCCGTAGAGTGGCCCACGATTTTTCTCCATGTTAAATTTCCATTGTCCGTAGAGTGGCCCAGGGGTCCCTGTAATGCTAATTCCCATTGTCCGTAGGGTGGCCCCTTTCACTACTGACGTCTCTTCTGCCATCGCCTATCTATGTTCATTTCATTTTCTTCTTCATAATTTGATCGGTATAAGAACAAAAACAACTTCAGAGAGAGAGAGAGAGAGAGAGAGAGAGAGAGCGTCACGGAACTTGCCTTTGCCACTGGATGTTCTTTCTGTCACTAATTTTGTTTTGTACTCAATCAAACAGTGAAGTAGTCTGTGATTCGGTATCAGCCATATATAACTAGTGGAATGGCTTAATTGATCATTGTAAAGTACATGCACTTCGCTAAATTCTCTCTCTCTCTCTCTCTCTTTATATATATATATATATATATATATATATATATATATATATATATATATATATATATATATATATATATATATATATATATATATATATATATATATATATATATATATATATATATATATATATATATATATATATTAACAAATCCATATTTTGAATTTAGTGGCTGCTTCCTTTATGTCCCATAAAACAATATCTTTTCGAGGCATATGATGTGGCCCTGAAATGGGCATTTTTTCCCCTTCTTCTTCTAGTTTCTTCTTTTCTTACATCATCTTCTTAGTTTTGTTATTGCTGTTTTCTTCTTCTTTTTTCTTTTTTCCTCCTCCTGTTTTTCCTTCTCCGCTTCATTTTTCTTCCTCTCCTCATTCTCGTCTTCATTGTCTGTCTTTTCATTCCATTCCATCATTCTTATTCTATCTTCTTCACCCTCCTTCTCTTCTTTTCCTTCTTTAATCATTTCCTTTAACTTGTCCATTAATTTTCTTAGATTATTAATTTCCACCTTGACTAGATGGGGACTGTAAGAATAAAAATCGTCGTCCAGTTTGACTAACATTTCTTCGATCATTCCCAAATTATCCAGAACGTCTTGCAGCTTCTTCATTTTATCAAGGTGGTTACTTGCCATCTTGGTTTATTCAGTGTTGAACGTTGACTGGCGCGAATGACAAAAGGCTCGACTTTATACTTGTCAAGCAAGGACGTGAAGGAAAACATTCCGTATGCTAACTTCAAATACTAACTACTATCCACACAACCGTACGCAAACGCATACAATCCCAATATCTACTATCCACACAATCATACGCAAACACATACATTCATAATATCCACTATCCACGCACTGGAAGGAGAAAAAAACAAACGCACTATATATCCACACACGGGAAGGAGAAAAAACAAACGCAATATATACTATCCACACAAACGTACGCGAACGCTTACAAACACACTCTGCTATCCACACACGAGAAGAAGAAAAAAAATTACTATCCACACAACCTACGCGCACGCATACAAACAAACACACACACACACACACACACACACACACAATCACATCAGCAAAGGAGTGAATGTTTATAGTCACACTACTCCGCATTTACAAAATAAAATGGCAACTTGAATAGTTTCTTTTCTAGAGAATTGGTAAGACCTGAAAAGGGCTGGTTTTCTTATAGCTTAATATACACCTGCTTAATGCAGACATCTCCCAGGCCTGGCCCCACAAACGCAACGTCTACTACAGTCTTGTTCCCAATTCGTGTTTGTTCTTGGGAGCGCAAAGGCGATTTGAGTGACCTCATTATCCCCTATCTTCGCGGTATATCTCATAGCCGCCACGCGGACTACATGATACAGTGCTCCCCGATGTCTCCTGGTCGACGTTCTCTTGCTGAATGGAATGAATGTGGTCAGACTGACTGACTGACATATTGAATTAAGGTCGTTTATCGCCCTTTCGGGCATGTACAACCGGTTTAATTCCCATTTGGGAAGGATTGATTTTTTCGAGAGGGAAGGAATGGTGCCACTTCCGCAAACGCAATAATGCACTTAAGAAGTGCTATTTGATTGGTCCGGTTTCGAGACATTTATGTTTCACGGGACTAGTGGTGAGTGGGAATGGTCCATACGCACTCACCTAAATGGTACGTGTGTGGAGGCAAAGGAGGATCGGACTCAGTCTAAGGGATGCACCCTATATCCGGTATCGATTTTTGTCCCCAATTTCCGAACAGTAAATGGCGTCGTTTGCCGTATTTACCATTTTGGAAAATCATTTGTGCTGTTTGTACAAAAGATATAGATATAGATAGCAAGATGAATCTTCTAATCTTCTTTAGGGTTTTGTTTATCGATGATGACAGTTTGGAGAAATTCTCTGCCTTGCGTCAAAGCTTTCAATCCTCGTGTCACCATCGGTTTCAAAACCGGAAAACCAAAGGCCGATTTCAACATATCTCTTAATCCATGTACTCGTTTTTGAGCGATGCCTCGGTACAAAGGATACGTGACTTATGATTCGTTAGATAATCGTTGTCAAAAATGGAGTTTCACTGTGAATTTCGCTTTTGTGAAGGAATAGTTTGTCCCAGATCTCTGTAATAGCAATGTTGACAGTGTTGAAATACAACTTACTTACGGGCAAATAATAAGGATGTACAAGTTTGCGGTGAACGTGATAGGTGATTCCACCCTCATCGTCAGCGTTCGTGGCAGAATCCACTTTGAAAGGAATGACATGCAGTAACGGTACCGGAGGTGTGTCACACCACGTTCTACCGCGAGTCTAAAATACATCGCAAAATCCAGGTGGTTAGTAATGGTTGGGTTCACCTGGGTTAGTCGTCTTGACGTTTCCACAAAATTGTCATACAAATGAGGACAAAATCTAATCCCCAATATTTTCTCATCTGAAAATATCATCAGTAGGCGATGAGCTACTTCATGGTACTCGAGGGTGACATTTTTGTTTTGTCCAAGGCTCTTCTAAACATGGCATTGAATTTGGTAGCAATCGTGCTCACCAGATGTTCACCGATAAAACAATAGCCTACAGGAATAGGCAACCAATAGGTGTATCATTTAATTCCTCATCGTTAGCTGCAGTTTCAACAGATTTATGAGGGTTCAAGTAATTTTGCACTTGTTTGTCATAAACCTCGACCAAAAATTTTGTTTCGATTTTCGACGATATTTAGGATTTGTGAAGGGTGAATGATTTTGACCTAATCCACTTTCCAATGGGCTTCGTGATAAAATTGGTTGGCCTGAGGTAACTTGGCCGTGTAATAGCACAAAGTGTTTTTGGGAAACACCTCTATGGATCTGGCACTGGGTAACGTTAAATAAAATTGGTTATTGTTGTTCATAATTCCAGAGTTCTGCTGTCTAAGTGGTCACTGGAAGTGATATGAGTGTCTAAAAAGGGATTGTTGTTGGAGTGCGGACTGTTGTGAGGGTGACTAACGTTAGGCGCAAGACTCTCGTTGTTCCCGTTCGAAGAGTATTTCAGGGAAGTATAGGGAAGAAGGTAACAGATGAAACTGCTCAGTAAAATGGTCCACCATTGTTTGTCTCCTTTTTGCAAACTCGAATTGGCAATGGTAGCCCCGATGACACAATAAATCACAAAGATTTGGCAGAAAAGGACGATTTGCGTTTGAGGCACACGTTCTCCATATCAGATCCACAAGGGTTGCTTTTGTATATCTTGCAGAGGAGAACTGGGCGAAGGAGTGGTCATTGCCGTGGTAGCGGTCGAGGCTGTGTTGAAGGGTTCAAAAACGGTCACTTCGTTGTCATGGGTCACATCCGATGCTCCGATGGTAAAATTGGTTGTACGCTTGGACCAGGTGCGGTAAGACGTCGATGAACTCGAGTGTGTTGATGAGTAAACTATTTCCACACGCGTTCTTTCAAGGTGCGTTGAAAACGTTCCACGATTCTGGCTTTGGTTTCGGGATTAACGGTGGTGAAAAAATGAATGTATCGTTTCTTCAATTCTTCTTGGAAAGCTTTATTCAGAAATTTGGTGCCTTTGTCGGTTTGTCATCGAAGAGGGTGACAACCGCTTTGTTTCAACACCAGTTAAGGGCTCGTACTAACTTACTGCTCAATTTCGAAGTCAATGCCACGACCCAGGCAAATTTGGAAAAGATGACGATGACACAAACAAATATTTGTGGCCACGATTGTATGTGGCCAAAGGAGAGACATCGGCTAAATCGGTTTGCCATTGATGATCGATGCCCTCCACTCGGGAGCAACTTCTGGAAAATTTTCGTAGAATGGGTTTGTACACAGTGCACGTGGCTTATTATTGTGACCATCGCTGCACTTGAGGTAAACAGAGACTTTTCAGACGGGTTTTGTCAGTACGATACAATTTCTGAACTCCTCCGTAACCTGCAGGATGGGCTGGATCACAGTAAATGCTGGTAACTCCATCTCCAGAGTCATCCACTCTTCCTTGATGAAACTTTGGATAGGGCGAAATGGTGGTTTGGAAACGGCTTTACGTGTCCGATATGCCATGGGAGTAGAGGTCGAGGGTAGTGGTGGCGAAGGGGTGGTAATGGGATTTGGTCTTCTTTTCTTTTATCACTTCTGGTTTCCCTTCTTTCTTTTTCACTTCTGTCGAAGGAGTAATGGACATCATCTTTTTAACCCAAGCTTTAAGTTCTTTTCGTTGCGGAGTGGGGGAAGGTGTCAAACAAGGACGCTGAAATCTTACTAGAATGGGAGCTGCTAACGATGTTTGAATGACTTCACGTACCTCTTCTTCCTCAGACATTCGTGGAACTCAGTCTGTCTTGATCACTGGATATAGTGGCGGTGGTGGTGTTGATGGACTTTTCATCAGGGCCTTAAAATCTTTCACAGTTGCCAGAGCTGTTTCGCCTAAAGCTTTCTGGTGAAAGAGTTGCAGTCGTTGCAACAGCTGACGGTACTGTTGCGATGTTTCTGTTTCGGACAAATCGTTGCGATCCACTAACGATTGCAATTCGCGTTGTAACTGGGACATCTCGATCAAATGAGAATCGGGAGAAAAATTCGGTGACCGTTGTTTTTGCCAACGATGGTATTCCATCAATCGTTTGTAAGGCACTAGAATCAGTTATCGTCCTTCCATTCGATTCCAAAGGTCTCTGAGATCATTTGACTCCAAAGGTCTCTTTACTATTTTTGGTTCTTTTTATCTTGAACCTATGGGTAAAACACCTCCCATTAGTTCTCCTAGCATACCTCCAGCTATTCCTTTGATAAGAGGTCCTAAATTATATCCTCCGCTTTGCACCGTCATCTTTTTCTCTCGACGGATGAGTATTTTCTTTTTGACGAAGAACGTGTCGATGTTTGGCTAAGCTTTCTTTCTAGTATTTAGACAAAGGTATCGTCTATTTCAAGATGTTTAGACAACATTCGCTCACTGTATCGATGACATCTTTTGAGGCTGTTCGAATGATTTGTATTCGCATGGGCGAAGGAGCTTTGAACAGGACAGACAATGTGTTCCAATGTTTGACTAAACGAGGAGGCAGTCTCTTCCTTTTTTCTTTCCATTTTTAGCGAGAGAGTGGTATGCGCTTCTTTTAGGGGACATCTTTTTTGTCCAGGAGCAAAAATATACCGAAGTCCATCGCTTTACATGCGTCCTTTTGTCTTATTTGTCTGAGAAGGTTTGAAAAAGGATCCTCCCGTTTGGTTGATCCTCTTTTTCTTTGGACGACTGTGTTTTTTTGGGAGGTGATGTCGATGATTGGCTAAGTGGTTTTTCGGATGACGAAACTGTCATTGTCTATATGCTTTTTCCTTTTTGGACAGAAGAACGACGATGGTGACGGTGTGCGCTTCTTTGAGGTGACATCTTTGGGCGCTCAGGAGTACAAACACTCTTATCCCATCCTTTACCGCATGTCTTTTTTAATATTGGAATGCGTCGCCACTGATTGTCTTTACGTCGTATCAACTCGATGACAGGCATCACACGACGTGGAGGGATTCGCAACGGACTAAATCGGGACAGTTCTTGCTTGGACAAATCCAGTAAACTCTGTTACATGCCCGATCTCTCTTGGACTTTGATTTTTGGGTCAGATACTTTGTGAGCAGCAGCCACTGCAGCTAAAGTGGAGGAAGGTGTCACTTCTGGAGAAGTTATTGGAGACGCGGGTTTACATTGTCTCATCAAATGAGGAACAACGGCTGTCAAATTGGGTTTGGCAGACATCACCAGCAACGGAGAAGTGAAAGAAAATGAAAGTCGTGGTTTGCAAATGTGCAGTTGAGTCCTGGCCGAAGTGTTTCTCTTGTTAGTAGAAGTTGTTTTCTGGGTCTTTTCTGTGGGCTTTTCTTTTATTGTGGCTGTTATCCTGTTTTGTTACACCACTGCTATTTTTTGTGTGGGTTCATTTGTTTTTTTTTTTTTTTTGGAGTGGCTTTTTTCTTAGGGAGGACTTTCGGGGCATTATGATCCCATTTTAAGAGGAAGGTAATGATGACATCTCCTAGAGAACCACTACCTACAGGTATCAAAATGATTTGCTTTTTGGTTTGAGTGTCGATGCGACAATCGGCCAGTTGCGTCAAGGCTAGATTGTTTCTCTCCAAAATTAATTTGGTTTGATGATGACTGTGAATCATGCCTTGCAGTAATTGACGCGCTGTCACCGTAAACCATCGCAAGACTTCTTTGAGACTGGCTTCTAAACCACTGGAAACGTATTTGTGTTTTTTTTTTTTTTTTGGCGACTGATGCGTACAAGGCACGAATCAATTTGACCGGAATATGAAACTGAAAGGACGTCATGTTGACGCTGTATGAGACAGACCCAAAATGTCCGAGTTCTTTTTTATATAGATTTTGTTGTTTTTGCTGTTAAGTCGACGACGGGGATGTGTACACGACAGGCCCTCCGTCTTAGCACCAGTGGTGAAACAAATGGGTATAAAACCGAAAATAATGGGTGGTAGTAGGTTTTAAGTTTGAGTGGCATCGTCTTAACACGAGTCAGGCAAGGCTTTCCTAACTGTTTGGCTAAGACTTTCACTTGCAATTTATCTCAAAGGCTTTTAAACAAGACCACGTAATGAATATAGAGACTGATGGTGCGATGGGCTTAGCTTTGTTGCAACAAATTTTGGGTGATGTAAATTATGCTGGCATTATGATGATGCCCTTTACGCATACACCAC
Source organism: Sinohyriopsis cumingii (assembly GCA_028554795.2). Classification (NCBI taxonomy): domain Eukaryota; kingdom Metazoa; phylum Mollusca; class Bivalvia; order Unionida; family Unionidae; genus Sinohyriopsis; species Sinohyriopsis cumingii. The sequence goes on from CM068827.1 coordinate 35,447,669, forward strand.
AGTTAATTTTTAACATGTCGTCGAAGATGACCAGATAGGGTTGACTGTGGCAAGATAAGATCTCGTCGTCTTCGCCAGGAATGTTTTCCACATGTTTACGTTGGATCAAACGTTTGACAAATTCGGTCTTGCCAGAACTGCTGGGTCCAGCAATTAAGATGTTAAAGGGGTGGCGAAGATAAAAGGCCTCACACCTGGCACGATCTAAATTTTCGTCAATGACTTTGAAAGTGGAGGAAGAGGGAGCAGAGACAATAGTGTAGGAATGTCCCTTTTGACACGATGACAGACAAGACAAGAGTTTTTATACTTTTTCCGGGACACGTTTATTTATTTCTAAAAAATGAAACAACACGAAAGGCTAAAATACATAAAAGCCAAATGGTTCATTGAAATACACATCACAACGATCAAAGTGGAATATAAACAAGTCACTGTGTAACATGTTTTTTTGTAACAAAGGTGTCCTGAGGACTTTGTATAATAGTCTTACAGTCTTTACATTGGATACATTCACCTAGGTCTTCTCTCGGAATGGCCTTTCGGGAATGTCCATGACAATCCTGTCCTGAAGGGAGTAGTTTTCCCCGGTGTCGGGTTCTTCTTCTGGTACTGTCACTAAAACAAGTTTAAAAGTTTTTTTTTGCTTCCCACTAGACGTTTAAATTAGGATCACAACTTTTGGGTATAATTGGCCACTTCTTTGGTCCACGCTTCGAAACCCCAAATATTCCAGCTACACACATCTGTCCAGTAAGGGTGTAAGTCAAAAGCTACACACACATCGTCGGAGACATCTTCAGTACCTAAATGTTGACGAATCTTTTTTCCCCGTAGAGGCCGAGAAGTATCCAGATGAAAACGCAAAGCTTTTAACAGATTGAGTCTCTCTTGAACATTTTAAGGGACCACTTTCATGTCCACAAGGAATCGGCTGATAAACGAAATCCCAGAAAGGAAGTCACTAAGACAAACACCACGCGTCGACCCCAATTCACGGGACACAGTTCTATTATTAAGTGTTGGCAATCCTCCACTGTTTGAATAGTGTCATTGATTTCCTTCCACGGAATTCGCAGAGTCACCAGTGATAATGACCGTGTTATGGTAGCCCATTTTTATACCTCTTTTTGTCGGAGGCAATAAGTGTACCTTCTGCACAGAGATGATCGTACTCTAGTGGCGAATCTAAATGGATTTGTCACTAACTTGCACATCACACTCCGTTCCAAAGTTTCCTCTTGATCTAAGTTTACATTGTGTAAAAGATTTTTGTAATCTTCTAACTCTTCTTCTGGAATTAGTTGCAGTATATCTACCTTGTAGTAAAAATAGTCAATCACAACAAACCAATCCTTCTCGCCCACGTCCAGTTTAACAATGTCTGACCGCTGGAACACTTTCATCTTAATCGGTCCTCTTACAGCATTCTTGAGTCAGTGGTTAAACATCGGTGACATCACGGGTGCAATTGTTGTTTGCGTTTCACTTGTATTTTGACCAGCTCTCGGTAAATGTTTTATCTCAACTCCACAAGAAAACCACGAATGTTCTCTTGTGAAGTATCCATTCAGTGTCCTCCAAGAATCAGGAATCGATGTGTCGTGGCCAATATCCTTGTTTATATTTGTGACTGAAGTAGTGTCCTCCCATAATCCCATAATCAGTCTTCGTTTAGTTTGGAAAAGAGCATAGTTTAAAAATGTAGGAATGATTCTGAGTTTGCGTTTTACTTGTATTTTGACCAACTCTCCGTAAATGCGTTCTCTCAACTCCACAAACCACGAATGTATCCATGATAATGTCAGAAAGTGTTTATACCCACGTTGAGGGTCACTTCTGAATGTCCCTTAGTTTTATTATAGTTTCCTTTTCGTTACTGGATGAATTTGACAAAAGAAAGGACAAAGTTTCTTCTGAGGCACTTTCACCGTATATTCTATCCTTACACAAACAATATTTGTTGATACATCCGCTGGTTGATCCCACACATACCATCGTAAATTTAAAGAGTCTTTGTAATTCTGTTCCAGCTTTTTGCCGTCTGGAATTTCACAATTTATTTGAATCTTGTAATACGTACATCGATATCCACTAGGTATTTGTTGAAGGTCTGACAATTTGAAAACTTTTGAACGAATCAAGTCTCTTATGACATTCAGATACCATGGATACCTTAACAGTTGATGATTGTTAGGATGCAAATGTTTCTTGCGTTTGGTATCTTGACCAAATCTCGGTAAATGCGTTCTCTGAACTCCACAGGCAAACCACGAATTTTCTCTTGTAACGTATCCATCCATAGATTACTGAGTTCGTCCCTCTAAAGGTAGGTAGTGACAATTCGAAGACCATTGAACATGTTCCCGGTAAAACAAATATTTATGATCCCTCTCGTAAAGTGACACACAACAGCTGAAAAACTTGACTTTATCCTCTTCGCCCAATTAGATAAATCGGGCTCCAGCTAATTCTTCGGTGGGTAGGTTCCCCTAGATATTTAGGCCACTTTCTTTGGAACATTTGGAAACGACTTTCAAAGTCACGGTATCCAGACATGCGCACAGGTAACGAGTATTCTTCTCGGACAGGTTCATTTCAATGAGGGTACGGTGAAATTCACTGAAATTTGCTCAGGGTTGAATGACATCCGTAGGGTTGTAGACGCCAGGTCTCGCGTGGAGGTTGATATCCAACAACATGAAAACCATTAAAGAGTCCACGATAACGAATGGCACAGCACCGCACTCCACTTGAGAATCACCGAAGTTGTCTGTTTAAAAGTATTCATATTTCTCGCTCGGTTTTTGTAGTTACAATGAACTATCGGAAACTGACGTTGTCCCTTTTACATGATGACCAATATTGATGTGTCCGTACGGCATTGTGACGTGGTTGGGAAGTCGCACTCGCTTCTGGTACACGACTTGATACGCTTTTTTTAAAGGTCAACTGATGATTTGGTGTGTGGGTAAACGTACAACCTTGTCCAGCTCATAGGTGGTCACTTTAAAGTTCCATCCTGTCCAGACTGCAAGGCTTCTTTCAAGATCCCAATGTTCACCTCTCGACTGGTGCGATAACTGAGAGTCATTCCTTTCACTTTACACTCGGTGTGCACTTCTCCTTCTGGGTCCCAGTATTTGTAGCCGCACTTTTTAGGACCTCCACCAGCAAAACTTATAATCTTGTCGTCGGTGTGCTAGTCCGTCCAGACTCCTAAACGGTCTACTTCGATTTTAGGGTAACAGTGACGAAGACAATCGATGTAGATGCAAATCTCCGTGTCAAAATGCAGCACACGATCTCCTAACAGTTCTAAATTTTCGTATAATTTTAAGCGAGCACGTGTTTCATGTATTTGGTTTTGTCGTGAATCATCTGGAAATAGTAGCGGGATGGTTCTGTCAAATACTCTGTCTTGGGTAAACACGGTCGTTGAGCATTTTTGTGTCATTTGTCCCCACAAGCAATTTAACATCACTTTGGCGAACGATCGCCTTCCTTCATTTTTCTTGATGTGGTATAACGTGATGCTTCCTGATCCCAGTATTTCTCTTTGAACTTGTTTTGGTCTTCTGGAGTATGGCACCAGGAAATATAGCCGCTGAATTCTTGTTTCAATTTCAAAAATGCATCCACGTAGTCCACGAAAATGCCTTTCTGAGTTTGGTCACCCTTGTGGTATTTTTCTGTCGTGGGAAAGTGATAAATTTCGTACACGTCTAACAGTTGCCATCCCAGGTCCAGAGCTTGAAAGAAGTCCACGCTGACCAACGTTCTTGTAAAGGCGCATTTTTTCTGAGTGTGCTGACATGGTCGGTCATGGTTGCACGTTTCGGCACAAGTACGGCACAATGGAAACATCAGTTTTCCTTGGCAATGGTGAGGTAAAACGGAATGGTACAAGGTTGTAGGAGACAAGACTTTGCATTTAATCAATTCCTCGTATTGTCGAATGTTGTCCATGTCGATATGTTCCGTCAGCAATTGCGGGTGCCCGGCGGAAAAGTGACAATATGTGCACACGTAAGGATACAGCGAACACACGCCCAAGTGTATGATTTCTTCTCCTTTGGTGGCGCTCTACAGTTTTGTATTTTGCATAGGTTTAGGATTTTAAAGAAAAAGAATTTCCCCGGCTTTCCTCACTGGTTATACTGGCTATTTAAAAAGGACCTTGTATATCTTAGGTATAATTAAAAGAACCTTTAATTCCCTTTATTTTGATGTATGATTGATGGGTGTACTATGGGTTATAGAGTATACAGCTTGGCCTTACTTCAAATGTGAATCTTTCAAAAAAGTGCTAGCTCTACTTGGTCATTTTCACTTCCTGAACTTCAGAGGTAAATTGTATAAAAAAGAGCCGATAACGTTTCTTACATTTTACATATTTGGTAATTCATTCATTGCACTTTCAGAAGCTGGTATTGTCTAGTCTGGCAAAATTCATTTTCCCTATTTTAATAGCTGCTATGTATAGTGTACTTTAGACTAATTCAGGCTGATTTTTTTAACACATTTTAGTTAGCAGTATGCTTAAATCATGTAAAATTTCCAAACGTACAATATCCAAAAGAAATATCATCCACATTACATTAATGTAGCATAGAGGTATGCCAACATTCTCTCCACTGTGCATGTTTTAAATGCAAACTACTTCACCTTACGTACGTCACTCTCTCAAAAGTACATATTATCTGGTGAGAACCCGCTTTCTCCTCGTCGGCGTGGTACAGCAAACAGGTTACATTCGTCCGTCCTCCGTTCAAACTATCCTGTGGGTTCAATGGGTCCACCAACTTGTAACTTTCCACGATGAGTTTAAACTCGGGATTGGTTCTCAAACGGTGATCGTACTTGTGTTCCCATATTTCTACGACTTGGTATCCTTGCTGTTCTAACTTCAAGTGCCGCTGACAAGTGGCCTGGTATAAGCCTTCGATGGTTCGTTGTAAACACTGATTTTTAGTGTCACATTGAGGGTAGCAGAAGGGACATCCGTGAAATAAGCACCCGTTAAACTCGTACACGATCTGAGAGTTTTCCAAGTTCCAGACATCTACCAAATATGTTCCGATGGTCTTTTCGCCTGCTCCGTTTCGGGCTTGTAGAATCCATTTTGTCCTCCTTGTCGCACAAGTAATGTAACCAGCGTGTGGCTCTGACCGAGTATTGACGTTTCACAAAATTGGTCGTTTGAGAGTTTTTGGGCATGACTCGTTGGTGGTATACTAAGGAACAAGCTTTTTCAATGATGCAGGCTTCTTTCAAAGGATCGATCCCTCCGTGCCCCATGAGCAGTTCTCGAAATTTTCCACAGCAACTCCATAAAATGTCCACGTCGAAACTTTGTACACTTCCTCCAGGAATCTTGCTGAAGTGAGGGCAATGACTAAATATAGGCTCTTGTATGCACTTCTCGCACGATATTTTTGAATGAAGCATTCGTCTTGCAAGGATACACTTCGTCAAGACAGGGTTTAGAGGCCAAACATCCCTCACATTTCGATCCACAATGCTTGTGTTGCTCTCGATTGTTAAAGGCATAGTCACATTTCTCACAGTAATAGCTGAATTCCAGGAATGCAGCGATACTGGTGATGGCATCGAAATGTTCATCGTGATGATAGACGAGATTGTATTTGCCATCTTTGAAATTTTTGCCTCAAAACAACAGAGGTCCGCGCACTACTTGAGGGTGTACTTTCAAGGTGTATCGTGGAGCCAAGACGTCTTGCAGATTTTGCCTTTCAGGAATTCCACAGAGTGTTTGGATATCTTTGGATAGCTCCACTTGCTGCAACAGGAGTTCTGCTTCTCTTCATTGTTTGGCCCGGTGCGATTGTTGAATAGTTTTCCAGGCTCTTTTCCAATCTACCGTGTCATTCTTGTCAACATACGTTCGTCCTACGACGATGGAACGAGCCGAACACATCTTGTATTGAGGGTTGTAAATTCGGTCGAGACTCTTTTTGGTTCCTCCGATGTTCGACCACCAATAAAACATTTTCGCGTCTTTGTCCATTGGGGAAGAGACACAGGTCATGAACAGTGTCGTTGGATTGTTGCACGTGTTGAATCTTGTCGATGACTTTTAAAGGTCTCAGTTCTGCCGGGCTGCTAAACTCGATCCGAAACGGGGGACTTCAATCTGTCGTGATGAACGGAAAGTCTCAAGCGATCGACTTCTTTGATTTCACATTGCCGTTTCAGTGTGGTTAACAAAGAATCCAAACCTTAGCGACGAACCACTCTGCTTTCTCAGATGCTTCAGACTTTGAACTTCACCGTGTACGTGTAAGCCGTAGTTCTAAAGTTTCTAGCGGAGTGCTCGAATGTTGTAGTACTTTTGAGGAGTTAATGGTGGACTTTGGTTGGGTGTAGACTCTCTGGGTCTGGATTCTGGCTCCCTCATGTCATCTTCAAAATCCTTGCCGTTAATCTGAGCCAAGACTCCAGCTACTGTGCGATGCGACATATCACATTTCTCTCTCTTAATTTCTTCTCCTTTCTCCACGAAATGATGCGATCGTTTCATCTTGACTGCAAAAAGTCAAATGACTACATTTTGAACGCATTGATCCCCTATGTCCAGTATCTTCTCTATATAAAGGGCCAGTGTCTTCCCTTCCAGTATTCATTTCACTCTCAAACCGACCAGAACGATGAAAGAGCCCACACAAATCGAACTTCTAATCAGAGCTTTGCGAGGTGTCGTACGCAAGTTTTCTTTAGACAAGCCGACGGACTACTCCCCCTCTTTTCAAGATAAAAGTCAAGATACTTGCTATATCTGTAAAAACTAAAAAAGAAGAAAAAAAAAAAAGAAAGAAAGGGCATTAGGCTGCAGAGTGTTGAGACCGTCAAAAAAGCAAGACAGGTGTCAGAAGAGACAAAAGTCAAGATACCTGTTATCATCATCAAGAGACAGGACGTTGGTATTCAGACTGCTCTAAAATACAACAGAAGCAAGAGGAAGAGAGGGGTTAGGAGTGCAGAAAGAGAAAAATGAGAGGATAAGAAGACCAGGAGAAAGCGAGGTAGAAGAGGAGGAAAAGCTGTGAAAGTGAAATTAAAAAAAACAGAGACAGAAAAAGAAACACACAGAAGTCTATGAACTATTTAAAGTGTTGTGAATTGGATTGTAAAATTTGTAACAGGATAGACATGATAGAAAACGTAACTGTCAATTGGTTTTGATTTTTATAATCATAATAAGAATCTACACTCACGCACCCACCCACACACACACTCACACACACACACACACACACACACACACACACACACGCGCGCGCGCGCGCGCGTACTTCATTGAGTAAAAAGGGATTTTAAGTTTTAATTGATTTTGGCAAAGTGTTTGCTGTCTCTTTTCGAGAGACGTGTGTGGCCCTGAAAATGACCGTTGGGTGTTGTTTTTTTTAATGATAAAAAACCCTAAAGAAACTCAGGAACGGGAAGCAATCAATTTTAACTTCCTTAAGCCTTTGCCACAGCCAATGCCTTTTTCTAGACTTGCTCGTGTCGATGATGATTTGGTAGAAATCACTAGGGCTGGTATCTTAGGTGTAGGAAGGTCTTTTGTCGTAATGAAGAAGTCTGGTACATTTGTTTCAGACTCCTTACCTCTGCCAAAATGTCACTGTTTGACTTTCTCTATCCTCCTTCTGTCCTAGACCTTGTTTCTTCACTGCTGGTGCTTCTTCTTCCTGTCGTTTCCTTCTTCTTGCCTCTACTTCTTATTATTGTTGCTGCTGAAGGAGAAAAACGTGTTTTGCTTCTTTCTGCTGCTGTAAAACTTTCTGCAATTCTTCTTTCTGTCTCTGTTAATATCTTCGACGTGTGGTAAAGAAGGAGAAGGTGGCGAAGGTGCTTTTACAGGAAAAATTCTTGCGAAGAAGAGAGAAAACGCACTAAATGTCAAACAAAATCGGTCTCTTCTGGAAGTAGGACTGTATTTACTTTCGTTGCGCTGCTATGCCATCGCTTCTCGTCTCCACAGCTGGTGCACCCCAATTCATCGTCTTCTTAGTTTCTGTCATGTTTTGAAAATTCTGTCGCATTGAGTCACTGCACACAGACGCTAACGCATCGATATAGGGAATGTGACATCACAGGCAGCTCTCTTCGGATTGGAAGACAGACTCCGTACAGTGACTAAATTTTGTAACGCGTATTGATGAAAAAAAGCAATCCGTTTCGATCCGCTTTTCCACTATAAATAACAGCATTTCACTTCATTCCCTAAATCCTCTACATTAGTATCGTCAATGTTGTTCCATACGGACCTACCCATGTATGTCAGATCATCATGGACAATCATCCGGATCACCGATACGAGCGTTTGGAAAAGAAGAATCTATGCGGAGAGACAAGGCTGTCTGAAGAGAACATAGAAAGAAAGATCAGAAGTGAGAAGAAGTTTGAGGAACAGAAGAAGACCTATGCGACGCCCTCTATGTTAACGGAATGATGTTAAACAAAAAATGTGGGTCAATTTTTAAGGTATGATAGATTCATGTTCATAATACTTATTCTTATATATGTTATATATTGATTTTCATCAATCTAGGCAAGTATGTATGTTATATGTGTTATATATGTCTATGTCCCGCCAGTCCCGCTCCGCCAGGCGTTTTAGTTTTTTTTCAAATTAAGGTCAGCCCTAGCAACATTGTTACCAATGTTCAGTACCGTGACGTCATCTAACCTGTTCCTTGTCGCTATACAGTCCCAATATTCCCCATGTTCAATTCACCTTGACGCTAAGCGTTCTTGGTAGTGGTGGGGTGTCTGAAAAGTATTGACGCTAAACGTTCCCACGACCTTTTTGACTGCTATTTCATTGACGCTAAGGTATCCCCATTAACTACTTACATACCATACATTCATGCATACATCTAGGAATGCATACATGCGTGCTTGCATGCATGCATACACACATGCATACATACATACATACATGCACCTGTTCTTATAATCGCTTTATGTTATTCTTCATTTGATCTCGTCCTGTCTGTACTTATTTCGGTTTTTGTTCGCCTGGTTTGTCTGTCTATCCTTATGTTTCCTTTGGTAATGCTCTCGCTCTCTCTCTCTCCTCGCCTTTGCAACGCAAAATTCTGCCCTGTAACAACACTTCTCGATCTAATTATTAGCCTTATTTGAATATATTTTCATGGTATAAGTCTTTTGTTTTGAAATCTATATATTTGTTTTCATTACCCAAATGTTAATTATCTTTTTTTTGTTGGCAAAATGTGAACAAAAACGTTTAAATTAAATTTTGCCCCTTTCTCGTCACTTTTTTTGATCTATTATCACTGTTATTTTAAAGATCCGTTCTTTTTAATTGTTCCTTTTCAGTTCAGCCCCCACCCCTTGAATAATCTTCTGATTTTCTCTCACTCCGTTTTGTTATTGTTGGCATCGGTCTGATCCTTCTTTCTATGTTCTTTATATAATGTTTGCAGCCTATTAAAATTATGCCTGTACAATCATTATTCGCTGGTTTCTTAATGATTATTCTTTGATATTGAACGTTTAGTCCCTTGTTGGCTTCTTTATGTTAGTTTAGATCTCTCTGTTCCTCTTACTTTCCTATTATCAGATGGTGGCCCATGTTGTCTATTTGAATGTTCTTAATCGACGTACTTGCCTCTTGTCACCTTCTCTCAGGTTCTGGATATCTCCACATTCATCGCGCATGGTTCTTACTACAATTAAAACTGGGTGTTTATGTATTTTTTATTTGTATTTTTTTTAAATGTTGCTTTTATTGGTGCAGCGTTTTATTTCCCTCTGCGCTCAAATCGTTTGTTAGACACGACCTTATTTTAACTGCGGACTAGTGCAATGGCGGACACCCTGAACCCGCTTGTGTATTGGGGACAGAAAGATGACCAAATTTTCCTCAAAGTTGATCTTAGAGATGTGACAGTTAGTTGCATGGAATGAATTTATATAGACACCATGATTATTTATCTATTTTGCTTGCAAGTGTTCACTATCAATAAGAACTAGTTGGTTTTATAACCGGTATAGCTCAAAGGAAGAGTTATTTCCCCTGCATCGTATGAAAGTTCCAGAAATGTTAGCATTTTTATTAAGGGGAAAATAAAATCATTCTGTTCGTAAATTATGGTGTTAAAATAAATACGTTAGAGTACATGTTTAGAACCAAAAATTAAAATGGGGTATATATTTTGGTGTTAAGAAAATAGTTTCTGATTGAAACAACCCAACTTAGATTTATACGAATGCTGGCTGATTCGGACCGTTTCCGATTCAGACCGTAACTGATTCGGCCCGAATGACGGGCTTATTCTGCCCAAATGACGGGCTGATTCGGACCATATGAACTATTATAAGAAAAACCGTGTGACACACACATTATTTAGTTTAGTAGTTATTACTGTTTTTGCAGACATACTAAGAGAATATAAAATGTTGATATTCGGCATTTAAATTTACGTAAGACAGTTGTTAGCAAATTTCTAACCGAAATCAGAACAACTTCATATTAACTATAGCATTTAGATTTTTTCAACCAAAATAAAGAATATATATATATATATATATATATATATATATATATATATATATATATATATATATATATATATCTGTGTGTGTGTGTGTTTAAGGTTCAATACTTATTCAAAATTCGACACTTTAAAGATAGATTATGAATTTAGAAAAACATTAACAGACATTGCTTAAAACAAATATTATTAAAATATAATTCATTTTACAAGGTCCACAACATTAGAAGAATATAAATGTATGATATTGACGTGTGATATTTTATCGAACTAAATCAAAAATTGTACAGCACCTCGCTTTCTCCTTTAAGATAGAAGTTTTATATAGTACTATTAGTATATAGCAAAATAGACAGTGTAAATAAATTCTACATAAATCTAGGCATAAACCTACCGAGATCTGTATGTGTGGACACAAATAATGTAAACTCAGATCAATATGTATGAATAAATGTTGCTGCATGGACACTATTTTAGCGATTTTTGTCCCCAACAATCTGCATACAATTTAATGATCGATTCCTTAAATGCAATATAATGATCGATTCCTTCAATGCGTATTTGAACTGCTCAGCGTACACCACTCCCTCGATAACTCGTGCCCTGATAACTCGCAAACCCGCTTATAATGCAGTGTCAAGCATGGTTCCCATTTTTTAAAACCGAAAATACCACAAAAATGTATCCCTATTTGTTGAACTTGAAGAAAATCGCGATCAAAATTGGTAATGGAAACTTTGATGTATCACTCGTTTTATCGTTGAAAACGGTAGATAGGACCTGGAAATTTTAATCAACACTGTGAAATATCAAATTTAAAAATAGTTCATACAGTATTTTACATTTTCTTTCCAAACGACATTTCTAGTACACAGCAATTAACGATACATAAGGAAATTTTGATCAATGAAAATGTCACTTACACCGAGTGGAGGCAGTACTTTAATAAATAAATACAAATCAAATAATTTTTTATCAATTGAAATTTGTGTTCTAATTCCATCTTATTGTTCCTTTTAAGTGTAATTGTCATAAATGTAATGTGTTCTCTTGTAATTAAACGTAAAATGTGTCATTCTACCATAACAGCAATGACCGCGAGCGTTTCTCTGAGAACCTAATTAAGTGCCGACCGTGTTTTGATAACTGACTTGCGGAAGTATTTGTTGTATTGTTGCAATGAATTAAAAGCTGGCCATCTGTGTATTATCACGTTAATTATGTCTTTTGAATAAATAAAAAAAAGAGGTGGAATAAAAGAAAAGTTAAAGGGCACAAAAATCGGACTAACTTAAAATCTAGCGGTCTCGGTCATATGTCAGGTGAACTCACTTCATTTGATCAATCGAACACTGTAATAAACCTTATTGTGTATGTAACAGAAACTACCTTAAATTAACCGACTCTTTCATAACTGTGATCAAGGATAACAAGGCAGCTAAGCGAAATGAATACTTCGTAAAATATAGAGTTTGATTTCACGGATATGGACCATTTGTGAGCAAGCGAGTTTCAGAGAATTCCTGAAGTGGCATTTAGAGATATCCTCAGGGATGATAAGAAATTTCATTATTACTTCCAATGAAATCACGACATTAACATTGTACTAATTGAACAATAAAAAATTGAGTTCTGACGTAGACATGTCACGAAATAAGTGTCGTGTGTTTTAAAAAAAAAAAAAGGAATCTTGTTTGGTGGTGTATCAACAGTTAGTCTAGTTCCCAAATTACAGCCTACCGATTTGGCAAGGTACTAATAAACTCCGCTATGGGAACCAGACTCATCAAGAAAACAAAAGCAGTGAAGTAATTTTTCCTGTACACGTGATGGTTGTTCAAACCAGTTGGAACGATCTTTCATATGTTGGATATTTTGAAGAAAAAAATGTTATTTAAACAAAATAATGTAAACAACTTCATTAGAAAAAGCGCATTATTAAAAATTATTATCATCATGATTGTAAAATGAGGATGCAGTGATTTATCAGCCCAGTTCCCTAATGGTGCCCCCCCCCCCCCCCCCGGACAGTTTTCTCGATGTCATAGTGAATTTTTTCAATTCTTGGAGGTCCCTCGGTAACTCGCACCTTGCTTATAGTGCAGTCTATGTTTGTGGACCACGTTGTGCGCGAGTTATCGAGGGAGAGGTGTACCTGGGAAATAACGAGAAATATTGTGTCTTAAACAAATATGTAACATTTAAATCTCAGATGAAACTTATTGATATTTCACATGGTCTGAATCAGCCAAAAATCTGGTCCGAATCAGCCAGAAATCTGGTCCGAATCAGCCCGTAATTTAGACCAAATAAGCCTGGTCCGAATCAGCCATGGTCCGAATCAGCCTGTTACCATTTATGCTATGGATGGTCTGGTCCTACAATATAAGACATAGCCCATGTTGGTTTTCAGAACAAAAATATCGGGTGATGTGTCTTTACGTTCTAGGACTTTAGATGGTCTGCACCAATTACCGCACAGAAAGTTGCGACTGTCGCACAACTGTCACTTACCCGTGATTTTTTTAAATATATTTTTTTAGATAGCAGGAAAAAGAACACAAACTAAATGAAAGGAATGCAGAGAATGCAGTATAACTAAACATAGTGCATCTGATGCACACCATCTTTTTTTACTCCCTATTTTGTATGTGTGTGTGATTTGGCTACGATGTCTGTGGTGTGGCAGTTTATAGTGATATCTAGCAATGGAGCATCATGCTGCAGACATGTAGCATGATGTCCCACCCAGTCACATTATCCTGACACCAGGCTGACCAGTCCTAACACTAACCTTTTAATGCTGAGTGGAAAGTGAGGCAGCTGTTAGTACCATTTGTTATAAATCATTGGTAAGACTTGGCCGGGCATCAAACCCACGACCTCCCGCATCTGAGGTGGACGCTTCAACCACTAGGCCACTGGAGCTGTCCCCTATTTTGTACAGTTGCTAAATTAGATAAAGTGAGAATTTTAACATTATTCCAGAAAAAATCATATTGTTCCTTTTCACTCATACTCCAGTATGTTTAGTTGAAGTTAAGTACTAAAAATCTTTCTACCAGTTTTGAATGTGACCCCGAGTGCTTAATAGTACAAATTTAGCAAATTTGGTCATACAAAGTTACTGCTGTTTGCAAAAATTTGTCTGGAATGACTTATGCTGTGAGTGACCACTTGTCATTTATGACCATAGTCATCGTGCATAGATTGATTTTATTATGTAAGTGCAACATTGTGAGTGACCATCTGCAGAATGTGACCAGTGACCATAATTTTTAGTCAAAATCCATGATTGTATGCAGTGCAAAATAAACACAGTAAAATACAAGTGATCTTGATCTTTATTTAATCCTCTGTAACCACAACCATTTAGCAGGGTTTACTGGGGATTAAAGAAACTGATCATTTTAATTAATAAAAGACACTGATCATTTTTATAAAAAAAAATGTTTCATATATATAACTGCTTCATAGGCTTGTTCTAAGCAACAAAAGTTGAGTCTGGCTTCCTGTTTCATCAAACCTGCAGCAGACCATAAGTCAGACTTCAGTACTTGACACTCATTGTCATTGTTGTACCAGAGTCATGTAAATTCCTGTTTCTTCAAAAAGGGAGCAGTTAAGGATGTACATAGTCAATTTGCAGTTTTATATTGTTTCTTTATCTTTAGCAAAAGCCGCTTAATCCCAATAATGTCATAATTAGAAACCTTCAGGTGCTTCACTGTGGTGGCAGAGTTAGATTGTTTGTCATTGGAGTCAGTCTGTAATGACTAGGGTGTATCAGGTCTTTGTCTTTGTTTTTAATACGTTTATTATCATTTTCCATATATGATTGTCTTTGTAAAAGGTTCGTCTTTGTTTTTACAGTTATTAACTCATTAACCCTGCATGCCATATTTACTCATCATGTTATACCCTACTTCCGAGCTCTGTAATGTCAACATCATTTCTGATACATCAGAAATGGGTGGTATTACTTAAAAGTGGACAGATGTAGTTATACAGTGACACGTAGACTTTATATTTGTGTTACAAACTACAATAGGGAGAAACCAATTTTTGAGAATTTTAGGCCAAAAATTACCAGTTGCAGAACTGGAGTTAGTGTCCAGATTTTTTACTTTTTGGCTTGAGCTCTAAAGCAAACCAGTCCAAACTGCACAGACTGGTGAACCATTGCAAACATTTGGCTTGGCTTGAGATTTGGAGTAAAAAGTGGCCAGAGGCTGAAAATCATGGGTCCAGGACACAAAAAAGGGTCAAATTTGTATACTTCTGAACATTTACATAGGCAAAATGTAAAACTTTCGGAAGCAAATGTATTTGGATGCATTCAAAAGTTACCCCAAAAATGCATTTCCTACCCCCATTTCAGGCAAAAATTAATATAATCTCTGGGAGTGAATGAGTTAAAACCAGTCATAATTTGTTTATCATAGTGCCACGAGACAAGGATGCAGGCTTGCACCTTCCCAGTTTGGAGGTTTGGAACCACTTTCACTGGAAAGCTTAAAAAGTAATATTTCTCTGAATTTGCCACATTCCTGGCAAGAACATTTTGGCAGACATTCTGTCATTGGAAGGGAAGATGGTTCTTATGGAATAGTTGTTCCACCAATTTGTGGCAGACTGCCTGTTCTAATTTTGGGGAACTCACTTGGTTGACTAGTTTGCCACCAAGCTGAAGAACAAGCTCCCATTGTACACATCCCCAGTCCCTGACCAAAGGACCTGGGTAGTTGACACTTTCAGCTTTAAATGGGATTATCTATTCACCTATGCCTGCACAACCTTCAGGATGATCCTACACAAAGTCAGGCACTCCAAGGCTCAGCTGTTTGTAATAGCCCCTCTGCAACCCCAGTGGTTGTGGGTTTAGTGATCTTCTCAATCAGCAGGTAGACCCTTCCAGGATGTTATCTCAGGAGAGACCTCCTCACGCACCATGAGCTATCTCCTACACAACAGCCCTGAGATTCTCCACATTCATGCTCAGCTTACCTCAGACAATATCTTCTCAAAGAAAAGTTGTTGATCAAAGTTGCCAAGTACATTATTCAGTCCAGGAGAAGATCAGTATCTTAGGTGTATGATGCCAGCTGGAGAATTTGTTGTGGTTGTTATAGTTTTCAATGTGTCAGACCTAGCTATCCCTCTGTGAGCATAGTGGCCAATTTGGTTCTTCTCTTTCTTTTCAAAGAGAAACAGTGCTCAGATACAATTAAGGGCTATCAAGCAGCTCTTTCCACATCTCAAAATTCCCTGCCATTGGGATAGATTCTCACTTAGCAGACCCAGCCAGGTATTTCAAATCGCAAAGACCAGTGTCTTGCTTTCTGATGTAAAATGGAATCTCTCTTGTGTCTTGTGGTCTTTAAATAATCCTAGGTATGAATGTTTATATGAAGCTTTGTTTGAGAAACTTTCCCTTAAGATGGTTTTCTTGCTCACCTTAGAATCTGCATGACAATGGAGCAAGCTTCATGTCCTATCCATACAGCAGGGCTGTGTCAGGTTCACTGTGAATTATAAGTCAGCAGTTTCTCTTCTTTGCCAGACAGACATTTTAGCAAAGAACCAGCTTCCTTCATTTCTTCCACCAGGAATGACCAAGATAAACTTGTATGTCCAGTTAGGGCTTCATGCTTTTGCTTAGCAGCCCTTAAAGAGAGGAGGAAGACTAGGAACCTCCCCTTTAAACGTTTAGCTGATATTTCAGCTTTGCATTATTATAGTTAGGAGAGCTTTCCAGTCCCTTGCTGTTAGGGATCTACTTGTCTTTCATGAAAATTAAATGCCATGAGATTCGAGATATTGCTGCCTGACTGGCTTATCTAACTCATTCATCTTTGGAGGATGTGATGAAAACCACATTTTGGCACTCTCACACAACTTTCTCCTTCTGTTGCCTTGATATGTTCGCCCTCAAAGGTGGAGGCATTCTCTCACTGGGCCCAGTCATCATTGTTCAGAAAGTGGCCCATGCAGATTCCATCCCACAGGAGTTTCCTGCTCTTCTGTGAGGGTGAGTAATCCTGGTATTTGTTTTTTATTCATCAATTGTGAGATCATTATAAAATGTAATTTGTTGATGGTGGCAGTAAAGCTAAATTTAATGATGCAGTACTTGTTGCTCTTGCCAGCATCCGTCCTCCTGCCCAGCACTAATGTCCCACTAAGCTAAGCTGTTCCATCTAAATAGGAAAGGATGCCAGCATCTGTCCTGCTGCCCAGCACTGATGTCCCACTAAGCTAAGCTGTTCCATCTAAATAGGAAAGGATGCCAGCATCAGTCCTCCTGCCCAGCACTGATGTCCCACTAAGCTAAGCTGTTCCATCTAAATAGGAAAGGATGCCAGCATCCATCCTTCTGCCCAGCACTGATGTCCCACTAAGCTAAGCTGTTCCATCTAAATAGGAAAGGGTGCCAGCATCTGTCCTCCTGCCCAGCACTGATGTCCCACTAAGCTAAGCTGTTCCATCTAAATAGGAAAGGATGCCAGCATCCATCCTTCTGCCCAGCACTGATGTCCTACTAAGCTAAGCTGTTCCATCTAAATAGGAAAGGATGCCAGCATCCGTCCTCCTGCCCAGCACTGATGTCCTACTAAGCTAAGCTGTTCCATCTAAATAGGAAAGGATGCCAGCATCCGTCCTCCTGCCCAGCACTGATGTCCCACTAAGCTAAGCTGTTCCATCTAAATAGGAAAGGATGCCAGCATCCATCCTCCTGCCCAGCAGTGATGTCCCACTAAGCTAAGCTGTTCCATCTAGATAGGAAAGGATGCCAGCATCCCTCCTCCTGCCCAGCACTGATGTCCCACTAAGCTAAACTGTTCCATCTAAATAGCAAAGGATGCCAGCATGCATGCTTAAAATGTGTGAGATTTTTCTGCATGTGTGATCCATTGTTCTGGAAGCTTCTCATTCACTTTAATGAGAGGCTAAATTTTAATCATTCAGTCAGGGTGTTTTCCTCCCTGAAAAGTATTACCTATACAACAGTAGCAGGTGAGAATTACATCATAAAAATTTGTTCTCTTGCACAAAAACTACATTATTGCTTCTCATCAAGAAAATGTTAGTGCTACTCCTCCAATATGGATAGTCATATAAACATAAGATTTTCACCAACAGACATTGTGATATCTAGTTGAATCTAAATGAGAATGGACCTGATTTGACATTCATTTTGGCTGCCAAGGCTGCTATGTTGAAAATAGTTACAACTACTCCTCAGTAGAAAGTCATATTGACATGGAGTTTTCATCAGAAGATGTCAAGTTGGTTATAATGAAAAAACAGTGCAGATCTAACCTCTTATATACCTGCCATGATGGACGTTTTGAAAATCTTGTTACTGCTGTTCCTTCTAGATGGATGCATATTTATATGTAGTTTTCAACAAAAGCTTCTTATGATGTATCGATGATCTTAAAATGGTGCTGATCTGGCAACCAGTATGTCCACTATGGCAGCCATCTTGAAAATCTTGTTATTTCTTGCTTTGCATGGATGGTCATATTCATGTGGGGTTTTCCCCAAAAAGACTTATAAATAATGCCTGGTTGATATCCAATATGGCGGACACAACAGCCAATTGAAAATCTTGTTATTGCTCAGAAATATTACAGATTGTTTCAAAACTCACCAGGTAAAATTGAAGACATTTAATCTTGAATTCCTGGGATTTGTTTCAGATGTACAAGTGTCAGCCCTTTTGGCTTCTGCTGCATAGTTTTGCATTTTGCATAGGGTCCAATTTTTAAAGAAAAATAATTTCCCAGCTTTTCAGAACAGGTTATTATGGTTATTTAAAAATGACCTCATATACCTGAGGTATTGTTAAAATAACCTTAATTCCCTTTATTTTTGATTATGATTGATGGGTGTAGGTTGGGTTATAGCACATATTTCAGATGTGCAGTTCTCAAAGCTCTTAAAAAACTGCTAGCTCAAAGGTAAAAAAAAAGGCAATAACCTTTTAAATTTTTTATACATGTTTTAATTTATATTAGAAACATTTATAATTGCACTATCAGAAGCTAATATTGTCTATGATGGCAGAATTCATTTTCTCAACATTAATACCTGCTGAAGTTAGTGTACTTTGTACTAGTTCTGCTAATTTTATAAGCACATTGGAGCTTTAGATAATGCATAAATTCCATAATTACCGCACATAAAGAAATCTCAGTCATGGCACATGAAAGCAACATAAAATTATGCCAGCATTCTCTGCACTTTGTACCGCTCCGATGGCCTTGTGGTTAGAGCGTTCGCCTCGGATGCGGGAGGTCGTGGGTTCGATCCTCGGCCAAGTCATACCAGAGACTTAAAAAATGGTACTAACAGCTGCCTCTCTTGGCGTTCAGCATTAAGAGGTTATTGTTAGGACTGGTCAGCCTGGTGTCAGGATAATGTGACTCGGTTGGACATCATGCTACATGTCTGCGGCATAATGCCCCAGTACTAGAATCACTATAAACTGCCACACTGCAGACATCGTAGCGATATGACTGAAAAATTGTTAAAGCTACGTTAAAAATCAAAATCACATCACACTCTGCACTTTGTATGTTACAAATGAAAACAACTTATCCTTATTTTGGCCTTCAGATAAGTACATGACAACTGTATAGCGGAACTTTGATGGATTTGTGTTTGTAAACATTTGCATTGTTACTGTTGTTGAACCTATAATATGGGTTCAAAAATAGACCTATGATGTATTGATTCAGTGCTAAATTCTCATTGTTGATTCATTTTATTTTTGCAGCAAGTTCCATCATTCCCACTGATCTGTATATTTTTTGCATCTGTGATTCCAATGAATGTGTTCACAACAGTATTGCCCCACATAGAAATAACTTGTTTTTTTAGAAACATTCATTTACAAATAGAAATAATTGATAGGAGAAAAGAGAAAACTTTGTTTTTTTATAGCAAAGATTGACTCTTACATATGACAATAATGAGCAAACTTATATATATATATATATATATATATATATATATATATATATATATATATATATATATATATATATATATATATATATATATTTATATATATCTGTGTGTGTGTATGTTTACACTGCTGTTTTCAAAACTTCATTTCAGGACGAGTCATTAGATGTCACAGAGGACAGCATTAAGTTTGAAGCCTATGGAGTCGGTCAGAAGGGTCGCAACAGATATGAATTTAACTTGGACTTTTACCTCCCAGTTGAGGCAAATGTATGTGTGATGCTAGCACAATGGTTACATTTTATAACCCTCTACTAGTTAGTTTCTTTCATTATAATTGCAGCTTTTGATATATTTGATATATTATTAAAACTATATCTTTTTGCCTTCTGTCGATGCTATGTATGTGTCATAGTGTTTTGTGTTGTTTTTATTTTCATATTGTTTCTGTATTGTCTTAGTGTTTTGTGTTGTTTTTATTTTCATATTGTGTCTTACCTACCTGGCCCACTAAGTTGTAGTAATTGTTTTTTGTTCCATCATGTTTTTGTTTTTTATAGCTCTGCTGGTCATAGACCAGAAGAGTATATGGGATGGTTTGTTTTTTGTCATCCATCATTTATTGTCTGTTGCTTAACATCCGTCTGTCCGTTAGCACAAGTTTCTAATCATTGTTATTGTTGCCTGAGACTTAACATATTCATCCCTTCGTCTAGATGGTCCTAGATGAAAATGGTGCTGCTGGCACATCAAATATGGCTGCTACAGTAGCCATCTAGAAAATCTTGTTATCACTACTCCTCCTGATAGAATGGTCATATCAATATGGAGTTTTCACTAAAAGATTTCTTATGATGTCTTGTTGGTGCTAAATGAAAATGGTACAAGTTAGGCTTCAGGTGTAGCCACCATGGCAGTCATATAGAAAATCTTATTGCTGTTATTCCTGAATGAATGGTCATATTAACATGTGGTTTAAGCAAGACTTTTTATAAGTTCTGGTTGTCTTAATACCAATGGTACCTGTCTGATGTCCAATATGGCTACAATGGCAGCCAGCTTGAAAATCTTATTATTGCAAGTCACTTAGAAGATAATTTTCCATGACAATATGACTTGAATTGTGTTTAAAAGAAATCTCAGTGTCTTCGTTAGTATCATTGTGTCCTAAATTTGATGAAGTGTATTTGTTTTTTTTAGGGCTTTGTGAAAGGGAGATGTAGGCATTATGTAGCTTTTGTCTGACTGTGCAGGTGAAGTTTTAAAGATGTGAGTTCTTAATTGGCTAGTACAACGTGGATTTTCATTAACTTATTAGTGGCATTGTCTTCTAGAATTAGATGAAATGCATCTGGATGTGCAGTGCTATGGGACAGGTAGGTGTTAAATGTTTAGACACTATAGTTTGTGTCTACTTGAACAAGTGAGGTTTCAATTTATCAAAATAGAATCTGTCCTGAGGTTGTAACATGGCTCAATTCAAGCCTTCAGCCCACACTTCACTAAAGTTACTATCGTACAATTGGGACAGCTTGAGCTTCAGCGTGCAGGATGTATGAGCCACATGCCCTTTTGATTGACCGAAGCTGTTTTCAGTTCAGATCGGATGGTTCAGTGTTCCTATTGACACAACCAGGCTTCTTAGCCAAAAATAGGTTACCTTCTGTCATTATTCGCTCACTCTATTAGATAGTTTGAGTACAGCGGCCATGCACTCAAGCACTATTTGAGACAACAGGCATGTGTTTTGCAAAATGCAGGAGAGCTGTTTACAGGGTTTACAGCTGTTTACAGCTCTCTTGGTGGTGTTGAGAGTTATTCAGTTTCCTACAATATTTATGACATCGTTTACGGCACATCATTGTTTAAGGTACATGGGGTCATATCAAAATGGCAGAAACCTGTAAACATAGCAGTATTTGTGAAAGGCAACTGCCATGAAATCTGGGACACAAATTGAGAAATTCACTCAGAAATCATCTGAAAATCCTTGTTTTGAACAGTAGGATTGGGGAGAGTGATGGAAACAATTTTTGGAGCATGATGGTGTGGGAGAGTGATCACACTTTTCAAAACACAAACCCTGGAGTCGAACAGTGGCATGTGCAAACACCTCTTTCTTCCTGTTGAAGGCCAGGAAACAGGATATCACCCCTCAAGCCTTTGGTTCATGGCTGAATTGGGTTATCGCAATATCCAAGTCGCTTCATGAAGATTACTGTTCATGGGTTTAGAACAATATTTGTGAGTAACGTTTCAATCCAAGTTATAGTAGAAGCTGTTTGGTTGGCATTTAGAGTCAACCTTTTCAAGTTTTTGTCCCAAATATTTAGCATCATAGAGGCAAAAATTGAATCTGGTAGGTCCAGTGGCAGCAGCCCAGACCCATTTCAGATAATCAACACAGCCTATCAGCTTCGCAGGATTTGCCAGTGAAATTTTGTAGGTAAGAAGATTTCAGTAATTCTTAACCATATGTAGGGGTCACTGATCATGTGATTCTAAGCTGTGTTGTTTTTGTAATTCGGAGAATGGGTTATCATTTGTATGGGGAATCCAGCCATCATTCCCTAGAAGGATACCTAAGGCAGAGGTCCAGTGCTCAGCATTCTTTCCTCCTGTTACCTCCTAACATCCTAACATGTGATTGGGGAATGTATTTGAAGGAGAAAGCAAATTTTTCAGTAAATTTTGTTTCTTCAGAAATATTTGCCCAACAACATCACATTAAAAAACACTCCCAACCACCCTGCCATGTGAGCATCCTCATTAGTTTATCACTCAGCTAAATATACTAGTGACACCTGGAAGTGGGAAGGGGAGGTAATGGGTAAGAGTTATTGTCCTATGCTTATATGAGCTAGACAGAGAAAGATGATTTTAATCTTTTAGTAGGCTGGATTTGTGAGGTAGCAGGCTAATATTCCTAACGTAATTTGATTGCGTAAGTATTCTCGGAGAAACGTAAGTTATTTAAAGATTTGCTTTCCATGAGCTCTGGTGTGGTAGAATAAAGCAACATTTTGGGCCACTGTTCAGAACTTGTTCGACTTGCCTGCATTATACAGGCTTGCTTCCATTAGTGAGATTCATGTCTTGTCAGATGATCTGAGCTATCAGGCACTTTTGCTATAATGATTTAAGTGCAATTATGATTGACATAGCTGTCATTGCTAAGAACAGGCTTCTGTTGATAGGGAATTACTTTGATTTGAAGTCTCTAATTTCCTTGGACCAGGATCCAGTAAGGACTCAGAAGTGAGACCTAAGTGAACTGAGCTGATCAGAAGAGGAAGATCTTTCTGTTCATATCAATGAAAGATGGGGTAATATTTTTGCACTGGCTCCGTCATTTTTAATCTAATGGGTTATTCGTTCTGCTTATAAGGAACTAACCATATACCAGTTCTTGCACTGGCTCTCTCATTTTGAACTTAATAGGTTATTTGCTCTGTTTATGAGGAACTAACTGAATAAGAATTTTTGCATTGGCTTATTTTGAACCCAGTGGATTATTTGCTCTGCTTATGAGGAACTAACCAAATACTAAGGTGTTTCTTGGTCGGCCCCTTCTCCACTTGCATTGAGGGTTCCATATCAATGCCTGTCTGGTAATGTTGGTTGGCAGCTTACGTAGGGTGTTTCCTATCTGACCTCACATTCTCTTCTTGATCTCATCCTCTACCAGAAGCTGGGAGGTTCTCTGCCACAGGTTGGTGTTGCAGATGGTGTCTGGCCAGTGGATCTCTAGCATTCTTCTTAGGCAGTTGTTGTTGAAGGTCTGAACTCTCTACGGTCGACTAGGTGGTTCTCAAGGTCTATGCTTCATACAGTAGGACTGACTTCACTTTGGAGTTGAACAGTCTGATCTTGCTTGTCAAGAAATATTTTTGAGCTTCAGATGTTCTTGAGTTGCATGAAAGCTGCTCTCGCCTTTCTGAACCTTGCCTTGATGTCTGCATCTGTGCCACCCTGATTTTTGATAATGCTGCTCTGAACCTTGCCTTGATGTCTGCATCTGTGCCACCCTGATTTTTGATAATGCTGCTCAGGTACGTGAAGGACTCCACCTCTTCCAGGGGGCTTCCGTGCAGTGTGACTGGGTTGTTACTGACATAATTGATCTTAAGGATCTTGGTCTTGTCTTTGTGGATGTTGAGGCCAACCTGTGCTGATGTGGCTGCCGGTACGTTGGTCTTGTCCTGCAGTTGCTGATGACTATGGGACAAGAGTGCTAGGTCATTGGCAAAGTCCAGGTCCTCAAGTTGACTCCTCAATATCCACTGGATCCCATGTCTCTGCCCATTGGTGGAAGTCTTCATAATCCAGTAAATGGCAAGAAGGAAAAGAAACGGTGACTGCAAGCAGCCTTGCCTCATGCCAGTTTGCACTAAGAAGCTGTCTGTCTGCTGTCCTGCATGAATGACTCTGCAGGACATTCCGTTATAAACATTCTTGATCAGGTTCACCAGCTTGGTTGGGATACCGTAGCGTCAAAGAAGTTTTCAGCGTGTCTCTTGGTCCACACTATCGAATGCCTTCTCATAATCAACAAAGTTGATGTAGAGCAAAAAATTCCACCCAATGATTACTCAGCTATGATGCAAAGAGTAGCTATTTGGCCCGTACATGATCTGTTCTGCAGGAAGCCCATTTGCTTTTCTTGTAACTGTGGGTCAACAGCCCCCTTCATCCTCTCAAGAGGACGCGGTTGAAGACTTTCCCTGGTACTGACAAGAGTGTGATTCCTCTGTAGTTGGAGCAATTGCTGAGGTCACCTTTCTTTGACATCTTGATGAGGTATCCCCCCTTCCATTCAGTTGGTATTTCTTCTTCCTCCCAGATCTTCTCAAAGATGGGGTATAGCATTTCCACTGAAGCATCTAGTTCTGCTCTGAGGTATTATGCTGGGATGTCATCAGGTCCAGCTGCCTTGCCATTCTTAAGCTGGGTGATGGCTTTCCTGATCTCATCTCTGGTGGGATTATCATAGCTTATGAGATCTGCATTTGCTGGGTGGATTTCTGGACGATTTAGTGGTGCTGGCCTGTTCAACAGTTCTTCAAAATGTTCTGCCCATCTATTCATTTAGTGTTCTGTACTTGCTATGGTCTTTCCCTGCTTGTCCTTTATGGGTCTCTGTTTTGCTGTGCTTGCTGGACAGCTTCTTGGTGATGTTGTACAGCTTTATGTTTCCACTTCTGGCTGCTTCTTCTGCCTCTGCTGCCAATCCTTCAATGTAGTTTCTCTTGATGCTTCTTTTCACTTCTCTGTGGGCATCAGTGTACTCTTTTTATACCTTTACTTTTGTAGTTCTTTTCCTACTGCTATTTACTGCTGCTTTCTTCTGTTTCTGCTCATGGATTTTGCACAATGTTTAGGTTTAAATCCATTCTTTTTGCTGGTGCTTCCTGGGGTCTAGTACATCTTGGCATGTTGATTTTACTGCCTCCTTGACATTCTGATATCTGTTGTTTGCATTGTCTTCCTCATCTTCAAGAAGCTCTTGTAGTGTAGCACTTGTACTTGTTGCTAAGCATCAGTCTGTATTCTTCTTTAGTTTTTGCATCTTTCAACATGCTGATGTTATACTTTGTTTTCTTCTCCTTTGTGCCCATCCAGTTATTCTTCAGCTTAAGTTTCAGCCTTGCCACATCTGCTCCTGCTCCTCTTCACCCTCATATTTGCAGGGATCTTCTGAACTTCTTGGCTATGCAGATGTGGTCAGTCTGATTTTCTATCACATGGTCTGGTGATATCCAGGTGTTCTTGTGGATTCTCTTGTGGCGAAAGATGATACCCCCAATGACCAGGTTGTTCAGTGCACAAAGGTCTGCAAATCTCGCTCCATTTTAGTTCATTTCGCCCAGGCCGTGGATCCCCATGGCTTGTTCGTACCTGTGTTGTCTGACCCAACTTTGGCATTGAAGTCACCCATGAGGATGTTGATGTCTTTGTCTGTAAAGTTCTCTACTATGTTTTGTAGTCTGTTGTAAAACTGGTCCTTATCTTTTTCTTTGCCGTAATTTGTTGGAGCATAGCACTGTATGATGTTCATCTTTATTTTCTCCAACTTGGTCCTCAACGTTGCCGTGAGGATTCTGGGCCTGTGCGGTTGCCATCCTATCAGTGCATTATATGTTTGCTTCGACAGCATGAGCCCCACCCCGTGTGTAAAGCACGTCATCTTCCTCATGTCCTGAATACAGTAGCATCTCCCCTGTCATCAGTCTTCTTTGTCCACATTTAATCCATTTTGTCTCGCTAATGCCCAGTAGGGATAGGTTGTATTTCCTCATCTCTGCTGCTACCTTGCTGTTTTTCCTGCCTCATACATTGTCCTCACGTTCCATGTTGCGATGTTAATTCTTATGTTTGATCGAAGGGTGGTCTGCTTTATGGCTTCTGTGAGATATGGATAATGTATTCATGTTTTGACATTAATTCATTTACTGTGAGATATGCCTAATGTATTCATGTTTTGGCATTGATTCATTTACTTTGAGATATGCCTAATGTATTCTTGTTTTGGCAGATTCGTTTACTGTGAGATATGCCTAATGTATTCACGTTTTGGCATTGATTCATTTACTTTGAGATATGCCTAATGTATTCTTGTTTTGGCATTGATTCATTTGCTTTGAGATATGCCTAATGTATTCTTGTTTTGGCTTTGATTCATTTACTGTGAGATATGCCTAGTGTATTCTTATTTTGGCATTGATTCATTTACTGTGAGATATGCCTAACGTATTCATGTTTTGGCAGATTCATTTACTGTGAGATATGCCTAATGTATTCATGTTTTGGCAGATTCATTTACTGTGAGATATGCCTAATGTATTCACGTTTTGGCATTGATTCATTTACTTTGAGATATGCCTAATGTATTCTTGTTTTGGCATTGATTCATTTACTTTGAGATATGCCTAATGTATTCTTGTTTTGGCTTTGATTCATTTACTGTGAGATAGGCCTAATGTATTCTTGTTTTGGCATTGATTCATTTACTGTGAGATATGCCTAATGTATTCACATTTTGGCATTGATTCATTTGCTTTGAGATATGCCTAATGTATTCTTGTTTTGGCATTGATTCATTTACTGTGAGATATGCCTAATTTATTCTTGTTATGGCATTGATTCATTTACTGTGAGATATGTCTAATGCTTTCTTATTCATTCCTGATGAAGCTGATTGTTCATAAATCTCTCATAGTCCAAAAATAAAACTTGATTGTGTTTGTAAATTGGACTTCATTAATAAGCAAAAAAAAGCAATTCATTTGCATGTCTTTTTTTATTTAGCTGAAAATAAAAGTCATGATAGAAACTGACACAAGTTTCATATTTCCATTGTATTGCCAAACCCCAGGATTACCTATTAGGTTGTAACAGTAAATTGTTAAACGATGCTGCCAGTAGCAAAAACATGTTGCAGATTGTTTTTTTTCTTCCCTCTTATCATAATAGAGAATCTCCTGGAATATTGTATAATTCAGTGATTTTGCTAAGTTTCAAGAAAATGGTCAGGAGTTTGATGACTTTTTTAAACACATAACTGATGGAGTGCTCTCCTTTATATAGATCACTCTGCACACTAATTAGCACTGTGATGTATGTAACAAATGACATTTTTCTGTTGGCATTAAATTCTTGTGAAAAACAAATGCTCAGTATTTACTGGAAATGTCACCAAAATTGGACATGAAATGTTATTTGTAAATTACTGACAGTTCTAATTTGTGTCTGTAATACAAGAATAGAATTGGAGATATGAGTGAAATTTGGCATGGAACAAATATTATAAACCATATTAAAGATTTTTCCAACTTTCATGCTTATAATTGGATGCAAATTTAAAGATATGTGCAATGAATGAACAAACAGGAAATCCTGTTGGTGTTTTGCCTGTATATAGTACATAATCCAAAGACTTAGCATCATTAGTTTTGGAAGAAATAAAGGTCATTACAATCTCAATTTAATTTTTACTTGTGTTAACATAACCAATAGGGCTCAGGGATGCTGAGTGGTCTAAAGTACTCCCATTATCAACGACTGCCATTTCACCTCTGTCCTTTTGGGTTTAAATCTTGACCTTGGCTAGTGTGGATATGTGGGAATGCATGCCAATAGCTTACCAACATTTTCCCATGTTCTTCCTCCACGATTTATACTGACATGTATAGCCTACTGTGTGCTGAAAAATGTTATTAAAGTCACCACCACCACCACCACAACAACAACAATAACATAAGTGATAAATATGAACACATTCATGAAATTGCATTACCATACTTGCATCAGTATCCAGGATACAGAGCGTCAGGCATACTTTGCCAAAGCATTTATAATTTGTCCTTTCCTTAAAGTGTCTTGTGCACTTTGCTAAAGCAGTTATGACTGCTTTAGTTAGCTAACTACAATGTGTGAGAGAGAGAGAGAACAATCTAACTTCAACAATCACTTGGTAACACACTGAGTGAGTGACCCACATGATCTCTTTACACAGCTAATTACTTGTTTTTTCTATTGCTCTAAATATTGTGTCTTAGAATTGCTTGACACCTTATAATGTACATCAGTGTGCATTAAAACAATGACATCCCATGGGCAAAAGCAGTAAATTGTTTTCTATTATCACATAAATATATATCAAAGTATTGTGAGGTCTGCCTGCTATTTGCATCATACATTAGACATATAAATTTATAAGGGAAACCACTACCTACCTCTAAACATGATGTTCTTTATCATGATTTTTAACCTTTTTACATTTTTTAAAGTTTGAATTGGACCCCCCCCAAAAAGAAACATTTATGTAAATGTATAGAACAGTTCCTCGTGAAGTGTTGTAATTATGTTTAGCTGCTAACAATATATTTCGCTGACCCTATTAAGTGCCTGATGTCTGAAGAAGGATGTCCATGGAGCAAATAATATCAATCTTTTGTAAGCATTTTAATTTTGTTTTATTTGTGAGCACATATTTTACTGTAGACCTTCTGCTTCATACAGTTCCACCAATCACCCTCAATCTCCCCACTATGCATGCACAGAAAGCAGAAAGGGGAAACGATGTATACATTTCTATTTCACAAGGAATGGTTATACTATTCTGCCATTATAACCTAACTTTCTTTTGCATTGGTGTTCAAAAGACAGTCAATATTGTCAGCATATATTTGATTTTCATTGCACCTGACTGGTACACCATTCTGCTATTTTCAGACTGGTACACCAGTCTGCTATTTACAGACTGGTAAACCATTCTGCTGTATACAGAAAAAATTGTTTGTAGGCATGGCGAGCACTTTTAAAAGAGTACTTTTTTACATCACTGGAGCAAATTCATTGCAACTGCCAATGTCCGAATTACTTCCCTTGTGTAATATTCAGGCAATAAGTACAACTGTAATTAGCACCACAAGCATAATAAAATTGAACAAGATCTGCTTCTGCCCTATTGATTTTAATTAACATAAGATTTTGATGATAAAAGCATAACATAGAGGTGTTCAAAAACTATTTTACATCCATCTAAATATGCACCTGATACAGCTGTGAGCGAGGTTTACGACTCTCAAGCCTTCAGGAAATTACATGGATGACACTTTACAATTTTAAAAGTGTGTACAAATGTGTAAGGACCCTTTTTGGTGATTTCAAAGTGCTCTTAAACCATGAAGTTATGCTGGGTTACAGATGAATGACCAACAGAACAAAGCATGCTTGATTGGCACTGATTGGACAGCCGCTGGACAGAAACATGTAAAAATGTATGATGCATATTTTTGTGTGGAATGCAGTACAGTTTGTGATTATTATAAATAAGAGCCAAGTACAAGACAAGAAAATGCATTTTATTGGAATTAATCATGTGATGGCATTATTTTACATTGTTATAACTTGATCATTCTTATAACTGAATGTGTACCCAGGCATGGCTTTTGTAGGTCAACAGTAGTTTATAAACGTGTCAAATGGATGAAACCTATTAGGTCATTACTGGCATCAAATGATGTATCAATTGGTCAGTGCTTGCCTCAAGTGGTATACATGATAATCATACAAACTGTCTAAATGAGTTTGTGTTTCAAGCTTGGGGAATATTGATGCTGAAAGGTGGGGTGGGGGGATGAGGCACAGAAGCAGATATACCAAATGTACTGGCACAGTAGGTATGCCTGTTAATTGACATTTATAAATCTAGGAACTCCATTTGGTATGCCTGTTAACTGACATTTACAAATCCATGAACTCTATTAGGTATGCCTGTTAATTGACAGTTATAAATCCATGAATTCCATTAGGTATGCCTGTTAACTGACAGTAATAAATCCATGAATTCCATTATTTATACCTGTTAATTAACACTTGTAAATCCATGAATTCCAAATTAACCTCACTAATTATTACATTTTCTTGTCTTGTATGTTTTGTACACTTGGTATGGTATACTGTATGGCTTGATGCATAGTGTGTGTAACGAAGGCCTTTGAAATTCTATCACTGTAATAAAAATGTTAGAGTATCTGAGAGAAAAAGGAAATACAAATTTCTATACAGACACACACATTTACATTTTTATTTCTTTTTTCTCAGATATTCTTGGTATCTTTTATTATTTATATTGATCATCAATAGATTGCCAGGGATTCTCAAATATTCTGACATTTTATTCATTGATGGAAGGCTTGTATCATATATATCTTTAGGTCATGAGACAAGGCCTGTTGTTATCAAGGAAGTTCTGTTATTTGGGGAAATCCAGAAAATAAGAAGAACTTGTATCTACCTAAACTGCTTCATTGCTGGGTACAGTTTTTCTTTCAATATGAACTAGACACCTCAGTTCACTTGATGCCGTATAGGGCACACACTCATCAGCTTAGTCGATTCAACCACTCTTCGTCCCCACCCAACCTTTTTGTATGTTCACCTCAGTTTCAATTGTGTCTTTAGGATGATCATACAGATATCAGTGATTTAAAAAGTCATGAGCTTTGGGATGAATAAATTGCAATAATTATGTTTTTGATTTTTTTATAAACCGTTTATCACACATGTATCTCACAACAAAGCAAGTTCAGTTGAGCAGTGCAGCACATTGCGTTTTTAGCATTCATAATTTTATAGAGAAGTATACAATAGTAAGTTTTAAGTTTTCAGCAAAAACTAATTTCCATCCCTGAAAGGCGATGTAATTTCAGTTTATTGCTTTAGCTTCCAAAATGTTAATTTTTCTTGTAAATATAACTTCCATATACACACACAATGAAGCATTTCATGGCATGATGGGAAATTCTGTATTTTCACATGTGAAAATATAAGGATATATTTTTTTCAAGTGCGAAAATAGAGGAACAGAGAAAGAAAATTGGAAAATATTTATTTGACAGTTCCGTATATAAGAATATCAGCTTTTTTTTGATAAAGCTATTTACAGAACAAGGTACAGTTTAACAAAGAAGCAGGTGTGGACATAATGAGTAATAATATTTTTTTAAACATATTGAGCCAAAATCTGTTTTTGTCTGTAACACTCTTTACACCTTCTCCATACATTTCAGAGTGGTAAATACAAGAAGACAGATCGAGAATTTCAAATACAGATAAAAAAGCAAGGAGAGGGTGAGGTCTGGCCAAGGTTGACACAGAAGCAGATGAAATATCCATGGTTAAAAATTGACTTTGATAAGTTTATTGTAGAGGATGATTCAGAAAATGAAGATGAGAAAGCAAAAGTAAGTGTGATAGGTTAAGTACGTTTGTTGTGAACATTTGCTTGACCAGTAATCATAAATGATACAATCCTGTTTAGTTTTTTAATTTTTAATATCTTGTACAGGATGTCAGCTATAGTGTAAATTGAATCATCCCACTTGAGTTATATTATTTAGATGATAACCTAAGCATCAATTAACATACACGTTGCAAAGTTGTCTACAGTAATTTACCATTGAATTTTCAAGGGTGGGGGAGGAGAATGGGTATAGGGTTGCACAGAACTGGAATATTTTATTTTATATCAAGGCAGTTTATATTTGTTCAAGTAATATAGTAGATATTATAAGATGGGGTTTTGGCTGTAAATTGGGGCAAGAATATTTTTTCAACATATCTGAGAGCTGGAATTTTTGTTCAAAAAGATCCCATATCAGGCTCACCATCCCAAACTTTAAATGGTTGGTCCCTAATACAGTTATGGTATACCATATGCGGTATGTATAGAAATACCATGTACAGAATTTTTCATGGTACCCAACTCCCATGCCTGTGGTAAGTATTCAGTATTGCTAATAATCAAGGATGTGTACTTCCCAGATAATATTTAGGATTTTTTAAATCAAGAATATCAGTTCTTAATTGCTGTAATATTATACATTTTAACACAAAGTGTAATCAGAATGATGCCTTGATAACTGGGTCCCACAATCATATTTAAATAGAATTTTTCTTGTAGTTATTACAGATGTACTAATTATAGATGTACTGAAATTCTTTAAAGAAAACCATTTTCATGCACTTCAAAATAAAGTTTCGGTGAATATACTCAAACACATGATGCTTAATTATTGAAAGAACACATGTATCAAACAATGATATTTATTTTATTGATACATTTCTACATGGAAGTAGGAAGCATGGTGTGAGAATGTACTTACCAAATAAAGATAATTTCATATTATATGAACAGTTTTTTTTCTCTTCCCATTTATGCAAGATGGTGAAATTGAATTTCCAAGAGTAGAATTTACTTGTGTGGATAATTGACTTTCATTAGAAATTGGTCCAGATTCATGCCCAGTCAGACTAGTGGGATGTAAATTTCTTGTCAGAACTCACCTCTGTCTGGGTTGGTTCGAATCATGGGTTTGGCCAATGTGAGTACATGAGAAAGCTTGCCAGTAGCTTGTCATGGGTTGGTGGTTCTTTCCAGGGTTTTGCCCGGTTCTTCCTTCACCATTTATACTGGCTGCCATCTGTAGCCTATCTTGTGCTGAAAAATGGCATTAAACCCAACAACAACAACAACAACAGAACTCAAGGTTTGATTGCCCCTGGTAACATGATGACCATAATAGTCAATCCTTACATATCTGAAATTCCCATATTCATTGTTATTATAGATTTCTGTTCATCGTTTATGAATAATTACATTTTGAAGTATGACACAGAAGCTGGTCCAAGTTTTACATGGTCCTGATTAATATGGCATAATATTAAAACAAAGAACTTGGTAATGTTGAGGTCATAGTGTAGGGTGTCTGGGATATGTTAGGAAATAAACAGTAATCCTGTGTAAATTTAAGAAACTAAAATGAATATAGCTACATCTAGGGTCAGTATGGTCATCAAATTGATCATAAAGAAAAAGAACATAAATGATGATAATTATTGGAAAGAATAATGTGTATCTTCTCATCTCCAAACATAATATATTGCCCTGTTCTGTTTTATATTTGCTCATCTTGTCTCTTCAAAATATATCAGACTGTATGTTTGCAGTTTAAATTTCTGTATGCTATTATATGTCATGACTTTAATTTTCAGTACCGTATTTTCCGGCGTATAAGTCGATGCGGAGTATAAGTCGAATTGACCAATTTTGTAAATTTTCCATCCTTCGTCCATATACAAGTCGATTCAGAGTATAAGACGAGACCAGGTCAATAACTTGGCTTTGTATTTTATACTACCAGTAGTAACTTCCGGCTGCATGAATATTGATGGTATCATTGTATGATATTCCATATTACCGACAATCGTGAAATTGCATTACCGATGCTAACATGCTTGTGCTTTTACTTCTGAACTGCTATATTTTGTTATCAATTGACACAGCTGAATAAACAGTCCATGCTTGTCTTATTATAATTGAAAGCACATCCATGTTGTAGTTCATTTTATTACCTGTATTTATGAACGTAACTTATACAAACTTGTCATTTTCTATCGTAAGTTTGAAAGTCACGGAC
The DNA here is from genome assembly GCA_028554795.2 of Sinohyriopsis cumingii. Classification (NCBI taxonomy): domain Eukaryota; kingdom Metazoa; phylum Mollusca; class Bivalvia; order Unionida; family Unionidae; genus Sinohyriopsis; species Sinohyriopsis cumingii. The sequence continues at coordinate 35,481,180 of CM068827.1, forward strand.
TCCGTTAAATCGATTCGTATATATATATATATATATATATATATATATATATATATATATATATATATATATATATATATATATATATACTATTTTTTAAGTGTTTGTTCTGTTTGGACTTGGATATAATTAACATTTTATTATTAATCTATTCAATGCTATACCCCACTATTATCTTTATCGGCGAGTTCGAATACAAAGTAATGGGTATGATCTCTTGTCCTTATAACAAACTTTGTATGGACAATGACTTCAATAAAATGTTGACAGATTTTCATTTCCCTAAAATAAGCCTCATTTCCCTACTGGCAGCCTCGCTGATTTGACCTATTCTGTCGATTCTTGCCCTCAGTCTGGTTTCAGTTATAGCCAAAGCGCTAAGCATGTTTAATTACCGTGTAAATAACACTGCATAGCCATGTGGTTGTTGTGACAATGTACATCGTAATGAAAACAAGAATGAATTGTTGATTTAGAGATGTTTATTGACAATGGAATATAGTAGGCTCGTAATACATGAGGATTATCACAATCGTCAGGTAACTCAAAATACCGTCTTTTTTCTCTTTGCAAAAGCTACAAATAAAAACCGCCCTGAATAAAAGAACGATATTGTACACGGACAATTTTTTTCATCTCTCACTCTCTCTCTCTCTCTCTCTCTCTCTCTCGTGCGCACACACACAAGCACGCGCGCGCTCACAATATATCTGATTTTAGTTTAGTTTAAACCATATTTGTTTTAATTATGATATCCATTGCAACAAGAGCCACATGGCTGCGCATGCTATGAAAAGATTGATCAAAATATACCGAACTTATTAAAATGTGCCCATACTATAGCAATGAAAACAATGCCCATGGCTAAATTCATTATTTACATCTAGAGAAGGGAGTGGGCATCATTTCCTGTTGTACTTAATCCCATTGATATTAAAAATGGGTAGCGTAATTGATGCGGATTAATGATAAAGAACAATGGGGTACCGGCAATATGGTAACTAGTATCAGTAGTAAAGCCAATATCAAGGTCTAAACAATTGCGGCAACTGGCTTTGATTGTTGTTGGAAACCAAAGACCAATTTATCAACAACCGGTATAATCAAAGAGAGACACCAAATCGTCAGCTGGTTAAGAATGAATATAGGTGAAGTGTTGACATTACAATTTGCTTTAAACTGAATTGCGAAACTAAAAATCATGGATCACTGATGATCTATGAATACTGGTAGTCCATCCATATATCTGATTTTAAGTTAGTTTAAACCTAATTTATTTGAGAAACTTTGTCAAATACAATTAGAAACATATGATTTGGGGGATTCAGTAGAATGCATGATCTACATTATTTTATAAATAATCATAGAACTCTCGAGTTAATATGGATTACATCCCTTTGTAGGATCAATTGGATCAATTAAAAAGCTATGCCGGTAATTGCTCACGTGTGTCCAACATTATACTGGAAAATCAAATATTAATGGACCAGTTATTTCATATCTTTTTTTAGGAACAAACAATATGCTTTGAATTAGTACAGTACACTATAGAGTATAGACCGTAAGTGTGCTATGCGGCCCGGTGAAGTTTTTACCGGTACGGTAAATTGTTTTCTTTTATTTTATGTTTGAGAAATAAGAAAAAACATGCAGAATGCAAAATAAATAATGACAAAACTTACAAATATAAACGCAGTCATATTAGTTTATGACAATTTATTGACATAGTAATTTAACATGAATTTGTACTTCTATGTGACCTGTTTTCGATTATGCCAATTATAGAGCAATGTCAATAGCATACCGGATACTGTAATCCATATATAGGTCGATGCAATTTCAATGACACAATCCATACATAAGTCGATTCGGAGTATAAGACGAAGACCGAACTTTCAAGCCAAAAAGTATCGACTTATACGCCGGAAAATACGGTATTTATATTTTCTTCTCTGTCTTTTTTTACTTTCTTTTTTCCCCCAGATGATTGTCTAAATAATAAGTAAATCCTTTTCCCAGCATGTAGAATAATTTGGGATAATTTGATCATTTATAAAATCTTGGAAACGTCTGCATAATGCAACTACTTTTGACACAGCTTGACTGCTAGATTTCTATTTCTTGCATCTTTCTTTGGAAATTAAAGAATCGCAAAACTATGGTAATTTTACTCATTTTTTATGACAAGTTGTGCATGAAATGAGAGATATTTACTTGAATTCATTTAATTAATTTTTCTTAAAATACACTTCTACATTAGTGGCTTATTGACTCATTCCAGAAAGATATCACATAATAGCAAATAGAGCCTTCATTAAGGGAAGTAATGCAGTTGGTTATATTTTTTTTTACAGTCTAACTCTTCATTAATTTAATAGTAAAAACGAGTCATGTTTTCACATAACGCTCTACAAACATGTGATATTATATTTGAAGATTTTCTCCATAACTTGCCTTGAAGGTTTTTGCATAATTCCCTCAAAACTGAATTACGCTCATGGTCTTTGTCTAAACATAAATCTAATTGCATGGAAAACTTAAGATGAAATGATCAAAATGTTTTGATTTTAGTCTGAAATGACTTTTCTCTGCTCACCGCAGGCACAATATAAAATAAATTATAAGTTTAAAAAGGAGTTTCACTGTCTTGCATCACAGAGTCTTCACTGCTTCATAAGCACCGAAAAATGTACATGCCTCTTAAGGGACTCTTGTTATCATTTAGGAAGCAGCTGAGAAGGAGATGATGGAAAAGATAGAGAAAGACTTAATGTCAGGTGCTGATAGTAAGTATTCTGCAGATGAAAGAAACTTTAATGTGCTAATTACTTTTGCATGTTTCACAATCAAAGATGAATCAGTCTCTATCGCAGCAATTTTTTATTATTTGCCTTGCTCTGTATAGGGTGTTATTATCACAGTGCCAGAATTTCTCTATTCCAGTTTTATGCTTTCATGGTATTTTAGTTCTGTGCTTTTGTCCATTGTCCATTGTGTATTATTCTTATTTTATTAGTATGATATAATCTTTGAGGAAATTTCACTGATTTTAGAATTTATACTGAAGATTGATTAATCACCATCATCATGAAAATAAAACCCAATAATAATATTTGGCATTATAGGAGTCATGCCTTGTTAGATTTGTTATAATGTATCACATCAATGAGTTCTGAGAGCTTGGTTGAGGGGTGAACGTGAGTTGGTAATAGAAGCATTTTCTTTCAGTCTGTCTCTTGTTACATGGGCTGGTGTTCTTTTGAGATTGTAAGCATTATTGGCATGATACAGTTTTGAACTTGTAGCAGAGGCCACATTTTTAATCAATCACCAGTCAGAGAAATCAGGTATTGATTTAACTTTCCCTTAATGAACCTCTTGTAAGTACTTGCATTTCCCTAGAAATATCAATTTCTGTCTTTTCAACTGTGACTTTCAAAATGATGTTTCATGTTGAAGAAAAGGTTTAATAAAATAAATTGTTTTGTCAGAAATTAAAAGGTGTATTTGAAGAATTTTTTTATAAGAGGAGAGGTTTTGACATAAATTTGAAGTCAGATTTCTCATGTAGAGCTTAATTATGGTCCAATATAGTTTAATTAGGCCACCCTCTCAATTACATTAACCGTCTTTTCCATCTGTCTGTCAGGCCATATATTTGTTCATTTATTTATATTTCTTGAAACTAAGATAGCTCTGCAACCCTTGTGCATAATTGGATGCCATATGATAGGTGAATTATATATTACATGTTGATGTGATTTGGAAAGCTTTAGTCTTTTCACATCTAGTTTCGAAAGAGTTATGGCCCTTTTCTCCAATATTTTATCACCATTACAGCATTATCTTGTAAAAGAATGCATATAACATATTCAGATGCAGTTTGGTGAGTTAGCTGTCTCATAAACATGGTGTGCCTTGCATGGGTATTGTCTTGTCAACTTTATTTTGCATAATTACAGTCAGTGGCAATTAACTTCTTATCTTCACAGGCAATGTAGCTTGTAACCAGCTTAACTTGGCAGTCCTTAAACATAACTAAATGCCATTACATGGGTGAATCTGACTATTGCTCCACAGCATATGTATTTGTGCCTTTTAAAACAGATTTATAATTTCTGATTCATCATTCAATGAGTTGTTTCCTTCTTCCATCAATACTGCATCTCCATTACAGCAGATCCTTTAAATAGTGTAGGACTATTCAACATCTTCTTTTTCATTTTGGAGTATGCATTGTCTCATAACCCTAAATGTGCTGTAATGGGTTTTGTCTCACCAACTCCATTTTCTTTAAGTTATGGCCCTTGACAGTTATCGTCTTGCCTTTACATGAGATATTTATCACAACCAGCCATTTTACATATTCATTGCCAGCTTAATATGAAAATTGTCATGTGGACTTAATGCAGGTTTAGTCTTGTTTTGAAGAGTGAAAGCCCCTTGGTTGCTCATCCTTCGAAACATTTGTCTTATTTTAGCCAAATTTGGCATGTTTTTTTCAGGTTAATGAAACCTCCATTGAATTTGATCTCCAGCATTCCACAACATGGTTTATTGAAGTTATGAACACTGATTCTCCAGCCTTCTGACTTTGTTTTTCTCATCATAACTGTTTTTAGCCAACCAGACTGTATGACAAAGTGAGATTATGGTATATCCATGAAGCTGTCATGTGCCTTTTGTGTATCTTGTGTTAATCCTTCAACAACTGCTTGTTGCCACTGTGGAGTCCAAATTTCTGATCAAATTTGAACCATACTTAGAATATGTTGTTTCTATCATCAAAATCTCAGACAATTTCTGCAATGAGTGAGATTCATGCCTATTGATGAGGTGTTCTTGTATCTGATTGGTTAAAATTGTTACTACTCTGATGGTACTGTTTCTAATCAAATTTTGTTCAGACTTGTAATATTTGCTAATATCATTAAGGTGTTGAACTTTTATATTTATTTATACATTTACAAATATAGTTCTCAGGCCTGAATTTAACTTTAATTTCTTTTTAGCCAGAAGGATTTGTAGATTAAGAAACTGAATTGTGCTGCTGAATTTTTACTAGTTCTTTCCACAAACTGTTGATTACTAGCCTTTGGACCATTGCAATTATGACAACTACTAGTCTAACAGTAAATTTACTAACCATAGGCTAGCAGACTATTGATAATTTTAAGCCCTGCTTTTTTGTATTATGTCTGACCTCTCCACAGCCCATCTAGCTTTTTATGGCAAAACTTTTTAAATTTGTTTGCACCTATATACCACAGACTTTATTTTTTTTAAATTTTCAGGTACAAGTTTGGACTTCAAGGTTTCTTACATTTTCCTGTACAATATGTTCCAATTTGTTGGCTATACTTATGTATGTGCCATTCTACAGTACCATTTCATCAAGTATGGAATAGGTATGTACTACAGAAATTGCATATTTTTAGCTTGCTTTAATTTTTTTACAGCCAATTTTAAGTCAGGCATATTATGCTTTAGCATTGTCCATCCACAAATGTTTGGTTGCCTGGCAAATATCTTTGTAACAGAGATGTTTTCTTACATTGTATATTCTGACTGGATGATGTGTTGTGTGCCATATGCATGACCTCAGCTGCAAGGTCAAAGTCTGAACAAGTGAATTTATAATTAAATGATTTGTATCCTTGTCTGGAGTGAAACATTTGAACAAATAAAGATATTTAAATGTAACTTTGCTGATATAAATATAATGACCAAATGGTGTGTTTTTCGTGACATAGTCTCCCCCGCCCCCCTCAAGGTCAATGTCACAGCAAAGGAAAATGTAATTAAAAGACTTGTATCTTTGTTTGGAATATAACTTTGAACCACTGTAGATATTTTAATGACTAGGTGGTGTCTTGTAATGTAACCATACCACCTACTTAAAGGGCAAGGTCATGGCAAGAAATAAACAAATGATTTATTTCCAGGAAAAACTCTGTAAAATGAAAAAATAAGAACTTACGGTTTTAAGACTCAAATCCAAAAATAATCCAAGAATAATCCAAAATGGAAGGCAATGACGTATACTGTAGTCAGTACAGTGCTGATGTTTACAGTCCTTTGGGAACCACAGAAAATAATATTTCGGTGTTTGAATTCTGAATAAAATTTAAATAAATGTATATGTCCAAGAATTCTGTGTGAGCACTCAAATATTTTCCAGGAAAAACAATTAATCTTTTAGAATCCAAATAATTTGAATAAAAATTAAAATAAAACTCCAAACAGCCACAAGAGACACTTTCCAGTGTAAAGAAAAAGCCAAACTAATTAATTTCTCTATAGACATTGTGAATACAGCACAATTTCAGAAAACCTAGAATTGTGAAATAGAGACTGTTTACATATAAAATCATGTACTCCCAGTATGGCTTTGATAAAAACCAATCATTTTACTCTGAGAATAAAATAAAAAGTTGTTTACTTGTCTCAGTGATTTCCGAATCGAGGTCAGAAACTAAGTCAAAAATAGAAACTGTTTCTATTATTAGGTATTTATGAAAAAATTCAGGTCAAACTGAATTTTCTGGAAAATATCAAATTTCTAGTAAACAAAATTACATTACATTAACATGTAATGAAATTAAAACTAAAAATATTTTAAATGTACAATTAAATTAAATCAAATATAAATTAAATCAAATATACATAATGGTCATCATATCAAGGTCACACCAAGGGGAAGTGTAATCAGTGACCGCTGTCCGTGTATAGGTATAACTTTTGAACCAGTGATATTATTTTAATGAAACTAGAGCTTTTTATATCTTGGCATAGATTATCTCATGTATTCAGTCATATCACCTAGATCAAGGTCAAGGACACACCAACAGTGTGAGGCAGTGGCTTGTTTCCATATCCAGACAATGACTTTTTCACCCAGAAGGATATTTTGATGAACTTTACCCAGGTCCATACCTTGTCATACAGTAGTCAAATCCCTAACACAAAGGTCAAGGTCATTAGTAAGGAAAAGGTCATGGGATTTGGTGCCACATACTTTTGCATTCTAAATTTATATATCAACAGTTGGATTGGTTAATGAAGGCATATATTATTAGTTGAGAAAATTACAATGCCATCTAATTGGATTTTTGAAATGTTGCGCTAAATGGATTGTTTGTTAGCCTGAAGGCTCAATAGCAAAACATGGAAGAGGTACTTGAAGATATGGTAGATGAATCTGATCTATACGTGCATCATGACAATGGACAATATTGACAGTCTTCTCTTCAGTTGGATTAAATTGAAAGACTCTAGCTATGTTGAACTCGTGAACAATAATAAGATGGTGATACATATTTGTACATGCACAAAGACAAAGCAGTTGATAAAAACACAGGAAATATACAATTTTCACAAGTTTATTAATGCTACTTCTCCACAACTACTTGGAAGATTGCCATGAAACTGGTACTCCATGAAAATGGTGCTGTGTGGACATCCAATTTTGCAACCACTGCCATCTTGAAATTTTTTAAAATTGCTAATCCTCCTGGATGAATGGACATTTCAACATGGGATTTTCACTACAAGACTGATTATGATGTCTAGTTGGTCCTTTATGAGAATGGTACTGATCTGTCATGCACTATAACCATGGCCACCATGTTGAAAATCTAGTTATCACTTCTGCTAAATGGAAAGTCACATTGACCAATGGTTTCACCAGAAGACTTCATATGATGTCTAGTTGAACCTTGATCAAAATGGCTTCACATAGACATTAAATAAGGCCACCATTATGGCCATCAAGACTAGGTAAGATTTTCAGTTAAAGACATTTTATGATGTCTAGTTGACTCAAAAAGAAAGTTGTGCTATTCTGATATCCAGTATGACCACTGTGGTCGCCATTTTGAATACCTTATTATTGCTACTACATCTGAATGCAAAGTCATTTCATATTGGATTTTCACCAGTAGGCTTCTTATGGTCTCCAGTTGGTCCTAAATGAAACTGGGAATGCCTAACGTCTAATATTAATATGCCTCTTGTTCTTTAAGACTTTCAAGACATTTTGCTCATATAACTTTGGCAGGGAAAGATTCTATAGTTTTGCTCCAGAATATTTCAAACTTCTAAACTGTTATTAGGTTTTGGAAGTTTTAAGCAACCATGTCATATTTACTATAGTATGTAGAATCCATGGTTATGGTCAAATAATTATCTCACTGTGCTTTCATCAGCAGAAAATAAACTTGAGTTTCCATAATAATGTTTTTTTCAGATGCAAAAAATCGAGCCCTTGAGTCTGTTGGAGCCCAGTTAATGGTCTGTCAAGTTGCAGCCGTTTTGGAGATTTTACACCCTTTATTGGGGCTAGTAAAAACTGGAGTTTTTGCCCCATTAATGCAGGTTAGTAGAAATAAGTTTGGTCTTATTAGCACAAATCGAGTTTAAGTCTTTAAATATATTGTCTCACCTGAAATAAATGTTGCAAGAGATGAGTCATATTGGTCACAATGTCCATTCATCCATAGTGGTCACAATGTTCATTCATCCATAGTGGTCACATGTCCATTCATCCATAGTGGTCACAATGTCCATTCATCCATAGTGGTCAATGTCCTTTCATTCAGCTGGCTATCTAGCCCACATCAGCATTTTTGAGTTTTTTTAAAGGTAGTGTCTCTTGTTTTCATCAGGGGTTCACCATCAGACTTTGCTAACATTGCATCATGGGAAGGGAATATCCCTGGAGAGTGAGGGCCAATGAGTTTGTAACTCATGATCTCAAGGAATAATTTTTAAAGGTTTAGTTGGGTGGTCGGTTAGTTGTTCAAGTTTTTGGATATGGCACTACTGTCTTTAATACCTCAGGATAAATTGGAATCAATGTAAAGATTTCACATGATATAAATATCATTACTCATGTTGAATCATAGGTCAAGGTTCCAGTGGTCATGTTCTTTTTATTTTGGAGAAGAAGAAAAAAATCACATGTCTGTGGATATACATTAAACATTTACCAGTGTATGATAGATCCAAGTCTCAGAGTTCAAGTTCTTAGAAAAATTGTTATGAAGGCTATATATTCTGTTTCCAAGAAAGTACTATTATCAGATTTGTCAAATATTAGCAAAGGAATTGAGTGAGTAAATGGTCAGAGGTCAAGGTCATAGGGTTGATTAGTCCTATGTTATTAGAGCAACATCAATACTATTACAGGTGAGACAAGAATTTATTGATTTTAATATTTCATATCACCAAATTGATCAGCCTTCAGTATACTGTCAAATCTGTGCTATAGATGATGATGATTATAAAATAAAAACAATTGTGTTTCTTTTTAGCTTTTTTTAAAGAAGATAATATATAATGATATCAAAACTTTTTATTTCTTAATCTCAGGTTTTAGGAAGAAATTTTGTTCTGTTTGTAATCATATTCCAAGAGCCACGTCTTCAGGATGCCCCTGTAGTTTGGTACCTGTTCTTGACATGGAGTGCAGTAGAACTGATAAGGTAAGTTCTAAATCCAAGGCATCATTCCACTAACCGACAGAGTGCTATCTGCATATAAAGTATGGTTGTATGAATCTGACATCTCCTTGTATAACAGTCATTTCTTCACTTTTATACAACACTGTGAATGAGAAGAATCCATTGTTTGCCATTCAGAATAATTTGGTTTGCTCATTTGGGTTTTGGTTTGTTGTTTTACTGTAAACAGCAAAGATATCTTATTTAGTGCAGAGGCAGCTGAAGTAAAGTGATGTGCCTAAGGTCACATGAAGGTAGCAAACCTAGGCTAATTTGATTGTAGGAATTGAACTCTGACCCCTTTTTTTTGCAAGTCAGGCATGCTAACCACTGAGCCACCCGAACTCCTGCTCAGATTACTCTCCTTTAATGACATGCATGAGATTGAATCAGGCCTATTCTGCACTCTTATGGCATGCATGAGATTGAATCAGGCCTATTCTACACTCTTATGGCATGCATGAGATTGAATCAGGCCTATTCTACACTCTTATGACATGCATGAGATTGAATCAGGCCTATTCTACACTCTTATGGCATGCATGAGATTGAATCAGGCCTATTCTACACTCTTATGACATGCATGAGATTGAATCAGGCCTATTCTGCACTCTTATGACATGCATGAGATTGAATCACGCCTATTCTACACTCTTATGACATGCATGAGATTGAATCAGGGATATTCTACACTCTTATGACATGCATGAGATTGAATCAGGCCTATTCTACACTCTTATGGCATGCATGAGATTGAATCAGGCCTCTTCTACACTCATACAACATGCACAAGATTGAATCGCGCCTATTCTACACTCTTATGGCATGCATGAGATCGAATCACGCCTATTCTACACTCTTATGGCATGAATGAGAGTACATCAAGCCTATTCTACACTCTTACAACATGCATGAGATTGCAGCAAGACTATTCTACACTCATAGAACATGCATGAGATTGAATCAGGTCTTTTCTGCACTCTTATGGCATGCAAGAAATTGAATCAGGCCTATTCTACACTCTTATGACATGCATGAGAATGCATCAAGCCTATTATACACTCTTACAACATGTATGAGATTGCATCAAGACTATTCTACACTCATACAACATGCATGAGATTGAATCAGGCCTATTCTACACTCTTAAGACATGCTTGAGAATGCATCAAGCCTATGCTACACTCTTACAACATGTATGAGATTGCATCAAGACTATTCTACACTCATACAACATAAATGAGATTGAATCAGGCCTATTCTACACTCACATGACACGAATGAGATGGCGTCAAGCCTATTCAACACTCTTACAATATGCAGGAGAGTGCATCAGGCCTATTCTACACTCTGAAATCATGCAAATGGTTTTGACAGTTTAATTATGTAGACTTTTTATCATGTTCCTGCCATATTCTGTGGAGGGAGACCATAGTGTTCAGATCATGTTTTCTCCTAGAATTTTGATTAAGATACAGTGACTTTGGATACAAGTGGTTTATGTAAGCTGAGCAGTTCATTAGAGTTTCTCAACTTGAGACAAACCTGAAAGTTCTGTGATTCTAGCTTATTCTAATTAAATTTATTGCCTGTCAAATGTATGCACTCTAGCTTGATTCTAATTAAAGTTATTGAATGTCAAATTTATGTGCTCTTGTTTTATTCTAATTGAAATTAATGACTGTCATATTTATTTGCTCTAGCTTGATTCTCATTAAAGTTAGGGACTGTCAGACTTATGTGCTCTAACTTTATTCTAATTCAAGTTTTTGACTGTCAAATTTAGGTCATCTAGCTTGATTCTAATTCAAGTTACTGACTGTCAAATTTATAAGCCCTAGCTTGATTCTCATTCAAGTTATATTACCGCTCCGGTGTCCTTGTGGTTAGAGTGTCTGTCTCAGATGCAGGAGGTCATGGGTTTGATCCCCAGCTGAGTCATACCAAAGACTTGCAAAATGGTACTAACATCTGCCTCGCTTGGCACTCAGCAGTAAGAGGTTAGTGTTAGGACTGGTCTGCCTGGTGTCAGGATAATGTGACTGGGCGGGACATCATGCTACATGTCTGTGGCATGATGACCCAGTGCTTGACATCACCATAAAACTACCACATTGCAGACATCATAGCGATATGACTGAAAAATTGTTAAAGCTACGTTAAAAATCCAAATCACATCACATCACATTCAAGTTATTGACTGTTGAATTTATGTGCTTTAGCTTGATTCTCATTCAAGTTATTGACTGTCAAATTTATGTGCTCTAGCTTGATTGTCCTTCAAGTTATTGACTGTCAGATTCATGTGCTCTAGCTTGATTCTGATTCAAGGTATTGACTGTCAAATTTAGGTGCCCTAGCTTGATTCTCATTCAAGTTATTGATCATCAGATTTATGTGCTCTAGCTTGATTGTAATTAGAGTTATTGACTGTCAAATTTATGTGCTCTAGCTTGATTGTAATTAGAGTTATTGACTGTCAAATTTATGTGCTCTAGCTTGATTGTAATTAGAGTTATTGACTGTCAAATTTATGTGCTCTAGCTTGATTCTATTTATAGGTATTCACTGTCAAATATATGTGCTCTAGCTTGATTCTAATTAGAGTTATTGACTGTCAAATTTTGTCGAGTCAGTAGAGCATCACCCCTTCAAGTCTCTTGTTTGATATTTAGAGTTAGCCTAATATAGCATAGTGAACAAAACCAAAGCTTAATTAAAAATTTGCAAATGCACAGAGCCAGATCTATCATCGCATAATGTGCAGGCAGTTCTGGTTCTGTGCCGTTTGTTAGGAGTAATCAGTGGAACAAACAACATAGACCCTAATCTGCATGACTTGAACAGCATGATCAGGATCTTTGATGTTTGCAATTTGATTTATAAGCAAGTATATATAGTACTGAGCACAACTCGCTAGCACTCATTACACTTTATGCTGAGACAAGAATGAAAACTCTGCACAACATTGATTGCGATGGTGTGAATGTATGTGCTTTGGATTTTTAATGTATCTTTAAAAAATTTCAGTCATAGTGCTGTGATACCTGCAGTGTGACAGTTTTATAATGATGTATAACACTTGTGCATCATGTTGCAGACATGTAGCATCATGTCCTACCCAGTCATATTATCCTGACACCAGGCTGACCAGTCCTAACACTAACCTCTTAATACTGAGTGACTAGCAAGGCAGCTGTTTGTACCATTTTTATAAGTCTTTGGTATGACTCAGCCGGGGTTGGAACTCGCAACTGCCCATATCCGTGGCAGATGCTCTAACCACTAAGCCACCGGAGCGGTCATTACTGTTTGCAAATAAAAGTAGGATAATACATGATGTTTATTTGTCAGTTTACAAAAGTTTGAGATTTTTTTACAGGGAGGGCTGTTATGTATAGATGTAATGTTGATGATTACACTGTAAATAATTTTTATTTATTCATTGTGCAAAAGAAGTAGCCAACATGGGTATGTGGGAATGGTTGCCAGGAGTTTCTCATGAGTCAGTGGTTCTTCGTCTTCCTGGGATTCTCCCAGGTTCCTCCTCCACCAAACATAATGGCTGTTATGTATAGGGGCTATCTTGTGCTGAAAATTGGTGGTCAACCCATAACAAAAACAGCACCAACAATAATTGTGAAATTATATTATAATTAATTGTAATTTTGATTGGAAAAATGCATGTGTTTATACAGATATTACATTATACATAAACCCAACCCCACCTTATCCTCAGTTGTGATAGCATGACTAATTAATTTTTGTGAAACTTGTTAATAAAGAACAGTGAATGGACCACATAATGTTTTTGGGTAGGTGTTCTTTATATTGAGGTAAACTTATATGAAAATGAACAAAAAGGCCCCATAAACTTTGTCTTTCATGATTAAATATCATTTATATGGAGATGTTTGTTAAAGCAGGTTTGTCTGTAAATTAAGTGATTGATTTACATTACAGGTATCCCTTCTACATGTTATCCAGTGTCGGTATGGACGTGAAGATAATAACGTGGCTAAGATACTCTGCATGGATAGTATTATATCCCCTGGGATTTTTGTTTGAAGGTAAATTCCGACTTTGTTGTCAGACTTTAATGACTGGGTACATACTATTCATTCAAAGTGAACACAGCATTCCTGCCTTTGTGAAATGTGAAATTCACAACATAGGGTGTATATAATGGTATACATTCTGACCTTTCACATTTTAATTTATGATCAACTGTTGTCTTTGAGAATTATTTAACTGACAAATACTAATTTTAGACTAATTGGGTTGTGTATATATGTTGAATATGTAAAATATTAACTGTGGACTATGCAGCTTATAGCATATTCTGGTTAGAAATGCTTATTTCATTCAAAAGTATTAGGAAAACATATGTTTGTAGTTATTTCCTTTTATTTGTTCCGATACAAATGTAAAACATTGACAAAAGCAGAACACACAATGTGCCATTAAGATACTACACTTTGGCAGATGCAGTTTTATTGAGTGTATTGCAGTTAAATATGGGTGTACCGCTCCGGTGGCCTAGTGGTTAGAGCGTCCGCCTCGGATGCAGGAGGTTGTGGGTTCGATCCCCGGCCGAGTCATACCAAAGACTTACATATAAATGGTACTAACAACTCCCTCGCTTGGCGCTCAGCATTAAGAGGTTAGTGTTAGGACTGGTCGGCCCGGTGTCAGGATAATGTGACTGGGTGGGACATCATGCTACATGTCTGCGGCATGATGCCCCAGTGCTAGATAGACATCACTATAAACTGCCACGTTGCAGACATCGTAGCGATATGACTGAAAAATTGTTAAAGCTACGTTAAAAATTCAAATCACACACACATCACAAATGTGGGTGTACCAGTTGTGCAACACTAACCAAGTGGAAGTATAATTGCTAAGTTTACCTCAGTGTCACACATAAATGTATAGCTACTTGGCTAGTTTTTTGCAGATATGGTTTGGGGTCTTTCCCTAAAGGGCTTATCGAAGGTGGAAGCTTAACTGAACTTCTCATTTTACATTTTATAGCACAGTTTAATAAGGAGAAAACGGATAATACCTTTATATGGAGAGGAGGTCATAATACTTTGTATTTTCTGTTTTGCAGGAACACTTGTGATAATGGCTATCCCTTTGTTTGAAGAAACTGGCAGATTTAATCTACAGTTGCCAAATGAAGCTAATATGTCATTCAACTTTTCTTGGTTCCTTCATCTTTACCTAGTTGTGTTAGCATTTGGTAAGTAACATCGGAGAATTTATTTTGAAAAGGGAAGAGGGAATAATATTATTTATCACTGTTTCATACTCCGTAAACTTATACATCTAACCATCAACTTAAATGATAGTTCCATTCACAAGAGTGGTTGCATAACTTGAAGTTGTGTAACTCAAAATGTTTGGTTTTACTGCCTTTAATTTTCATTGAAAAAAACATAATTCATTTAACTATTCAATTTAGTTATTTACGAATCCTAATTATTTTTGCTTTAGACAATTTCATTATTTTTTTAGTCTTCACAAATTTTTTTTTTTAAAAATTCACATGACATCATGTTAACGCTAATTTCACATTAGGTGGCAGAGACCTGTACATTCATTTCCTAAATATTAAAGCAACCAAGAAGAGCGATTTAAAATGATGTTTAAGGCTATTAACACTTCATGGCATCCATTTGTATGATGCACAATTTCCTTTGGGTTAGGGTTGCCAATCATTCTACTAGGGTAAATAGCTTTTGGAATGGTCCAATCAAATTATGCCCTTTGACTCATTATGTATCTGAAACCTAATTCTATCACAGAAATGTTTTTTTTTCTTCCTGTCTGGAAGAGTTTTGTTTTTGATGTTTTCAGGCTCAAAGCTAGCATTTCATAAGGGTTTTATGGTTATGACAAAGATACAGGTTTTTTTGGCTTATGCAGTGGACAGGTTTTTATGCTTGTGAAGTGGACAGGGTTTTTCGCTTATGCATTAGAGAAAACATAATTTACATCCTCTACTACTTAAATTTTGACTTTTTGGAGGCAAAATGTACAAAACAGTAGTCTTTTTATTTGGAACAGGAGCATAGTGCTATGCATACCCATCCTTCCCATTCTGTATGTCAGCCTCACAAATTTCCTTTCTGCTCAGTAACTTTTGAAGGACGTTGTGGCTTGAAACCGAATTAGGGATGAGGTTTTAAATTAATAAGACCACATGTTGTTTCCAATATTCACCATTTTTTAATAAAATTTGATGGGGTTATGGCTCAGAACTTTGCCCTATACTTGGACTATTTACATTAACCATAGAGTTTGTGTCCTATGGACACATAGTTCAGAATTTTGCTAATTATGTATCCATACTCCTTCTGACAAATATTAGTGAACTTGATCTTCATTTCGTCAAGTTCATAATCATGATGAAATATCCATAAAATGTATATGAAATAGGTGTGAAATTATTACATGGTAATTTAAACACTGAATTATTTCATAGCAATTTAAACTTGGTTTTAATTTTGTTTTGATGTTTTTCAGGAGCCTACTCATTGTTGAACCATATGTACAGACAGCGTAAGAACAAACTCGGAAAGGCAACAAAGACAGAATGACAAGGACAGGGCTAATATTGAATATTTTCTGTCATACTAAGATTATCTGCATTCTTGTCATGCGTAGACATTCAGCATTCTTTTCATTTTCTTATTTTGTTACGATATTTGTAATTTTGTTGAACACACATATCAAATCAGCAGTCATAACTGTTCTTTTCATATCGAGATAATGCCTATCCTGTTATATAAAAGATGTCGATATTCATGTTATCAGTGGCGGAAATAATGGGGATCATACAATATTTTCTTAAGAGCATGAAGAAAGATTGTGAACCCACAGCCTTAAATTCTTTTCTTTGTATGAAACCATGAATGTAACAAACTTTGTATGTTCTTTCTTCGTATGTCATCAGTAATAAAAAAAAACCCAAAACACCCAGTTGAACTCAAAGAATCCCAAGACATCTGGACAGAAATTTGGTCAGAAATTTCAGGGACAGAAGCAGGCTCTTTGAGAAAGTTGTTCATTGCTAGGTTGTTGGTTGAATTTCCCTAATATTAGTCAAATTTTCCCTTAAAAAAACCCGGTTGTGTTTGATTATCAGGTGTACCAGAAAGGACTGCAGTCAGCGCACATACACAAGCCATTTAGCTTTTACCCAACTTTAAACAGTTTTTACCTCAATTTGTCATAAGGTGGAAGAGATTATGGGATGGTTTATTATCCCGTCATCTAACATACATCCCTTAGCACTAGTTTGTTATTGATACTCCTACTAAACTTTGGAGGATTGCCATAAAACTTTATTCCATGGTCTTGTTCCTGAATGAAAATGTTGCTGCTCAGGCATCTAATATGGCCACCACAACAGCAGTCTTAAATATCTTGTTCTAAATATCTCTTCTTGAATGGATGGTCATAGGGCTAGGGCTTCACTACAAGATATCTTGGGATGACTGGCAGGGTCCTAAATAAAAATGGTGCCGATCTGATATCCATTGTGGCCACCATAGTAGCCATCTTGAAAATCATATCGCTTCTCTTCCTGAACCGAAACATATCAGCATAGGATTTTTACCATAATACCTATTATGTTATCTGGTTGGTCCCTAAGAGAAATACTTCTGCTTTGACATCAAGTTTGGCTACCATGATGGTCATCTTGAAAATCATGTTATCACTACTTATGAATGGATGGTCATATCTGCATGGAGTTTCAGTAAAAGACCTTTTATGATGTCTAGTTGATTTTAAATGAGGATCATGGCAATCTGATGACAATGATTAAAATCTCTTTAATGCTACTTCATCTTGAATGGATGATCATATCAGCATTGGGTTTTCACTAAAATGACTTCTTATAAAATTTACTTGGTCCTAAATTAATCTGACATCCAGTATGGCCATTGCAGCAGCCATCTTCAAAATCTTGTTATTGCTACCAGAATGGAAATCCTATCAGCATGGTGTTTTAGTGGAAGACTTCTTATTGTGTCTAGTTGGTCCTCTTTAAAAAATTTGCTGGTCTGAAAACCAATATCGCTGCCACTGTGGCCAGCCATGAAATCCTATTGCTGCTCCTCCTAAATGGAAAGTCACATCAACATAACTTTATCACCTAATACTTATTATGTCTGCTTGGTGCTAAATGAAAATGGTGCCAGTCTGACATCCAGTATGGCCACCATGTCAGCCATCTTGTAAATCTTGGTGTTGCCACTCCTCTTAATCACAAGTTGACATAATGACATGGGGGCTTTACCAGACACAAATTATGATAATCTAGTTGGTCTTGAATGAAAATGATGCTGATCTGACCTCAAATATGGATGCCATGATGAAGATATTAAAAATCATACCACCAGTAGTCCTGAATGGTTGGTCAACCTGGGGTTTTCACGAGAAGTCTTCTAATGTTGTATAGTGTGCCCTAAATGGTCTTATTTTGAATTCCTGGAAATTAGATTTTGACAGCAAAGCAGAGTCTTAAGGACTCTTGTTTCTTTCCAAGTTCAGCTCTTTCTCTGAAATTTTCCTTTCCAAGCTAATAAAAGTGTGATTTATTACTAAATTATAAATGTATATGCATGTTCCTTTTGTTAAGAAATGCACATATTTGCATCATCAATACAACCTCAGAGGGACCCTGAGTGGCCAAGTGGTCTAAAGCATACACCATTATGGATCACTGCCATCTCACCTCTGTCTGCATGGGTTTGAGTTTTGGGCTTAGCCAATGTGGTTATGTGGGAAAGCTTGCTGGTAGCTTATTGTGGGTCTGTGGTTCTTTCCGGGGTTTTCCCCGGTTCTTCCACCACCATTTATGCTGGCCGCCATGTATAGCCTATCTTGTGCTGAAAAATGGTGTTAAACTCTATAACAATAACAACAATAACGACCTAAAAATTAAAAAACAAAACACTAGACATCATCAGTGACTTTAATAATTAAAATCTACACAGGCTTCTAAACTTTTAGTCACCAGATATGTTGGCTTTAATGAAATGCCTTGACATCTGAAATTTGTTTACTGCCATCAGTGATTTTAGAAATCAATGATGTCAACATTATGTTTAGTCACAAAAAGATTTTTCCAAAGTATGTTCACTGCTGTCAGATAATCATTTACCATACAGCTCAAAAAGACATTTTTTTATATTATTGTATCATCATTATGATGTCTCTGGTTATCTGTGAGTATTGTGGCTAATGCAGTGTGACAATCTCATTAGCATAACTAGTCCCAGTTTTTGATGGATTGTCATGAAACTTGGTAAATATTATGGCCATCAACTGAACTTGCGCATATAGACAGATCACTTTGCTGTTGCAATTTTATTAGAGTTACTGCCCTTTATATGTACAGCTCAATGCAGTGTATGATAGAATCTTGTGAATATAATTAGTCTTTCAGATTTCACAGGATTGCCATGAAACTTTGGAAATGTTATGACAGTCATGATATGCACTTCAACAAATCCCTTTGCTCCAGGACCATTTTTCTAGAGTTATTGCCCTTTTTGACTTAGAGTCTTCAGTAGTGTATGACAGAATCTTGTGAATTCAACCAGTTTCAGTTTTTAATGCATCACCCTGAAACTTTGTACATGTTATGATCTTTTATTAAACATGCATATTTTGACAGATTATTGCCCTTGCACAGTTTTTGTTCAAATTATTGTCCTTTTTGTCTTGTAGTTGAATGCCGTATGTGAGATATCTTGTGGCTGCAACTAGTCATGCATATTTCTATGGATCATTATGAACCTTTGTGCATATAATTGTCATCACTTGAAAATGCAATATATATATGTCAGAATCTGCCTGCAATGTTTTTTAGAATTGTTGTTTTTTATAGATGGAACTGAATGCGATGTAAGATGAAATCCTGTGAATGCAGCAGCTTGTCATGCAGTTGTTTGTGGATTGCTTTAAAACTTGGTTTATAATGTGTTCATCATCTAAGATGGAAACTTTGACAAATCTTTGTGCTCCCATAATTTTTGTAAAAATTACTGCCCATGCTGACTTACAGCTGTCTGCATTGTCTGACCGAAATTTGTGAATGCAACTCTTCTTGCAATGTTTTGTGACTTGTCATCATTAGAGAGCACACAAATTAAAGTAGTTATTGTAATCTAACTGTTCTCAGAAGAGATTGCCTTTTTCTTGTTTACTATAACCTTGTCGGCATCACAAGGAAAGGGTGGAATGCAAGAGAAGCAGTTGTATATTTACATGATCAAATTGCTACCATTCCATTAGTTATTTCTGCCTGTATTTGGATCACTTGGACCCATACATATGCAAATTAAGATATGCAGTCAGTATGTAAAATTCTAGCAGTGTTGTAGTTTTTTGAAGCAGCTGGAAATTACAGGCCTCAAACCAGCCATGCTAGCAGAGTGATCCCATGTACAGGGAACACAGTGTCTGTCACAGACAAAACATAATGGAGACAGTGTATAATACTAGAATGATCTTGCCCCGTTAGTAGCAGTAAAATAAATGAAAGAACTTGATCCACAAGTAGCAGTGCAAGGATGAAAGTACTCGACCCACTAGAAACAGTAAAGAAATGAAAGTACTCAACCCACTAGTAGCAGTAAAAAATAAATAAAAGTACTCTATCCATTAGTAGCAGTAACGAAATAAAAGGCAATCAACCCTGTCTGAATTGTCACTATATAAAGTGGGCACCTGGCATCAATTGCTATTCTAGTCACCTCCCCTTGCAAATTTTCCATATAACTGTCATGTATATAATGATCACCTGCTTTCCACAGTCAGTGGTTAGATGTGTCCTAACTAAATAATGGTTTTTCCCTGTTTTTTGCAGTCACTGGAGCAATTGTACAGTGACCACTTAGAGTATGCAGACTAATCTCTCTGTCATGAAGAAGGCATTGTTTAGGGAAAGGAATATCATGTTAATTGATGTGCAAACAATTTCATATCCCTCTTGTACTTACTGTACTCCAGTCACATTGTCATTGTATTTCATAGATGCCAATATGTTAAATTCAGAATTTAGACAGTTTTGTATAATGATGCTAGAGAGCCAAAATAGTTGGTTTGCTGGATGGGGGAAAAAGTGGTTGTGTTATATAGCAAAAATGGAAGTTGCCTTTATGCCAGCATATTTAGTTTGACATTTTCTTCAATTTGCTTGTGAATTAAAACTTTATCTGATGAAATAAAATCATCTTTTAGATGAGATATGAGTTACATACCATTTAATTAATTATGGTCAGTGGTAATTTGTTAGTTATAAGCTTGGATATAATGGCAGGTGAAGTTTTGGTTAATGTGTTACTAACAATAGCTGTATAAGGCATCTTCTAAGTCCTTTTTCATCACAGACTTCCTATATAAGCCAACTTTTAATCTAGATACTGTTTGACGTGTGAAAAACTGTTGCTAAACTTAGTCTATACAAGTTGACAGACCAAAGAGTGAGTTATCTATAAGCTGTTAATTAGTAGTGAAATTAGTGTTTAGTCATGATACACAAAACAATCTAAGATCATTAATTTTTGTTAAGAGTCACTGATGTTTTCATTTATGGAGTGGATCAAAGTGAATTTATGGAGTGGATCAAAGTGGATTTATGGAGTGGATCAAAGTGGATCTATGGAGTTGATCAAAGTGATCAGAATATAGTGACCTTGCATGTAACATAATTTTAGGAGAGAATCATATCAACAGTTTTCTGCTTCCCGAATGCCCCACCCCATGTTGACCAATAGCCATCCACTTTATATAGCCAGAATCCCTTGGCACCAACCAGTTTATCTTCAAAAGAACCCATTTAGGACCCCTCAAATGTAGCCATTGACTTGTATATGAAAGCAAAGTCATCAGATTTACCCCTCAAGAGTCACATAATGTGGTTTACAACTGGAAGCCTTACAAATATTTGTTGATTTGTAAATTCAACACTTTTACAGTTGTTCCATTATGCTGATAAAGTACCTTTAATCCAAACAAAGAGGTAAGTAATCCAATTATCCTTGTGTTCCTTTGATATTTGGTTTGGTCACTTTAATATTTACTGGCTATTATTACCACCAATAATTATTAAGATGACATGAGTTAACCACTTGAACAGTATTGTTTAGCTCAAGACAACATGACATCAGGTTGCTGTAAAACGAAAATGATATGTCAGTCATTGTGGCTTCTCTCTCAGATTA
This sequence comes from Sinohyriopsis cumingii, assembly GCA_028554795.2. Classification (NCBI taxonomy): domain Eukaryota; kingdom Metazoa; phylum Mollusca; class Bivalvia; order Unionida; family Unionidae; genus Sinohyriopsis; species Sinohyriopsis cumingii. The sequence continues at coordinate 35,502,931 of CM068827.1, forward strand.
TTAAATGTATTTGAGGGGGTACCAGGTTAACACCAGTTAATCATGTGATAAACTCAGTTCCTTTCTAAACAGACCATTCTCTAATAACTACAGATTGTCAATGAAGGAATAGGTGGTTGCAGAAATGTACAAAATGTCATCAGACGTTCTTTGTTATGAAATGCAAGATTCTGAAATCTGACATCAGAAAGAGTCAAATAAATACCATTTTCTGCAACAATGGAACAATAAGATGGCTAGGCAATGTTAGTTACAACCAGATGTTTGTATCATGATTTTATTGACAGGGAAGTTTTAAACCATGTTTGATGATTATGCATAGTTGTTTTAAAGAAATTAATGTTTTACCACATTGATTGTATCATATGCCTGTGATTTTTAAATGAAGTTATTAAATATGAAAAAAATTATGTCTTTCATACATTATATGTAGTTACTACTCACATCTATATGATTCCCGTCTTGAAGGGCCAGTTCTTTTATAAGGACGGTTTCCTGCTGTAGTAGGGGTGACTTTATAAGAGGGGGACTGCTTTTATGATTTTGTTGAACAGATGAATAGGTCACATAACAAAATCTTTTGATAACGTAATAATAGTAATAATAATAATAAGAAGAATAAGAATAATATTCAGTGCATGGTATATGTTCAAAAATCAACTTTGAAAGGAGAATCTGTATACGGAGGTCACCAGTATACCAAGGCCATTTGGCAGTTTTGTAACTTTATGTTTGTTGTCTGCAGTGCTTTACCTTGGAAATTTGCATAATAAATATTTTATCAAATGCTCAAGTAACCCATAATGAGTACTTCAGTAACCTGGATCAGGCACTCAGTTAACCCTTAACAAGTACTCCAGTAACCCATACCAAGTGCTCACATAACCTATATCAAGCTTGCAAGTAACCCATAAGTGCTCAAGTAATCCATATCAAGTGCTTAAGTTAGCCATAACAAGTGTACAAGTAACCTATAGCAACTGCTTAAAGTATCCAATGTGAAGTACTTAATAAACTCGTATTAAGTAATCCATATCAAGTGATAAGTAGCCAACAACGAGATGCCCTTCCTGTTAAATACACCAATCTTTAGCTAAAAATTTAAAACATATAAGTTTATCTAAACTATAGCATTGAAGATAAATAGCAGTGTAGACAGATGTACAATAAATACTTGCTTATAAACTGGATTCAACTACAAACTGTATAAACCCAGATCTGCTCTCGCATAATCCATTGACTGATTTTGTTCTATGCAGTTTGTTAGGACTAATAACTAGAACAAAGAATATAGACTCAGATCAGCTTGTGCATTCTGTGATGTATACATAAGGTCTTTTTTGTTTGCCAAATAGACCCAGCTTATGCAAGTATATGTGGTACATGCATACATATGCAAGTATATGTGGTACATGCATATGCAAGTATATGTGGTGCATGCATACATGTGCAAGTTTATATGGTACATGCATGCATCTGCAAGTATGTGGTGTGCATGCAAACATATGCAAGTTTATGTGGTACATGCATACATATGCAAGTATATGTGGTACATGCATACATATGCAAGTATATGTGGTACATGCATACATATGCAAGTATATGTGGTACATGCATATATATGCAAGTATATGTGGTACATGCATACATATGCAAGTATATGTGGTACATGCATATATATGCAAGTATTTGTGGTACATGCATACATATGCAAGTATATGAGGTACATGCATACATATGCAAGTATATGTGGTACATGCATACATATGCAGGTATATGTGGTACATGCATATATATGCAAGTATATGTGGTACATGCATATATATGCAAGTATTTGTGGTACATGCATACATATGCAAGTATATGAGGTACATGCATACATATGCAAGTATATGTGGTACATGCATACATATGCAGGTATATGTGGTACATGCATATATATGCAAGTATATGTGGTACATGCATATATATGCAAGTATTTGTGGTACATGCATACATATGCAAGTATTTGTGGCACATGCATACATATGCAAGTATATGTGGTGCATGCATACATATGCAAGTATATGTGGTGCATGCATACATATGCAAGTGTAATCTTTATGTTGAGCTTATTAAGATATATATTTTAATATTGGGTTCACCTGAAAAGATGTGCACTATGGAATTTTCCTTACTGAATATTTTTACCATTATTACCAGTGTTTGCTAGTTATCTGTGAATATTTAATAATAATTATTTCCATTTATCATATTTACATTTCCCTTCAAACTAATAGTTTTATTGGTTAGATGCATAATTGTGTATTTCTGAAAACTTTTCCTCCCAGAAATTTTATCCCATATGTCATTTATTCAACCTCAAAAACTTGTTTTGCCAATAAAGGACTTTGCACTTTGCTGAAAAGTACAGAAGGAAAACATGAATTTTTCAATTGCCAAATACATGTATGTTATTTGCAATATAAATTATTTGCTATTTGAAAATGTTATTTTCTGATCATTCTTGTTGACTGTTATTGCAGACAGACGTGTCATGTTCATGCACTAAAACAATGCAGTATGCAGATTTCTTGTATTTTTCCTGATGAATCAGCATGTATCCTGAGTGTACAGGAGGCATAGGTAACAGATTAGAGAAGGTGGGAATGGGGGCTGTACATATTATGGAAATTACTATTACATATATAGCTGGGGCCCCAAGTGGCCGAGTGGTCTAAAGTACTCTCCGTTACGGATCACTGCTGTCTCACCTCTGTGTGGGTTCGAGTCTCAGATTCAGCCAATGTGGGTATGTGAGAAAGCTTGCCAATAGATTCTTGTGGGTCAGTGGTTTTTTCCTGGGTTTTCCCTGGAACTTCCTCCACCATTAATACTGACCACCATGTATAGTGTATCGTGTGCTGAAATATGGCGTTAAACTCTGCTACAGCAACTACACCAACAGCATATATAGCCTCCTAGCCTTCACTCCAATACCAACCTCTCCCGTTATGACCCAGATCCCTGTGTAAATAATGAGATTTTAGTTGTTCACTGCAGAGTAGACAAAGCTTCATGAAGGAATATGGAGGCAGTCCCTCCCATCTATTGGGGTGGTCTAGTCACTACATACTTGTCTGGATTCAATATCCTTGTTATTTCTGAGAGGGAAAAGTTGCTTTGGATGCATTAGTTTAACAGATCACTGTTATCTTGTTGATGTGAGATTTATGTACCTCTGTGCAGCTGGTGCTGCCCCCTTTCGGGCCATGTGGCATAACCAAAAGCATTTTGTGGTAAACAATAATAAAAATGTTACGAAGCCAATGCACTCAGTTCAAATGATATTAATATTGTACACAGCCAGAATTTGTCTGAAATTAGCGATACAAACCAACATTTATTAATGGATGGTGGTAAAAAAGTGCTGGCAAAATTTAAAATGCGTTGGCAATGGCCAAAATTATTAAGGTATGAAAAAAAATAGCACAAGACCACAGTGGTGTGATATAGATATTTTTGTTATCTAAACCAGTGGTTCCTAAAGTGGACAGTACCGCCCCTTGGGGATTATTGAGGAAGGCGCTAATGTTGAATAATGCTTTTTACAAGGTAAGGCGGGGGATACTGAGGATAACCAAGGGGGCTGGTGGCCTGAAAAAGTTTGGGAACCATGGATCTAAACCAAAGCAGAAATGAAATTAAACAGAATCCATCAATACTGTAACATATAGCAAATATTTAAAATGTGAAATAAAGTTATTGGCTCTTTTTCAAACAATTTACTTCTGAAGTCCAAGAAGTGAAATAGACCAAGTCGAGCTAGCAGCTTTTTGAAAGGTGCACATCTGATGTAAGGCCAAGCTGTATACTCTATAACCCATATTACACACATCAATCATACACCAAAATAAAGGAAATTAAAGGTTCTTGGAACAACACCTAAGATATACAAGGTCTTTTTAAAATAGCCAGTATAACCAGTGAAGAAACCTGGGGAAAGACTCTTTCTTGAAAGTTATAACCCTATGCAAAGTAGGAAACCGTAGAGTGCCACTGAAACAACTGGACTTTGAGAAGCACCTGTCTAACCTCATTCAGTTTAATGAGAAGAGAGAATAGTCTCCTCAAATTCTGGTTGAAGCTATTACTAAAGCAAGTCCTTAAACCATTCTGATCAGCTCAATCCTTTTCAGACAGCATAATGTGATACCAGCTCTCTTGATATACGTAGGTGAGACCAAAGGAAATTGAAGTGAAAATAAAAGAATTGTTATGACTCGGTTTTCTTAACTAAGTTATAAAAAGAGAGAAAACCAACAAGTTCTTTAAAATTCAAAGAATAATTGTTTTAAAAACCAATACATTGAAATGTAAATTTAAAAACAAAATAACGTTGTGGTGAATGAAATCATAACTAGTCCTAAATGTGATATTACTAGTCCAAAACTATCGAGTAATCCAAATGATATCCAGTGGTATTCCGAATGAAGTTTATAACTCTACTGATGTGCAAATAGTCTTGATAAATCACAATCATATAATCCCAAAATGACTTTAAATGAATGCACACTATTTCTGAAACAGCTCTCCAGTCCAAATTTCAGAACACTTTATTAATTCCAATGAATATTTGAAATAAATTAATAAAATCCTCTCATTTGAACATACATATATACATACATACATACATACACACATACATATAGTATTAATTGTATTAAAATATTAATTCTGCCTACTATTATCAAGCATTCTTTTATAGGAATCCAGGGATAGCACTTTTAGTTTGATGTATATTTATAATTCTCTATAATTAATTCTATATACCATGATATCTTTCAGAGGAATCCTTAATGACTGTGTAGATACATGAGAATTAATTACTAGGTCTTCATGTGAGTGAATCTGCTAGACACAAGTGCATATAATACCGACAGAGTAACATTTTTTGGTGGTGAATGCTTAGTCGGGAGAGAATAGGGGCTTGTGTGTGCTGGCAAGGCGATGAGTGCTGTTTACACACGGACCTGGGTTTGAATCTCTGTAGAGTACAGCTTAAAAATTATCTAACCTGTATGATAGTATTATTTGTATTAAAATATTAATTCTGCCTATTATCAAGCATTCTTCTATAGGAATCCAGGGATAGCACGTTCTGTTCTGTATGGTGTATATTTATAATTTTCTCTCTGTTTCTCTCTGTCTCCCTCTCTTGGTCACATACACATCCAGTAGTACTGATCTCTTGAAATACTATGGATCAATCATTACGATGCCAACAGTCAGGTTATTCAGTTCATTTTATCAAGGGATGGAAAATTATGTTGCATTCATGTTAATTGACACTAGCTGCCGACTACAATCAAATCAAATCAAGTGACAATGTTCTGCACGTACATGTACGTGTATACTACTTAATGTGTCTGATAACTAAGCAACACTTTTCTCTTGTCCTTGCTGCTTGCCATACCTTCATGGATGCATATCATTATGGTCTCAAAAAATGTCAGCTTCGATACAATAGTAGGCGTAACTAGAATGAAACATGGGAGGGGGAATGTCTGATGAACTCAGATTAAGACAAACTGAACTTGGGTTCTCATAAGGTGCAAGTTGAGAAACAGAAAAATGCTGCTTGTGGAAGAGAAAATAATATTCTGCAAACAAAATTACATTTTGAACCAAAAATACAGAAGATTTTGTAGTCATTAAAAACGCTGTGGCAGACTGAGATCATTTGCAGATATGAGACTGAAAATGAAATGTTTGACAAAGTAGGTCTTGATTTCATTTTGTACCACCTGATTTGGGAGAACAGGAACACTCGTTAACACATACGTGGACTGCAACCGCTGGCATCTGATAACAGTCTTTATGTACATCTCATACCTGTCAACCTCACATGTAATGTTGTTGGGTTTTTGAGACTCAAAAAGTGTTTTGAGGTCCCAAAAGGGGTCAGTATGCACAGCCAAATAAGTCAACATTGAACAAGTGAAAATAAGCAACGCATTAACCTTATGACTAGAAATCAAAATATAGACAGAAGAAAAATTGTTTTGTTTGATTCATTTAACATTTTCAAAGAGAAAATAGTTTTCATAGACTTTGGTAGACTTTTGATAAACAATTCTAAAGTGGGGTATGGTGGGGACACAGTCATATTCTTTCAAACAATGATTTAAAAAAGTTTGGTTCACTTAAAGATAACTTTTTTCACCAAGCAATATAATGGTTCAAGTATTTTTATTTCAAGAAATCAGAAGAAGGTTTTGAAAGAAATAAGCAAAGTTTCTCTCTTTACAATCTATTGTCATTACAGTCTATTTGAAAGCCGAATAGTCTTGGCTAAATGTAATCTTTACTGTTCTAAATAGTTGATTGGGGTGGCTGGAGTCTTGTGATGGTGATGCAGGTGTCATTCAAGTTAACCACTGCACTCAATAGACTGGATAGTACTATTGTTGAGACTGGCTCAAAGACCATATTGAGTTTTTCTCAGCATATACAATTTTCTTTTCTTTAGCATCTGTGAAGTAATGTCAGATATGCAATGGCAGTAGTAGTTTGAATGTTGTAACATGCAAGTTTGACAATGGTGAGATTCAGCCCAGCATTCATGCATTGTCTTTATGCTGGGTGGCGGTGTTGTGTCCAACGGATGTACAACACTCCAGAATAACTAACCTCCATATGGTGTTTGCAGCACTTGCTAAGAATAACATGTTCCCCATTACAGCTGCACATCCAACTCCCACAAACAGGAACTCTGAAATTTAGTTTTCTCAGGATTTGCTTGCTTCGTCAATGCTGCATCCCTCTATGAAACACAGCTGCGTTTTGACAACTTGACCTTAAAAATTATCCAACTTCCAGCTATCGAAACTATGAAGTAAAATCTGACAACAAAGAAACGTTGACGTGGATCATGAAAGTAGTAATAGGGGATACCATAGGTCAATGAGAACACATAAAGAAAAACACCCTGGGACCGTAGAGGAACAAGACTTTTCAGATCATCCTGGGAATGTATAGGGACAAGGGGAATTTAACATGGGTGGGACTATACAGGGACAAAAAGTATTTGGATTGTATAGGAACAATAGGAATTGAACAGGTGGGTGACATCAAGTTACTGGCTATTGGCAACAATGTAGCAAGGGGCTGACCTGAATTGAATACATGCTACCTTAGGTAAACACATGTATAACACTACAAAAATTTGTTTTAGGCAAGAAAGCAAATCTTTTCGAGGCAATGGAGTGACCCTACAAAGGGCCTTTGGGTTTTTTCTTTATGTTTGTCTTCTATTCTTTTCTTTTTCTCCACCAACTTTTTATTTTTTCTCCTACATTCTTTTTTTCTTCTCTTTCTCCTTCTCCTTATCCTCCTTCTCTTCCTTTTTTCTTTTTTTTATTCTATTCCTCTTTTACAATTTTTTCATTCCTCGCTCTCATCCTTATTCCGTCTTCTTCATCCTCATTTTCCTCCTTTACTTTTTCAACAGCTCTCTCAATCTTTCCTTATCTTCGTTACACTGTTTGTCTCCATCTTAGCCTTGTGGATAGTATATACACCATACCATTTCATCATAAAATCCTCCACTATTCCATGGTCATCTATTGCCTCTTGCAATAACTTCATGACGTCGATCTGATTTGAAGCCATCTTGGTTTATTCCATGTTGAATGGCGGGAAAGAGAGAGTTTTAAATTATAGTGGCGTGCATACGATAGTACATGTGCCACTGGTTTGTGTCCACACAGCGAACTGAAGAGCACTGTTAATTTAGCCATCATGTCATGGGACTAAATGTCCCTAACAACCTGAATGAAGGTCTTTCATGAGTGGGAATGGACCCAACACACACTCATGGTAAAAGAGAGAGTTGGATTTTAGTCAGGTGTTGACCCAAGCAGTATCTGACGCCCGTTGCGATTCATTTAAACCAAGTGAGTGGAGTCTCATGATATCTGGATCGCTATCTTTTGTCTCAACTTGATTTGATTTCCCTTATATCGCCCCCCCCCCTTTTTTTTTTCCTCTCCGGATTTCTTTGTGTGATCATCTGTATTGGAAGTACTGGATATCCGTGCTGTGTTTAGTAGTAATTGGATATCTCTAAATACTTGCTCATTACTGACCTGCTGGATTCTTGTTGGAGTAGTTGGTGTGGATGTTGTAAATCTTGGTGGAGACCTACTTTTAGGAGGGCTAGCAACAACGCTGGGAAAGGTTACTTTTTGTTGCTGTTGATTTTTCCCGATCGTGGTCTGGACTAACCTGGGCAGTCAAATTCTTGAGTCTGGCTCCTGTTGTTGTAGTATCGATGGATAATACGACTGGCTCAGTTGACTGCTGGGGATTGTTGATTCCTTGGTTCAAAGTTGATGTTCGGGGTAACTGGGCCTGCGTGTTATGCTCCCTCAGTTTCCACTTGTTTCCACCACTTCAGCTCCTGGGCCTATTATTCTTATCTTGATCGTTGTTTTCCCAAATTAAGAGCAAGGTAGTTCATTTTGCCTGTTCCCTTAAGCTCCAGCCTGATGAAACTACTAGGCCAAGGCCCTTAAGAGCGTTCAATGCCTGTTCAGAGATAAAATCTGTCGCTAGCTCCATTACTGCTGTGTGATGCTCGCTGCTCTGTTCGCTGTGGACTGAAATGAATGGCACGAACTGAACTGAAAAGCATTAAGGTCACCTATGCGTCTGGTGTTTTCACGACCAGTTAAGTCCTGAAGGTCAGAATTATGAATTGGTCAGGACTGTAGGTATGGTACCACTACTGTCCCGTTTTTATGTGCAGATGTTGTACTTTTTAATTCTGAAGCATGTCTGGGTGAGGAAGGAGGAAAAGGACCAGTGGGGCGCAAAATATCACAGGAAAGTAGTACGCCTGAAAACTGCAGAGCACGTATGATCAAATCTAGTCCAGTTATACAAGTGGACATATATGATTCCAATAGTGTGTGAGACACTCATGTAATTTTCCATATCCTTGAAGTTGTATAATTTCATTATTACTTTTAGCTGAAGTTGGAATTTTGTGTACATAGTGTACTTTTGGTTTTCAAAAGTATTTCCAAGTACCCGGGTGTCAGTAACCCTATCAATGTTTGAGTCACGCTGTGTTCACTTTAGATTTTAATTTTGATGGCGGTATACAAAAGTTCAGGTCAGAGTTGTGGGGATAGAGCTTTTATCGAAAAAGGACTTCAATAGCCAAAGAACCTCATATAACTAGGCAATTTGGAAGTCGATGTTGTCCGTTCTTCTTTTTTCCCTCTTCCTTCTTCAGTCTGTTTGTCCCTCCTTCTTTCTTTTCCATTCTGCTGTGATTTTTGTTTCTGCTTTGCTGGGGTTAGATGTTCTGCTTTTTGACTCGACTTCCACTGCTGTTTGCCTTGTTAGCGACTGGTCTGTTACCTCCCATAAGTTCTTTATTTAATGTCTATGGGTAGGTTTGACAAGTACATTGTGCCCCTTTGCTGTATTTGAAAATTCATTAGAATATTTAGTCTGAGAGACTGTGCTGGAATTACGTGTTATGTGTTATATAATTGGGGGAGTTTCTATCTGTTGTCCATTTATTTCCGCTTTTTGCGGGGCTGGGGGGGGGGGGCTGATGACTGGGATTAGGTCACCTTATAGTCTTAGGATGGTTGGGGAGCTAAGAATTTTGGTGTTTGTTCATGTCCTACCATTCTTATGGTGGGGTTGGCCACCTTATATTTTTGGGGTGAGTTGTAGGGTTATTTGTGTTGTTTATAGTTTTACTCACACCTGTATGTTTCGTATTGTGTTAGTAACATGTGGCAAGCAAACAAACAACAACGAAAATGGGTATTAGTGGTTTTTTTTATGGGTTTGCTCTTTGGTTAGCAGTATTATCCTGCTACTATAGCCCTTCTGATTATCGCTTTTGTAGCAATATTTTTGAGTATGTTTAAGAAGGGGGGGGGGGCATTATGGGCTTGCTCTTTGGCTAGCAGTCTTACCTTAGTGCTATAGTCCTTCTGTTTATTGTTGTTGTAGCTATATTTTTGGGATGTTTTTATTTTGCCATGTTTATTAATCTCATTTAGGTACCATATTATACTCTTGTATGTGGTGTCAATGTTTTTGATATGTGCCTTGTCCAAGATTTCAGGGTACATTGTAGGGGATCCGATTTTCTTTTGGTGTTCTTGCAAAAACTATTTCGTTATGTGTGGTATCTGGGTCAGTTGTTGAAAACGTGTTCTAGTGTATTATCTGGTTTTTGTTTGTCATTTCCCTTAGCTGGGGGTGTTTGCGGTCAAATGATCTTAGCCTGAGGCAGTTGCTGTTGATTGTGAAGTGTTCTTTAGGTTTGGTTGAATTGTTGTTTGTGTTGGGTTGAAGCTTTTGTTCAGTGTTTTAGCTTGATAATATTAGATTTGTGTGTCTTCCATGATTTGAATGATTTTTATTTTCTCTGTAATGTAGCGGCACTCCATAGAGTAAGGTGTGTGACTTCCTCTGCAGTTAGCACATTTAAGTGTTTTTGCAACACATTTTCCTTTGTGCTTCCCACTGCATCTTGCATCGTGAATGGTATCGGCATCGTGAGGTAAATTGCCTCAATCGCTGGCAATTGTTGCAAAATCGAGGTTTGTTTATATATTCTTATTTCACGTGTATAGGCTGGAATAAACAGTAACACAAGAAAGAGTGAAAACAACAAGCTTTGAACAAATACAATAATTTATTTCCCTGGAAAAATTCTGTAAAAATAAAAATATATGAACTTATGGTTTTATAGAATCAAATCCAAAAATAATCCAAGAATAAAATTTTAGCAGTCCTAATAACAAAATGTTCTACTGATTTCAAGTTCGAATCCTGACGAAGAATCCAAGATGGAAGATGACGTTAGGTGAATTCTGTAGTGTTGAATTCTACAGTTCCTTGTAGAAATAAGAATTATCACTTCGGTTTTGGAAATCAAAATACATTTCTTATAAGAACGGTCTTTGATTAAGAATCTCACATGAGCACATGTATTTTCTAGAAAAATAACAGAATTAATCCTTTTGAATCCAAGTAATTTGAAATAACTCCAAACAGAACAACATACAACTTCCAGTTTAACAGCCCAGATTCTACTGATAATAAGTCTCCAAATCAGATATCGCCTCCTAAAACGTAAACAAGTGGTCACGTGATTATCTCGAAGCTTATATAATCTTAAGTAGTTATTAAAGGTCACATACACCCAGTGTATCCTTGACGAGAACCATTTTACTCTAAGAAATAAAAATAAAATTGTTTACATCTTAAACATGAAGTCCCACCATAGAACTTGTTTATGGTTGCCACTAATTTTCAATCAGGGTCATGATCTAGATCAACACTTGGTGTTTATAAAACAAACAGTCAAGGTCAAACTATTTTCTGAGAAAAGTATCCTCTCTAGTGAATAAATTTACATTACAATATCATGTAATGAAAAATAAAAATAAAAATGTAAAACTGACAATTAAATTGAAATATATATATATTTTTGAGGGGGAATTAATGAATCCACACCCCCAACGCATTAGTGCACTCACCGAGTGCTGTTTGTTTTTAGCCAAAGGTCGTGAGACAGTAGGTCCCATACGACCTGTATAGAAGGTCATCATGAGTGGGATTGGACCCAGCACGCACTAATTGTAATTTAATGTCTGTGTACTGCAGGTAAGATGTCTTGCTGGATTGGGCATGGCTTTTATGACATATTGCCAGTTCCATTGTGTACTTACTCTTTGGGGCACCTGATTTATAGACGAGTGGGAATCGGGTCACATACTCGTCTTAAATGTCCGAGCTGGCAGGGAGGTGAGGGACCCAGAAGGGAGACCAAACGTCCTTGGAACATACCTGAAACGCCAAAATGTATATTGCTGAATTCAACCCAGTTGCTTATATATTGGGTATTCCTTATTACCAATTCTGTTTAAAATTTTCCTAACTTAATTTAATTCCAAAAGCACATAGTGTGCATTAATTTTCTTTAAATCAAAGAAATAGGTCTGAGAGACCAATGAAATTTTTTTTAATGTCCAGTTAGAAATTATGGTTTTAATTTTGAACGTTGACCAAAGGATTGTAATAGGTTGAAATGATATAATCAAGTCGAGATTTCAAGCCAAATTGAAATCTCATTTTAAAATGTCAATATTTGATAGCCCTGAGAATGGATACAGGAACGGCTGGATGTTTTGTGGAGGGCTGAAGCTTTCCCTTCTCCATCCAGCATATCCATCAATACTGCATAGGTCTCCCAGGACTAAAAGTTTCCATTGGTGGTGTTTAGGAATTGGTTTTGATTGCACTCCATGGAATTTCAGAAGATCATTTATCAGCATCGCCAGGATTGGTATTAGACAATCATAAAACTCTTCTCCTAAGGTCCTGATATCTATGATGGCTTCTTTTGCATCTTCATATTTTTTCATGAATTTCAACGTGTAGGTGTTGACGAATGCTTTCACATTATATTTGTGATACGCGGATGTGAAGGAAAACATTCCCTGTCAGCAAATCTTACAAGACCCATATTATCATAATAACATGAAACACTCATTTTCTTATACTTACAATCACTAACTACAAACACAAACACATACAAACTATTTGACAAGCTTCAGAAATGAAGAGTTTATAGATACACTTCTTTTTCTGGACATAAAACAAAGAAACGAAATGCTTATACACACACTCCTATTTCTTTAATGTACAGACAAACACAAATACACACATTTTTGGCAATTGAACTAGTATATCATTTCTAGAGTATTGGGGTAGCCCTAAAAAGGGCTATTTTTTGTGGACGGAGAGTTAGGGCAATATTTTATTGTCTAAGGTTGCATTCCCATCTGGCAGCATTCTTTCCCATATGATAGAACTGCTACTTTGGAAAGAGAAGGAAAACTCTCTCGTTTCTACATGGAAGTCGACAAATCCTCTGTCTGGTTACTGTTGTTTCTGCCACTCCTACTGCTGCTGCTGTTCTCCCGGCTTCTGAAGTCTGTACCTCTCCATCCACTCTTCTTGTTCTTTCTTCATTTCTTGTCTGAAGACCTCTCCTATCAGGTCTTTGGGTCCTTTCAGCATTCTGACATTCTCTATCTCTTCAGACTTTGCCTGATACGATGCAAATGCACGGAGGCTTCGTTTAGTTTACCTAAATTAGAAGGCATCTTCATACAATGATGAGTCAACAATGGATTATCTGACTGGAGACTGCCTCGTTATATATGGTTCAAGCGCGGACGAGATCGAAAAGATCTGTACGAATTTGTGTTGGGTCAGAACGCTATGATTGTTGATTTTAGGGAGAGGGATAGAGAGAAGTCAAAGAAAATGTATAATGGTAAAAATGGAAAACAAACAACAGACACATTTTTTCAAAACACAACATTTTTATTCAGATAACTTGCAACCAAAAGTTAACCATAAAACGTTTATTTTCTCAAACAAACAAACAAATTGTTAAGGCTGACAACGTTGTAAAGTCAAGCTGGACTTCCACTGATGGAAGTCATTGGATCATTGATGTACACTACGTTGCCTAGCGAATGACAAAAGATAACCATAATGGTCACAAAACCATCAATCTACTTTCTCATCGTTTCTTGAACAATGATGATCAAAATAAGTCACTAAATATTCTAAAGAATATCCAAGAATGCGTAGATGCAGAAAATACACACAATATTGTCCACACACCAATGAATATGTGCCTTCTAATTTCACATTATTGAATCGAGTTGTCTGAGCATTTCTTCTCATAAAGTCAATGATATCGTCTTCCAAAAGGGGCAATCCATACGAATCGAAATATTCCACACATCATTCTTGAGGAAAGTAGACGGCTACCCAGTGGGTTCCTGGGAGATGACTATCGTCCGTGTTGATGACTTAAGCTTGATAGTCTTGAGGTTTGTGATGAGGCAGTTCATCTTTAGCATACACCACAGGATTCAAAGAAGCAGTGTGCGAACTGTAGTTCAAAAGGTTATAAAGTTCCCAGGTATCCATTTTTGTGTTTGGGTTACTGTCCTTAGATCAGATAATCTTCAATCATGGAGTGCTGTCCAGTGGAAATGGTGAATGTTTTCACTTCCACGCGTCATATCGGATACTTGGCAGTGGTTCTGCTCAAAGTGTGACTGATGTCGTTTCCCGCATTGGTAACACTTCCATATGTCGTATGTAGAGTTTGGCTTTCTTGATGACAGTTTTGTAAGCGGCATCAATTTCAGTAATCAAATGGAAAGCGGCACTTCTGCGATTCAGTCTCAGATGGATATCTACACCATTCAGCAAATACTTCTCTTGCAACCACATGTTCAAATGCAAATAATCCATCAGTTCTAAACTCTTGTCGTTTATGATTTTGTCTCGACGGGCTATAAATCCCACATTTTTTGGATTTTCACTGCTTGGATCCCCTTCAGTGTTGTTAAATTGGTCTGCCATGTCAGGTTTCCATACCACCCAAGCCTCCAGATGAATGTTCTGGGCTTCTTTTCCGTACCTAAAGATATTTTCTATGTAGGCATGGTAAGAGTGGGTATCCATGCTAATACTGATATGCTTATTATTCAAGCATAAATCCACTGAGCTGAACAAGGAATTGTTGACGGGATCTACTGGTTCATTGTCTATAAGACCACTATCCTTATCTAGAAGTTTGACTTTTAGGTAGAAATAACTGCTATTCAGATCAATGTAATATTCGTGCTGTCGTTTGAATTCAAACTCGATGGCGACTGATCCTCAGTCCTTGACAGAGGAAACGGGATGAAATTATACCCATTGGGATTTTTGCAATGTCGTCATAGTGGGTGGCATGGCAAACAGATCCATTTCTGACTTGGAACAGGCGCAAGACTCTCGGTGCATATTTTCTTTCTTTTTCTCTCAGTGATATGTTTATTAATCAAAAACGTCTAAGTCTCAGACGGTTCTTATTTTCTTGGTCTTTCTAGCTTTGTGAGTGTGAAGTCTTCTGAAGGGGTGTTTTCGTCGTCATTTTCTGCCTTGTCTTTGCTGTGGCTTCAGGAAAGCAGGAATGCCTGACTCGGTAACGTAAAGGCATTTATAGGAGTTCTCATTGGCCCAAAATGTCTTTGCTGGTTTGAAGCAGGACTGCTCTTGAGGCCTGCTCTTAAGAAAGCTTCTTTTGTGTTTTGTTTGTAAATGATGACTTTTGGAGAATTTTTTTTCATTGCATCAATGCGGCATCTTACAAAGCGTGCAATCATCATGTCACAATCGGTTTCAAAACCGGAGCCACAGAATGAAATGCCGATTTTAAGATATCTCCTAAGCCATGTCTTCGTTGTCCAGCTACTCCTTGGTACACTGGATACATGACTTACAAGCCGTTAGACAATCGTTTTCGAAAATGGAGTGTAACCATGACTTTCCCTTTGGAGAATGGAATAGTTTGTCCCAGATCTCCTTTTATAGCAATGTCGACAGTGTTGCAATACGACTTACTGACGGGCAAATAATGAGGATGTACAAATGCGCGGTAAACGTGATAGATGTTTCCACCATCCTCGTCAGTGGTCGTGCCAGAATACACTTTGAAAGGAATGACACGCAGTAACGGTATGGAGGTATATCCCACTACATTGTACTCCACGACATTGGAATACACAACTATAAAATTGAGTTTTTCGTTCAGTTCTACCAAGGATCCAAACACCCTGTAAAAATTCATATTACTCTTGATCTTCGGGCTCAAATTCTCTTTTACCATCTATGGATGTTCACCCAAAATTTCAAACAAACTACGATTAAACTTAATGGACAACGTTTCGGTATCCTGAAATCTCAACATTAGGCAACAAGCCACTTTATGGTACTCAATCTTAACACTTTTTTGAATCTGTTCAGGGCTTTGCCTAAGCTGCATCGAACCTGTCAGCAGTTCTGTCCACCAAATGTTGACCACTAAAATAATAGCCTGACGGAAACTTCAACGATTAGATGGTTAATGGTGGATTGCTTTTTGGATTTGTGTCACCTGAAAACCCGATTGTATTCAGCTCTTCTTGCAATTGGACATTCAGAATTTCGACCTGGAAAGTGTTCTGATTTTCAGTAACGTTTTTGATTTTTGTAGGGTAAATCATTTTGACCGAAGCCACTTCCCAATGGGGTTTGTGATCCATTTGGAAGGCCCAAGGTAATTTTGAAACAGCAAAAAGTGTTATTGGGAAACACATCCATGGAACTATCACTGGGTAACGTTAAGTAAAATTGGTTGTTGTTGTCAATAATTCCAGATTTATGTTGCTGTCCGAGGGGTCACTCGAAGTCAGAAGAGTGTCTAAAAGAGGATCTTGAACCAAGTGCGGTAAGACGTCGATGTTCTTGGGAGTGTGTTGATGCGTAAAATATGTCACATTTCTTTAATTCTTTTTGGAAAGCTTGGCTCAGTAAATCGGTGCATTTGTCGGTTTGCTATCGAAGAGGGTGATGACTCGTACTAAGTCATTGCTCGATTAGGAAATCAATGGCACGACGTGGCAAGTTTAGAAAAAGCGCCGATGACAAAAAACAAACATTTATAGCCACGATTGTAGTTGGCCAAATGAGAGACATCGGCATTGCTGATTGATACCCTCTGCTGCAGTATGGACTGGGTTGTAGTAAATGCTGCCTAGCACCTCCATTTTAATAAGTCACTGATGTTACTTTGGATGGGGAGAAATGGTGGTTTGGAAATGTCTGATGTGCCACGAGAGTAGAAGTCGAGGGTAGTGGTGGTGGTGGTGGATGGTAGTGATAATGGGATAGCTTTGGTCTTCTTTTCTTTTCCACTTCTGGTTTTCCTTCTTTCGTTTTGACTTCTGTCGAGGGAGGAGTGGAAATCATCTTTTTAATCCAAGCTGTAAGTTCTTCTCGTTGGGGAGTGTCGGAAGGGTTCAACGAGGACGCTGATATCTTACGAGGAATGGGAGCTACTGACGGTGTTTGAAAGACTTCTCGTACCTCTTCTTCCTCAGGCATTCGTGAGGCTGCTTCTGTCTTGACCCCTGGGCCGGGTGGTGGTGGTGATGATGAACTTTTTATCAGGGTCTTAAAATCTTTCAGAGTTGGCAGAGCAGTTTCATCGAAAGCTTTCTGTTGAAAAAGTTGCAGTCGTTGCAATAGTTGACCATACTTTTGAGTTTTTTGTTTTGGAAAAGTCGTTGCGATCCATCAACGACTGCAGTTTGTGTTGTAACTGGGACATTTCGGTCAAATAATGATTGGGAGGCAAATGCGGAGTCCGTTGTTCTTGCCATCGGTGGTGTTCCATCCATCGTATATACGGCACTAGAGACAGTTTTCGTTCCTCCATTCAATTTCATTGAACACGTCTGAGATTCCTTTTATCTTCCTGGAAGCAAGGGTAAAACACTTCACAGGAGCCCCACGGTGTGTCCTACTATTCCTTTGACAAGAGTTCTTAACAGGGGTAAAAATCCTTCGTGTTGGACCAACGTCTTTTTCTTTTAACGGATGGGTATTTATATTCGAACCATTTGGCGAAGAACGTGATGGCGTTTGGCTAAGCATTTTTTCTGGTGTTTAGACAAAGGTATCGTGCCTTTCAAGACATTCAAACAACATTCGCACAAATTATCATTGACGGCTTTGGAGGCTTTTTGAATGATTTTTTTCCCATGGGTTGAGAAGCTTGAGACATGACGGACAACATGTCCCCATGTTTGACTAACCGAGGAAGAAGTCCTTTACTTTTCTTTTCTTTGGGGAGTGAAAAAGGATGTTTACGAGTGGGTGGGGGTGACATCTTTGTCGGTTCAGGGGCACACACCAAAAATACATTTACGTCGATGACTTTGCACACAACCTTTTATCTTGTATTTACTATCGTTTCGTCAAAATCGTGACGATGTGTTTTCCAAAATCGCCAAAGAATCCTTCCCTTTGGTTCCTCCTCTTTTTCAATGGACGGCTGTGTCTTTTCTGGGGGTGACGTCGATGCTTGGCTAAGCATTTTTCGGATGACGAGACTGTCCCTGTCTTTTTCCTTTTCCGTTTTGGACAGGAGAACGACAATGGTGATGGCGTGTGCATCTTTGAGGAGACATCTTTGTGCTATGACGGGCACAAAAACTCTGATATATATCCGTTACTAATTGTTTTAAATACTGGAATGGGCCGCCACTGATTTTCATTACGTCGTATCAAATAGATGAGTGGTATCACACATCGTGGAGACAGTTCTTGATTGGACAAATCGAATAAACTCTGTAACATTCCTGATCGCTCTTGGACTACGATTTTGGGAATAGGTACTTTGTGAGCAGCTGAAACTGTGGCTAAAGAGGAGGAGGGTGTCACCTCTGGAGGAGAATTTCTTGGAGAAGCGGGTTTCCACTGTTTTTTATCAAATGAAGAAGAAACGGTGTCAAATTGGGTTTTGGCAGGCATCACCAAGAGAGAAGTGGAAAAACCTGAGGCCATTGGAGACGCGTTCACCCTCGCTGTACGTCGTGGTTTGCGAATGTAAGATTGCGTCTTGGCCGAAGTGACACTTTTGTGGGTAATAATCTGTTTTCTGGGCGCATTTCTTTTTCTGGGGAATATTTTTTTATGTGGTCTGTTCTTTTCTGAGGCTGTGATCTGGTCTTGACACCGTTGCTGTTTTTGTTTTGGGTTCGTTTGACTTTTTGGGGAGCGGCTTTATTCTTGGGGAGGACTTTGGGGGCATTAGGATCCCATTTTAAGAAGGAGGGAATTATGACACTTCCTATAGAATATCTTCCTCAGGTTTCCAACTGATTTGGTTTTTAGTTTGAGTGTCTATGCGTGGATTGGCCAGTTGAGTGAAGGCTACTTTGGTTTTGTTTTTAAAAAAATGCGTTTGGTTCGATGAGGAATGTGAATGATGCCTTGTAGTAATTGACGTGCTGTCACCGTAAACCATCGCAAGAGTTCTAGGACAAGTGCACGTATTGGGGGAGTTTTTTCGCTACTGATGCTGTACATGTCACAAATCTATTTGACGGGAAGATGAGACTGAAAGTGAGGAACTTCACGTTGACGCTGTATGAGATAGGCCGAAAATCTCAGAGGTTGATATAGATTTTATTGTTGTTGTTGTTAAGTCGACGACGGGAACGTGTACACGACAAGGCCTCCATCTTGGCTCCATAGGTGAAACAGATGGGTAGGAAATTGCAAATAATCTAGATGGGTTGGTTTTAAATCCACGAGTAAATAGGCGTGTAGTTTGCACAACATCACCTTCCATGGTAGGAGTAGTGGTAGTAGTAGTCAAACTAACGTTCCCATGATGTCCTGCTTAAATAGTCATAGTAAAGTTCCCATGATGCTTTATTGCATCGCTGAGGTCACAGTGTACGGCATCGCTCTCATCGCAAGGCACAGCGTCTCACTCCATTTGAGAAGCACCGATCTTGAATGATGCCTGTTTAAAAGTATTCATCTTTCTCACTTGGTCTTTATAGTTACAATGAACTATCGGTCTTGGACGTAATCCCTTTTTATATGCTGACAAATATCAACGTGTCCGTACGGCAAAGTGAAGTGTTTGGGAAGTTGCACTCGCTTCTGGTACACGATTTGATACACTTTTTCCAAAGGTCGACTGACGATTTGGTGTGTGGGTAAACGTACATTCTTAAGCAGTTCGCCGGTGGTCACTTTAAAGTTTCCATCCCATCCAGACCGTAAAGCATCTTTCAGCACACCAAAGTTCACCACTCGTGAATCATTTGGAAGTAGCGGAAAGGTTCTGTCAAACACTCTGTCTTTGGCAAACACGGTTGTTGTGTCATTTTACCCCACAAGCAATTTAACATCACTTTAACAAACGATCCCCTTCATTCGTTTTTCTCCACGCGGTCTAAAGTTATTCCTTCCTGTTCCCAGTATTTCGCTATGAAATTATTTTGGTCTTCGGGAGTGTGCCACCAGGAAGGATAGCCACTGGCTTCTTGTTTCAGTTTCAAAATGGAATCCACGTAATCCGCGGATTCCGTGGGTCCATCAGCTTGTTACTTTCCACGATGCGTCTAAACTCGGGATCGGTTTTCCAACGGTGATTGTAATCGTGTTTCCACATTTCCACCACTTGATATCCTTGCTGTTCTATTTTCAAGTGCTGCTGATAAGTGGCCTTGTACAAGTCTCACATGGTTCGTTGTAAAAACTTATTTTTCGTGTCACATTGAGGGTAGCAGAGGGGACATCCGTGAAATGATCATCACTTAAATCGTGCACGATCTTGGAGTTCTCTAAGTCCCAACCATCCACTGACTACGTTACGATTGTCTTTTCGCCTCATCCGTTTCGAGCATGCTGAATCTATTTATCTACCTTGACCGAGTATTGACGTTTGACAAAGTTCGTCATTAGAGCTTTATGACAGCCGGTGTATTTTCGGGCAGGAATCGTTGGTGGTACACCAAGGAACATGCTTTGGCGATGGTGCAGAATTGTTTCAAAGGATCGATCTCTCCGTGCTCCATGACAATTCTAGAAATTTTCCACAGTAGCGCCATTAAATGTCTATGTCGGAACAACAACGCTTTCGCATTTCTTCCTGAAAGTCTAAGGGATCCGAGGCGTGATACCAAACGTAGAAAGCTTCTCTTTGTTCGGTACGCATGTTTTCGGGGTCGTAGTAGTGATCCTCGGGCAAATTTGGTAGAACGGCGCGTTGATTAGCTTCGGTAATGAAAAAGTGCGGTAACAGCCTTTGGTAATTTCTGTAATTCCAACGTTTTAGGCTTTCGGCTCAACGGCATGGTTAAATAACTCATCGAATCTGTAAACTGCACTTGACCCAGTTGAATGCAAATGATTTTGGCTCCGTTCAAAGTCACTTTCGGACATGCGGTACTTTGTTCCGTATAGTATCACAAAAGAAACTGTCCATCGTATCCAGATAAATTGTGAGCCATTACCGTAGCATGGCGATGACAATCTCCGTAACGTTCGATGTCCTTTTGGCTCAACGTTTCGTCGGTGGTGTTTAAAATGCATTGGGAGAAATCTGCTAGCGTGTTAGGTCCCCGAAAGATTTTTTCACTTCCTCCAGGAATCTTGCTGCAGTGAGGGCAATGACTAAAGATAGGCTTTTGGATGCATTTTTCGCACGCGCAATGAGCCACGCAGAAATTATCAATGTGAATGCATTGGAAATAAAACGATGAAATTGCCTTTCTTTTGGTCATCTTACTGTTCTTGTTTATAATGGTATTTTTGAATGTAGCACTCGTGTTCTAACTCCACGATTTGGTGACAGATGTGACATCGTTTCTTTCCTCGACAAACGTGTAACTTGGCACGATTGGTACGTATGATTTGTCCACAAGTAGTTGTCAAGCACTTTTTTTTGCTGTGAATCTTGCGTCTTCAGATGTTATTGGCAACAGGTTAGACTGGCAAAAGTGCGCTGAAAGCTGAGTAGTGCAATTGTTCTTGTCCTTCGTCAAGACAGGGTTGAGAGGCCAAACATCCCTCGCATCTGGATCCACAATGCTTGTGTTGCCCTCGATTGTTATAGCCATAGTCACATTTCTCACAGTAACAACCGCATTCCCGGAATACAGCGATACTTGTGATGGCAGAGAAGTGTTCATCGTGATAATAGACGTGAAAGTATTTTCCGTCTTTGAAAGTTTTGCCTCGAAACAACGCATTTCTTGAGTGTGAACTTTCAAGGTGTAGCATGGTGCGAAGACGTTTTGCAATATTTGCATTTCAGGAATGCCATAGGGTGTGTCTCTGGATAGCCATGCCTGCTGTAACAGGAGTTCTGGTTCTCTTTGTTGTCTAGTTCTGTTCGATCGTCGAATGTTCTCATAGGCTCTTTTTCATTCTACCGTGTCGTTCATGTCGGCATTCGTTCGTCCCACCAGGATGGCACGGGATGAATACATCTGGCCATGAGTGTTGTTAATTTGAACGAGGCTACGCTTGATGCTACGAAGTTTGTCCACCAATAACACCTTTTTGCATCCTGTCCCTTGGGGAAGAGACACGTGTGTGTCATGAACAGTGATGCGTTTTCGTAGGTGAAACTTGTCGTTGGATTGTTGCACTTGTTGAATCTTGTTGATGACTTTGGAAGGTGTCAATTCTGCTGGGTTGCTAAGCTAGATTCAAACAGAAGACTTCAAACTGTCGTGATGAATGGAAAGTCTAAAGCGATCGTCTAAGCGATAAATAACGTTTGTGCCTCTTACTTGCTTCTTCTTTCTCCACGAACTGATGTGATCGTTTCAGCTTGACTGCAAAAAGTCAAATGTCTACATTTTAGACGCTATGGGTCTCTATATCCATATCAGAGTAGTGTTCCTAGGGTGATCTGAAAAGTCTTGTCCCTATACGTTTCCATGGTGTTTTTCCTTATATGTTCTCATTTGCCCTACGGTATCCCCTAGAACTACTCATGAACTACCTAATAATAGTTTTTGTTCTTGATTGGAAACAAGGACCTATTATATCCAAAACAATTTTTGATATAAAGAAAATCCAAAATCTCTCCACCACCATTAAATGGTAGGTCTTTAATCGGTTGTCCACACTGGATTCATAACACAACATCATCATAGCTATTGTCAGTCAGTTAAGTAACCTGTGCAATGGTGTTTGAGCTCTGACCGACTCTTGAACTTGCGTTCTAATCACGTAGATGACAGTCTACTTTTTAAAAAACGGTTCGGAATTGTTCTTCATGAGCGTTTAGCACGACTGCTTACGCAGGTTTAGAACACTGATCACGGTGATTTGTATCTCTCTTTCCCGTATCTAAGCTGACATACGACTGTGTTTGGAGTGGGGTAAGGGATCGGGGTGTTGGAACTCGAGTTTCTCGCGTGACACATTCTGTTATATCAGATAGTTTTCAAATTTAGGACATTTGTCAGGAGGATTATATACTGTTCGTTAAGGTCTAAATGTGTGCTGGTACATTAGGGAAAAGTTTCAGGATGAAAATGTAGCATAATAGTTCTATTTTTTCCCTGAGCATTCTGGTAGTTTAATTAAACAAATTATGTTAAATTTTCTATTTCCTTGTAAATAGTGACCAGATATAAACATCCTTAACTCATATGTCCATCCACATTGCTATGTTCAAGATTTCCCTTTAAAAAAAAGTTGATCAATTTCAATGAAACGTGGCTAAAAAGGTTTCATTTATCATGCTGTACGATACGTACGGATTGGTTCCTCTAGTAACGGTGATGTTTCCTCAGCAACACAAATATATATTTGCATGGTTCCCTTATCAACAATGCTTCCGTTTGAGCGGCTAAAAGACTTTATTAAAACTTGAAAGGAATATTTCTTGTGACGTCATCAATAAAAACATTGATATTTTTAAAGCTACATATAGCCTTAACAAATTTTGTTTGCCTTTCAGAAATATTTTGAATGCAAACGTTCTAATGTAAAAGTTATATATATATATATATATATATATATATATATATATATATATATATATATATATATATATATATATATATATATATATATATATATATATATATATATATATATATATATATATATAAATATTTATCTATCTAACCATTTATCCCTTTTTATTTAGAAATTGTTTTTCATAACAATAAAGACAAATTACTTTGAAATCGGATGTTAAACAACTGGTGGAAAGAGATGAAATAAGCATGGGTTTTGGGCTAAATTCTATGCTAAAGTTCGTACAAAAACAGGAAACTAAAAATTACAATGGTTCAGTTTTCTGTTATTCATAGAAATTAATTAATTTTTATATAAAATAAAATTGTCTTTTACTGATAATTGTATTTTTTGTAAGACTTTCTCTTAAACAATACTTCATTTGTTTTAGAAACGTAATATGATTTTGCCAAATGTTTGGAAATTACACTGAGATGGATTTCGTTCAACCCATGGTACCTGGCTTAGTCGCGAGTTTGACATTTAGACCAATGTTCGGAAGGTGTGTGATATAGGATCTGCTTGGGCCTCCTGTTTTTATAATGCTGGTTCCAAAGACTAAGGACATCATGCACTCTTCTAAGTAGTAGTTGGAGGTCTATAATAAAATATAATAAAACAAAACAATAGAGCAAACAAAACAAAAAACTATCCCAGTATGAGACCTGAGGCCACTTCCGACAATCGAGTTATCTTGTTTCTTGTTTTCTGAATTTATCAGTCCTTCGGGTACTTTCCGGTGTAAGGAGTTCGGAAGTCGCTTGCTACTACGGCACATCTATGTGTGCGGAAGTTACATGAATGAATGATGGCACTTTCCTGTGTACGGGTGTAGTCTGATTCAGTAAGAGAGGTGTCCGAAGTTAAGAAGTCACCAGCTTCCAATAAGGTGAAATATCAGAGGGAAGTCACCAAAACCAAATAGAAAGTCCCACATTCCCGATGTAAGAAGAGTGTGGTTGTCATCTTGCGCTAGTAGATCACGAATTAAAAACAAGATCTCTTTCGTCTGAGTCGAGTTCTCCGAACAAAGAGGTAAAGGTCATAGCATGAGACATGCCCAGTCACCGTGTACTTGTTAGTGAATAAAATGACAACGTGGATACGTGATCGCGCAACAGTCACTGGAAGCAAGGATATGTGACTAGTGACAGTTATAGAAGGTCTGTCACTGGTCACAGAATAATGGGCTCTGGTCCCCAGCCACTGTCCTTTGGACCCTGGTTACCAGACAATGTCCATAGCGACATTACTAATTTCAGTTACAGGGCAGCTTGTAGGGACCGCCGGGCACGGTGTACCGGATATTTGATGAGTGATGACATGGCGCATGGTGTCCATTGTTTGGTCTCGGTCTCGGGTCAACGATCATAGAAACTGAGCGCCAGACGCCGACATAAAGATATACATATGCCGGGCGTGGGGCATCAGTCTTTGGGTAGAGCATTTAGTTCAAACATAGATTTAAAGTCATACAGCCAGAAGAAGGGACCGGTCCCAATCCCTATTGGTAGCAGCCTTCAAATCTTGAGAACCGATCTGATGAGAGGAATATTGTTGACTCCCCTTCATTTCAATTTTCCAGTTCGACTCCTACGGTTCTTGCGAGCTCATGGACTTCTACCACCCAATAGAGAATCTCTTATGTCTCCTTTTCCGACCATGCCACCGTGGATGTCTTTGCATTGACTCTAGAGATCGGCCTACATCTTTACTGCAATCTCCGGTCTGATTAAAGAAATTTGGGGAAGAAGACAGCCACTAGACGCCTCTGGCGCCAAGATGGAATCGTCAATCCATTTCTACAGAAAGAGATCAAAGAGCTAGTCATATTTCGTCGCGTGAGCAAGACACTGGTCAGGATGTCATTGTCTCCCAGGTAGGACATGACACGAAATAATCTTGCTTAGTCCCAAGAGCAAACAAAGGACGAACAACTATCGAATGTGGATGATGTACACGAACACTGGGAAAAAACTTTTCACGCCTGGTCTTTGTCATCAGCTGGGTGTGCCTTCTTCATCTCACTCATGAACTTTTTTGATAGGGCAGTAAATGAGGTTTGCCTTTGTGTCTTCTGAAACAATACCCAAACCTGTGAGATCTTCAGAGGACAAGATTCTTTCCAGCTTGGAGAGGCAGTATGTTGCTTTCATGCTCAACGATGGTGAGATAAACACTCTCACTGTCACCTTCTGCAAACCTATTCCACCTCAGCTGGCATTCTATTTTGGGCACATTCACGGTCTTGTTGGATTACGGCAAAATCCTTTTAAGAGGTACCCCTCTGTGTGCACAGACGTTATATAAAGAGCTAATCCCCAAAAAAGATCTCTCATGTGTAAGAGTACATGAACCTGCTAGACTGGCGAACAAAGCCCCCCTCCCCCCTTGTTAATGGTTCACACTCCCTCTCCCGCTCTGTCTGAACGGAAAATATCAAAAGTGTAATAATTCCCAGTTAATACCACTTTTCACCCGTCATTCTTAGGTGGCAGAAGGAACAATGAATGGAAATCTATAGACCCTCCTTTCCCTTTAAAAAATGAGGCAGTCGCCCCTAGAGAATCATACCCATTTAAGTCTCCCTCTTCCCTATGTTCTGTTTCACCAGACTCCAATGGGATCTCTGCGTGAAGAGGTGTACTCTTTTCTAACGAAAAGCGCAGTAGAATCGGTGAAGATCTTAAGAAGTCCGGAATTTTCATAATTTCGATCGTTCCTTTGGAATAAATTGATTCTGGTAGAGCGGTTCACGATGGAGACAACCGCATTAGCCAGGAAATATTAGCAGTTCTGTCTTGGATACGAGACATTTCAGTTTTCAGCTCTACATTTCGAATTTGATTCCTCATCAAGAGCTTTCACCAGGGTAATGGTTGTAATAGCGGATCATTTGAAGTCCACACGGATTCCCATCCTCCAGTATTGTGACGACTGGTTGTTGGACAACTTCCTCAGACCTGCCATCCTGAGGAATATGTCTCTCTGTTTGGAGAAGGCGACTCGACTAGGCATAATCCCCAATCAGGAGAAGTAGAATCTTATCTCTTCTACGAATTACGTTTACGTTAGGATGAATTTTCTCACTGCCAAGGAAAAATCAGTGATCCTTGAGACAGAATCTTATAGATGCGTGCTCTGTTACCAAGACTAGACAATAATACATCGTTGTTGGTTTGTCTCTACGAGAACTCGGTTGCGGACTTCGTACTCATTGATATTATTTACATGTAGTCCCTTCAGTTCATACTTATATCGTAGTGACCACAATACAAGAAGCTCTTGAACACCTGGATCTACATGGGATCCGAGTTTAATTTCCATACGAGTTTGTGGAGACTTCAGAGCAGAGTTCGGACTGGAGTTCCGATTCACGCTCCAGAACCTCAATCCATCATTTACTCTGAGGTCTCTGATTCAGGCTGGACTCACACAGAGCCTGAAGGAGTAGTCTTGCACTACTGGGGATCTCGGAAAGAATCTGTCTTCTACATTAACAACTAGAAATGCGGTGTGTTTTTCAAACACTTCAAGTGCATAAAGCATCAAAATGTCATGGTCGCTACAGATGACATGTCGGTCATAGCGTACCTCACACGCCAATGGAGGCATTTATGACTCTTCAATTTCATTGGAGTTTGGAATCTCTTCTATTGAGCATCTTCAGAGGAGATTACTGTCCGAGTCCACCACATTCAGGGTACGATGAATGTTCTGGTGAAAGCTTGTCTAGACATGATTGAGCAGTCGGTATCAGAGACAGATTTTTTAATATGTGGGGGAAGTCAGAAGTAGACTTATTCGCAACAAAGCTGAACAACAAGCTTCGTCTATATGTCTCTCAAGTACCACACCAGACAGCCTGGGCGATGAATTCCTGAAGTCTGAATTGGGATCGACTTTGCGTCTACTAGTTCCAACCTTTCAAAATAATTCCTCAGGTTCTCATGACTTACATGTCACGACTCACCCTGATAATCCCACTCGGTCTCAGAGATAGTGGTTTAACGATCACACCGACTTGTTGGTCGACGACGATATAAGGTAGTTACTGCTGAGGATCGATGCGCTCTTTCAGCTCAGAGTCTCCCTCGTGCACAGCACTCCTCAAATCCTCCACTTTTACACC
Source organism: Sinohyriopsis cumingii (assembly GCA_028554795.2). NCBI lineage: Eukaryota > Metazoa > Mollusca > Bivalvia > Unionida > Unionidae > Sinohyriopsis > Sinohyriopsis cumingii. The sequence goes on from CM068827.1 coordinate 35,530,541, forward strand.
TGGCTTATATCAAACGGCCTTTAATCCAAGCAGGGTTACGAAGTGCATGGCTTTCGTTAGAAGGTAAACGATCTTTAAGGTTTACAGTCAAGTTAAGGGTTTTCTGCAATTGGTGCAGTAAGAAATAGTTCGACCTAAATGTTCTCCTTTAACTTTAGTTTAATATTTTCGTTAACTTCAGTTGCATATTTTCTTGGGGGTTTATTCCTTCTTATTAATGGTTTTGGAGCAGCTCTCGCTAATAAACTTAACTTCTCTGTGGCTCATCTATAGAATTGGAGCAACATTATTCAAAACTAATCGGGTAATTTAAATTTCCGAGTCCAGTCTCTAGCTTCTTATAGTCGAAGTGGAATTTCTCATATGCTTTTTGATCACTAAAGAAGACTCCTTATTAACCTTTGAGTGAAGCTTCCTGAGAGACATTAACTCTTGTAATGATCATCTTCCTCTCTCTGTCATTGTCAGGAAGAATGAGTGAAACGTATGCATTATTACTGGAAAACTGTTGCTTGCGTTTAAATGGTAATTGTGATTCGATATATCTTCTGTACCAGTCGGGTTTTCTGCTAAGAGTAGTTTATGTTCCTATTGAAATAACCAGTCTCAGTCGTATCTCCTGCAGATGATCAAGATGGAGTCCTTTGTCTGCTACACACGAGTGCATATAACACCGACTGAGTGCATCACTTTTTGGTGATGTGGAGGTGAGTCGTCATGGAGTATGGACTGGTGTGTGCAGGCAAGGCGATGGATGCCGTTTACTCGCAGACTGCGCATGTAAATACAAACTAGGATGTGCAATTTGCGTTATCCCTTGGATCAGTTCCTACGCTAGCATGGGCTACGTAATAGGTCACATACTCGTTTGGGGTGGGACAAAGTTTGGTAGCACGGGTATATTTGTGATATAGTTATCTAATAATTCTAGTTCAGCTTTCTTTTTAAAGTTAATATAAAAGCATACTACTTACCGTCAAAATTAAACATTTTAACCTGTGTGGTGTCGACCCTTAAAAACACCTGAAAATGCCTGATGTCAGTAAACACTTTCCATTGCCTTTAGATAGGACCAATGCAATAAACTGAGTAGATGGAAAGCAATATAATAATAGCTCTCTCCTCTAGAGCCTCGATGAGAGAAGGACACGATTCAAAGGTTGTCTAAATGTAAGCATTTCACTCCCCCAATCTGACTTGTATAGTTACTCTTTTCCAGGTTCTACCTGTGCAATAATATAGTACAACGTAAAATAGAAGAGGCTCTAAAGGGGTTCTTGAGTTATTTTGTTCCCATTTGGCAAGATAATATTTGTTATAAAGTCCATTTATATGTGACATTCAACTTATGGCAGCATATAATGCGTGTCGTCTTTTAAAGGATCGGAACATGGACATGTTTTTATTTCTTTATATTTAAGGCCCATATCGATATGCTCCACACACAAAAAAGACATTACGTAGCTTATAGCAACGAAGAACACGTTCATCTTATTTATATCTGTTTACTAACGACCATATTCGACATTGCAATAACTTAACCTGAGGGAACAAACCAACTAAGGAGTTGAATTTTACCCTGCTTTTCCATACCGCCACTAGGTTTCCGACAAGACAATATTCATGGGTTAAGGTACGTTAAACTAAATTTTCGCTGAGGAAGGACAAATAACTCATATATATGCAAGAGACATTATATATTTGTCTGTATACTATCAAATACAGGTTAAAATGATCTTCAACCTAGAAGACACTACGCATGTGTACAAAGTTTGTAAATGGAATCGCAAATAACAATAATTTCACAGTGATTTGCGGGTAAAGATTGGTGCTGACGAATATGAATTTTAGGCCACTGTATCGCCAGTTCCTATTTTCAAACCAAGGGCATTAAGTCAACATTTTCAGGATATCTGTCAGGTAAGTGATGTTCAAGTAATTTTATTATTTATTGATTGCCATTATGCTATCCGGTTTATTTTGATTGGTCGTTTCTGTCCGTCTGTCCATTCTTTATTTAGTCCGTCCGTCTCTGATTTATATGCATTTCATTCTTAAACTGTATCGGTAACATATTACACTTCTTTTAATCTAATGGGTGGCCGAGTGGTCTAAAGCGCTCTCCGTTACGGATCACTGCCATCTCACCTCTGTCTGCATGGGTTCGAGTCTCGGATTCGGCCAATGTGGGTCCGTGACAAAGCTTGCCAGTAGCTTCGCGAGGGTTGGTGGTTCTTTCAGGGGATTTCCCGGGTTCGTCCTCCACCATTAATACTGGCTGCCATGTATAGCCTATCGTGTGCTGAAAAGTGGCGTTAAACCCTACAACAACAACAACAACAATCGTTTAATCTAATTTAGAAATGCATTGATTTTATATCCATGTCGTTGTATCTCATATTAATATATTATATTTCCAGAGCATTCGTGATCAGTGAAGTTCTAATGAAACCAGTAGCTTGAAGGTAAATAAAAGAAACAAAAAATGTTAAACATAGGCCCACCGAAGAAATCTGCATTGCACTTAATATGTGTATTATACAATGATCTATTTATTTAGATTTCACAACATCGTGACAACCGGTATGATAAATGTGTGTATGGTACAGTAAATACTGATGAGCTACATGTCATATGAATGGACGAGCTGAATTGTTCCCTTTTTATAAGATCGCTAATAGCCTTCCATCAAGCCTAACATATTTAGCCTCGTATCAAAAACTGGGGGTAAAGAAGGGAGTATTGTGGTTAAGATTCCTGTACAGTTCAGTCACGATATCAGAACAAAGACAAGAAATATAAGTAACGGGTATATAACTCATTATAGAGAAGACTGAGCTGAATAGCATTGCCTTAGTTACAGTCGAATGATTTGCATGAATTTCAGAGCTATACAAGTATATGTACTGTATATTTGGAATTATTAAACCTGATGGAAATAAAACTATAAATAAATCATGCGTATTGATACCGCGAACTCTCTATACCCTATTCTATAATTAGAAGTAATATTATATACATATTTTACATTTCTAGGGCAAGTGCCACATATATTTTTTCCTATCAATATATCGTCCCCAAAATCAATAAACATTTTTTCAAGATGTCAGTGAATACAATTTTTGTCAAATAGTTGCTCTGTAATGTATTGCTCATTATCCATTAGTGTGGAATAATATTATGGTTCCTCAAGCCAGTGTTTATACATTGCTTACTTCCTTAAGTGATTTTTGTTATATTTCTGCAGAAATGTTGCATACGATATGTAAGTAGGAATGACTTTACGTTTTAAAAATTAAACAATTACACCGACACAAAATAAGCTTAAAATTTAACTGTAAATTAGGATAGCACCTTCGCATCTAGGCATAACTTATCAAGCGAAAATATATTTAAATAACTGACGCTATTTTGAGTTTTTTTCCGAAGTGCTTTAAATTGACAACATTTCCATGTACAATTGTATGAATTTTGGAGGATATAATCTAACAGTTGTACACAATCCAAGTGATTTTGCAGAATAATTTTGTTTTGATCAACAGTATTGTGGAACTTTACAATGGGCCATAGTTATTTCTATTAAAACAGTATTGTGGAACTTTACAATGGGCCATAGTTATTTTTAATACAACAGTATTGTGGAACTTTACAATGGGGCATAGGTATTTTTATTAGAACAGTATTGTGGAACTTTGCAATGGGCCATAGTTATTTCTATTACAACAGTATTGTGGAACTGAAATGGGCCATAGTTATTTATATTACAACAGTATTGTGGAACTTTACAATGGGCCATAGTTATTTCTAATACAACAGTATTGTGGAACTTTACAATGGGCAATATTTATTTTTATTAGAACAGTATTGTGAATCTTTACAATGGGCCATAGTTATTTCTACAACACTATTGTGGAACTTTACAATGATCCATAGTTATTTCTACTATTACAATACTATTGTGGAACTTTTCAATGGGCCATAGTTATTTCTATTACAACAGTATTATGGAACTTTACAATGGGCCATATTTATTTCTATTATAACAGAACCATTTAATGAAGAGTTCATGAAATTTTTATATAATACGTGACACGATTCTTATCTTTGACCCCACAAAAACAAGATTAAGTCAGTTTTCATGTGACGTAAGGGTCTCAGAATTAGGCAAGTAAGAATGCTCGAGATAATCGAAAAAATATTGAATACTTACTGATTTTAGTACATATGTTTCATGTTGATGTGTTTATCTGCTCTCATTACTTATATTTCTTAAATATATTTTGTACAGGTTTGTTCCTTGATGTGCATGACTTCAATTAATTAGCTCTTACTACTTGTGGTTAATTAAATCACAAAAAGCTCACCCATCCACACAAAAATAATAATAAACAAAATAAAAGATGATTATTTGGAATGTCATATTTCTCATCTGTTCATTATAAATCCATTCGTTACTGGACCGCATTCCTTACAACAGCACAAAAAATCAACGTGGTCTCTTTACCAAGAGCACATAAAACAAAAATCATATTTACATTCTCAGACCGTACTGGACCAATTTCCTTACTATTGAATTTTTGTTGAGGCGGTCATAAATTCAACAATATCTTACTACTGAAGTGTCCGTACTATCTTCATCTGGAATCATGAATACTGTTTTAAATGGAGTTGGTAAGATGCTATAATTGTGGTACCGAAACAAATCACCAAACAGAATGTAACGAAGCAATACACGATCCAAACGTGGTCTAGGCAGATCATTTTAAGATTCAGTTCGATTGGGGAACAACAAAAGTCTGATCTTACGTTCTTGAACAGTTAGATGGTTATACATATGCATATAAGCATTGCAGCTAGGATACTGAAAAAGCGAACAACACACAAATTTTAACAATGAAAAGAAAGATATTTTTTAAAATAGGATTAAAATAATGAAAGGAAATATATTTTAAAAATGCTGTCAAATAAATAAATCAAATGAACCACCTGTGACAGGAAAGTGAAATATTTGTGTTATAACTGATATAAATGAATAATTGTCTGGTTCATTCAGATGCCACCTTACCCCATACTTACAAGTACCACATATATTTTTTCCTATAAATATATTGTCCCAAAAAAAACAAACATTTTTTGAAGATGTCAGTGAATACAAATTTTGTCACATAATTGCTCTGTAATGTATTGTTCATTATCCATTAGTGTGAAAAAAAAGTATTGAATACTTACTGATTTTAGGACATATGTTTCATGTTGATGTTTTTATCTGCTCTCATTACTTTTAGTTTTTAAATGTATTTTGTACAAGTTTGTTCCTTGATGTGCATGATTTCAATTAATTAGCTCTCACTACTTATGGTTAATTAAATCACAAAAAGCTCACCCATCCACAAAAAATGAACAAAATAAAAAATGATTGATTGGAATGTCATATTTCTCATCTGTTCATTATAAATTCAGTCATCACTGGACCGCATTCCTTACAACAGCACACAAAATCAACGTGGTATCTTTACCAAGAGCACATAAAACAAAACTCATATTCACATTCTCAGACCGTACTGGACCAATTTCCTTACTATTGAATTTTTGTTGAGGCGGTCATAAATTCAACAATATCTTACTACTGAAGTGTCCGTACTATCTTCATCTCGAATTATAAATACTGTTTTAAATAGAGTTGGTAAGATGCTATAATTGTGGTACCGAAAAAAATCACCAAACAGAATGTAACGGAGCAATACACTATCCAAACGTGGTCTAGGCAGATCATTTTAGGATTCAGCTCGATTGAGGAACAACAAAAGTCAGATTTTACGTTCTTAAACAGTTAGATGATTATACATATGAATATAAGCTAGGATACTAAAAAAGCGAACAACACACAAATTTTAACAATGAAAAGAAAGATACATATAAAATAGGATTAAAATAATAAAAGGAAATATATTTTAAAAATGCCTTCAAACAAATAAAACAAATGAACCACCTGTGACAGGAAAGTGAAATATTTGTATTATAGCTGATATAAATGAATAATTGTCCGATTAATTCAGATGTCACCTTACCCCATACTTACATAATATGCAACCTCTTCTTGATCTTCTCTCTCCCATTGTTTGCATCTTAGAGTATTCCCTACAGGCTTTTCTTGAACAAAACAATCCTTGATTCTTGAGCAATTGAATCTGCACTTTCTCATGCATAATGCACAGGAAAGCACAGGGAACTAATCTTTACACGTGACTTGCAATTACAATAATAGTATCTGACCCTAATAGCTGAACCACAGATACAAACGCTGCATGGTAAATATTAAAGGTGAAAGAAAAACAAATAAAAATGTGATTGCGAACTAAGCGTTTTCAAGCAACATATCCATCCAGAAAGGCTATAGAGTGGAATTGGTTTTGTGCAAAGTACATGCAATGAAAGCGTCATGACATAATGATATATAAATAGATAGGTTATATCAACCATCTTGTCTGTATAAATGAAACAGGAAAGGTAAACCAAGAAGGCGATAGTTTTCAGGCACAATTTGCATATTTAATCGTGTGAAACTAGCAATAGATAAGATCTGAGGACAAATAACTAACATGTAGGAAAAAAGATCTGAGATCTTTTCCTGTGAGGGTAAGTGGTTTGTATCCTATTCTTTACCTAGAGCAGCACAGAATGTATGTACTGAGTTGGACTTTTGCACATGGTTGTAAAAAATGAGAATTATATCTTTTTTTGAAGCACACTTAAAGATTCAGTACTAAACATATAAAAGTATAGAAGGTAATGCTTTTTTTCTATGCAGTTGAATCGATGCTAAATAGACCACGTAATCACCTAGATAGACCATCATAATGCATCCTGGAAAGATGATGCACTTTTGGTTTAGCAGATGTCTCATGCAAATACAGTTCACAAAAATAATTTGAAATAGCATAGGATATCTCGCTAAATGTGTATGAAATAGTTGAAAGCAAATATGTCATGGCATTTAGAGAGATAAAACAAGTAAATATCGATAAGGTGGTATGTAGATGACGATGGAATGAAAGATTTATTTAGACTGGTGTTGTGACGAGTAAGCAAACATTATGGAAAGAAATATATCTGTAAAATGTACTATAACAAATCGTAGCACAGTGTGAACAATTCTGTATAAATCCTGTTTTGAAAAGGCCCATTTTGTCAATTTTAACAAAAAATACCATTATTACGCATACTAAAACAAGTCAATATATTCAAGACAATAAAAACAACTGAGCACATACCATCAGGTTTCTCATATGTATATTTTAACAAAATTACCATCATCAATTCAATCTCCCATATGTCGTTTATTGTAACTTTGAAAATATCATCATTCCATATACGACCTGCCGGTGTGAACTACAATAACTGTGATTTAAAGATTTCAAACATTATTTTGACTGATTTATCTTCCATGTTTTCCAACCTTTTCAATCCATCATTTAACCTCCATCTTGGTACGTTCGTTGATTTATTCGACGGATTTATTATTGCCTTCCATCGATCGCAATTCACATTTATAACTGACCGAAAGTGATAAAGATTTTAAAATGATAGAGTATAACGATATTGAATAGGAATAAAATGAATTCTGGACGGTAGGTCTCCGAGTTCAAACCAGAATTGTTGATCCTGTAAAATCTTGTTAATGGCTCTGATGAAAATACTTTAGTGTTGATACTAATTGTAAAATGATCAAATTGAAAAGACATGCTTACCAAACTGACACTGATCCTGTAGTGAGTGGATATTGCAATTGCGAGGGACATATCAAATCAATACACAGATTTGGTAATCCATTTGATTTAAAGATCACTGAAAATCGCGAATTAATACTTTTGTCACTTATCACAGTACCAAGAAAACCCGGGAATCTGTTTTGTTCCAAAATTATAAGATGTGTATGTAACTAAAAATAATTGGATCATTCGTTCAAGAAAATTGCATACACTTAGATGCAAAGAAGTATAGGTAATTATTTGGGTAAAACAAGTTGTTCCTACTTTCACCATAGCGTAAGAATATCTACATAATTTTAAAGTTTAGCGATAAAGAAGATACGGAAGAGCCATTGGAATGTCATTTGTTCCTATCAAATAACCAATACTTGTACTAAAAAAGTAGAGATGCAAAAAGACAACTCTAATGCCATTCTCCAACACCTCTTCATAATCCACCTACTTCTACTATAACCCTTTGTATTCCTGCCGCAACTGTTACTTCTCCAAACTCCAGTCCAATCATTTTTTAAAATGATGAAAAAACCTTGAAAAAATTAGATTTTTGTTTGGTTTAGACAAAAGAGAAGCAATCTCATTACATAGCATTAACGGAATTGCAATAGGCTGGTAATTAAATAATACTGGAAAACTAGCTTGTGTAATTTCTGAACATGTTATCATATATATCTTGCTGGTTTCTTACAACTTTATTCACAGATGTCGTCGTCGATCGCGGCATTGTTTGTTTTAGCAAATGTAAACATGCTATGTTGAAGTCTTAGATTCTATAGCATTTTTCAATGAAACTTTATTTGTGTATGCATCCCGATGAATGGTATGCCACCATACTGCGACCTGCTTTTCAATTAGTTGTGATAATGAACACCTTTTATGATTAGGACAGCTCTGGAACAGTGTCCTGAAAACAGTTCTTTTGATAGATCCTGAGGAGGAATACTAGATAATAGTACTAAAGGTAGGTTAATATGATCAAATGTTTACGCTTCACAAGTTTTAATACCTGATATGTGGATGCATTTAAGAATTACTGTACCATGCGCCAAAAGGTAGGTCACCACATCCTATCTTTAAAACTTCATTGAATATATACATCATTAAGGCTTGAGCGACTTTCTTTGACCTTGAGGGGGAACCGAGTGGCCGACTGGTCTAAAGCGCTCATCGTTACGGATCACTGCCGTCTCACCTCTGTCTGCTTCGGTTCGAGTCTCGGATTCGGCTGATGTGGTTATGTAAGAAAGCTTGCCAGTAGCATCTCGTGGGTCGGTGGTTCTTTCCGGCGGTTTTCCGGGTTCTTCCTCCACCATTAATACTGGCCGCCATGTATAGCCTATATTGTACTGAAAAATGGCGTTAAACCCTACAACAACAACAACTACTACAACAACAACTTTGACCTTGAACAGTGATCATACTAGATATGAGCATACATCCTGCCAGAAGAACATTATCAAAATATGAAAAAAACATAACCTATAGACTTATTTTTATCAGCACTCAGTATGGAGCACCCTTGAGAACTCGCAAATATAAAACTCTTGTGTCTGAACAAACATGAATAGACGAGCTTTGATGCCATTTGAAACTCTCAAATTTGAAATTGTTTCTCTTCATAATCTCAGCTAAGATAGACGATTGCATGCTAGCATGGTTAGAAAAACGAAATCAGGATATCCTTTTCCCTTTCTTGGAAATTGTCGATGCCTTTGGCTAAAGATATAAAATATACTCCTGGACAATCGATCTTTAATCATACTCCCCCCCCCCCGGTCTAGCCTGCAGTCATGGCGTATCACTACAGTTTTATATGTCACATGGCCGTGTCATTGCAATGATATAGTGTTTTGCAAGCTGGGTTAGCTTCAATATCAGATCCCAAAGGTGCTTTTTAAAATCCCACATGTAATTACCGTAAACAATTGGATTTATTAATATCATTTATTATTACCGTAAACAATTGGATTTATTAATATCATTTATTCCAGCACAAAGACGAGAAATGCAAGGCACATATGCCAACAAGCGTGGCATTTCTGGATGCCAAACGTACCTTGATGGTAATCTGACTTCATTGTGACAACAATCAGGTAAGAGATTAATACATCATTGTGTGTTCTGTCGCAATATATTAACGTGACTATAACCAAAAATAAAACAATTTTCGAATGAATTCCTTATATACTAGAATTTAATTTCAAATTTTCTAATAAATCTTAGTATTTAATTTTTTATTCACTTCTTATATATAAGAGGCGTTCCTTTAATATATTTTGATTTAAGTTTTCTTTTCCTTTCTGGCCTTTTAATTATAATGACGTATATCTGACGTTACAGTTCAGACTTGCTGTTTGACATGTGGTCACTAAAACAAAAATCTCACTTTCTCTTTTATTTTATAAGGAATTCACTTATTTCCCAGTTTTGGTTTTGAAGTGCAACATTTGGAACATATATGGCTGTTAATTGTTGTGAACATACGCAGCGTTAGAGTCAATAATACTTCTTACATCATGCATATTTTATGTCCATCATATATTAGTCGTAATATACGTAACGTTAATTTGAAAGAGGAGACACGAATATCACTGCATTTAATAGGTATAAAAAACGAAATTTATTTGTGACCACTACTAAGAACAATTTAGGATCCATTTTTTTTAATTTTTGATTGCAATTGCTTCTAAAATTCATTATATAATAGTTTGTTTACATATGATTTAGTTTATATCAAGTATAGTGGTGTTTACAAAGTATGGCATATTTAAATATATTTTTCTGTATTATAGATGATCCTATGTAGAAATTGAAATCAAATTACTTATAGGATTCTGAAGCTCTATGTTTTAAATTTAAATAGCTAGACAAATCTAATTTCAGCCAACCAGATGCCTGGCATTTATCATTAAATTCCTTTGGTAAAATCAGGCCTCTCTCACCATACATAATTCATTTTATTCATCAAATAAAGGTGATACGAGGATTCCATATAAATATATCTATGCAAAAGCTAAAGTTGGCGTCTGTACTTCTTCCATTAATATATTGGATATAAAATGTTCTTGGTAAAGTAATTAACTATAGCTGTGATTGATAGCAACATAATAATATATTTTTTCCAAGACAATCCACGAACATGGCATCCACCATCATATCAACGAATGAAAGAACCAACTTTGCACGCATGTGTTGGATTGTAGTTGATGTGTTTAGAGACATCCTCTGGCGTGTGCTAACCGATGAAATTTCTCCTGCTGATTTGCCAAGTAAAGTTCTGTCCAATCAGCATAAGCTTGGGAATCTTAATAAGGATATACGGTCGCGGTTGTGTCCCAGCAGCTCTGCCACCCCCATTATCCCTGCTTCAAAAGACTTTGACGTCACTTCACTTTACACGCTTATTAGAAACCTTTGCAACCTGGTCCCGGTTCCAACAAATGGGTGGGGCCAAGAGCCTCCCCCTACTGGAGGGAACCTAGGTGATGAGGTAGAGCGGGTAAGGGTGTTCAGAAACTCAGTTTATGGGCATGCAAAGGAAGGTCAGATCAACGCTATTGAGTATAGCGACTTATGCATAGAAATGAAAACGTTCGTTACGAGTTTCGACGTATTCTTTGGCGGCAATTGTGACTTTGTGGGAAGGATAGATTCCATTCTTACATGCAGCATGGATAAAGCTCTTCAAGACACTTACATTGACAAAATGCAGGAAATATCCAAATTATCAGGTAAGTGATTACATTTGATTTACATTAATGTATATTAATATATTTCGTTAGGATTCTTCCTTTAAATTTTCCTGAGCAAAGAAGAATTCGACATCCCCAATGGAATGTAAAGCAGAATATGTACTTTTAAATATAAAATCTGTATTCATATTTTTGTTTGGGTGAAAGATCTAGCAGTCAAACAGTATATTTATTTTCTGGCATATATGCTAAATGACATTTTAGTTGTATATTGCAGCCTTGCTTAAATTCACGAGGAGAACAAAAGCGATTATAAAAAGAGTTACTAAAGGTTAATGGTGAATTAAAAGAATCGAAGTCTTATTCATGGACTCATTCTTGTCGGAAATTATTTGCAATTTCACACAATACCTTTATCCGTGGAATGTTTTGAACATGTGAAGATTTGTTAAATACAAAATAATGTGATGTAACATATTTACTTTGCAAATTATAAAATGTAACCATATGTACTCAATATTTTCTTCCTAATATGATCAACTTATTTTAAACTTGAAAATTCCATTTGAACGCATTATTATTTAAATTTGGTAAAGATGGAAATCAACTGTAAAACTATTAACATTTCAAGTTGCTTTAAAGTCGTTATTGTGACACTGGACCTATATAATCCCTTCTTATAATGTTTGTTACAATAGCATATCTATTAATATCACTCTTCCTATGGAATTCCACGTAGTAGAACCCAACTGAATTTCAACTCTCGGTAAGACCTTTGCACTATATTGTATTTCCTCCTTAAAGTGAGAATTTTACAAACTTAAAAAAAATGGGGGGGGGGAATTTAAGAAAAGGAACAAAACTAATTAAATGTCATGTCTAAACTTCAAATACTGGAACCTATTAATACACAACGTGTATGCATGATACTGTGACTATGGGAACTTACAAGACAAATGATGTGTATTATCATGATTGGTCTAGGTTACGGTATACAAAGGAGCTATTCTCGTTCGAAAATGAATATGTGTTGCAAATTTACCGATTGCCAAATTCTTTACTGTAAGGTGGCATGATACTAATTTCAAACAACTGTCTGCTTCAAACACAAACACATTATAGACTATTTTTACGTATATTATACAGAGACTTTTCTACTGTAATCCCATGCGAAATACAGACAAATATATCAATGGAATGTTTTGTATCTTTTTTATGTCCTGACGACAAATTTAGGGTTTATATTATTTATTCGGTTTACCGATTTCATAAATCTTTTCCTAAACTGTTCGTCCATTAATTTGTACTTGAATGACACTCAGAAGCATCAAAGACTATTTTGTGTTGAAGCATTAGAAAAGTACTTTCCCTACGACACACTAAGGCAACTGACCTGGGGTAATCATGGCAGGAAACAAATCCACTAACCACTTATGCTCAGTCATGCATGGTAATAACTTTGTCTCTTGTCCATTCATGAATATTTTCTGAAGAGTACCCTTCTATCCTAATTCTTCTATAGTGTCCATTACAGTGCCTTTAAACTTGAATGAATCCTTTCGTTCACAAGGAAAGGTTGAGCCATGCTTTTGTAAAATGTTTGCAGAAAAATGTAATCCCAGCCCATTCTTGTTTATCTGGTTTTATTTTACTTTCATTTGTTATATACGACATCTTAAATTTAAACATATATAATATTAACATTAGAATTAAGGGCATTTAATTTAATATTCAAGCAATAATTTTCTTATTTGAAAGTAAACGTGAAACTCGTATATTGATTTTACGATTCCGGGTAGATCTTCATTTGTTACAATCAACAAAATGATACAAAACTTAATGGTTCCATTCACAATCCTCATTTTAATTGGTTTTGCTAAATGTTCATGTCACACTGTATATTCCATATGAATTTACAAATTCTTAGTTACCAAAATAAAAAGTGTAGTTAGTAAAGATGTTCAATTATTTACATGTAAAATTATTCATTTCGATTAAGTAAATTTCATTTCTGTAAATATTTGTGTAATGACTTTGTTAATAGGCGCTCTTAACTGTGTCACAGAACAAAAATAAGGAGTTGTACTTGTTCATTTTCTTAAAATCTAACAATCATCAATATTTGTCACAATTTTCTACGTTAATTATATTTGCTTTAATTCGATTCTGATACCATGACCTAGAATATGAAGACAGACGTTGATAGTTTGTGATTAAGGTCTTTAAGCATGCACTTACGCTTGGTGCGGTAAAGAGCTTAGAACCTCTGTTACAGAAATATGCGTGTGTTTAACGGAATGCATTGTATGGGACATTTAACTTCTTTGTAAAAGTAGTATTCTTTTCTTAAATGCACGATATCCATAAATAAATGCTACCATAGTTCTAAGCTAAAATTGTGTCAAACTATTTAGTGGTAAAAATATTTTTCGTTCAGTCATCATATTGAAAGAGAACGTATTCTGGTGTCCTAATAATTTATTGTGATTTTTATAATCCTTTAAATACCTCTTTGTGTTATTATGCTTTAAACCTCACAGGTGGGGCTCAACCATACCTTAAGAGCTGAATACTATTTAGAGCTTGCAAAATGTAATTTAATTGTCGGTCGATAAACATATTCCATACTTCTAGCGTTGATCATAGGTAGTTCTCGATTGCACTAAAACAATAGGCGATTATTTGGGGACATTTATCATTGCCTAGTTAATTATTGGTGACCTTGCCAGCTCTTTAAATGCTGCAGTAAAATGTTGATGTTTATGTATGTATATTTTAAAAACAAAGAAACATTTGTCATCAGAGACCTCGGAAAGACCTATTATTCACGCAATTTCTTTAGATTGTTTCAATTTCCATACATTTTCAACGTGTACATCTCAGTTGAAGTTTATAAATATGTTAATACTTTTATCTGTGTTTCCATGAAACATCAGACAGAAAATAAATTAAACAATAGCAAACATGTGTTATCCTTTGCAGACGAAATGTCAAAAGTAAAACAGCGAGTTGGCAGGACAGAAAAAGATTTAAGAGACACTGCTGCAAATTTAGAAACCTTAGAAGGCAGGGTTGAAAGTTTGGAAAAAGGTAATTTCGGTAGATCAGCTAAGTAATGTTATGAATCAGCAATCAAGAAACAATGACCAATCTTAACATACTTATTTTAACTTGGAGAGGACAAAAGAAAAGAGAAGCTTTTATATTCCTTTCAGCTTTTTTTAACTTGGCTGGATTGTTTGGTAAATGAATTTGTTTCTAAATGTCCTGATTCTACCTGTCTTTCAGCCTAACTATTTTTCAGCTTTCATTATGCCTCTGACAGAAATTTCGGTAAAATGTGCTCGTCCGTGTTGTTATCTACCCGTCTCTCAGTTCAATAATTTATTGTGATTTTTATAACCTTTAAAATATCTCTTCGTAGTATTATGCTTTAAAGCTCACAGGTGGGGCTCAACCATACCTTAAGAGCTGGATACTGGTGTCTATCTTGGAAAATGTCATTTAATTGTGGGTCGATAAACATATGCTATACTTATAGCGTTGACCATAGGTAGTTTTCGATTCCACTAAAACAATGGGCGATTATTTGGGGACATTTATCATTGCCTAGTTAAGTATTGGTGACCTTGCCAGCTCTTTAAATGCTGCAGTATCAGTAAAGGATTTACACGTAAAATGTTGATGTTTATGTATGTATGTTTTAAATAACAAAGAAACATTTGTCATCAGAGACCTCGGTGAGACCTATTATTCACACAATTTCTTTAGTTTGTTTCAATTTTCATACATTTTCAAGGTGTACATCTCAGTTGAAGTTTATAAATATGTTAATACTTTTATCTGTTTCCACGAAACATCACACAGAAAATAAATTAAACAATATCAAATAATTCTTATCCTTTGCAGACGAAATATCAAAAGTAAAACAGCTAGTTGGCAGGATAGAAAAAGATTTAAGAGACCACAACAGGAAAATTGCTGCAACTACATCTGAAAGAAGAAAAAATGAAACTAGTTTGAAGAGAGGTTTAGAAACCCTAGAAGGCAGGGTTGAAAGTTTGGAAAAGGGTAATTTCGGTAGATCAGCTAAGTAATGTTTTGAATCAGCAATCAAGAAACAATGACCAATCTTAACATATTTATTTTAACTTGGAGAGGACAAAAGAAAGAGAGAAGCTTTCATATTCCTTTCAGTGCTTTTAATTTGGCTGGATTTATTGGTAAATGAATTTGTTTCTAAATGTCCTTTTTCTACCCGTTTTTCAGCCGAACTATCTTTCAGCTTTCGTTATGCCTCTGACAGAAATGTTTGTAAAACGTGCTCGTCCGTGTTGTCATCTATCCGTCTCTCAGTTCACACGTCCGTGTTGTCATCTATCCGTCTCTCAGTTCACACGTCCGTGTTGTTATCTATCCGTCTCTCAGTTCACACGTCCGTGATGTCATCTACCCGTCTCTCAGTTCACACGTCCGTCCTGCTTATGAAAATGTTATTTTTCTTCAGTCACTGCCTGCAGATTTTCTAAAATTAACCACGCACGTGATCTGATGAATTAACGTTGTTTCTGTTGGAAAGTATACAACGTTCAACAATGTAACGTTTCCTTTAAGGTCGATTTTCCGACATTGCTTTCTTACTCAACATAACAACTACAGTTTACTTTCACCTATCATTATAAACATTTTAATAGCCGTTTCAAACCAAGATATAAGTAAAGTGGTGATCATGCATTGTGTGTTGTTGAGACGTAGAACATTGTTATGTCATACATGCACGCTCGTATTTTGTATTGCAATACATAGTTGGCCCTTATCAATGTTTATGTAAATTGTCAAAGATATAGAATTTTATTTCAATAAAGCCTATTTCTTATTCGATTTTTATTTGTCACAGGATTCTAAATAAAGTCACTAAACTTCATCTGAATAGCGATAAATATATAGCATGACTTAGCTGCGATATAGATATGAAAACAAGACTTGTTTCCATCATAGCAAAAATGAAATCTTTACTGCAACATAGTTCAATGGGATGTTTAGACAGGACAACTTTACAATGAATAATTCAAAGCCGAAGATTCAATGAGAATAATGACCTTGTATGTTAAGCAAGGAAACTGCAGGCTGCGACAGTGTTCATTAAATCCATACGTGTTCTTTTGGACAGATGTTCAATATGTGACCGATATTCAAAAGAAACTCAACAGAGATTGATACCAAGAAATACTGCATAAACCACATATTTTTGTAAAATGATTTTATCGTATTCACAATAAGAGTAATGAATTAAACATTTATTTGTTGCCAGAACAAAATATGATAAAGTATCTGCAATATATTTCACCACAGCAAAAAAGATAAAAATGACATTTTCACTGAATCCTTCCTCAATAACATGTACGCAAAACAAAAAGTATTCCCGTACACAAAAGGTGGTTACAGTTCAGAGCATAACATTTGTTATTTAGCCGGTGGCTCATATCTACCATTGGCACAGAATACACTCTCTACTTATAACCGTTTTCTATTCAGAAAAACCAATATATGCAACTAATATATAATTATGCATATATCGATTTAATTAAAATGTTTTATCAAGTTAAAAACAAAATATTTGTTAAAGCAATGTTTGAGTTTTCAATTTTTGTTTTGAAGTACACAAGTGCAAACGTTTTATTCATCGCATATATGACGTGTAATTTACGTGCTTTTTCTGATCATTTCTTTCTCCTACCGTTTTCACTGCAAACTTTTATAATGTTATGGACTGTCTTATATAGATGTGAATGTATATATATATATATATATATATATATATATATATATATATATATATATATATATATATATATATATATATATATAGTGGAAATCATAGATAACGAGTAATTTTGCATCAGAAGAAAAATGTAAAAGTATGTTTTTTCCTTGCCGCATTATTTATTTCATGTTTTTATTTAACCTCTGTTTTTAGAGTCTATAGAAGCAAAAAAACAGTGGGACAGTCTGCGTAAGTGTTCTTGTCATTTCCATGGACGAAATAAGTTGGTCTCTTGAGAGAATTTTTAAAGTGTGTTGATGTTTCCCTACTATGCACCATTCAAGTTCTTGTCAAAGTATTCACAAAATGTAGAGATTTACCAGGTAAATCTTATCATGATGTATGAAGATGTACGCTGAAAAGCTGCATAGATTTAAGTGACAAAAGAAAATGCACGTTTAGTTATGATTGATAACTAATTATGATTTATCTCCCTTTTGATGATGATTGGATGCAGATGATAGTTTTAATTCTTCCAAAACCCAGTTAAGGTGATTCGGAAAAGAAACTAGTATCATACAAGAGATCAATTCCGAAATATATAGATATAGTTTTCTCTTAGGATATTGGCGTTTATTGCTATATTGCAATATATGAGTGTATGGATGCAAGAAGTGCTTCATTTAAACACGCTATATAAAATTAAATTATACCACAACGATGAAACTTAAATGCAAATACAAGACTGTCTACTTCAACACTTACCATTCTTCTCTTTTCGCTTTGTTGCAGGAAAAGAAAGAAAAACTGTCATTAACAAGATGGAACAACAAAGGATTATTGGTACTATCTGATTTCTTTGCAAATTCTAATGCTATGTAAAACATATATGCTATACATAATTACACGAATAGTGCTACTACTACTGCTGCTACTACTTATAATAATTGTAATATTTATTATCATGCCATCAATAAATACGAATCAAGGTCATATGAATTTCATCAACATAACCCTAAATATAACCAAACAGATGTATATACTCTCTCTCTTTCTCTGTATATACAGTTTAAATATTTTCTTGCCTGACACTAACCACTTTCATAAGGAAATATATTTCCGTATAAATATAAGCACTGCTACATCAGAAAAAATCCATTCCCCAACGTCGTCATGTACTGTTGAAATGAGTTAGTGAGGTGTGTTTAAAGCGATTCTATTTCATTTTAGAGAATTTGTAGTTGGCGAAGACTTTGGGTTTCATATCATGCTACAAATACAAGCTATACTGTAGTATACGAGTACATCAGTGACACAAACATACAAAACTAACCACGAATTGTTTAGGCTATGATCAGTCTATTAAATGCCTGTAAATAAAACCCCAACGAACAACAACAAAAGGTTTGTCTACGCGCTATTGTGTATTGTGTGCGCAATCTCGCGACCTAGCGCCATCTTCTTTAACACAAGTGCATCTCTGGGTACTATTCGATTAAATTACTCGCAATAAAAAGTTTTACCGTGTTAAGTTCCATGATTTCTTATGTAGCCTTGAAATATCTGTTTGACCCGGTGACCTTTCCGAAATTTAAATTTTAAACCGTTTATCTGGAACTCTGACTCCAAATACAATAATTCAACCTTTTCTTCAAAATGTTGACGAGACTATAACAGATATGTAGCATTTGATTGACCTGAAGATTGTCGCAAAAAATCATTCTGTGTAAGCGTTGTTTTCAAATTTTGTGGTTCATGAAAGAGCATATTATAACAAGCATAGCTATTGGCTTTGATAAGATGTGGAATAAAATAACGTATAAATTCAATTCTTATACTTAAATTGTAATTCTTAATTAAATTGTAAAAGATGCCACAATAAAATGAAGTTATTCAAAAACTTATTCGTGAAAACATTTTGGGAAAAGCCATCTTAAATAAAACTACATGCGAAGTTTGCATAGATAAGATTTGGAAAGGGAGAAGGGAGCACAGTCACTCATGTAACTGGTAACTTTGTGCAAATGAAGTCATTAATACATAACAGTTAACACTATTATTCTCTGCTGTCAGTAAGACGGCCACTGTACGAGTATTTAGGTAAGTCAGTTTGACGGCAGAAACCATGGATATACGATTATAATATTGACGTAAAAGAAAATTTTCACTCTTTCTGTTATTTGTTGTTCTGCCTCCGGTCATGTTCCAGTCTCTGTTGTACAAATGTAAAAAAATAATACAGTGGCATACATTTGGTTAATATTACTGTTCCTTCAGTTCCACTTGTATCCTTTAGTTTACAAGACAAAAGTTATTAATAGTTCGTAGATGAAAATGAAATATAGCACCAATAGCCCAGTTCGGTAAGTGCATCTTGAAATTACGTCCCTTGACGTGCTCTCCATTGCCGACGATAAGAAAAATATAAACCGCCACTTCCAGGGAGCAATTTCCAACAATAGCTAGGATACTTCTTGTATAGATTGCCATTTCTTTTATGTACTCTGTGGATAGACGGACCCACAGGAACACATGGCATACATCACTATTTAAGGGGGGGGGGGGGTTTAACAAATATGAGTTGCATGCTTTCTCAGTTGCAACCATGGGTAATAACTATCAATCTCCTGAGCACAAAACTCCAAATCAAGACTAAAATTTTCAGATTGTATAAATTTTATATAAATGGATGATTACATACAATATATCAATACTGGTATGAACTTTATGTCAGGTTATTGTGGAAATAATCATGAAAAATTAGAAAAGATATGCACATAACTTTGATTTAATTTGTACGTAAAATGTAGTATTATGAATATCCCTATTTAAATTTACTCAGAAAAAGGTGTATTGAAGTAGTACTTAGTTTATAATGGTTTTTAATACAATGCACACATCAATTTATTCTAGAAATCACAATTTAAGGGAACATAAATTGTACAGCATAAAATATCTGAAAATACTATTTCAGTTCGTCTTTTCTTTTCTTTTAAAAGTATCCAACTAACACAGACGTTGATTGTTTTGACACTACTGAATTATGCATCACCTAATGGTTTTAAATCTTTCCCACTTAAAATATGTCTAGTAAAAAGTTCAGGGACAAGTGCATGGAGGTAAAACTCATTCAACATGGTGACTATACAATTACCCTTTTGACTTGCTTCTCGCATCACGTTTAATGATCAGCAAAAAAATTAATTACTTAATTAGAAACGACCAAGTAAACGATATAAGTATTGCACATATTGTGGTTAAATTTGCATATGAATAATGAATCATTGGAAAATCACAGGGGCTTTTGTATCGTTGTATCGTTGCTTACAATTTAACCATGTGGCAAGTACTAAGTGGTTTATAGCTCTGTACAAGATTCATTCGAAAACATGTTTATGTTAAGAAAAAGGAAAGGTATAATTATTATGTTCAGTTGCATAATTTCTCAAAATGGAAATATTAAAGTCGTTATCTCATTTGCCTTTATCTAATTGACCGTGCGCAATTTCATCTACATAGTTGTCGCCAAGATGGCAAAAACCAGTCAAAGTTTGGTATTTCCCCAACAGGTTCATATATATTTTATTTCAATCTTATATATTAGTTTTCTTCGATGTACTTACATAAATTCGAAACCCATATTTCTTCACAAGCTTGCTATGTTGTTGTTGTTGTTATGGGTAATTTGTATTTTCAAGATTTAGTTATTCATTACCAAAAAGGAAGGATAAGCGCTTTGGCAAATTTATAAATGACACTTGTTTCTCTATTTCTTCCGCATATTTAAAATTTACGGCCCTTCAAGTTTATGCAAACTTTCCATCATTTGAAACAAAACTAGGGTAAACATTTATGTAAGCAAACAAACTACACATACAATTCTACTAAAATAAACTTTAAATCTAGTTCAAAGATTCATGTTATTAAGCGTGAAGTCCAAATTGTTTGAACGTGATCCAGTCTGATAGCAATAAATTATTATGTTTCATTGCAACTGACTCACTTATAACTCTTAAACTAAGAGCAAATAAAACATTTTACAATTTATTTCCTGGTGAAAGACTATTTCAAAAGCATCAGAGGTTTTAAATCAGTCGACGTTTCACGATTCAAGTAAAGAATGGTATTTTTCAGAGTATTTATGTTACGTACTTGCAACGTTTAAATTTGATGGATCGCCCTTTCCTTTGTTTAAATCTACTGCTACAATGCTCCCGGGAAGTAACTAATGTACTCACATTGCAAGAATGATAACTCTGCAGTTATTCTTTAAGGGAGGTAAATAATGTTATCGAACTGGGCTATAGGCAGTGTTAAACTAAATTGTTTCAGTTCACGCAATCAGAAACTTAAGTACGTAATGGTTTCCAGCCATTTTACATGAATCCATTATTTTTCTTTAATTTTATACGGGTGTATATCGCAAATTTACATTGAAATAAATCAAGTTTTACGTTTAATCACTGACACTTTGATATTATCATTTGAATAGTTGACAGCTTAAAATATCTTTTTTAAATGTAGTTCTTTCTTTTTTCAATGTTGAATCATATTTGTGACTTTCTCGCTCTTCTAACAATCTTATTAAATATTTATCGACTGATCTTCAATATGTACATAAGGCCTGTGGATTCTGTATAATTATTGACCAGTAACTGTATATTTACACTGAAAGGGGTGAAATCTTTAGCACTCACGGCAATTAAAATTAAGACTGCTTCCGTTGTATAAGGAAATTTGCCATGTTTCAGGAAAATAGGCTAAATACTCGGAGAATGTCAAAAAAGGCAATGGAATAATTACCATGATTATTCTGAGTCTTATCATAAAATGTTTTATGAAGATCTTGAGTTTATTAGGGACTCTTCGTGAATTAGTTACCTCATACCTTTGATAACTTTTTAGAGTCTGACCCTTACAAACGATTTCGTTCTCAGTAGAGCAGTAATGATACTGATTTCTAAGCTCTTCATTCTCTACAGTTTCAATGTAAACTAAACGTACTGGTCTCGTAGGTCCTTGATCCATATTCTTAACAATTCAGCCTTCACAGTCCTTGAATGTAAATTGCACTTAGCATATATTAAATCTATAATTTAAAAAAAATTGCCCTAATACGGTGTTCTGATTCTGCTGGATATGGTGCTCGTAGTTATGTTTTCCTTTCTATTTCTCTTTGATTTTTAAAACTTTCTTGAAATACTTTTGTTCGTTTAGAAGAAGACTTGACGCACAATGATGTTGCTTATGTGCAAAATTATTTCTACCTTTTTCAGATTCAAGCCAAAGGATATTACAACAACATAGGGCTCATGCTGAGAAAAACTTTGTTGAAACTCGAGCATACATACATGCAAATGAAATGCTGCGGCAACACAAGAGACTGATAATAGCAGGTAAATCAGGACAAGGTAAATCCTACATGGCCCATCAGCTCTTGGTGAAAATCATCACCGACGACCCAAATATAAAACCTCTGATTCTATCTACTGTCGAGCAATGGAAAAGCCTAGTAGATTCATCAGTCAGATTTGGTATAATTGTTGATGACATGTGTGGGAAGATTTCCTTGAACGAAGGAGAATTAATGAAATGGAGTGAGGAATCTAAATATATGCAAAGTCTTATAGAAAATAGAAAACATGTCGTAATTTTTACAATGAAATCTTATTTCAATGAGAAAATATTAGTGACCATGCAATCTCGTCCATTGTTTTCCACACAAATGATTCTGAACTTGGACAATATTAGATTAATATTTGCAGAAAAAAACGAATTCGCTAAAACATACCTGAAAGAGTATGCTTTGAGCGCTGTTGAGGTATCAACTATATGTGAAACAGGTGAAGCAACGGTGGGATTTCCCCAGCTCTGCAAAGCTGCAAAGATGATTAAAGATAAGTCAAGATTATTCAACCTGTTTTCCAAACCTCACGAAATGATACTCGAGCAAATCAATCATTTCCGCCTGCATGACAATATGACCTATGGTTGCCTCGTTCTTGTGCTGTTGTCCAGAGGAAGACTTATTCTTCATTCAGTCAGGGAGCTTGCAAATGACAGTAAAAAGGAGGAAAACATAGCCTTTTCGATTTTTAGTTCATGTGGTATTCCTGATGTAGTACCTCTTAAAGTCTTCCAAACTCTCAGATCTTTACAAGATACATACCTTTCATTTGATCCAAGTGACGAATCATATTCTTTTGGTCATGATTCCATTGAGGATGCTGTATTTTGTTCATATTTAGAATTCTTTCCTGAACAAACCCTGATTTACTGCCCATTGCAACTCATTTGCAAACGGTGCACAATCAAGTATGATTCTAAAGATATACAGACAACACCACAAGGCAATACACTAATTTTGCAACCATTTTGTCAAGCGCATCTAATCAATAGAATCACAACAGCGTTGAGGGAATGCATTCCATCGGATTTTAGAACTGTTTCGGAGGCAAATATTTGGACTTGCAACAACTTTAGAAAAGCTTTTTTTGCAAAATTTAAAGAAATACATTTTATCGCTGACAAAGAAAACAATTCGCTTCTGGTGCATGCAGCAAATGCTAACAATCAAGATCTTGTCGATGAGCTTCTACACGAATTGGACAATATTCCAGAGGATAAAAAGACAAACATTGCTCAATTTCTTAAAAAAAGTGCCCAAGCATCTTGTACCCACAAGGATACATATTTAGTTGAGAAAATATGTAAACATGGTCGTGTGGATGTCAATGATATTCTTCCCAACTCCATTCAGCACGGATCTGTACATGCAGTAGAATTTCTTTTGAAAAGTGGAGCTGATATTCAATACAGATCCAAAAAAGGAGAAAACCTGCTTCATATTGCATGCCTTCATGGAAGACTTGACCTTGTCAAATTTCTGCATTCAAAACATCCAAATCTTGTGAACGAATTCGACGGTGATGATCGAAGTGTCGGCCTATCGGTTGCTGCTGGGGGACGTGTTGACATTCTGGAATTTCTTTTAACACTGGGTTTAAATCCCATGTACTCTGATCGAACAGGTTGGAACCTTCTGCATTATGCTTGTTGGCATGCGAACAAGGCTATGGCCGAACACTTAGCAGAAAAATATCCCAAACTCCTCTACAGTGAAACAAAAGAGGGGTTATCTATCCTTATGTGTGCAGCATTTGGAGGAAGTATAAATATCTTTTCAAAAATCTATCAATTAATGGAAAACTCGTTAAAAGGTGAAACGAGTTCATATACAACTATGACCAATGACATCGGATATCTGACACGGAAAACAAACGATCAACAAACATTACTGCATATGTCATGCCTAAGAGGTCACCTAGAAATGGCGATGTACTTGGCACAAACCTATCCCACAATGCTCCATGAGGTGGACAACATGAAGAGAACACCGGCTCATAACGCTGCAGAGAGCGGCAATATCGCTGTATTAAGCTATCTAATTGATTGTGGCACAGATCCGTGGTGTAAAACCTCTGAGGAAGAGAACCTGCTTCACATAGCATGCCTTAGTGGTCAGTTAGAAATGAGCAAACACTTGGTACAAACTTATCCTACAATGCTCCATGAGGTGGACAACATGAAGAGAACACCGGCTCATTACGCTGCACACAGCGGCAATATTGCTGTATTAAGCTATCTAATTGATTGTGGCACAGATCCGTGGTGTAAAACCTCTGAGGAAGAGAACCTGCTTCACAGAGCATGCCTTAGTGGTCAGTTAGAAATGAGCAAACACTTGGTACAAACTTATCCTACAATGCTCCATGAGGTGGACAACATGAAGAGAACACCGGCTCATAACGCTGCACAGAGCGGCAATATCGCTGTATTAAGCTATCTAATTGATTGTGGCACAGATCCGTGGTGTAAAACCTCTGATGGAGAGACCTTGCTGCACATAGCATGCCTTAGTGGCCATTTAGAAATGAGCAAAGACTTGGTACAAACTTATCCTACAATGCTCCATGAGGTGGACAACATGAAGAGAACACCGGCTCATTACGCTGCACACAGCGGTAATATCGCTGTATTAAGCTATCTAATTGATCGTGGCACAGATCCGTGGTGTAGAAGCTCTGAGGAAGAGAACCTGCTTCACAGAGCATGCCTTAGTGGTCAGTTAGAAATGAGCAAACACTTGGTACAAACTTATCCTACAATGCTCCATGAGGTGGACAACATGAAGAGAACACCGGCTCATTACGCTGCACAGAGCGGCAATATTGCTGTATTAAGCTATCTAATTGATTGTGGCACAGATCCGTGGTGTAAAACCTCTGAGGAAGAGAACCTGCTTCACAGAGCATGCCTTAGTGGTCAGTTAGAAATGAGCAAACACTTGGTACAAACTTATCCTACAATGCTCCATGAGGTGGACAACATGAAGAGAACACCGGCTCATAACGCTGCACAGAGCGGCAATATCGCTGTATTAAGCTATCTAATTGATTGTGGCACAGATCCGTGGTGTAAAACCTCTGATGGAGAGACCTTGCTGCACATAGCATGCCTTAGTGGCCATTTAGAAATGAGCAAAGACTTGGTACAAACTTATCCTACAATGCTCCATGAGGTGGACAACATGAAGAGAACACCGGCTCATAACGCTGCACACAGCGGCAATATCGCTGTATTAAGCTATCTAATTGATTGTGGCACAGATCCGTGGTGTAAAACCTCTGATGGAGAGACCTTGCTGCACATAGCATGCCTTAGTGGCCATTTAGAAATGAGCAAACACTTGGTACAAACTTATCCTACAATGCTCCATGAGGTGGACAACATGAAGAGAACACCGGCTCATAAGGCTGCACAGAGCGGCAATATCGGTGTATTAAGCTATCTAATTGATTGTGGCACAGATCCGTGGTGTAAAACCTCTCATGAAGAGACCTTGTTGCACAGAGCATGCATTAGGGGTCATTTAGAGATGAGCAAACACTTGGTACAAACTTATCCTACAATGCTCCATGAGGTGGACAACATGAAGAGAACACCGGCTCATTACGCTGCAGAAAGCGGCAATATCGCTGTATTAAGCTATCTAATTGATTGTGGCACAGATCCGTGGTGTAAAACCTCTGATGGAGAGACCTTGCTGCACAGAGCATGCCTTAATGGCCATTTAGAAATGAGCAAACACTTGGTACAAACTTGTCCTACAATGCTCCATGAGGTGGACAACATGAAGAGAACACCGGCTCATTACGCTGCACAGAACGGCAATATCGCTGTATTAAGCTATCTAAGTGATTGTGGCACAGATCCGTGGTGTAAAACCTCTCGGGAAGAGAACATGCTTCGCAGAGCATGCCTTAGTGGTCAGTTAGAAATGAGCAAACACTTGGTACAAACTTATCCTACAATGCTCCATGAGGTGGACAACATGAAGAGAACACCGGCTCATAACGCTGCACACAGCGGCAATATTGCTGTATTAAGCTATCTAATTGATTGTGGCACAGATCCGTGGTGTAAAACCTCTGATGGAGAGACCTTGCTGCACATAGCATGCCTTAGTGGCCATTTAGAAATGAGCAAAGACTTGGTACAAACTTATCCTACAATGCTCCATGAGGTGGACAACATGAAGAGAACACCGGCTCATAAGGCTGCACAGAGCGGCAATATCGCTGTATTAAGCTATCTAATTGATTGTGGCACAGATCCGTGGTGTAAAACCTCTCATGAAGAGACCTTGTTGCACAGAGCATGCATTAGGGGTCAGTTAGAAATGAGCAAACACTTGGTACAAATTTATCCTACAATGATCCATGAGGTGGACAACATGAAGAGAACACCGGCTCATTACGCTGCACAGAGCGGCAATATCGCTGTATTAAGCTATCTAATTGATTGTGGCACAGATCCGTGGTGTAAAACCTCTGAGGAAGAGAACCTGCTTCACAGAGCATGCCTTAGTGGTCAGTTAGAAATGAGCAAACACTTGGTACAAACTTATCCTACAATGCTCCATGAGGTGGACAACATGAAGAGAACACCGGCTCATTACGCTGCACAGAGCGGCAATATTGCTGTATTAAGCTATCTAATTGATTGTGGCACAGCTCCGTGGTGTAAAACCTCTGATGGAGAGACCTTGCTGCACAGAGCATGCTTTAAAGGTCATTTAGAAATGAGCAAACACTTGGTACAAACTTATCCTACAATACTCCATGAGGTGGACAACATGAAGGGAACACCGGCTCATTACGCAGCACGCAGCGGCAATATTGCTGTATTAAGCTATCTAATTGATTATGGCACAGATCCGTGGTGTAAAACCTCTGATGGAGAGACCTTGCTTCACATAGCATGCCTTCGTGGTCAGTTAGAAATAAGCAAACACTTGGTACACACTTATCCTACAATGCTCCATGAGGTGGACAACATGAAGAGAACACCGGCTCATTACGCTGCACAGAGCGGCAATATCGGTGTATTAAGCTATCTAATTGATTGTGGCACAGATCCGTGGTGTGAAACCTCTCATGAAGAGACCTTGTTGCACAGAGCATGCATTAGGGGTCAGTTAGAAATGAGCAAACACTTGGTACAAACTTATCCTACAATGATCCATGAGGTGGACAACATGAAGAGAACAACGGCTCATTACGCTGCATACAGCGGCACTATCGCTGTATTAAGCTATCTAATTGATTGTGGCACAGATCCGTGGTGTAAAACCTCTCGGGAAGAGAACCTGCTTCACAGAGCATGCCTTAGTGGTCAGTTAGAAATGAGCAAACACTTGGTACAAACTTATCCTACAATGCTCCATGAGGTGGACAACATGAAGAGAACACCGGCTCATTACGCTGCACAGAGCGGCAATATTTTTGTATTAAGCTATCTAATTGATTGTGGCACAGATCCGTGGTGTAAAACCTCTGATGGAGAGACCTTGCTGCACAGAGCATGCTTTAAAGGTCATTTAGAAATGAGCAAACACTTGGTACAAACTTATCCTACAATACTCCATGAGGTGGACAACATGAAGGGAACACCGGCTCATTACGCAGCACGCAGCGGCAATATTGCTGTATTAAGCTATCTAATTGATTATGGCACAGATCCGTGGTGTAAAACCTCTGATGGAGAGACCTTGCTTCACATAGCATGCCATCGTGGTCAGTTAGAAATGAGCAAACACTTGGTACAAACTTATCCTACAATGCTCCATGAGGTGGACAACATGAAGAGAACACCGGCTCATAAGGCTGCACGTAGCGGCAATATCGCTGTATTAAGCTATCTGATTGATTTTGGCGCAGATCCGTGGTGTAAAACCTCTGATGGAGGGACCTTACTGCACATAGCATGCCTTAGTGGTCAGTTAGAAATGAGCAAACACTTGGTACAAACTTATCCTACAATGCTCCATGAGGTGGACAACATGAAGAAAACACCGGCTCAGTGTACTGCAGTTAGTGGAAGCACCTTTCATTTATGGTATTTAAGTGACTCTCCCGAAAACAAGGCCTCAGATGTATCTCTGGAGAGGAGAAAAGAAAGGAGAGAAAGAAGAAATGATAAACGTTGCCAACTGATGTAAAAAGGAAGCATGATACTTTGATTTTACTTCAGTCCGATAATAAATCAGTCGTTCTGGTTTGATGACTGTTTCTCGAAATCTGTAGATTCGGAAAGTCGAGATCATTTAGGCTGCGTCATGTAGGGTAGTCGACTGATAAGACTAGATTAATTGAATTTGATCTGTACACTGTGTTCCAGCTATTTGTTTTTTTTTTATAATGTCCTGACACGGTGATGTACTGTTTGCTGGAGAGAAATAGTAATATATATATAATTCATACTCGGGACTAAAACACACTAAAAAATGTTTGCTTAGTTTGTTAACGTATTATTACTCTAGCGCTTAGCGTTCGGTTTTAGCATTACAGCTAACACAATGCAAAATAACTTACAGAAAAAGATGTAACGAATTAAAAAATCACGTGCTTCTGAGGAACGATTTATCGTCCCGACTTGTGGGTGCAATAATTGATATGACAGTACTGTTTGGGGACAGATTTTAATTATCGTAACGTTTATGCGAATAGTGAGTATATTATCATTGGTCTTAAGGATCTTTCGGTCTGTCTGTCTGACCAGGATTTTAATTAATCTTTGTAGGATAGGTACGTACTTGATGCAAATGCATACTTAGGTTTTGATTTATTTGATCTGACACAATCTGGGGACAGTTCTTTAACAATAGTCAAGAAGGGGGATAATGTGTAACTTCTGTTATTCGTCGCTTCTTTTGTTACTTTGGTCACAGGATTGTATTGAAATTTTAGTGGTACGAGTCTATAGTGGTAAAGTAAGAAACAAGAAAGAGCAAAAGCAACATATGTTGTATAATTATTAACATAATTTATTTCCTTAAAACACGATGTGCAAAACTTAAAAGAACTTACTCTATTGTGAATGAAATCCTAAAGTTCCAAATGTGCTATCAATTCCAAAAGTATTGAGTAATCCGAATGATTTCCCAAGGTATTCTGAATTATGTTCTGCGGTGTAATGATGTATCAACAGTGCTTAATAATCGCTACGATATAATCCCAAAATGACTTCAAATGAGTTCACAGTAATTCCGTAACAGCTATAAATACATAAATTGTCTTCAAATGAATTTATAGTAATTCTCCTGGCAGCTATTAAATATCCAAATGGCCGTAAGTGAATCCACAGCATTTCGTGACAGCTATTATTCAAGTTAATCTGAATATTTCGAACACCGTAACTCTATCAAATTAAATAAATTTGTTTCAATAACTGAATATATGTTAAGACGGGTGGTACTATTAAACATGCCTAATTCTACGTAATAATTATGTTAGATAGATTACTAATATGCAATAGGTAGTGCCGCACATTCATAATCTCAACCGCAAACAGATCAGTTCTTTTAACACTGACTAATCATATATTAGGTCATCCTGGCCTGCAGTCAGATCACGTTATGTTTGCTTCATTAATAGTCCACCTTAACCTTGAAACTCATGAATGAATTTACTCACGTGACACCTGACTCATATTTAAAGTGCGAACTTACGATCGATAAGAAATTTAATACTTAAAATATTATTAAGTAAATAACCCTTGCAAAACCATAATCATGAATGATAATACAAATAATATAGGTATACATAACAATAATCTAGATAAGTTATTGGTGTACATGAGCAATAAAGTTTAATTCTTTTTCCTCTGACTCACCATTTTGTAAATATCTTTCAAATTATTATAGGCTAATGTCATATTCGTAACTGAGTTTGTCATTAGTTCT
This sequence comes from Sinohyriopsis cumingii, assembly GCA_028554795.2. Lineage (NCBI taxonomy): Eukaryota > Metazoa > Mollusca > Bivalvia > Unionida > Unionidae > Sinohyriopsis > Sinohyriopsis cumingii. The sequence continues at coordinate 35,561,069 of CM068827.1, forward strand.
ACGCATGAGCTGCCATTAGAATGTTATTAAAACTTTGTGCACATATGGTTTTTATAGACGTGCAATAATGTTTTAGTTTATCCCTCTGTGCCATCTTTGGGCAAAGTGTTGAATAATATTGTCGATAAAATATGAATTTCGAGATTGAAGCTTATTGCTGAGAAACGGAAATTTTGAGGATTCGTTTCTTTTTAATATTTATTCAGCCATAGACAATATTACGGATGGAAATTTAAACAAGTGTAGAACTCACTCTGATCTTTCATTGTGCCGATGTCTTTGAGCAATTGGAAACATGTATTGTTTGCCATATATGAAAAATATGTCCAGAAGAAAATGCCTGTTGAGCGGAAATAATCATGTTTGTTACTAATGTAGGTCAAGTTTAAATCAATGTACATAGATTGTAGACCAAGAGCTTTGTTCTTTCATATTAAGATATCTCTCAGGCAAGGAAAAATGTGATAATCTTAGTTTCTTATCCACTTAATGCCTGAGGGGTTGGCTGTCATACTTTAAAATCAGTAAGTACTCCCCTCTCATATTCATGCACTGTACTATCCCTCAGTAAGCACTGCCCTTTCATGTTCATGCACTGTACTATCCCTCGGTAAGCACTGCCATTTCATGTTCATGCACTGTACCATCCCTCAGTAAGCACTGCCCTTTCATGTTCCTGCACTATACTATCCCTCAGTAAGCACTGCCCTTTCATGTTCATGCACTGTACCATCCCTCTGATCTTCAGGCACGGTCAAAGTCATTTGAAAGTGAAAACATACGTGTAACTGCATCAGAGACAGAGAGAAAGAAGCACGGGTGACATAATATTCCTTTGAATTACTTGTGCATTAGATAATATTCAAATAACAAACAACGCATACATCAATATATGTGGGCAAACATTCGATTTGCAAAGAAGTTACTCCTAGAAGCTTGGATTAGGAAAACTCAAATGCGCTCAGTGATATATACGAATGCAATTTTGTTGTGTCACGTCAATAGAATGGCTTTATATCATTCTATATGACTTCACAATTGAGAAAATAACTACTCCGGTGGCCTAGAGATTAGAGCGTCCGCCTCGGATGTGGGAGGTCGTGGGTTCGATCCCCGGCCGAATCATACCAAAGACTTACAAAAATGACACTAACAGCTGCCTCGCTTGGCGCACAGCATTAAGAGGTTAGTGTTAGGACTGGTCGGCCTGGATAATGTGACTGAGTGGGACATCATGCTACATGTCTGCGGCATGATGCCCCAGTGCTAGACATCACTGTAACCCGTCCAAGAGGAATGGTACTGTAATAGCCAAAGTGCTACAAATGAAAACGTTATTTAGTCACAGCAATTATCTAAATGTTATCAATCTGAAAATAGAAGAATTACCCCATCTGGTTACTCAGAAACAAAATATTTAACAAAATTGTCGGTATAAAAATACGGCAATAGAGCAAGTCGCGCATACATTACACAATTTCCTAACATCTGGCATGAGAGTTAGTGAGACATGGATGAATAACAAGTTCTCTATCATATATCCTCTAATACTAACACGCAAATAACAGAGATCTACAAGACGAAGATGAAAATACTTCACATATGTGTTGATGAAAGCATCATAATGTTAAAACATGACGCAACACTGTCATGGTACATTTGGAGGTTGATTCTAATACTACTATTACAGAGACTAATTTTAGTGCATGATAAACGTTAGCGGCGGCCCAATATTTCCTAATATAAGTCTAAGCCAATATTGTTATTTAATATTGAACTTACCTATTAGTTTCTTCAATTAGACAGGCATTAAAAATAGTCTGTGCAGAAGGGCCTGAAAGTGCAATAATGATAATGATTCAATGTGCAAAGAGCGGTTGTTTGGTTGTCTTTGTCTAATAATTGGTGTAAAAAATCTAATTAAAAATTAAAATATTCTTGGCACAGTATTAAATATATCATCGTCAAGTACGATAAACAGCGTTCTGGTACATGAAAAGAATACACATGCATTTACTTAGGTCTATGTTTGCTTGAGCTATCTTGATTTATATAAATACAATTATTTCATTTTGAGTTCGAGAACAGTAACCATTGAGATGTAAATTTTCTTGGAACATAAAGCACAAATAATCTACTCTTTCACCGAAATGGTCGCTTTTTTCATATGACAATATTGGTTTAATTTTACTTGACAAGAAGATGATTGTATTTACAACTGTCGACCTTTACATGCAATGATTCCTTACATGTTAGAGAATTTTAATTCGTACTTTACGTAAACGACACTCATCCCATTACCTCTAAGCGCCGTCCCCTAAGCACTATATGTTCTGTTTGGCATATGTTTGTAATTATATATATATATATATATATATATATATATATATATATATATATATATATATATATATATATATATATATATATATATATATATATATATATATATATATATATATATATATATATATACACACACACACATACATATAATATTTTCATATCTGACATTGCATTATTTTGCATAGACCTACAATGCATTACCTGTAAATGCAAATAAGTACTGTGCTTATGTTGGTTTATATAATTTTTATTGTGAAGATGTAGACTTGATTATGATTACCAAGCTTGCAAAAGAAAAACGGAGTTAACTGTATAGTCATAAGAACCAGATTAAATATGAATTATTTCCTTTTATCTTTTTCGCACTCGTCATCTCTTTTATGGGATGGGAGAATTAAATATTATTGTGATCAAAAATTTATATTTATTATAATAGTGATATAAACAATATATGATGTGGTATGAAATAAGCTCCCAAATCGATGAAAATATTGATATATACCCTCACATATGTACTTTTAATTGATCTTGAGATTTGTTGTAATATATTAATGTTACAAATGGTTTTGAATTGCTGGGAGTTTCTGTTCCTATAGCCTTTAACTTACTGACTTGTACAAACGTTATTTTGATCCTTTCATATATTTCATTTTTACTATTTGTTGTAGGTAGGTAGGTAGGTAGGTAGGCAATGGTAGATAGGCAATGGTAGGCAGGCAATGGTTGGTAGGTAGGTAGGCCGGCAATGGTTGGTAGGTAGGCAATGGTAGGTAGGTTGGTAGGTAGGCAATGGTTGGTAGGTAAGCAATAGTAGGTAGGTAATCTGTTCAACAGTTTCTACCCGTAGCTTTACAAACCGTAATTGTTATTGACATATGACAACCAATCCACTTGAAATATAGAGCCTCTAGGATACGTTACATGCATTGATGTGGCATTGGGAACTTACGCTCGAGGGTAATAATTGTGAGGAAAGATGTAGGCTAAATCATACTGCATGCCATAAAATTCTGCTCAACCCTAAGCACAACCCTTCAATAGTGAGTTTCACTAGCCCACGCTAGGGCATATGCCAAATCCAATATTACCCATTAGAGATAGTAATGGTTTGGAATGCTTTGTCAGGGTGATTAGGCAATCAAATTTGGTTAATGTTTTAATAAATCAATATAGATAGCATTATTACATGAAAAGTTTGCATCTTGCATGTAATATTCATTTATAGACAAATGCATAATTGAAACTGAAGAATTATTAAGTTTTTTTCCGGTGGCTACTTCATGTGTAGTAATGGTGAATATAACAGAATTACTGTATGTTATGTATATTTGATTTAATTATATCTGATTTAATATATATTTATTTCAATTTATTGTTTGTCAGTTTTACATTTTTACATTTTTAATTTTTTATTACATGTTATTGTAATGTAAATTTATTCACTAGAGATGATACTTTTTTCAGAAAATAATTTGACATTGACTGTTAGTTTATAAACATCAGGTGTTGATCTAAATCCTGACCTTGTTTCAAAATTGTGGTAATTGCGTAAACAAGGTCTATTTTATTTTCAAATGATTGGTTGTTGTTGTGTTCATGATGGCACTTCGTCTGTAAGACGTAAACAATTCTTTTACATTTTTTATTTCTTAGAATAAAATGATTGGTTATCGTCAGTGCCACACTGGGTATACATGACCTTTAACAAGTACTTAAATTTCTATAAGCTTCCAGAAGACGATCACGTGACCCCTTGTTTACGTTTTTGGAAACGATATAATCTCTATTTTGGAGACTTATTATCAGTAGAAGCTGGACTGTTAAACTGGAAGTTGTATGTTGTTCTGTTTGGAGTTATTTCAAATTACTTGGATTCAAAAGGATTAATTCTGTTATTTTTCTGGAAAATACGTGTGCTCATGTGAAATTCTTAATCAAAGACAGTTCTTATAAGAAATTTATTTAAATTTCAAAACCGGAGTGATAATTCTTGTTTCTACAAGGAACTGTAGACTTCAACACTACAGAATGCAGCATACGTCATCGTCTTTCATCTTTAATTCTTCGTCGGGATTCTAACTCGAAATTAGAGGAACATTTTGTTATTAGGACTTCAAACATTTTATTCGTCAATTATTCATGGATTATTTTTGGATCTGATTCTATAAAACCGTAAGTTCATATTTTTTTCATTTTTACAGAATTTTTCTAGGGAAATTAATTATTGTATTTTTTCAAAGCTTGTTGTTTTCACTCTTTCTTGTGTCACTGTTTATTCGAGCTTAAACGCATGACATAAGATGTTTATTGTGATGACTTGAGAAGACATTATCATAGTATATGTGCCTCTAAAGAGGACTTTACATGGTTGCGAATTTAAGAGTGAAAAATATGATATATTAGATGTTTACAAAGTGAAGCAATTAAAGCAAATGTTTTGCAATATCAATCATTTCAGGGGTGTGGGCTGAATCAGTCGATGGATCAAAACCATTAAGGTAGTGTCCGATTGAGGTTTAAATCCATCGACTGATTCAGCCCACACCCCCGAAATAATTGATATTGCTAAAAAAAATTATTCCTCTACAACAGAGGTGGGCAAAATTGGTGCCCTCATAACATTTCTGTCTGAATCACAAAACGTTTTAAAATAAGAATTACCTGCTGCGATAAGCTTTGGATAAACGCATGCGCATAATCAGCAAATAGTTATTAAGTGTATTTACTTTGTTTTTGGACAATAGATTATGATCCAATTTCATTAATATAGTAGCAATTTAATTCTCTTGACGACTTACCAATATTCGTGGATCTGCGAAGACTTTCTTGCGATGGATTATACTCGTAACAATATTATTAGAATGGTCATTGTTATTGCAAAAGTGCGTAATGCCTTGACATGCAGCACCCGGTTTCGACGTGCCATTTTAAGTAATGTCATGATGGAGGTTACGATACAGGTTACGGCAGTTTATCCCCCATGAAGTTTGGTCATATTGGTAATAAACCAATTGAGTATGCTCACACACAGGGATTATAATCAGTCAAAGTGACCAATAATAATACAAATGAACAGCCATGGGGGATACAAGGTGGTGATTTATATCAGTAACCACTACAAACATTATCACTACGGTTAACGTCTTCGAGGTTGTTTACTATGATAATGATTTGCATGTTGAAATTTTAAGTCAGGCCTATAGAATAAATTTCTGTACTGCTGCAGAAATAGGATTATTGATTGTCACTACACCGTGTGGATATTTTCTGTATTTTATACGGGCAAAGAATGTTCGCATTAAAGAATTACCATGGTATATAATGGCAAAAAATTCAAAAAGATGTTTATAGTACTTTGAGAGAATTTTTGAAAATATCTAAAAGTGGCATCATTATTTCAGGTGATTGGAGTGTGTGTAATATTACAAAAATGATTAAATCGCTGTTTCCTTTGAATGCTTCAAACAGATTTATGAAAATTGCCAAAAAGATGTTATATTCCTTTTCAAGCATAAATCGCAACAAATTGATAAATATTTCGAGAACAACCGGATAAGTCATTAATTGAGATTCCGCAAGACAATGTAAAGGCGCTAACGTTGAGAACAACTTAATGCTACAATTACGATGATAACCAAGAGTTTTTGTATAATTAATAAATATATTTATTTCATTAAAATACAAAGTGAAAGAATTGAAATTCACTTACGTTGGTTAATGAATTCCTAAAATTCTAAATGTTCTATCAATTCCAATAGATCCAAGTAATCCGAATAAGTTCCAAAGATATTCCGAAAGATAGCTGTAATGTACGTATGTGCTAATACCACAGAAGAATTAATGTTTTAAATCTAATGTCCTTTAACAGAATTCAAAGTAAAAGTCAATAGAGATATAATTCCAAAAATATAATTGAATGTTTCATGGTCAATTCGTACCGCTGGTTGGATTACCTGATGTAGAGAGCAGAGACCATGAAATTTATGAATGAAATAGTATTACGAATTATACATTACCATTAAAATGTGATAAAGTAAAAGACCCTTACTAAAATCATTATTTTGAAAAAATATACATAATATAGATGTACATAACACCTTGCCTCAAGGAAAGAATGATTTATACAATGAAACCTTCTTGTGGCATATTAGTCAAACATATATGTAATTAATATTGCAGAAGAAGATGAAATATACACCATGTATGTAAAATAATGCAATATAGTACTTTGAAAAACGTGAAAGTGCGTCTGCACCCAAATTTTGCTTTTAATTTGATTTGCATAACATCAATACAGTATGACTCTAACCTGCATTACTGCTTAAGTCTTTGTTTCTTGTTTTAAAATTTTATTAATGAAAGTAAGGGTGTTGTGATCGCTGAACACAGCAGTCAGAGAAGGAGAGGCACTCAAACACTTCAAAATGTTTCAAGGCCAATATCAAAACAAAACATTCCTTCTGAATCGTGGAATAATGTATCTTATTCAATTTTCTTGAAAAATAACACACTGGATGATCAACACCAATGTTGTCTTCCTGTATCAACATTCCACCAATGATTTAATAAAATCTGCCGCTGTAAGAACTTGAGCACTCTTGAGTATGGAAAAATGAGAGCTAAATTTCCATTAATATCTAGCATTACCCAATAATTGCCTCAGTTGCTTTTTATTGATAAGCACAGGGAATTCAGAGATAGCCTTAAACGTATCTTCTGTAGGTTTTATTTGGCCGTGTCCCAAAACATGTCCTAAAAAGTAACACAAGCACGGCAAAATTCAGTTTTACTTAAGCTGATTGTTAGATTTGCTTCAGTCGATTGAAGCACTTCCGGATGGTTACCAAGTGGCCTTTTCCGGTGTTCTTGTATATCATGACATCAACGATGTAAGCGTCGCCATTTTATATACTAGAAGTAATCATATTCAACAAACATTTTTAGGTACTGGGGGAACCTTTCATCCCGAACGGCATAATCATTAGTCCCGAATGTTGAAATTTCCTTCGCCCTTTCCGTAAGTGGAATTTGCCAGAATCGATTGAAGGGGTCAAGCTTGGTGACATATTTGACATTTCCGATTCTGTCAATGCAGTCATCGATTCTGGGTATTCGAAAAGAATCGGACATAGCGAAACTTTTCGTTAATCAGTACACATACTTCAACATCAATATGGTCCGATTTTACATCTTCGTTCAAGTCCTCAGTGTGTGGAACTAATACAACGAAATTAATTTAATAATTTATATCGCTATCTCTGTCAACATACTTTTTAACGTCTTTATGTGGTAAAGATGCTTCTGCTATCTTCTACCAGGAGTATTTATAATGTTTTGTAATGCACTCATTTTCTTTACAATGGTATAAGGACCAAAATACTTAGCCTGACATGGATTATTAGGTATGGGTAAAACAGCCAAACTTTATCACCTAGTTTAACACTCCTATTCTTTGTTTGATGGACATACGGCCATTTATTTCTTGACTGAACAGACTCAAGATTAGTTCTTGCTACCTCAAGAAGAGTAATTTCTGACACTTCATACGAAAAGAGGTTCTCTTTTAATAACTTCAATGGTCCTTGGACCGTATATCCTAAAACTAGTTTAAAATGGCTAAAGCTTAAAGACTTATGAAATGATTCCCTAACAGCAAACAACAAATGAACATGCTCGTCCCAATCTTTACCTGTGTCAAAGCAATATGAACGAATCATATTCTTTCAAGTCTGATGAAATCCTTTCAAAGAGTCTTGACTCTCAGGGTGATAGGGAGAGAATATGTAAACTGTTGGACGCCTAATTCGTGCAAGACTTGACCCTTGATCAGATAGGAACGATTTGCGAAGGCCAAAAAGTGTGAAACGCTTTACCAACGCTTTTACTGTTGTCTTAGTGTTAAAATTCCGTAACAGAATACCTACTGAAAATGTTGTGGACATAAACGTGAACAAGTATTGGTTGCGTAACTTGATCTTAGCTAAAGGGTCGACATACTCTGCCTTTATTCTACTAAATGGTTAATAAAATGCAGGAATAGTTTGCAGATGAGCCTTATGTATATTCTGTTATGGTTTTCTTACCATTTGACAAGTATGATGCGATCTATACTATTTAGAAACATCACTTAATTTTCGGCCAATGAAAATGATTATGATTTAAGATCTTGTGATAAGTCTTACTGAATCCAAAATGGCCAGACAACGGAGTTTCATGGGTTGAACTAAAAATTTCCTATCACCTAGGAACAACAGTTCTCTAGCTCATTTACCACTCATCACCAGCATGTACATCACAAGGACCCCATTTTTCACAAAATATCAAGTTGGTACTTGTGTGGCCTCAGTTTCGCTAATGGTACTCTGAATAATCTGGAGATCTCAGAATCATGCTCCTGTGAGACAACTAGTGATTGTTTTCTATCGCACTGATTAGAATTTAGAGAATGAGTAGCCAAATTAATATCTCTGTAATCAATACATCTTGACTTATCCTTACGAGGGTGTTTGTTTTAGCTCCCGGGGTTCACATAGGTCTGTGTGTGTGTGTGTGTGTGTGTGTGTGTGTGTGTGTGTGTGTGTGTGTGTGCGTGCGTGCGTGCGTGCGTGTGTGTCTGTGTGTGCTTGATTAAAAATTTTACCTGGACATCCCCCTGAACCTGCGAGAATGTCATTTGGCAACCTATGTGTTCGCCGGGGGGTGGGGTGTTCACGCACAGGGAAAAGTAAGAAATTACCCGTGAAATAATATATAAAGCATCATTCAGTTGGGCGTGGTCATCTCTTTTGCTGTTTGTGCTACACAAGGCTCGGATTGACATATGGCCACGAAACATCTTATTTGGCCGGATACAGCAACGAGGTCTTGTTTGCTGGTGGTAAATTTGTTTCATTTTTGTCGTTGACTATCTTCGATTATTGTAGGCCATATTACAGCATGGAAGCCTTGAAGGGGGGAGGGCAGGTGGACGACACTTATTTGTGAGGGCCGCCCCCACCCCCAGCTGTTTGTTGCAGGTACTCCTACAATGTAAGACATCTGCCCTGATATTCATGTTTTGAGCGTTGACTATTTCCATACCCTCTATATTCTTCTAGTCTTGTGGATCTCGCATTAATTATAATTATAACGTTGCAAAATTGGTGGTGTTAACTTTGTTGAAAGATTTTGAGAAATTTGATACTTAATTTGAACACTGAGCTCTTAATAAAAATGTACTTGCAAACAATAATATTGAGATGATCGGGACATCAGTTTGCAACCAGTTTGATCAATGGCGCTGTAATTTACGAACTTTTGTTTTCATTTCCCACTTTACTGTATAATGCTATTATAAAACACGAAAAGTCCATAATTTCATCCGAATTACCCATGGCCCCAATCACTCAGTATTCCTAGTTGTATCATTATGCCTTATGGGATCTACTTGCATATATATCACACAATATAAATGCATTATGTTATGTCATTTTGTTTAATATGTGCACACTTGCTTGTTTTATTTTATTTTATTGTTGATACGAGAAATACAGGATGCAAGAGCGTCCTCCTTAGTCAAGTTGTTCTTTTTGGAGGTTGTGTTGGGGCTGCTTTATTTTGCATCAAGATAATTTTAGGGCTGTTTTTAGTAGAATACAACAGCATTTCCTTGCTGGACTGTCTTTCTCAGCCGTTTACAAAAAAATACATTGTAACAAGAATAAAATTTGGTGAAATACTGCATGAGAAAATAAATTCAAAATAATATGACACTTGAGTTCTTCTCAGTGGGTATGCAGCTGCAGTAAAACAGCAAAATGATATGGTCTGAGAACACCTTTAAATCACCAGACAGCAGCAGGTCTTGTTAAGTTTTTGTGATGCTAGTGGTAATAATTACAGCTATACTTATTATCTGAATATTGTACAAGGAATTTACTCCAGTACTGTAAAGAAATAATCCTTTTAAAGTGTTTGTTATTCCTGGCCAAATTCTTTTCTGTAAATTGCAGAACGGTGTACCAGTCAAGATACGATGAAAACAGAACATGTGTCAGACAATATAAGACTGTCTTTCGCACTGTGATTCAAAACAAAGCTATGTTACAATATTAGACAGTGCTTCCCTTAACCCTCATCTGCGCTTCAGAGACCCCCACATTTTTAATTTGAACCCCAGTTTTGATACCAAAGTTTGTTTTTACTCAATCTGACCCCCGGTTTTAGACACAAAGCGATGTTTGACTCTCAGTCTTGCACCCTAGGGGATAAACTGGTTATATAGTGTACCCCACTCCCACGAAGTAAAATAGTAGTGTAGACGACACAAATCAATATTTCAATTGGAACATTGCTCGGCCATTTGAAATTTCATGACCTGATGGAAATTACCAATGAATAAAGAGTTGTGGTAGCCCACATAGACACTATTGATGGCAATTACTACATCTTTGTTTGCACATAATTATATAGTAAAGCTTGTCCAATCAATATTTTAAAGACAAAAAAAAAGAAATTGAAAAAATGTATAAAATTAAGCGTATTCATTTCTTTATCGCGTGCAGTGCATGCCAAAACATTTAGCATCATCATCATCAGCAACGTGCAGAGCCTGCAGTCCACTAGGGAACTTTGTCAGCGGGTAGTTGTTCACAATGTGTGACATGGTCTGCAGAGCTCCAGAGCTACAGGCCTGTCCCAATCGAACAAGGTTGACTGCAGAATGCCACTGTCCTGTCCGGAAAGGATTCAGCGTGGTCCACAGATGTCGTGGAAGGTTGAAGCCATGAAGGCAGTCAGATGGCTCAGATACTAGGGAGTGGTTTACAACATCTGTTGAACACCACACATCACTCTATGCAAAATAGCTGTCATATCCTCCGACAACGGACCTAACCAGATTGGATTCTCGAAGTCAAGCGAACTGCTGGATATGAAGTGAGTTGCGTTTAGAGTGGAAGTGTCTCACTGGCATAAACCTTAGCCAGCAATTTTGTAGTTGCTTCCTGGCGACGAAGAAGTGGAGGAGAAATGTTCCTGAGTACCGGCAGCCATGGTAAAGGAGTAGGACGTAGTGTTCCAGAGATTATGTGCAACGTTGTGTTGAGCTGACGTTAATTAATTGGTATGGAAAGATCGAGCCCAGACAGGAGCGCAATACTCGTCCGTCGAATAACAGAGGACCAGTGTTGATGTCTTGAGAGTCTGAGGATTTTTTTTTGAAGAATAATACATTTTTATTTTTTAATGAACATATAACTGAAATTAAAAACATTTATGTGCTAAATGCTCAATGTTTTCAAAGGTTAACATGTGATTCGGTAGGCTGAGCGATATATTATCTCTCATAAGGTCAATTATATATATATATATATATATATATATATATATATATATATATATATATATATATATATATATATATATATATATATATATATATATATATATATATATATATATATATATATATATATATATATATATATATATAAAATGTGAATAATAATAGTTTTATCTTAACGTATTTTGGGTTTGCACAGCCAAGTGGTAGAGTACTGGCACTACACATCTGCAGTCAATCGTTTCAATCTCTGGTTCGTACATGTGTAGAAGCGAGTTTGTAGTTTTCTCTGGTTTTCTCCAAGACGGACATTATGCCAACACTGAAGCAAAGTAACCTTTTATATTTGATGTTAAATAAATTAAAAATGGTTGGAAGCGACATTTATAATGAATAAAAGTGATGTGTATAATTAATACAAGTGATGTTTATAATTATACAAGTGATGTGTATAATTAATACAAGTGATGTGCATACTTAATGCAAGTGATGTGTATCCATCTGATGTGTATAATTAATAGAAGTAAACATGTTTAATTAATACAAGTGATGTGTATAATTAATACAAGTGATGTGCATAATTAATACAAGTGATGTGTATAATTAATACAAGTGATGTGTATAATTAATACAAGTGATGTTTATAATTATACAAGTGATGTGTATAATTAATACAAGTGATGTGTATAATTAATACAAGTGATGTTTATAATTATACAAGTGATGTGTATAATTAATACAAGTGATGTGTATAATTAATACAAGTGATACATATAATTAACACAATCACGTATTAAACATTTAATATCTTATTGATTAATATAAGACATCATCACAGGGCTGGAAAAATACACTTTTGTTTGACAGGTAAAAACAAATGTCACTTGCCCAGCAAAAAAATTAAAATCAACTCACTCAGCAAAAACTAATCTGCCTGGCAAAAATAAAATCAACTCAGCAAAAACTAAGATTTTTGTGAACACTTTTCCCTCAATGTTTTGTTCTACTAATATGAATAAATGTATAATATGTTTGCTAACTCATGATTTTGGTCTATTACTAGTTGTTGTTGCTATTATTATTATTATTATTATTATTATTATTATTGTTGTTGTTGTTGTTGCTATTATTAGCATTATTATTGATATGGATAATGTTGGTGGTTATTTATTCATCAGTATTCTGTACTTACTGTATTGAACTGTGTAGGTATTCCAGAAACAACAGTACAAGACAATGGTAATATGACAGGTATTATCTCATTAAGAGTATGAGGGTTTACATGAGTGATACAGGTTTTATTTCAATAAAAGATTAATTCATAGAATATTCAGTCGATGCAAACATCTTACAGGAATACCTGATGCAAAGTAAAAAAAAAACGGTATGATCAAAATAATAATCAGTGAAATCAATTTTTGTAGTAAATTGTGTTTCCCCTTGAATAGTTACACGATTACAATAATATTAAGAATATCAGCCCTGCTACCTCCCGAATACAGCCCTTCCAAGGACAAAAATTCATCTTTCTGTCCATACAATATAGTCAAAGGGAATCAGGCAAGATTAATTGCCCTTTGTCCATACTTAACAGACAGAAGCATTTTCGTCTTGGGAGCAGGAGCTAGATTCACGTGGCAGTAGGGCTTATATTCCTATTAACGTGATCGGGGAACATTTTCCAATGATAATCTTTTTGCATCCAATTCCAGACAAAAACATTTTTACATCCAATTCCAGACAATGTAGACTTGTGCAAAGAACATGAGATCGTGATCATAACATTTGCCGAGGACAAAATATCTGAATCCAATATAAAGAGTACAATGTTAACATTTGACTAAATCTTGACTGACTGACGCTGTCAATTATTTCAGAAAAAAGGAAATCTTAAGTAAATAGCTTTTCTCAAAAAAATACTTACCCAATTACATTAGCATTATGGAATAATTCTGCTATATCCAGAATCCAGCTCCACCATGGACTTTAAAATTGTGTCTTTGCTTTGTACGAAGGGCAATAACTCTTACATATTACTTTTCCTTCCTCACTAGTTGGCGCTCCATATCTGGATATCGTAAGTTTTAACTTGATCACTGTCTGATACAGCATACTCACATTATGGGGAGGGTTTTATCGCATTGTGATTGGGTAAGTATTTTCAAAGAAACACTATAAAATTCCGTTTATATCAAATAAGTTACCAATCATATTAACACTAAGAGCAGCAGAGGGGGCGAATCGGACATTTTGTCCAATCGTTATTTTGCTTAATTATTACTTTCTGCACTCAACGATCTAGTGTCGTCAGCGCCTGGTAAAAAAAAAAACGACGACGTCGTTGGGGGATCGTCGCGTCGTCATTTGGTTTAATTAACACCTTCTGCGCGCCGATCCCCAGCGTCGTCAGCGTCCGGTAAGCACATCGACGACCGCGTCGATGTCATCGCCCCCCCTGCTGCTAAGTGGTTATTTACAATGAAAATTATTTACAACTAACCGAATATTTGGTCAAGTCCGATACGATATCGTGTCCGAGGATCATGTAAATTTATCGTTACGAATCCATGTGGGGTCGACTGAGCATGACTAAAAAAGTTTCGAAAAACATTAAAGTCCATGTCACCGCCGCACCATGTCTGCCAAATATTTCGTAGCGTGTGTGTATCAACGCCGTTGAACACAGCAAGAATATTACAGTTGTCTCTAATTACTTTTGGAATCTGAGTGTATCGTTGAGTGACATATATCACGTCAGTGTTTTTATGCCTGCCTCTGGAAAATATCCTAGCTGGGTTTTTTTGATTGTCTAACATAACATCATCGTACACGACTAGATTGTTAACGTCGCCATCAATATCATCAATACCCGGTGCATCATTGATATCCGTAATAAACTCAATAACATTTTTTTTAGCGATCGCTGATGCATTCTCGTTGAAATCTTTCAACACCTCGTAGCATCGTTGATCATCTACGCTAGGAGCAACCAAATACAACTTATCCCACTTCATCCATCTCATTATTAAATTGAGTAACAATTGCGTCTTACCTGATCCAGATGGTCCGATGATAATCATCCGGATCGAGTTTGGTAACGCTGCAACATGCTTAACTGGTTCTCTTGTTTTAGTCGCCGAAAAATCAATTATATTCATATCTCTATACATAAATTATGGATCTATATTGTGTGAAGTGTAGAGTACGTACTGGCACAAATGATATGACAACCGCTACAACAAGAAATAACAGATCGGCGCTTACTGGCAAGTGTGCACAATGCGGTACAAAGAAATTTAGATTTATTTCTATTAAACCCGGGGATGTTTTAAAAAAAAGCGAGGAGGTGACATCGCAGCCAAATTGGCAAAACTCCCCGGAACACCGTGGGCAAAGTATCCAGGAGAAAAACACCTCCCAGGATATAGCTACTGTGGCCCCGGAACACGATTAGATATTAGACTCGATGATCAAAATCAGCCCAAACCCGGTGAGTATCCAATAAACGCTATCGATAAGGCGTGTCATGCTCATGATGTTGCTTACAAAAGTAGCGATCTGCAACAGCGTCATATCGCGGATGTAAAATTAATTCACGCGCTAAATGCTATTCCTGATAAATCCGTCAAAGAAAAATTGGCCTCATGGTTGGTAAAATCGGCTATGAAAGGTAAATTAATGATTGGCGCTGGTAATTAATAACAATCATCCAAGAAAAACGATGGATTCCATCTATTATTCTCCGAGAGGATACTGGAAGGGGAAGGCCGCAATTGGTAAGCTTGCAAGCGCTGCAAAGGTAACAAAGACCACTGCGGCTAATTGGTTATCCAAACAGGCTATATGGCAAATCTATCTACCACCGCCTAAACAAATCAACTTCTCGCGCTTTGATGTCAGCGTACCTAATGAAGTTCATCAGGCTGATATACTATTTCTGCCGCATGACAACGGTTACAAATACGCGCTAACCGTAGTTGATGTTGCGAGTCGATACAAACAAGCGGAACCGTTGAAAACAAAGTCAGCAACTGAAGTAGCCGATGCGTTTGAGCGGATTTATCGAAGAGGCCCTCTGCGCTGGCCAAATCTATTACAAGTTGATCCCGGTAGTGAATTTCGCGGCGCTGTTTTATCAACGCTGAAACATCATAGCGTCGCGATACGACGAGGTCATACTGCGCTACATCGTGATCAGGCAATTGTTGAACGATTCAATCGGACTCTCGCTGAACGGTTATTTGGATATCAATACGCGAAGGAATTCATCCAAGAAAAACGATCTCGTGAATGGGTTAAAAGGTTGCCAGGTGTAATTGCAGCGTTAAATAACGAGATTACCCGAGCAATCAACATGAAGCCCAGCGACGCGATTAAATACGAGTATATACCCGGAAAATCAAAAATAAATAGCGTTTCCAAGCCGATTCTTGGCGATGTCACTGTTAGATATCTATATGAACCAGGAGAGCTTGAAGGCGGTAAAAAAAGGGCTACCGATCCTATTTGGAGTGTTACCACACATAACATATCAACGATAACACGATCAACTGGTAGACCACCGATCTACAGACTGGATTCAACTGCTCCTCAGCGCGGATTTACACGCGAGCAACTACAAGTGATACCTAACGATACTCAATTACCCCCACGTGGTCTTAACTAGCGCCGTTGCGTCTATTGCACTCAAGACAGGTCAACCTCACATTGTTTTTGACATGACCGAGACTGTTATCGATCCTATCCACGGTAAATTGGCGAGTGTCTTTATCCGAATAACGCCAACTCATTATACAATTGCAACTCGCGCAGTGATTATTCTGTTGTTGTCGTAGCGAGATTATTAATTCGGCATCAATATCAAAACGCCGCTGTTTTTTTTTATCCTGTTGGCGGTAACCCGAGAGTTTTCTATCAATGACGCTTGCATCGATGGTGACTTTGTCGCCGGCTTCGTCAGTGACTCCGTCACCGGCTCCGTCAATAACAATTCTTCGAAGCTGATTTATCCTTCGTACTCTGGACACTGCAAGATAGACTAGATTCGACCATTCGATGCGATTATCAACTATCCAAACAATTGTGTCCGTGATGGTTAGTCCCTGCGAGGAATGTATTGTTGTTGCGTATCCTAGTGTCCACGGGGATTTATCAGCACGTAGCGCGTCCTCGACGACACCGATATCAACGAGCACGATATCATTCAGCACGAGAATTTGTTTTTCTGTCCGGCCTGGAATTTCAACTTCAATGTTCTGCCGCCGTGTGTCCGCGGGTCTATAACATAACGGCACTGGACGCGTTGGAAACTTTTCCTTATGCAACGCAAACAACCTCCGCTGAAGTGTGTCTCTGACTATCTTTCTACTCGCTACAATCAAATCGTTTGGTCTCCATGTTTCCCAGAATTCATTCAACGGCGTTTCCGGAATCACCTCGCGGATTATTTCACACTGAACTCTATCCGGCTGTAATCTGATTAGTTTTTTAACCTCGCGCAGTTGTTCATCAAGTGCTCGGTAATCAGTATCGGTTTCTTCATAATAGTCCACAAAACCCTTTAACCAATCATGTGGACCCTCGCCGACAAATGGTGGTGGTTGGCCATGGTCCCCACACATGATTACTGCTGTATTCGCGCGCAGCAACCACTCAAGAAACATTTGTAAAGTATCTAACGAAACAGTACATATCTCATCCCAGATGATAATGTCGGGAATAAATTTTTCACCCATTCGATCAGGAGTCCACTCACCGCCGCTGTATCGAAAAAAGCTGTGATAAGTAACGGCGTCAACATTTCGTTGTTTTATCTCTCGCGCTAGTCTATGGGTCGGTGTAAGCACGATTATACTTGCCCGCGTTCGAAATAATTCAATTGCCCGAGTCGTCTTTCCTGACCCGCCACAGCCGCTTAAATAAACTGTTTTGTGTCTACAAATTGGATCAGAACACGGTGGTGCATTAGACCATTCTGATAAATTATTACCGCGTAGGTAATTGTTCTCAACGATGACATTTGCTGACGGGGAATAATCGCGTCGTATTTCATTTTTAATTCTCCATGTACCCCAACTCTCGTCCGGACTAGTAAACTCGGCTACGTTTTTCTTATACTTCGCGTCTATATAAAATGAATCAACGGCTACTCTAACCGCGGTATCGGGGAATCTATTTATCATCGAGAATAAATTGATAGCGGCATAACCCAGCATAGACGCCCTCAAATGTGGATACGCCGGGCTGTCTCCATCGCCGTAGGTAACAACTGTACCCAACCTTGTTCCATTGGACAAGAAAGCTGTTTTGCAGTTCACGTATCTATTTTTCGCCACTGCGTCCTTGATTACGAAATCATATTCTGCGTCATCTATAATCAGCCGTGAGCAATATCGTTTGTAATCGCAGTTTTTTCCACCTTGTGTAAACTTACCAATTATTCTTCTACCGAGATCTTTTGCCTCGTGGTTTCGTTGGTTGAATATCCTCCTGGACCATTCGATGATATATTCCTCGTCGGCATCAATGTTTTTTCTGGACTCGTCAATTATGCTGTCTAGACGCTCCGGTTCTGGTAACCAGACTTCAGTCTGCGCCCGGTATGATATAATCGCGTCACTGACAATCAACGAAACTAACATGCTACAATCAATCATATACCGTAGCAGCGCTATTGGCAGCCACTTCTTTTCAGCCATGTGTCTACCGATCCAAATATAACAACAGCGATGAAGTCCTGCCGCGAATTCAAATGATACTATGCGAGCGAATCCGGTTAAATCAAAATCAGGCAGTGGTCCATTAATAGCAACACGAGTCATTTCATGACTGGGGTGTCCAAATCGTTTGAAATACTCAGCGGCGGATCCATACCCGAGAAAACTCGCTGGATAACAGGCAACCATATCAACCGAGATCATAGCGTCGCGGTTGTATTCAGTGTTCCATAGTCCACCGTGATAATATTCCAAACAACTGGATTGTACATCCGGCAGAAATTCCTTGCGCGTTGGTCTCCACGCATTTTTCCTTGCTGCAACATGAGCTACAACCGATGGAATCGTAAAACAATTTGTTAGCAGTTGTTCATCATGCTCCTCAAATTCTATGGCGGTTTTTTTCATCCTGTTGTGAAATGCTTCAGTGCGATATAATTCGCCGTTTGGTCTTACAAACTGATCAAAGGTATCCGCATCGTTTTCAGCGCTGCGAAGTAACCACACTGATACAGGGTCGTTTTTACACAAATAAGCGATAGCATCAAATAGTTTCCTCTCCGCGAGAAAACCGTCCTTGGAGAATTCTTCTCCCAGGAATTCTTCGGGTATATACTTTACTGTTCTATCCCGTGGAAATATTGTGATCGCGGGCGTCCATGCGTGTTCGTTATGATCAATAATTTTGATTGGGGCTCCCTTCGATTTGTACTTCGATTCGTATAATACTTCACCGGTTATCGTTGTAACGGTTATTGGAAATCTCAACGACGTTTCTAATCTTGCTATGTCGCTGATGGTTGCTCCACGCTCTTTTACGGTTAGTTCCCACTGGTTGATTTTGCTACGTCGTAAATCAGTCAATTTGTTTCCTCGACACGCATTTGTAAAATGCTCTATTATTCGTTCTGCTACACAATTTATCCCCGTTGACTGTTTCATCGGTTTCAGTTTTCCGATATCAGGTTTCTTATTTAACGGGTATATTCCATAAACAACTGCTGTTTCAGGATACGCTCGTTCATAGTATGGTCTGTCAATTCCGGTTAACAACCCCGGCTTGGAGTCGCGGCTGACAGTGACTGTTTTCTTATCGCTGAGAACTGGTTCAAATTTATCACGTATGATCCAATCACCTGATTCCACCCGGACAATGAATTTTACTCTGAAGAAATACTTTTTACCGTCAAGTTGTGATATTATCATTGCTGCGCGGTTGTCGTTCATGGTAGCATCAACAACACCATCAATTCGAAATGTTGACCAACTATGAGATGCACCATCACGCTTGAATTCATTGATACAATCGCGTATTTTACTCAACAGGGTTCTATCGTTTATTAACGCTTTTGGTGTGTCCTTGAGGACTCTATCGAGATTGAATTTAATATTTTTCCAGGGCTTAATTGCTGCCAATCTCTCGAACTCATCCATATAATTAAAACAAGTATTTAAATGAAAGAATATAGTATAATGAATCACTGCAAATGGTTGATGATTGGGTCGATAACCCCGTGCAATAAATCATGTAGAGGTGAATTCTGCGGATATCATTTACAAAGCGTTCGTAATGGTTCTCTTGGCCCCCTCCCGTGCTTGGTTTGTCACGTCGGTGTAAGAGGAAAATCGCAGTTGTGTATTAATTGTGGCGGAAAGCGATACAGGGAACTAAAACGTTATTACGACAAGCGAATTAAAAACGCCGTCATTGACCCCACCGCTGACTTCGTCATCAAAACCCCCCAAGACTACGTTGAAAGATTTATAATTAAACCAAATAATAAATTAGACAAATAGTATTATTATATAAATGGACCAAGAATTTCAGCCGCATCCCCTGCTCGTCAATTACGAGGCATCTCGCGACGGTATTGTTAGAAACCGCAGACTGAAGAAGCCGGTTGGTACCGTAAGTAATCACGGATACTTGATGTTTGGTGCCGGAAAGAAGAAGTATTATGTTCATAGGGTGGTATTTGAAGCATTTAACGGATTAATCGAGAATGGGCTTGTTATTGATCATATTAATAATAATAAGACTGATAATTCTCTTACAAACTTGCAAGCCATCTCTCAGAGTGAAAATAGTAAAAAAGGCCAAACTGGTAAATGCTCAAAAAAAGCAAAAAGCGTAAAATCATTTGATACAACAACTCACGAGGAAAAAATATTTCAGTCGATGAATGAGGCAGGAAAATATTTCGATATTTGTAGAGCCTCAATACAATTTGTTGCAGAACGAGTATATCAAACAGCGATCTCAAAAAAGACCGGGCATAGAATTCGATTTTCATATATAACAGAAATTAGCGAGTGACGAAGTCACCGGCGCCTATGGCGCTGACAAGGCCACCATGACAGTGTGAAACGTTATTGTCTGCTCCGGAAGAAAACAAAGTATGAACACCTCGGAATTGATACACGGGGTTTTCATTTTTTTTTATTTAAAAACAAGATGTTTTATAAGAATAATGAATATCGAAGACATCAATAATATATTAGCCGAGATTTCAAAATTAAAAAATCAAGGAATTGAATTATCTGATGGTCTCGACAGTGAAAAAATATTATCCGATTATGAGATTATTAACGAACAGTCGAAACGGGGACGTTTTACCCTGGCCCGCGAGTACTTTTTTATAAAACGATTACAACATACGATCAATGAAAACTTGTACCACAATGACGCAAATGCATTCATTGGACTATTTACTGCCGTTGAAATAATACGAAAAAAACTCGGACGTGTTTATGAACGACGCCGGGAGATTTCTAGTAAGATCAAAAACATTAGAAGGATTATAGACGAAAACTCCGGCGAGAAATTAGAAATTGCTTCGCAATTGCAATAATGGTAGGCGAATCACTTACTACTCGGCTAGCCAGAGAGCGGCTAGCAGCGCTTGAAAAGTTCATACCGTTACGAGACAGGGTGAGAGAGAAACTTCAAACGCGGCAGCAAATGCAAACTGATTTTGCTGTTGGAAGCGAACAACTCTTTGCCCCGGTAACTAAAGCGACCAAAGATGTTACGGCGGCAACTGTGCCCGTCCTCGATGCGCTTGAAAAGATAGCGGCAGAGACAAAACAAACAAAAAGGTCTTTAGAAACACTCCCTGCGAAAATAGCGGCTGCTACAACACGGAGGCCACCACCACTCGCTATAACCGAACCACAAGAACCTTATGTTACAATGGCCGACGAGGAAGAACTAGGTGCTACTGCGAAAGAACCAGAAGAAGAAATACCGGGAGAAGAAATACCGGGAGAAGAAATACCGGAAGAAAAAGAGGGGAATATACCCCGTATTGTACTCAAGAAGAGCACAATAGATCAAATTAGAGGCTTCAGCAACAGGGAAGAATTAATTAATTTTGCTGCCAACAATTTTGCTAAGAGCATACGAGATAAGAAGCATATCAATAGCGGTTACGAGAAAAATATAAAGTCGTTAAAAGACTGGGCAAGAATAGTGTATTTAGCGAGTAAACATAAAGATGCATTACCACATCGTAGTAAATCCGATTACGACGCATTCCACAAGGAAGTTAAGAGTATAACACCAAAAAAAGGAAAAGGATACTCTGTTGGTAAAGAATCCTACGGCGTTACCTGTCCTGGTAGTGTTCTCAGTGATATATCACGGCTAGAGGTACTAATTGGAGGAAAACGAGCCGGAAATAACTCTCCGGAAATAATCAATGAGGCCGCTGATATTTGCAAGCGTTTATTTGCAGGCGGTATTATGGACATTAATGCATATCGAACGCTCATAGACGAACTCGTGGATGATTAATTGGAAAACTGGTGTTTTTAATAAAGATGATCATACACTACAACCACAATAAACCAGTACTCGTCTACGTGGTAAACTCGCGATTGCCTGTTTACCGCGCGTACTATGGAGATGGTCTCGGTAGCACCATTGCGGGGTTATTTACAAGAATGGCTCCAAAAGTAGCGCCGTTAGCCAAACAATTAGGAATGAAGGCTATTGATGTTATTCGTGATAAGGGAATTAGTGCTATTGGAGACGTTGCCGGAAAGGCGCTTTCAGCCGCGCGGGACAAACTAATGTCGTTGGTGAGGAGAAAAAAGCAAAAACCACCGGTGATGCCATCAACGACAGTGATGCCTGCGAATGTCAGTAAAGTGATAAATAACGCCGTGGAAGAAAAACTAACGTCGTTGGTAAACAATAATCAAGATGACATCGCAAACATAATAGCGGGAAGTGGTTTAAAACCACGACGATGATTTAGATGCATCAGCGTATTATTAAATAAAATGTTTAAACGAACAGCTGACCCGGCGTTTGATATGGACGCACCAGTGCACAAGGATGATTCTGTCCGTAATTATCAATTTTATTCCTATCATGCAGTACAACCCGACATACGATCGCGAATTGAACTTCAAGTCCATGATACCAGTAAATATTTTTTACCGTGTGAAGCGTTTATTGAAATCGAAGGAGAACTTGTAACAGAGGCCGATACTCCTGCTGTACCAGCACCGTATCCAGATGGTACCAAAGTTGGCTTAGTCAATAACGGCGTAATGGCGCTGTTTGAGAGCGCAAAATATCTCATTGACGGGCGAGAGATCGAGTCTATAGAACGCGATGTTGATGTTGCTACAACAATAATCGGGCTAGCAAGATATTCAGACGATTATACAAGATCAGCGGGTCCATCTATGATGTTTGCAAAGGATACTAGAAACACTGCTGGAAACTCGCAATTTGTGGTAAGACGACCAAGAAATAATGCTAATAACAATGATGCTGATGTTGAGAATATGATTATAAACAGCGATCCTAATTTTAACATCGGAGCTGCAACACGCATATCAATGTTAACAGGGGCGCGTAGATCTTTCTCATGCGCGATTCCACTGCATCATATATTTGGATTTTGTAGGAACGTGCGAAAAGTTATCTACGGAGCAAAGCATACCGTGGTGCTTGTGCGAAAAGGTGATGATAGAAATGCAATTTGGAGAATTCCAGCGGATCCTGCAAATCCAAATAATGACCCTGGTAAAGTCGTTTTAACTAAAATATTATTGTGGATGCCAGTAATGACTCCATCCATTACCACAGAGGCACAATTGCTATCCTTCATGGAGCAGGGAGGAAAATCATTACTAAGTTGGCTAACAACAACAACAGATACTAAGCAATCAAATATCAATGGTATATTCACATGGAACCTGGCATCACAACAAGGCATTTCGGCTCCGCGTCATATATTTGTTGCGTTGCAGGATATGACGAGAGTTGATAATCAATTATTCAGCCATATGATATTTGATCGATTAGGCGTTACTGACGTCTCGCTGAGAATAAACGGCCAGCAGGAACCATCCGAGGATATACAACTTAATTACGGTCAAAACCATGTCGCACGTGTGTACCATCGGTTGCTGTCATATATGAGTCGTGATCAAAACGTCGACACTGGTTTGCAAATATCACAATATGATTTCAAAGAACTATATCCGATCTATTACTTTTCGCTGGAACATCTTGATTTAACAAGACAGTCCGTCGTTGATATACACTTCCGAGCTAATGTAACTCGCGGCGTTATTGCTAATTATAGAGCTATTGCTGTCATCCTCAGCGATAAATCAATGCTGCTAGAAGGTGCTGGCGGACGAATGAGAATCGTTGATGCGCCAGTGGAAAACATGTAATTGAAAGCACAAAACGCGTTTACAATAAAATGTCGTATAGTGTCGTCAGTGTAGAGTTGACTGATGGTCAAGTCAAGAAATTACGATCAAAGTCGGCTAAACAATGCGGAACCACAATAACGCTGAAGCCGTCACAGATGGCAGGTGGTAATCATAAGATATCGTTGACGACGCGTCAAATAAAACATTTCAATAATGCGATGAAGAACAGAAAGGGTGTTCAGGTAGATTTCTCGGCCGCAGCGATCAAAGACATGGAAAAGACCGGTGGGATATTTCCGTTGTTAGCCGCGATTCCGGCATTGATTGCCGCGGCCGCACCAGCAGTGGCTAAGGCGGCGGCGTTAGGAGCCGTTGGTACCGCGGCGGGGATGGCATTGAAGAAGGCAACCGGGAAAGGCTACAAAAAAAAACGACCCGTGGCCGGAAAGGGTCTAAGACTACCGGGAACCCCGTATTCATGGTACTCGGGAAAGGGTCTAAGACTACCGGGAACCGTTTATTAACGCAGGAGTCAATGACTCCTGAGTCAATGACTCCCATGTCTAATTTTGATTTAATAGACGCCGCAAACGCGTTAGCGATAAAAAACTTCAGAGGTGTTTTTATGAGGGATCAATTACCGGCGGCACCAAGGAATATTGAAACAGGCATAATTAACCTCGATGGGTCCTCCGGAGCGGGAACTCATTGGGTTGCATACGCGATTGATCCGCGTGCGATCGTCTATTTTGATTCATACGGGTTAGCCCCGCCGAAAGAGTTTATGCGGTATATCCGGGCGTGTTCAGCCCCGGCGTGTTCAGCCCGGGTTTTTTATTCCACGCTGCCAACACAGCAGTTAAGTGACCCACCAATATGCGGCCGTGAGGTATTGAACGTACTCGCGGCGATTTCATCATCGCGAAAACCACCTCATGTGGTTGTAAACGAATACACTAGTGGGGTCGTAGAGGCCCGGCGGGTTAATTAGAAACATCGTTTTTTTCTACAATAACGATGATTGATATTTGGGGACGACCGGTTTCGGCGCTGAAAGAATCCACGGAAACGGCCGCCGCCGACATAAAAAAACTAATTGAGGATGAAATCGCTGATATGTTAAATTTAATCAGTGTTGACCCAGGCGAAATAGTTGTATTTCAAGACCGCCAGGGTAAATTGAAATCCGGTAATGTGTCACTGAATGATGTTTTAACACGACAGCGTGATGCCGCCGAGGACACTATCGCGTTATATACCGGCGACGGACGACTCAAACCGGGTGAACATATATCGGCGGTAACATTAGTCAAAGACGGTTTTATAAGGTTGGATAGATCGGTGACCGAACTTGACGCGCAGGTGAAAAAATCTGTCACCGAGGTGAAAAAATCTATCACCGATATACAACTCACTACCGCTAGTTTTTTCGGGACCCCGGCGGTAACCGAACCAAATCTTGCAGCAATAATGGGTGCTATTTTGGATTTTGCAACGCTGTCGGGCCAATTTGTCTCGTTACGGAAAAATGTTAACAGGATCGATGACAACTTTGATAAATTCTTTGGTAAAAAAAATACCAGACCGGATGAGATTACAACAACTATAAATGATATCACTGCGTATGGACAGGAAATAAAAACAATCAAACTTGATGTTGCAGAGAACAGAAATGGTGTAGACGTGCATGAACGGGAAATAGGAATAATCGGCGCTAATGTTGCAACGATCATAAATAATGTAGACTCGCATGGACGGAAAATAGAAACAATCAAAACTGATGTTACAACGATCATAAATAATATGAGCGCGCATACACAGGAAATAGGAACAATCAAAACTGATATTGAAGCGAACAAAAAGGGTGTGGACGCGCATACACAGGAAATAGGAACAATCAAAACTGATGTTGAAGCGAACAAAAAAAATGTAGACGCGTATTGGCGGGGAATAGGATTAATTAAAACTGATGTTGCAGCGAATAAAAAAGGTATAGACGTGCATACATATGAAATAGAAACAATCAAACTTGATGTTGCAGCGAACAAAAAAAGTATGACCGAGAATACACGGGAAATAGAAATAATCAAAACTAATGTTGCAGCGAACAAGAATAATATAGACGCGAGTTGGCGGGGAGTAGGAATAGTTGTAACTGATGTTGAAGCGATTAAAGACAGACTACCGAGAATGGCAGAGCAACTCGAAAAAATAAAAACCCCTCATGAGAACATCATCAACACAGTATACACAATTCGGCATGGATCATTCGATTGGACTCTTACACAGAATACAGTAAATATCACCGCAACTGTTAAGGGTATTTATCGACTGACACTGGTTTCAATGATGCAGTTTAATATATTATCGTCGAGTTCATCCGGGTTTAACAATACAATATCAACAATTATAGACAAGGACGCAACTGAACCGTTTACAATTTATGCCGTTGATGGAAATTTAACCAGGGCAAACATTACATGGTATGTGGAATTTGTAGCGAATCTAAGTAATTAAAAACACTAGCTCTTTTAAAATAAAAATGACCACCAAGGAAATTGAATCAGAGGTATCACCGACGTCACATCAATATCGATTCGATACCGCAAAAGAATTTTCCGCGAACTTGAAAACGCTTTCCGAACAATACCGTGCAAAAATAAAAAAATACCGCCGAAAAATAACCGCCATCGACGCGGTCGTGTACTCGGTATCGGGTATAGTAGCTGGCGCCGGTGTTATTTTATCCACGATGACCACGATAACCCCGATCGCTGTTCCAATCGCTGTCTCCGCAATGACAACAGTTGCTGGAGTTGCCAACGCAATCACTAGGAAGATATCATCGTGTTTTCAGAAAAAACTCAACGAGTATACAGTAAAACATCAAATAGTATCCGACGCATACTCGAAATTATCCGGGTTGATCTCGTTATCGATTGATAATTTGTTCGTATCCGATGTTGAATTCTCCACGATGGTCCAGTTATATAGCTCCGCGATGTCAAAAATCGAGGATTTTCAACTGGAAGCCGAAACCACCTGGTTGTTGAAATTAGACACTAAAGACAACAAATAATAATAATGTCGCTGAACCCCGAAGGGTTTCAATTACTTCAGCGGATCGCGGAGAACACCACTCCGGTACAAACAAATATGATATCAATAACGTCAACGAAACCCGAATTCAGTGTAAACTTTCCATCACCGGTTCCAGTAAAGGAAATAGCGCTGGCAAAATTGCGAGTATATCACAGTTGGCCTAATATTCGAGCGGACGCATTTAACGGACAACAACCTAATAACTCGCTGGTTTTTGCACGGAAAAATAAACCCGATGGGACCCCAGACTGGGAGGAGGTTACAATACCAACTGGGTCATACCAAATAGAGCAAATCAATAAAGAATTTCAACGCAGAATAAAATCGATCACAGGAAAGGAATCAAAAATCGCTATTACGGTTCATGAACCGACGTTATCATCGACGATTGAAATAAGCACACCGGGGTATATGGTTGATATTTATAACAGCTCAATAAGAACCATACTAGGATGGCCTGAGAATCCACCCGCGGACACCCCCCCATCAACTATCCTCAGACACGATAACGGAGATGGTGGTAGGCATATTGCTCCATACAACGTAAATATTGCATCGGTGATAGCGATTAATCTAGTGTGTGATGCTATCGAAGGAAGTTACCAGGTAGATACCAAGCAATCAAATCAGGCTCAACAGGGATATATCCTTTATTCGTTTTCACCAACAGCCCCTCCGGGATTTTTAATCGTTGAGAGTCCGATTAATCCGGTCTATATGCGATGCCATGATCGGTTTTTAACGAGAATTAATTTTAGAATTACCGATCAGTCAAATAACCTAATTGATCTGCAAGAGGAGGAGTTAGTGATCACTCTGTTTGTAAGATCATAGCAGCAGGGGGGGCGATGACATCGACGCGGTCGTCGATGTGCTTACCGGACGCTGACGACGCTGGGGATCGGCGCGCAGAAGGTGTTAATTAAACCAAATGACGACGCGACGATCCCCCAACGACGTCGTCGTTTTTTTTTTTACCAGGCGCTGACGACACTAGATCGTTGAGTGCAGAAAGTAATAATTAAGCAAAATAACGATTGGACAAAATGTCCGATTCGCCCCCTCTGCTGCTCTAAGAGAGTAAGAGAAGTACCTAACCGCTACCTAAAAGCACCCTCTACGGTCAAAAGAACTCTCTACTTTTAAGGGTAAAATTCTCCTAATAATAGTTGACACAACCGAATATAAGTATATATGCATGTGCAGAAACTATCATATGGACTCGCATGCTCGATAAATGACTAGAAAGATAAGTTTTCTCAGCGAATCCGACAAAAATTGACAGCTCCTACCCAAGGATGCATTTGTGTGAGGTAAGATGTGGTCTTCCGACTGTCTGGACAGTAACCACGGGCCCAACTAAGTTCAACTCCGTGTTTTGTTAGGCTACGATACGCAAATAGAAAGAGGAAAAAGCGGACAGGACATGCCAACCTATTCCATTATATCTTTATCTGAGATATTATATTGATAGACAAGGCTCATAGAAATAGATGGACTTTGCGCACTTAAGATAAATTCAGTAAGCGCGTACCAGGTCCTGTAACCGTATATCTCTCGAAGTATCAAATGACGAGAAGGGTTGTAAAGATTTTTTTCTGGTTGCCCGGAGATAGAAGACTCTTCTTAGTGATGAAACCCATGATATAATCCACTTCAAGAACAGGGTTAGCGAGTGATGCTGTGATGTATCAAAGTTGGTTAGTAAGTCTATGAAAACTTTGTTGGGCCTAATGTCAAGAAGCCCATTTTGTCTGGGTGTGTATGAAATCATGGAGCAATGTGTCTTAATAGTTATCTGTGTTAACGTCTTACTTTCAAAGAGAAAAAGAAAGAAGTTAGCCAGATGGGTAATTTAGGCTGACAGTTCTTTGACGTCATTTACACAACACCAGTCACAGAAACATCCTTTTAAAGTGGAGGAATTATGAGATCCTCTACACAAGGAGGACTGACAGTTTTTTCTTTTCATGACCGGCTGGATAAAAGCTACGTGTGAAGTAGAAGTTTCTCCGTACATGGGTGAACGATTAGCAGTTACGGATCTTTGAGAAGCTTCCAAGTCATTAGGTTCTTTCTGGGCTTGTCTCTCATGAACTGGAGCAAAAAGTGACCAATGACTTGTCACATTGGACAGGGGCAATAAGGAGTATTTTGCAACCGTTGCCCCTCATTTTCTGGGTTAACTAATCAGTACTGCTGGTAGAAAGGTATAGACCCAAATTCCGTCCAGGTTAATTGAAATGGCATCGACAGCCCACGTATTCGAATCTGGAGTGAGGGAGAGATGGTGGGCAGTTTCTTGGTCAACATTGTCACAAAGACATCTTCAACTGGTCAGCCCCACGAGCTGCACACTTGATGAAAAATGGATGAAGAGACTCCTCTGTGTGCAGTAGCTGTCCCCTCTTTGTTTGAAAATTGGCTAGAACATTGAACCTGCCAAGAAAGTGTTGTACCTGAAAGATGTTGGGAAGGTAGTCCTATACCAATATGCATAGTTGTAGTGACATCATTCCACCCTGTTTCAAATGGGAATTGTGCACCACTGCATTTTCTGACATTACTAGGATCGCTTGCAAATGAAAACGGTCTTGTCAAACATAGAAGACTTTAATGATTACCATTACTTCCAAGAAGCTGATATGAAGGGTTCTCTCTTGTTGGGTCCAAATGCCAACGACCATCTCGAAGTCCAGTTGCATGTGCCCCCCACCCGAAATGACAAGTCTGCATCTGAGTAGACTGTGACATGTGATTGTGTTGTTTCCAGTGGAATTCCTGACACTAGCCATTTTCTGTTCTTGCATTGAATCAGGAATTGCCAGCTTTCAACTGAGATCTTTATCTGTCAATCTAATGGATAAGAAAGTGGTCGCCACTGAGAGAAGAGGGCCATCTTCAAAGGCTGCATGCAGAGGTGACTACGAGATGTTGCCACATTGAAGAGGCCGAGGAGTTGAAGGAGCACTCTCGCCATGATACAATGTTTCGAAGAAACTCTTTCCAATATTATGACCATGCAATCGATGCATTCGTGCAAAAGATGGACTAGTTTCATATGGTTGAGGATCTCCATACCCAAATGAATGAAATGTTGGGAAGTAACAAGCAATCACGTGTTCATATTTACTATCTTCCCTAAACTTCAAATTAGACAGAGAAAGCTGTACATATCGTGAATCAAATCCAGTGTGTTTCTGTAGAATATCTTCTAGGTACAATGATATCCCAAATGAGGATTTCTTGCAGAGAAGGCTGATGATGGACTCTGATGTTTGGGAAGTAACCGAATAAATTAAACACGGTATTAGAGCAGTTTTGTTTCAGTCCGCTGCTAAACGAACATAAAATAAAACTGTAAATTACTCAACTTTAACTGAAAAAAGTAAACCGAGTAAAATACAATAGTAGCTTCTCAAAAATATGTATTATCCGTACAACTTACGAACCATAGTAAAAATATGTATTATCCGTACAACTTACGAACCATAGTAAAAATATGTATTATCCGTACAATTTACGAACCATAGTAAAAACAGGTATTATCCGTACAACTTACGAACCATAGTAAAAACAGGTATGATCCGTACAATTTACGACCCAGAGTAAAAATATGTATTATCCGTACAACTTACGAACCATAGTAAAAACAGGTATTATCCGTACAACTTACGACCATAGTAAAAACAGGTATGATCCGTACAACTTACGACCCAGAGTAAAAATATGCATTATCCGTACAACTTACGACCCATAGTAAAAATATGTATTATCCGTACAACGTACGAACCATAGTAAAAACAGGTATTATCCGTACAACTTACGAACCATAGTAAAAATATGTATTATCCGTACAACTTACGAACCATAGTAAAAACAGGTATTATCCGTACAACTTACGAACCATAGTAAAAACAGGTATGATCCGTACAACTTACGACCCAGAGTAAAAATATGCATTATCCGTACAACTTACGACCCATAGTAAATTCTGGACAAACAGACAAGTATTTTTTAAAAAATTGGATTTAAAACAAAACAATTTTTAAATGAGAATGTAGCAATTGATACGGTGTTCATCGTGTCATACTGTGTGTTACTCTACCAGATTGAAGATTGGCCCAAAATATAAACTCACTTTCTAGAGATGATGAGTCTAATTATGCCAGCTTGTTTTGCTCAGATGACAAGGTCTGTCAACTTAGCAGTGATACATTGCCAGATAAGATTATACCACAGTAATTTTTGTAAGTGAAGGCTATTTCAACATCATATGCCTAAACCAAGGCGAATATGTACGTTTTAAAACCCAAGATTTTAGACATTTTCATATAATTAACATTGTTTTTAAGTGCTTATTCAAATAGTCGCAGTTTTGCCATTTCTGCATACTAATTTTTCCCTATGTTAAATCCTACTTCTTTTAAAGTATAGTAATGTTCATGGCAGACTACACACCGAATCATCCCAAGAAAATGGTTTTTCAGGGTTGATATATAACATTTAGTCTGATCCATTTCTGCACACTTTCGTAATTTTTCAGGAATCTAGTGTAGCTTGTAACACAAACGGAATTGATATAAGATAATTAGCTATTGTATTGAACTCATTGTCCTGGTATATCATTGATACAGCGTACATACAACACATATATGTTATTTATATCACACTCAAATACACATAATTGTTATTTGAACTGACTACAGGCAATTGTGTATTGACCAAGTGAATGAACCCACATCCCTGCGGAGAGTGTCCGCTATAAAATGTAGTTCTGTGTCCTTTTTTTAACCTAGTCACAATCACCCTTTCATATTGATAAGTTGATTGTTTTCTTTTTTTAGTTTCTATTTGTATTCACATTGATTAAATCAATATAAGACACACTTATGATTTAAACATGAAAGATTGTTGAAATGAAGAAAATAGAGCACTATAAACACGTCGTTAGCTTTTTGAACACTGAACGCTCAGCCATGCACACGTATAGGTGCAAGGAAATTTCTGTGAAACAGAAACTAAAGTGAAATGACGAACCAGCAAGAGGTAATTGAAATATTTAATATATCTGCCTTTCATCTAAGTCATTATTCTGCTTTAATTAACATTATTACAGACCATGAAATTCTCTCGCTTTGACTTAACTTTTACCATCATTCATAGGTTCAGAGACATCGTGTTGTGAAAACAAGCGAAAACTCTCTATACTCGTCTTTTTATGGATTTTCGCCCTTATCTTGCTACTACGATGGGGGTGGGGGAGCGAGAGAGAGAGGTGGGCTTTGTTTTAGACATGTTCATATTCAATTCATAATAATCGAGTTTAGAACATTATAAACGTTTAAGAAATAACAACAACAACAATGCATTAAATACGTTACGGTATGTGTACCTCGTAACCCACGTATGGTGTCGACAGCAATTGCAACTCTGTATCATTGATATTATAAACGCTGTAGATAAATCCCAAGGGAAGTGTAGACATACCGTTACGACGAATCATATTTTTGTAGGTTACTTGGTGTAAGTTAAGTTTCAAGGTTTTCATCCAGCCTATATTATTTTTCTCTCTCACTCCAGATTTCTGCGTATTTTGTCCCTTATGCATGAGAGGGGAGAGGGGACCGGAAAGCAGAAAGGATTGCGTTGAAATTGTGTATCATGTTAAATTATTTAGAAAACGGGGGTTATTA